>JAUIMM010000175.1:7725000-8402500 GCA_031769625.1 Taudactylus pleione
TATCTAACTGTCAATTTTAAGGTATAGGGTATCAGATGGGACAAAACACATGAAATCAACTGTAGGAGGAGGAACATGTTATCCTTACTTTAGGAGCCACCATACTATATTTCAACATATTAATCATTTAGAAATTAATATAGTCCCTACTTATGACATTAATTATGACATTAATTAATTCAATACCTATAAAAACCTCTTAATCTCGTTAAAATATGAAGCATACAACACCAATGAAATTATGTAAATGATTAGTGTAAAGAGTGAGTTAACAAAATTAATTCTCCTTAATAATAAATTCTATAACAAAACATATGTGATTATCAGTGATGATGCACAATTTCAGATTGCTAATACCATACATTATTCATTTATCACACTACCCATCATTTAGTTAAATAATTACCCTCATTAAAATTGTGAAAAAATAGGAAACGTGTATGTGGAAACCTAAATAATTATATAATACACACCTGTGTAAGTAAAATATATATGATGTATTCATAATGCTAAGTGACCAGAACATGGCATAATCATAATTGTTAGTGCATTATGTGAGTGATATTAAAAAAATAATACCAAACCTATAAAAATATTGAAGATATTACAATATCAAACAATTACCTAACATATAAGTGAAAAGTATATATATATATATATATATATATTTACACACTCATGCATACATATACTGTACATGTGAACAATCAATTATTGAAATAACAACCCAATATTCTAATTTTTAGTGACAACACATGCTAAACCCAAACAGCAAAATTTAGTGTCTAATATATATTTCCATCCACAAATTATAATAATTTAGATTTAGATTGAATAATATATCAAAGGTAATTTACAATATAAGTGTTTAATATTTGGTGAGCCAATTTTAAAGTCATTCTTATATGTTCAAAATCTCATCCAGATTTATTTTAAGGATACCCCATAATTAATACTCTCATTCAATCCGACTGGTTGTAGTCCTCCCAAGAGGAATATCCAGTAACTTTCCCTTTTCATCAATTCTTGAGTTATGTCTCCACCTCTGATTCATAAAAACAGATTCTCTATACCATACATTTTCAGACTCCTGGGATTGGCTTGATGTTGATCATGAAAGTGACTTGCTAGAGAAGTTAGTTGTTTGAATTTTGTCAAATCAGTTTTTCAGTTCCTGATGTTGCCTACGTGTTCTAATACCCTTTGTTTCAGGGGTTGTCTTGTCATGCCAATGTATCTTTGTTCACATGGACATGTGATACAATAGACAACTGCTGATGTATTGCAATTAATGAAATCACATATCTCCTGTTTCTTATTATACCTGTCCCTAAACTCAATGGTATGAATCATATAATTACAGGCCTTGCAGCCTCCACATTTAAATGATCATTTCGCTATTGGTTTTTTCCTGGTTTTGTGTGAAAAATGGCTGCAAACCAACCTATCTTTTAGGTTGGTTGAGCATCTCCAGGCCTTGGTCCAAGAGCTCTTCCAAGATCTGGATCCAAAGTCAAGACCGACCAATGTTTTTGTATCACATTTTGGATGAGTCGCCATTCAGTACAGAAGTCCCCTATAAATCGAATATCTTATGATTCCTTAGTTTTAATCTTATTGGAATATAAAAGAGTTCCTGTCTCTCTGACTGACTTTATAATGTGCCTTCTTAATGGCTCCCTTGCTGTAACCCCTCTTGGTAAGTCAATCAGTCAATTCCTGTGATCTAATTACAAACTGTGTGGGTTTAGAACAATTTCTTTTGAGATGTAGGAACTCTCCCTTAGGGATCCCCTTCATAACTGATGGATAGTGTACACTTGACCTATGTAGCACACTGTTAGTAGCAGTGTGTTTTCTATGTTGGTCTGTTGAAATACGAAGATAGGTGAAAACACTATTAAAACCAAACAGGACATGCCATACAACACGTGTCCCATAGTGTCCTGATGTGCGTTTCCCTATCAGAGCTTAATCATAGGATCAACCCGACCTTGGAGTTGCATGAAGTTAAATCCAAGTCTCTGTAAATAAGCTGCAGACAATCAATGAGTCATAGTGCTGTACAATGTTACAATAATAACGTATCTCAATTAAATGTATCATTTCTACAGTAATACAATATATCAATAGTGCCAGCTTAACTATATGATATACAGTCTGGTCCATAAATATTGGGACATTGACAGAATTTTCAGATTTTGGCCTCTATTCACCACCACAATGGCTTTGATATGAAACAAACAAGATGTGATTTAACTGCAGACTTTCAGATTTAATTTGAGGGTAATTACATCCAAATCAGGTGAACGGTGTAGGAATTACAACGGTTTCTATATGTGCCTCCCTCTTTTTAAGGGTCCAAAAGTAATGGGACAAACTAAACAATCCTAAATCTAACTTTCACTTTTTAATACTTTGTTGCAAATCCTTTGCAGGCAGTTACAGCCTGAAGTCTGGAATGCATAGACATCACCAGACGCTGGGTTTCATCCCTGGTGATGCTCTGCCAGGCCTCTACTGCAATTGTCTTCAGTTCCTGCTTGTTCTTGGGGCATTTTCCCTTCAGTTTTGTTTTCATCAAGTGAAATGCATGCTCAATCGGATTCAGGTCAGGGGATTGACTTGGCCATTGCATAACATTCCACTTTTTAGCCTTACAAAACTCTTTGGTTGCTTTTGCAGTATGCTTCGGGTCATTGTCCATCTGCACTGTGAAGCGCCGTCCAATAAGTTCTGAAGCATTTGACTGAATAGGAGCATATAATATTGCCCGAAACACTTCAGAATTCATTCTGCTGCTTTTGTCAGCAGTCACATCATCAATAAATACAAGGGAACCAGTTCCTTTGGCAGCCATACATGCCCACGCCATGACATTACCACCACCATGCTTCACTGATGAGGTGGTATGTTTTGGATCATGAACAGTTCCTTTCCTTCTCTTCTCTTCCCATCACTCTGGTACAAGTTGATCTTTGTCTCATCTGTCCATAGGATGTTGTTCCAGAACTGTAATAGCTTTTTTAGATGTTGTTTGGCAAACTCTAATCTGGTCTTCCTGTTTTTGTGGCTCACCAATGGTTTACATCTTGTGGTGAACCCTCTATATTCACTCTTGTGAAGTCTTCTCTTGATTGTTGACTTTGACACATATACATCTACCTCCTGGAGTGTGTTCTTGATTTGACCAACTGTTGTGAAGGGGTTTTTCTTCACCAGGGAGAAATAATTCTTTTGTCATCCACCACAGTCGTTTTCCGTGGTCTTCCGGGTCTTTTGGTGTTGCTGAGCTCTCCGGTGCGTTCTTTCTTTTTAAGAATGTTCCAAACAGTTGATTTGGCCACACCTAATGTTTTTGCTATCTCTCTGATGGGTTTGTTTTGATTTTTCAGCCTAATGATGGCTTGCTTCACTGATAGTGACAGCTCTTTGGATCTCATATTGAGAGTTGACAGCAACTGATTCCAAATGCAAATGTCACACCTAGAATCAACTCCAGACCTTTTACCTGCTTAATTGATAATGAAATAATGAGGGAATAGCCCACACCTGTCCAGGAAATAGCTTTTGAGTTGATAGTCCCATTACTTTTGGCCCCTTAAAAAGTGGGAGGCACATATTGAAACTGTTGTAATTCCTACACCGTTCACCCAATTTTGATGTAATTACCCTCAAATTAAATCTGAAAGTCTGTAGTTAAAGCACATCTTGTTTGTTTCATTTCAAAACCATTGTGGTGGTGAATAGAGGCCAAAATCTGAAAATTCTGTCAATGTCCCAATATTTATGGACCTGACTGTACGAAGCTGAGGAGTGCTAACTGTGAGAGGAGACTCTCTGATTTAATGGCACACACTAATGATGTTGAATATTATAACATCAGGGAAATAGGATTAAGATGCATCCTTAATCCCATTTTGGATAAAGCAATTAAACAGTGAATCAGGATTTACACTGTATGTTAGACATTACTAAGTGGCCAAATTGTATCAACTTAAATATCCCGAATTATCCTTACACAATTTATGTGGTTTAATCAACACTGGATATTTGATAATATTGGATGTATGCAGTTTATCTGGAATTTAAATGACAATAGAGATGATACACCGGTAATTAAAAACATATGATTTATTACAATAATAGAGAATTGAGACATAATTAAAATACATATGTGGTGAACACTGAGTTTAAAATCACTTATACACTTGCTTTTTATATTATAATGAAAACTGAATAAAAATAATTTTGCTTACATTTTTTTAGGGAATCATTAAAGATTATGTTTTAGTATTTAGTGAGGCTCACTAGGTTAAATAACGAATTGATATTAGTCCGTGAGTGCCCCTCAACAGGAATACTTTGTCTCTTTATCTATTTCATTTAACACAGTGTGACTCAGACACAGAGACACAGACAGCCAAAAAAGTAAAATATATAACTGTTATTACCAAGTAAGGTGAGACATGAGGCACCAGGAGGTATACTTTTAACACAATGTAGAACAGGATGGCACAAGGCACTAGGATTTGAATATTAGCACTATGCAGCATGGGGAGGCACACTATGGGATGGATATTAGCACCATGAAGCACCATACTATGATATACTAGGAAACACCAAGAGTCTGGTACTGAGCTGCAATCTAAACAGCTTAGTGGGAATAAGTCATTGTGTATTCCTCTCATTCTGTGATGAGCTAAAGAATTACCTGGAACCAGTAAAGGAATTCCCACATAAATCTTATCTGTGGTCCAGCGTCTCACATTATTTAAATCAAAGTGTAGATTTGGGACATTTTAAGTAAAGGGAACAGAGGAATAGTGAATTTTTTTTTCTATTCTAAAGTTCTATAGTGAAAGTTATTTTTTATATTAAGGTAGTGTTGGTTTGGTATCATGCCAGATAATAATATTCTTCTGAGGAAAGAGTTACAAGTTGGAAACACATTATTGGGGAATTATTCTGAATTGTTCCTGTCCAGTATTATTTTTTGGAAGATATCCAGTTTGCAATGTCTCTGATGAAAATATTTATTGTATTGTGTGTATGTTGATGTATTAATCTCAATTTACTTGAATTGTTGATTTTCTATACATACCTTTTAATATTCTATACTTTTAATAATTATCCACCATATTTTGGATTATTAATTTTTCTGTTATGTGTACCAGTGTGTTGTAGATTGGGAAGGGACAAGGTTGATTGCACCTTCATAATAGGTCACTGGAGTTTCCCAGGGCTGATCTCTGGTTTAATACCCTCTACTGGAAAGAATAGCGGGGCTCGGGTGGAAGCAGTGCCATGAAACAAAAGACAGCTCCCAAGCAAAACATGTAATTTACACTGTTTATATAACACTTCCATTATACGGGCGAACAGGTGTAACACAAGAAAGATATAAGATATCTGTATATATGGATATGGCCATTTACCCACAGTTGAAGGTTCTCTTTACATGCCAGGCACTGATCAACAGAATATGAATCCAAAGTGCTGATCCAGGCATCCAGCTGCACATTAATCTGCACCAGATAGTGAATAACTGAAATGCCAATCAATGTACAATCAGGGAAGCAGATCAAGTTCCCTTGTTCTGTGCTGATTGGAACATGTTTAGGTTTTGATGTGCAGAATACAAACAATTGTCACAGAAGCCACCATACATTATTTAGCCATTTATAAAGACAGACTACTTAAAGTTTCCTAGTGTTGATTTGGTTTCCTATGGTCCTATTGATAATGCACTTAGGTATTTAAAGTATTTAATATCTTGGAGACCAGGACACTTTTTATTTTATTTTTTTAAGTGTGTTTGCCACGATTATTCTTTTTTTTAGTTTGTTTTGCAAATTTCAATAAAGAATGATTTTATGATTGTATATTGTAAAAGGTATAGACACTTTAAAAAAAAATTATGTCCTTAGTTATAGTTTGGAAATTACTTTCATATAAAAAAAACTATCTCTGACTTTCATACACAGTTTAAAGTTTTGAATACATATACCTAAAAACATATGCCCTTAATATCACATTATTATTTTATTTATATATATTGAGCAACTACCCAGTAGTATTTCTTTTAGTTCAGCTCTCAGTTTTAGGCATAAATAACACAGGTCTGTGATGAAAAATCTTTTTTAACAAATTTATGTGATACATAGATTTTTGGCTTCTGAACACGAAAAATGACTCCTGATTTTGCATATCAGATCACGTTTTTCTGTATAACATCTATTTATGAATAAGTAATTTTTTCATATTCTTTAAAGTAATAAATGTATTCTGCCTACATTTATTATAAAACATTGGCTCTCAATCAGACCCGCTCGCAAGCGCCTATGCACTCGTAAGCGGGTCAATGGTGAGGCCCTGTGCATGCGCAGTGGTCGCATTGCATGTGCGCAAGCCCTGGAGCGAGTGACAAATTCACTTGCTCCGGGGCTAGCTACAAAAGGGGTAGCTGTCGATGTTGATCGACAGCTCACCCCATTTTGTAGGCGGGGAAGGGGGGTGGCTGGACAAACGGAGGCATTCCTGAAGGAATGCTTGCCATTTGTAGGCGGCCCTACTGACATCAGTTGTGATGTCAGTAGGTAGCTTCCTGCTCTGTTAGAGCAGAAAGCTACCTGGGGCTTGCGGGAGATGAGACCCGACCCCAAGGGTCTTGTCGCAAGCCCCGATGGTCGCGGTGGTCTCGACCATTGTGACCATCACCTGGTCACTTGCTAATGCTGTGGGTGGTCACCCACAGCTTAGCGAGCGACTAGGAGGCCGGAAATTAAAGAAGAATCAGCCACCCTCATTCAGAGTGAGCGCTCATAATAGTGAGTGGCTCTGAATGAGGTCCATTGTCTTAAATGAATTCAGTTGGTTGTATGGAACGTTGCAATTCAGTTCTCGTCATAAAACTTCCTCCTGCCCAGTGCAAGATCAAGGTCCACATGGGCCTGGAGCTGAAATTTACAAAGGGCCTAAACTCCATACTGCCTAAAGGAACATTACACACACACAACAACTACAACTACAAGGTGAGCTGGTGAAGGTGGAACCAAATACAACAGATGCAACACAGTTTTGCCCTGTGCCAGCTCATTTTAACCCCTGCCTAAAAGTTTAGAAATTGGAAAAAATTATGTTATCAAATCCAGTTTAGTAGATCCAAATAAAGTTTTACTTCCACCTCTACATATAAAATTAGGACTAATGAAACAATTTGTAAAAGCACTGCCTAAAGATGGAGAAACTTTCAAATATCTCTGCACCAAATTCCCTAACCTATCTGATGCTAAACTGAAGGCAGGTATTTTTACAGGCCCTGACATTAGAAAGTTAATAGAAGAGGAACATTTTGGGCGTGT
This sequence comes from Taudactylus pleione, assembly GCA_031769625.1. NCBI lineage: Eukaryota > Metazoa > Chordata > Amphibia > Anura > Myobatrachidae > Taudactylus > Taudactylus pleione. The sequence goes on from JAUIMM010000175.1 coordinate 7,732,365, forward strand.
AATGAATATTGTGGAATTTTTGGCGTGGACTTTGTTCAAACAAATGATTTAAAAATTTTTAGGCAATTTCAAAGATCCAAACTACAAAGAAATTGTCATGGAAATGCTTAATAGTTACAGAAACCTTGGCTGCAATATGAGTTTAAAGGTACATTTTTTAAATTCCCATATTGAGCATTTACCGAATAATCTCGGCTCAATAAGAACAGGGTGAACAGTTCCACCAAGATGATAAAGATATAGAAAGAAGATACCAGGGTTGTTGGGAGGTCGGCATGATGGCAGACTACTGCTGGATGATACACAGAGACAAACCAGAAAAAGCTTATAAGAGAAAAGCGACAAAATGAAGTTTGAAGACAAAAAAAACAAAATATTAACAAATTTTTCAATAATTATGCTTTTGTTTCTGTTATTGTTTGATTTTATTGTTATTTTATTATGTAATTAAGACAAAAACACAGTGATATCATCTACACTTCTTCGGATTTCACAATAAATATGTCAAAAACAATTAAACTTCTGTTTTTTAAAAAAAAATGTATGTAACCCCCTTATAGGTAAATGTGATGTGGTAATTTGTTTTATTATACTATTTCTTGACATACACAGGAGTATAATTAAGAACATTTTGCAGACCTGGGTAATTAGAATTTAAAGTGCAATAGAATAGTTTTACTGTTTTGCCATCCATATTGTATTTGTAATTGCAAATTTAAATTCATGATTTATTATGGGTTAAGCAGAATTAGTAGATTCTTAATAGATTTTACAGCTAAACACAAGAATAATAATCCTCTTCATCCATTGTAACAGCAGCAAGCAGGAATGCTGCAGGGCCACTAATTTGACATTTAATTGCAAGAGTAGCCCAGATCCCCTACATATATTCAGGATTGCTGCCAGAATAGTCTAAATTAGTTTTTCATTCATCCAGTTTATAACCTTTCACATACTCACATCGAATGCCTAGTTTTACTTTGTCAAATATGTCTAAAAGTTTCATTACTCTCATTTGTGGATTTGTATGGTGAGAAAAATGGTTCATGCATTTGTTTACAATGAGATTGAAGCAGGATGGTTTAGTATAAAGACAGAGACCAACTCACACCACACAAAAACAGGTGTTAGAATTTAGGACGGCTGACATTGTAGAGATTGAAAAATGTGTAAGTGATTCTTTAGTAGATTGGAGGAACTTAAAAAGAGTGCTGGAGAGGTGGGAAAAATATTAAATTGCAATACTAATGGCAAAACAGTATGGTATGGTTTGCAAAAGAAGTATCAAGACAAAGAGCTGTATCTTGTTAGACAGAAGGAGGCTAAGAAGGTAATCAGATGTGCAAAGGCACAAAAATGGCCCAGTAATTAGGTATTTTTTGGTATATAAGTGAAAAGAGAAAACCAAAATGAGGAATAATAAGACTGATAAAGATAACATTATGTTCTGTATGTTCGGCTGCCATCTTGTACCATTTTGTGCTAAATGTTATTCATGAACCTATTTCACTGTCAGCTACATGACTTACAAGAAATATTTAGAAATGCGTAGATTAGAGACTCACTCACTTGCTATCTATTTCTAAGAAGCAATCTCAAGGATAGGACTGCGTGCACATTCCAATGCCAGGCTGTGCACACCAAGAACTACCAAGAACAATTCTAAATGTACTGAAGTCTCTGCTTATCTTATTGCTAGGCAGAATATCTAGTAGGTGGGGGTCGAGAAACTTTTACCAGAGTGCTAAAAAATTGTAACTGAAATTAATACACGGTAGAGAATATCTTAAACCACCCTTTGCTGTGTGTTTTTATTCTTTCTGAGCTGGCTGTAAACAACTGATTCTTGACACATATGCAGAGCTCTCTTTGGGCCTGGTGAGGTCCAAAGAACCAGATTTGAGAAGACTGAAGACAGAGAGTGAGGCGTATATTTACTAAAGTGTGAGTTTATTGATGTGGAGGTGTTGCCCACAGCAACCAATCAGTCAGAGTCTACTTATAATTTATCTAGCATCTTCTAGAAGATAAATAGCTAGAATATGATTGGTTGCTATGGGCAACACTTTGACTTCTATGAGGGCTGATTGAAAATTAATGAGATTGCTTCTGTTTTTCTATCCCATAGGTAGATGTGGCAATGCTACAGTATGCTGGTTATTGTGAAACTCATACATTGATGTGTCTGAACCTATGGTTGGACTGCCATAGTCTTCTTTGTTTGGTCACAGCGAGTGGAAGATCTTCATACGTTTCGTCATGGTGGATAAGGAAGACGTGTCTGTGAGATTTCGTCAGAGATGTGTGATTGAATTTTGTGTTAAACTTGGAAAAAGTGAAAATGAAACTCATGAAATGTTCCGGCAAGCATAAGGTGGAGAAACAATTAGCTGTGCTGCAGCATTTTGGTGCACTATAATACGTGAGTGACTGACGAAGCACATTCTGTGAGACCACCACCGTGATTACAGATGTAAACATTGCCAAAGCTGTGGAGATTTTGCAAAATAACAGACATTTAACTTAACACAAAAATTTGGCTACACTTGGCGTCTCATTCAAATACGATCAGCATATTGTGAAAAAGGAACTAAAAATGCATCACATGTGCCAGGTGGGTACCTAGAAATCTCACAGAAGAGAAAATGCGACAATGAGTTGAATCATGCAAGAACACCGTTCGAATGTAACAGAGAGGATACCTGATTTCCTGACATGAATTGTGATGTGTGCCGAATTGTGGATTCATCTTTATGATCCGGAATCCACACAACAGTCCAGTGTATGGAAACACGTGAATTAGCCTCTGCCCAAAACATTCCGTGTGATTCCTTTGGAGTGTAAAGTCATGCTTCTGCTGTACTCTGTTGCACACGGTATGAACCTACAGCAATGGATTCCCTGTGGACAGACAATTAACGGTGATTACTATGCAAACATCCTTGAAAATACATTTGTGTGAGCTATGAGGAAGAAAAGACCACATTTGCTGAAGAAACAGGGGTTTTTGCTCCAAGACAATGCCCGACCACATGTTGCTGCTGTTGCTTTGGCAGCACTGATTGAAATGAATGGGACAGCACTGGAACACCCTCCATATAGCCCAGACTTAGCACCCAGTGATTTCTGGTCATTCCCAACCCTGAAAAAATAACTGCACGGAAAGAAGGCCACAACAGATGGAGAAGTGAAAAATGCCACAGCAACACTACTAGAAATGTCATAAAACTTCTTCTTCTGCATGTCTTTGAATCGTTGAAATGCTGCAAAAATGTATTGAATGTGAAGGATGCTACTTTAAAAAAGAAAAATGTCCACATCCTCTGGAGTCATCTGATTCTGAATAAAACATCAATCTCATTGCTTATCAATCAGCCCTCGTATAAACCTGCACTTTAGTAAATATACCCCTGAGTGGCTGGTTAAGGTAGACAAGCTAATAGCAGATCATTTTAACAATTATTTTTGCTCTGTATTAAAGGCACGTAAGCATTGTAACAAAGCAATGAGACAGGCAAGTCAGATGCTTGGTTGCATAGGGAGAGGAATCAGTAGCAGAAATAAATAAGTATTAATGCCCCTGTATAGGTCATTGGTACAGCCTCATCTAGAATACTCTGTTCAGTTCTGGAGGCCTTAACTCCAGAAGGATATACAGTAAATACATTAGAGACTATACAAATGAAGGCAACTAAAATGGTGCATGGCCTACATCACAAAACTTACCAGGAAAGACTAAATGGTCTTATTATGTATAGTTTGGAGCAGAGGAGGGGAAAGGGAGGACATAATAGAAGCTTTAAAATATATCATGGGTTTTACCAAGGTGGAGGAGGTAGACATTCTTTAAAGGAAGAGAAGTATTAGAACAAGAGGACATGCACTGAAACTGGGGAGAGGGAGGTCCAGGGGAAATTTGAGGAAAAAATACTTCACAGAAATGGTAGGGGATAAGTGGAATAGCCTCCCATTTTTATAGAGTCCTGTTCATCATGCAAAGTTTTCAAAAACTCCAGAAGGAGCGTAGTGAAATTTTTTCTTGTGTATATTTTCTACTAATGAAGTATTTAAGACACCAGAAAAAAATTGTGGCATAGAAACAGTTTATGTACTTGAAAGTATGTAAATGTCCTGTGCATCACACAGGGAATCACCCTAGAATGCATTGTGTTCTGATTAAAGGTTACTAAAATGGTCTCCATCGTAGGGAGATCAGTAAAATGCTCTGTACACTGTATATTTTTTATGAGAATTCTCTCTGTATTGTATATAGGTCACAAGAAGAGTCTGTGCTGAATGCTAGTCAGATGGATTGATAGGTGTATCACTTGGTAATAGCATGATCACATATCAATTTTTCATTTATTGTTATACTGTATATTTCTATGGTTATGTAATACCAGACCCACATGATTCAAGCCATGTCTGTGCTGTTTTCAGCGCTTTCATTTTCAAGTTGCTTCACACTGGTAGAAAGCCTGGGCCACCTGCTACTGTTGCCAGCTAGGCCTAAGATGCCAAACTTTCCCTGCATATTCCTGGCCAGCACCAATATCATAAATGTGCATACATGATAACAATATTGTGTTACAATACATTACTTCTCCATTACTTCAGCATGATGTTAGTCCTGTTACACAACATCTTACAGCTGCCTTTACACACGGAAATTCAAAGACTTCCATCACCTATTAATGTGTCAAGTCATTTGATGTATGTAACTGAAAGTGCTGTGAAATTACTTCACAGATGAATGAATATAGTGCAACAATTGTAGAGATTGCAATAATTTTCAGCTACCAGACCTAAAACACTCTGAGAAAACTGACATTCATGCGATTGTAATGTGCATTGAGCTGTACAGAGAACAAAAAAAGGAAATGATATATATAATAAAAATGGACCCTGATGAAATTAAGTAATCACGTTTGCATGAGGACCTAATCAGAAGGCGCCCCCCCAGCTGTTGTAGAAATATACGTCCCTGCATGCCCTGCCACAGTTTTGCTATTTGGCCATGCTAAAACTGTTGCAAGGCATGCTGGATTGTATAGTTCAACAACAGCAGGTGGGGCGATTATTGCCTACCCCAGTTCTAGAATGTACTAGATAAATGATAAGTAGAATCTGATTGGTTGCTATGGGCAACAACTCCTCTTTTAAAAACCCACACTTTAGTAAATATACCCCCTAAAGTGCACGGACCGCACCCCATCATTTTCTCTACTGTTCCGCCTCTCTTGTTGCAAGGTTTGATGCTGTAAGAGTAAAATGTCTACTAGTCTACACAGCACCATTTACTTGTGCAATATATGCTTTGCAAACCGGTATACTACTCACTCTGCTTGTACTTGGTCAAAAGTATGTGGGCATCCCCTTTTATTTAGTGTGTTTGATCATTACAGCTCCCACCTCCTGTACTGCTAAAAGGTGCAAAGAGCAATGCAATTTCTATAGACAAACATTATTTGTAGAATAGGTATCCACCAGCCTTCACACTGCAGCAATTTCTTAGATATGCTAGTTGAAGTGGTCACTTGATCAATGATCTTATATCATAGAGTGAATAAATCATGTCCGTGTTATAGCAGTGGTGCGTCTGGCCGCTGATGACTTCCGTGTGCCTATGTCTTTGCGCCACTGATCTCCGGGTCCGCAAAAGCTGTTCCAAACGATACAGAAGAGTATAAACATTGTTTCATTGTTTTTTTGTTTCTCAGTAGAACCTATTTCATAACATTTTAATACTGTTTTAAACAGTCTTATGTCATTTTTATATAGTTTGATTCGAGCTAGTATATTTTTATGCCTTCACACATACAGTATACTGTACATAATCCATTCAGCGCTCGCATTTAACCCTTTCAACCTAATATCACTACATATTCTCTAGCATGCAAAAACTGCAATTGTGGAAACCCAAACTTCGAGGCTTAGGATGGAAACTACTGTACAGACTATGCTTATCTGTTGGATCACTAAATAATGTCCTTGAGGAAACAAGAGGTCTGTGGACAATCAATACATGTTATGCCTCATTTCTCACATCATCAGGAGGTGAATTACTGACCTGAGGTGAATCTCTGACAGGGCGTTGCTGTGGAACCCAATTATTGGATTAATTTGGATGTTGAACCAGGCTATTCATCTGGGATCTTGTATTGCTTGCAGACTTTTACATAATTCTGTGGACATTTTTGTTATACATTGGCAGACTGTGCCTAGCCCAACAATGTAATCGGATGCATCCTTTTACATATTGAACGATTAAATGTGCCGTGCTGTACTCTATAAAATAAAATAAAAAATAAAATAAACCTTGTTTCAAGTTGCTCATTTTCTTCTCTGTCTGAGCAGTTTTCGGAACCTATATTTTCACATTGTCCTAGATATTTTACAACAAATTATGGAAATTCTTAACATCCAAGAAATTCATGGATATGGAATCAATACAATAGGAGAACTGAATAGGACTAGGTGATGCATTGTGAGCATCAATCAATGAGATAAGCACATCCATAGTACCCAGCCAAATAAAAACTAAACCATATACAGTATGTATCTAGTATAAAAAATGTATAAGATATATCAGATTTAGAAAAGAATATTTATTTTACAATGAAAGTAAGTTTTACTTACAGATGTATGGTTTTGCAATGAGGTCCAGTTTGACCCTATTGTATGCCAATGCTTTAATGTTCTTAGGAGAACAAGACATCTTCTTTCCTTCTTAAACTACATATGAGTGTCTTCATTTAACTTCCCAGACTCTCCACCTCTCTTCAATCCTTCAAACAGGCTCTCAAGACCCACTATTTCATCAAAGCCTTCCAGCTCTCATCTTAACTTGCTGCTACATACTCCTTCCTCCCTGCCTACCCCATCTGTGTCACCCCTGTTTGTCTGTCCCTCCCCCTTAGAATGTAAGCTCCAATGAGCAGGGCCCTCTACCCTCTTGTGCTTCTCCTTACTCTACCTTCATCTACTTCTTACTCTCTGCCAGGGCACCTAACACTTGGTTGCTTTGCACTGTTGCTTATCGGGGTGTTATGGTCGCAAATGTAGCAATGTATATTATCCATGTCCTGTAATGTATTGTATTATACTGTACTGTAAGTCACTGTAAATCAATCTATTTGTTTATGTACTTTGTAAGGCGTTGCGGAACACTTGTGGCGCCATATAAATAAACGATAATAATAATAATTTAACCTGAGTGCTGCCTTTTTAGTGTCTTGTATTGGTGGTATTCTCTAACTTATTAGATATAACTATGGGGGGCATCAGGTGCAGTATTTGAATATTAACAAGAGTGACTTGTCTGCAAGTTTGATTTTATAAAACACAAGATACAGCCCAAACGCTGAGGGGTTGATATTTACTGAACAGATTCAGTGTGGTTGTGTGGGGTAGTCAGTCCCACTCAATAAAAAGTACATGAAAGATAAAGCAACCACAGGTTCTGTTAGTATAATTAAAAATCACTCAAACCAGTAGCAACAATGTATATAATAAATGAATTATATCTTTATTAAGACAAAGCAGCCAATGCTTATAAATTGAATAAGAGCAATAAAACACACATGTAAATAATGAAATTGCATGTAAATTATGGTTCCTAAAATGTATGAATATAGAGTCCCGGACTTTTGAACAACATTTGGTGAAACCCTCTGAAGAATTCCTCCATACACAAATATATTTTTTGAAAAGGTGTCAGAAGGACGTTGAAACGCGGTGGTGCTTGATTTTGCTACATCTACCCGGTTTTTGATTCCTGGAGTCTCATCACTGGCTCTCTCTGCACGTCTACACACACCGTGCATGGCAAGCTTCAAGCCATTCTATCAGCTTGCAGTGGAATATCCTCCATACCCATCCGGGACGCAGAGCCCTCTGTTCCTTTCCCCCTGACACGGAGCCTCAGAGCGGCGTCATTCAATTCTTCCCAAGTCTCCCCGCTGGCCGGGTAGAGCACGTGCATCTTGGTCAGATGACCCATTCACTCATAGAGCATGGAGTACATTGTTTTGCCCCTCCTGTGCTGGACCTGGAGCACTAGAGCGACCACCCACTCCCCTCTGCATCTCCATCATCAGCTGGGTCAAGATCAGGAGGTCTGCCATCTTCAGCCGCGGTAACCATCATCCACATTGTGGTCATATACCCAGATCTGGGTCTGATCCAACTATACGGAAGGTAATATCGACACCCATTTATTACTTTGTAACTTTTATACCGGATGATGAACTAATCAACATCAGTTCAAAAAATATATTTGTGTATGGAGGAATTCTTCAGAGGGTTTCACCAAATGTTGTTCAAAAGTCCGGGACTCTATATTCATACATTTTAGGAACCATTATTTAAATGCAATTTCATTATTTACATGTGTGTTTTATTGCTGTAATTGAATTTATAAGCATTGGCTGCTTTGTCTTAATAAAGATATAATTCATTTATTATATACATTGTTGCTACTGGTTTGAGTGATTTTTAATTATACTAACAGAACCTCTGGTTGCTTTATCTTTCAAGTTTGATTATATATGACACAGCAGTATTACGATTATGGGTGGAAGTTAAGCGAATGACATTGTCTCCATTCCACTTTCCAGCTAAATTTAAACTGATTATCTCTAGTATAAATATCAATTTGGGCTCCACTTACACAGACCCCCTGAAGAAGTCAGCTAGCAGATGAAATGCATCAGTACCTGCCTGCTGAATACATTGCCTAGACGATTCAATTTGGGACGATCTTATGTCGAATGGACTTTCCTATCTTAATAATTCTAATGGGTTTCAGATAAACTATATGGTTTTCTAAGTTTATATATGGCCATTTTTATGTTTTATTGCAAATAATTTGAACATACTGTACAGTATTACACTATAATGTTTTTATTACCTTGTGCTGAGTTACATAAATAAAGAGCTTGAAGAAAATGTTTTGATCCTAATTAGATCTCTCTATTACAACTGCAGCAAACTTGCCTATAGGTACACAGATCTATATATTGTCAATTATTTATTACACTTTTTTACATCAGCAGTTTTTTGTTTGCTCGAGATACATATGAAGTAATGAATTACAGGAGAAGACATTATATGTACAGTAAAAAATATATTACTATTTGGCATGCATAATATCATATCATACGTGGGTTTGGTTTCTAATTTATGTCTTAAATAACTACATAAAATCAAAAATGATCTAATTTCCCATTTTACTTTTCATATTACAGACAAGCCAAACTAGCCGGCACTCACTGTTACTCTAAACAACTGCCTCAGTGCACATTACTTGAAAAATATGCAAATCCAAAACAAATGGCACTCTGGGTTCAGCAAAACTAAAGACAAATATATCCATTTTAATAACCAATGCCTTTTCATCAGGGAACAGCAAATACAAAAATGAACTTGCCATCACTATATAGGACACTGCCAGCGTTCTCAAATGCCCAGCTAGAGACATCTCCACCCACATGACCATGGCTTGATGGACATCCGGGACAGGATGTCACCATTACCATGCGGGACGCAGCCTGGAATCCACATGGTCTCCTGTGTGCCTGCATCATACCCAACAGCCTCATGCTTATTGGGCACATCAGGCAGAGTCTGACAAAGAAAACAGAAGAATGACATAACAATATAAAAAAAGAAAGAAAGGAAGGAGTACAAAAACATGCATAGAAAGAACAAAAAAATTATAGACAATCTAAACATAGGAGCCAACAGATAAATATATGATAAACAACAAAATACATCAAAAAGTAATGAATATATTACTAAGAAAAACAATGAATAGAAAAAATATATTTTGCATTAAAGATCTATAGGAAAACAATATAGATAAAATATAAATACAGTATAGAAAACATGAACATAATTTGGCAGCCTCCTAAAAAAATCTGAAAGCAACAATTTGGGAAAATTTCTTGAAAAATTGTCTAGAAAAATCTTCACTCAGCATAATATGAAAAAATACATAGATTCATTTATATAATATTGTTCCAAGTTAAACAAAAAGTCTATTCAATGCCTAAGGTACAATCAAATAAGACTGTTCCAATTATCTTATTGTTCAGTCCTCTCAGAGCACTAGAATTAAGCTTAAAAATCCACTGTGCTTCCTTTTGTTGAAGTGCATGAATTCTATCCCCAATCCTCGGGATCTCAGGAACATGATCAATCATGTAGTAATGATGTAATAATGTAACATTGCCAAGCTGTGACTAACTTCCTTAAGTGTTGTGCCACAGGTTTATCTATGACCTTGCCTTCATGTGACATTTTGATGGCCAAATGATGCAATGTCATGTGTTCTATTTTCTTGTGGTTTGCCCACATAACTACACAAGTGGTGTTACAAGTTAATAAATGTATGATGTTAAATCTTCTGCAACTATATGCTTATGTAAAGACTTGCATGCCACGTAATGCAATTGTTACATTTTTAGCAGCCTGGTGGTTTTCTGTACACATTCAGAAGATGCAGAATACCAATTCTAGTTGCACTCACCTGTCTCTCAAATTACTGCTTCTCTTAGAAGCAGACACAGGATGCATGTGTCTGAAGACTTGCAAATCCCTATCTGAGGTTACAAATGGCCATAAGGCTTTGGCATAAAATATGCTCCATGGCATAATGAATGACTGATCCTTCACTGACATATTTAACAACATTTCTCATGACATGTTGAGAACCTTGTCCTTTTGTTCGAGCAGTGTTCTCTTTTCATATCCACTATACAGGAATTTTTTAATTAATGCATGAAGATTGTCATGACTTTGGAAAATTAGACCTCCCTTGGAGGATCAAACTTAACTGGGGAAGGTTCTGGGAGCACCAACAGTGGAGGTTAAAGGTAAGTTTTCTGCATAGAGTAACAGTGACAGGAAATGTTGGAAATGAGGACTGACCCAGGGTGTTTGAATAAAGGAAGAGTATTTATTGATATATTGGGGAATTACTGGAAAGTCTATAGATGTGTCTGTAGAAAGGTACTGGGTTGATCCCTGAGATGATGCATAGATAGGTGCAGGGTTGAGCCCTGAGATGAACTGAATAGGTGCTGGACAGCACCCAGTGATGAGCTGAAAACAGGTGCTAGACAGCATCCAGTGATGAACTGAGTGCAGTTGCTGGGCTGAACCCAGTGATGAGCTAAACACAGGTGCTGGACAGTGTACAGTGATTAACTGAGCACAGGTGCTGGGCTGAACCCAGTGATGAGCTGAATAATGGTGCTGGGAGCAGTGAGAGTCTTTAGGGAAAACGTGATACACAGCAAGAGTTCAAATCAAAAAGGTGTTGAGCTATGCTCAGTATAGCAAAGTTCCAGAGTAGAGGCTGGGCAGCACCCAGTATAGGAACAACAGGAGCAGTACAGAATGGAGATCTGGCAGGAGCCAAAAGGAGACCTAGAGGAGACATTGCACAGACACTGACTAACTGTCTGTGATGAACTTTTATACCTACTGTCTAATGTTGCTTGGAGCATGTGGACAGCTGACCACAAGGGACCTTAGGATTGGAGATCTACACACCACCTGACAGAACCAATATGGCTGCGCCCATGCACCAGAGGATATTGGCAGAAGCCACAGGACATGCCAGCAAACGGAAGATACAGAGAGGCGGAAATTCCTCAGACAGAGCTATTAACTTCACGCGGCCGACACTGCACACTACAGCGACCAGGACGTGTGCGCCAGAGTAGACATTTGAATCTGGGCATGCAAGGCACAGATGCCAAGAGACTTGGTCACAGTCTGATAGTTTGGGTTCTGACAGTACCCCCTCCTTTTTGGGTGGTCTCTGAACACCCACTAGGCTTCCGAGGGAACCTCTGATGAAAATTTCGTACCAGTCTAGGAGCATGAACATCAAAAGCACTAGTCCATGATCTCTCCTCTGGACCGTAACCTTTCCAATCTACAAGATATTGCAGGTGGCCCTGATGCAGCAGGAATCCAATATCTTCATGATTTCAAACTCAACTCCACGAGAAGTTTGTACCGGTGGTGTCTTGGGTAATTAATAGTGGAAATGGTCGAGAATCAGTGGCTTAAGTACAGAGACATGGAAGGAATTTGAAATCTGCAAGTTGAGAGGAAGACGTAATTTACAGGCCACAGGGTTGATGACCCGCTCGACCAGATAGGGTCCAATGTATCGAGGAGCAAAGTTCATGGAAGGCACCTTGAGTCACAGATTTTTTGGGATATTTTTCATGATGTTACTGAAGAGCATCCTATGCTCCTGTTCAATCATATAGATGTTTGCGTAGGATGGGGTCACATTCATCCCTATCAAAAAACCCTTAAATTGCAAGTACAGTATAGGCCGCCATCAATCAAAAAATAGTTCCTGTACAATGTTAATTCAAATAGGTTTAAAAACAGTTAATACATACAGACACACACTTTCAAAATGAGTGTCAAGTGAGTAATTTTTTAATCTGATTTAATTTGTTCTGGAGAAGTCTTTATATATATTATACAATGATACCTTCTCAGATTTACATTATTATTAATACAGTACAAAGGGAACACTTGAAAAGAACAATTCACAGCAGTTGCTTTAATCTTATTTCTTCTTCTTTATCTTTTTTTCTTTTTTACTTTATGGAGCATTTATTCTAGAGTTCATATGCTCTATTTTCTATGTCATTATATTTTAAATTACTGTAGGAAATTTGGCTATGTACATCAGTTTGCTATACTTTTATTCACAATACATTTTCTGACATTATCTGAAGCTTTTAATTTAATTTTATATATATGCATGTATTATGTGACCATAATGGATGCTTTTTAAAGGCATATACATCAAATTAAAAAAGTAATTTATTTTGACAATATTGTAAAGATTCATTAAAAGACACAAACAATTATCTTTGTGTTAAAATTAATTGGATAAATGAGAGATGGTATCTAATAACATTTTAGCATGATATCATGTGGTAGGGAATATAGATTGTAAGCTCCACTGGGGCAGGGACAGATGTGAATGGGCAAATATTCTCTGTAAAGCGCTGCGGAATATGACTGCACTATATAAATAACTGGTAATAAATAAATAATATCAATATTGTAAAAAAAATTTGATTATATTCTAAACTTCTAGCTTTAGTGCCTGTCTACGACGATTTTCCTTTTCTAGAGAGCAAGTTATGATTAGTGGCTTTTCCATTTAATTATGCACTAATTTTATGAAATTTGGTTATGTATTTATTTGTAGTACGTACAATGTTTTATTATTCTTTTTCTATCATTAGTCAACGTTTTAAATTTAATACACTATATAGGGGTATATTTCTTATTTGTGGGATATACCAAAACAACACCTGTTATCCAGGATTACCCGCAAATGATCACCTGAATGTAACAAGGAGGGACCACAGTAGATGTCTACAATATCTGCCGCAGTCCCAACATTTCTGACTGCAAAAAAATTCTTATGGGACTGCTATGCTTCAAATTTACAAATCTCCAGAATACGAAGCAGTACTCATGTGTCGAGTCTGAACCACGAAGCAGAGTGATAGCTAAAGATATTGAAGCCCTCTTATCAGGGTCCATGTCCCTGCAACAGTAGTTTTTATTTGCTAAATATCCATGGAAATTTTCACTTTAGCTCTTATTATCATACTCACACATATTAATGTTAATATATTAAATATTACCACAATAGAGACATAGAAATATCCATTCTTCAATAGTAAAGAATACACTCTTAAGCCCTGATTCAGAACTGGACGCTCTGACAGAGCGCTCGCTCTGAATCAGTGCCGTCCGTCCTTCTTTTTGGAGCGGCCTCCTGGCCGCTCGCATAGCTGTGGGTGACCACACGCAGCTATAGCGAGCGGCCAAAATGATGGTCGCGATGGTCAAGACAATTGCGACATCAGGCTTGCGACAAGACCCTTGCGGTAGGGTCTCGCTGCCGCAAGCCCTGGAGTGCTTTTGGCTCTATCAGAGCCAAAAGCACTCCCACTGACATCACTAGTGATGTCAGTGGGGCCGGCCCCAGATGGTAGGTGTTCCCATGGGAACGCCTCCGTCTGGGCAGCCACGCCCCCGGCAAACCCACCAAAGGGGGCGTGCTGTCAATCACCATCGACAGCATGCCCCGTTTGGTGTGAGACCCATAATGACGGCTTGGCCATTGTTATTCGGGCCTCGCGAATGCGCACGATGGAGCCCTCTCCGTTGTGCGCATGCGCACTTGGGCAACATCGACCCACTTGTGAGCGCTCAGCACTCATGAGCGGGTCTGAATCAGGCCCTTACTTCCAACAACAAAGTTATCACATGTGACAAACAAGTAATATAGATTGTACACTTGCAAGCAGGGCTCTCTTATGTTTATGTCTGTCTGTTACTATCTAGTTTTGTTCTGTTAACTTTGTTTCCAATTGTAAAGCCTAACAGAATATGCTGCATTGTATAAGAAACTGTTAATAAATAATAATAAGTAATATCGTACTATATGGACCCAGAGGTATATGTGGTAGAGAAGGATGGGATGAAGTTTATATCCCAGCAGTCAGGATTTCAGCATTCAGAATGCTGTTGTTTTAATCCTGACACTAGTTAGAAACCCAGGCCAGCATCCTGACCGTTGACATACTGATGATAAGTATTAGGGTTAGGGTGATGGTTAGGGTTAGGCACTATGGGGAAGGTTAGGCTCTGTGGGGGGAGGGTTAGGGTTAGGCTGCGGGGAGGGAGAATTTGGTTTAAGCTGCATGGGGGAGGGTTAGGTCTAGGCTGCGGGGAGGGAGGGTTTGGTTTAGTGGTAGCGGTAGGGTTAGGATATTTACCTACAGGTGTTATCATCCTAACCCTGTTGGGTTTCTGCATTGGGATTCTGACTGCTGGAATCCTGCTTTTCTATTAGGATAAAATATCCCTCATGAAATTAATGTCATTATGTAATTTACTCAGTTATACTTTAAAAGTAATCTTCATTAATTGCTGAGTATTTTAAAATAGAGTACTTAGTATGCCAGTTTAGAATTCAATATAATTCAAATTATCTAAATAACTAAAGTATAAAAAGTTTTTCTTTTTGGCAAAGGAATTTAACAATAGAGAGGATATCTCCTTATCTTGCTCTATATGACTGGATGGTTGCAGACTGAACTCCAGGTGCAAATTGCTTTATTCAGGTGAATATAGGGCCTGATTCAGACCCGTCTCTAGCACATGTTATAGATGTACTGTATGCACTGTGTTTAGTCTAGCCAAGAATGGGTTAGAGTCAAGTACTCACAGAGTTATACTGTATACTTATTTCTGTAGCAGCCTGCTGAATTGCTGGACAGCTCCAGACAGATCTGTTAGGATGTTATACTGTAATCATGGATGATTTCCAGTAACAAACATTGTCTATTTTGCCCTGTCCTCGCAAGCGTCCTGTATCTATCCAACTGGAAGAAGTACCAGTAGTCTTCCTATCCAACTTAGAAAACCTCACAGCTCAACCTATAGGTAATCAGTGCTGTCAATGAAATATAGGTAATATTAATAAACCAACCAGTGTAGAAGAAAGATAGACCGCATCTGCTGTCGGCCGGTGCATGCTACACTTACCCTGTTACCGAGGCATTGCAGGGACACAGTGAAGGGACTGGACTGATGAGAGTGTGGTGAAGAGAAGATACCATTAGCGTGTTTGGAGCCGGAGAAGCTTGTAGTGTGCTGAGAGATGAGCTAATCCAGGTCCAAGTAAGTGTAGCGTGCACCAGCCGACAGCAGATGCAGTCTATCTTTCTTCTACACAGGTTGCTTTACCTTCTCACTCTCTCACCCTGTTGATCAATGTATGTACAAATCAGCAGGGCAGCAGAAGTGAGGAGTTCTCTTGTCCTGTGTCAGAGGCCTGCTAATATGGGCTTACTTGTATTGTACCCTGTGTGTGACAATATCAATTTCAAATATACTGAAGTGGTACTATATAGGAGAATCTTACTCAGTTTTTTAATAATTTTATGGCAAGTCAATGTGTGTTGGACCAATAAGGGAAATATTTATAGTTCTTGGGTGTATATTGGTGTATTTTCATGTGCACATAAATGTTTTCTATTATATTTCATAGGAATATTTGCTTAGCAATTAATTTTCGGTTAATTGTTGAAGAGTACTGTTGGATACTGACGTTGATAAGGGGAGTCCTCATCGTCTCATATAGCCTATCACTACTGTGCAGTGGTGAATCCAGGTATTAGAGAAGTGTTAGAGAGAGGTGATCACCCTGATCCCCCCCTTGATATGTCAATTGTTCCCAACCTTCACTCAGCTGCTAACATGAGACCAGAATGTTTCATGCTTGATGATATCCTGTTCCTTGCACAGCCATTTGATGAGGAACTTGGAATGGGTTTGCCATACCATACAACTTACAGAAATATATGGTCACCGGACTGCTAGAAGCAGTGACGTATGGTGAGGTAAATGGCTGGGGAGGTACTGGCTAGTATCAGAGCCAGATTTACTGATACATATATGAGGGTACATGTGGGCATTATATAAAGATGCAGCAGTATACAGTACTGGAAATTTGGTGAGTTTTGATCAGGGATGTGCGTAAAAAGGTAGATGGGGAGGCAGTGCCTCACCTGCCATACACTTTTTACGCCAGACTTTTGACTATAAAAATGATTAGAATAATACAAAGAAGATATTTATAACATTTTCTTTACATTTTTCTTATAATTTTTATAGTAAAAACTGTGGAGTATACCTAAGTATGACAGGAAAGGCTCTGCCTCACCTGCCTCACCTGACCGCACATCACTGGCTAGCAGACCCATTTGCCAGGAGCTAGGCAGCAAATGCTTCATCATACAAGTAGAATGCCAAAGGAGAGACCTTTGGAAGAAGCAGTCTGAGGTATTGGTTAAGATTTACATGAGAATTAACCAGCATAAATTTGAGAAGTACAAAATGCGACTAAATCTCCGAAAACTGCCAATTTTGGAGGTTTGACTGCATTTGCCATAAAGTGAAACTTTCCGGAGTTTGTACCCAAAAGGCAATGGCATCTACAGATGGCATTACCTAATAGAACCCTATGGGCTTCTTTTTGCATAATTCCCTGAGAGGGATCCAATAGAATCCCTCCCAGGGTCCCCCGTGGCTAGCGCATGTGCAAACCAACAGCCATGCATGTGCAGAAGGACTTCTGGGTCATAAACACAGAAGTCTACACACCGCAAAGGACAGCTCTTAGTGGAAGAGCTGTCCTTTGCGGTTTTAATAATAAGTCTACAGGCATACTGCATTAATAAACGCTGCTATACATGCGGTAAGTGGCAGGTTGCATCACATTCAAATGTAATGCTTGATCCCATCCTATGAAAATAAATGTGTTTTTTAGTAGTATATTTAGACTACTTCTGTAAATAAAGAACTTGGGCAATACCAAATGTCTCCCAACAAGTCAACATACACTCACATTATCCACCTGTAATTCATCTTGCATTACTGTACCTCTGGACTACAGTATATTACAAAACAAATATTAACAAAATAAAATCTCCACCAAAAACATCTATTTTTTAGCTATACTAGACCTATTTAGTAAAACTTTATTTTTAAAAACATAATACAAACTGCCAAACCAGTACACATGGATGAAAACATTTACATGCCATACACAAGCGTATAATGTAGAATGCAACTAGACATTAAGCATTAGATGCCCCAGGATGTGTTTACACAATACATTCCAATTACAGTCAGTGCTACTATTACAATCATAACTACAGCACATTAGAGCACCTACATCAATTTCGGTTTCGTCCACTATCAAGTTTATTTTATATCCAGCATACCAAGCAGGCTTGCTAATATTTACAGAATAAACAGTATATAAAAATGTGCTTATGCTATCTGTAGACATTTTATACCATTATCAAAAAAACAAATTTCCAAAAGAAAATTGATATTAACCTAAATTATATGCCATCAGTATATACTGCAAATGTAAAATATTTTTACCTTTATGATCTCAAGCTCCATTGAAACAGTTGGATTACTACTTTGATTATGCTTAAAGACAAACAAACTTTAAAAACTTTAAAAAATCATCTACAACACAAAACTAACAGCAACAACACAAAAAAATTTGTATTTCCTTGATGCTCCTAGCAGTATTAGAAACACTTTCACTTAGAATCTACTGTATCGTTCAGCAGGATGGCAGTCATGTCTCTGACCTGTCTAGTGTAAACCAGGGAGCATTGAAGAGTGGAACAAAATCAACTATTACAAAAAAACATAAAATGCACATGAATAAATATACCTATCTAGTGACATTGCAAATGCTGATAATAACATTCAGTGAAATACGGAATTTATCAGTTCGCTGAAACTACCTGGAATGGCTTCATTTTCTTTAGCGCTAAAAATTAAGTTGTTTTGTTACTGCAAAATTGTGATCTAAAAAATAATCAGCTGAAAAGCAAACATTTTACATGCCCAAAAATATGACACTCTAGAGATGAAACTCATCTTATTCCACGTATACCACTGCTAACATACTACTTTTGAAAGTTGCTTGTTTCCATGTCATGACAATCAATTAAATGGCGGGTTAATCTTTACAAATAATGGGAATTATTTTTTTAAATCCTTGTTTTTCACATGAAGTATCATATGTAGCTCTCTGAAGAGTTGGAAACCCTACACACATAATATAACCAGACCAATATATCCAAACCACTAAAAGTATTTTTCTGAAATTAGACTTCTACTATATAATAAGTTTTTTTTACAAAAACACTTAATATTCATTTATGTTACCCTCAAAACAAAACATAATACACTGCTATACAGTAGGGCTGATTTATAGGGTAACTCTTAATACTATAGGAGAGATTTATCAAGTATTGGACAGAGAGAAAGTGGAGAGAGATAAATACCAATCAATCAGCTCTTAACAGTATTTTTTCAAATACAGCTTGTAAAATGACAGCCAGAAGCTGATTGGTTGGTACTTTATCTCTCCCTACTTTATCTCTCTCCAAGATTTGGTACATCTCCCCCTATGTGCTTGCTAAAATACCGTATATGGAATAGTTCATGGCAATATATAAACTAAAGGTAACCATGGTAACTATAGTTACAAAATGCATACAATAAAGAAAGAATTAAAACAATTTGGTTCATTCAGTGAAATAGTAAATTTTCTTATTTTTAATAAGATACTTCATCTACTTTATTATTAATGATGCATTTGATAGACCTGGCAGACTTGTTATGTCTAGTGCAGAAGTTTACTGAGAATTTATTGTTATAATTAGCATTGGCTATAATTGGATCTTTGTAAGAATTATTTATAGATAATCTATTATAACAGTCACCAGTGAATATAATGTTTACTGTTTAATAATATATGTTTTTAAGAGGCATGGATTAACTTATCCTCTTTCCAGATTTATGAGGGGACTTATCTACAGATCTGGCCTCTGGTACTCCAGAAGAAAATTAGCCAAAAAGATTTAGGTTTTCCGAATATGCAAAAAAAATCCAAAAACAAATTGTGATAAGGAATGCAGTTAATTATTATTATTGAACTATGATTGTGGTATATAATTAGATTCATTATCATAATGGTACAATGAAGAAAAAACACAGTTCCCAAATATTTGTAGAAAGAACTCTACAATGTAAAAATACATTTGGAAGCATTGTTTCATGCTATAATGGGTGGGTTTCCATAATACTTTACTTACATATGTGGTGCACAAATACAGTATGTTGGACAATTGTTTGACAAAAGATAAGTGGGATCAAGCAATAAAGTGAAACGTTTTACTGAAATGCTCTATGACCACTCAACAACTCTTGATCCATTGGATAAAGGTAAATCTGCAGAGAGATCCATGGTTATACAAATCCTTGGTTATTTATGAATGGTTAAATATTGAAGCAGATCAAACAAATCAGAGTAAGAAGATTTATTCCTCTTGCATACAGATGTGTCCGCATACACTATGGCTTCAATCGTACCAGACAGCTCAGGTCCCAGGCAATTTGACCACACTGAGAGTTTTTTTTGCTTAAAATGTGAATCTCATTCATACAAATAAAACAACTAGAAGCAACAAAACGACTTTGCTAGATTGATCAATTTGATGTGTGATAGTTGTTTATTAACTGTAAGTGCAAATAAGTATGAATCTGTATATGGGGAACTGACGCATTTCTCTGCCATTAGCTGATGGCATTTCATTAACTTTAATGAAACGACTGTCAGCTAATGGCCAAGAAATGCATAAGAAGTCTATTGATAACTCATTGATGTGTAGATGGATGTATTGCTTTCAAACTCGTAGTGGCTCTTTAGTCATGGACATCCCCACTGACAATAATATGGCAAAACAAAACACATAATTTGCTACTCACCAGCACATGTACTTGTGTTTGTACCTCCACAACACTGCTACCAGCTTCACGACTACTGTAAGTGTTTATGTGACATACATGCAGTGTCTATTAACAGTAGTTGGCGTCTCCACTTACATTGGCTAGTATTGTGCAATACAGACTGCAAGGTCTTATAATTATTGGTAATTGATTTTCAGGATCATTTTACTAGCAGCAACAGCGGGCGTAACATAAACCAGTGCACTAATTGCCAGCCCCACTGTAACGTGTTAATCATTACTATAGTAGCATATAAACTTGCTCAGATTACTACACATAATATTTGCCACTGTGGACATACTGTGGGGACACTAGAAGAGCTGTTTCTATTGAAAAACTGACTGTTAACTACTTTCATTAATTATGCTTCACATATACTGGAAGTTTTCACTCATTTAAACTTCCACCATCAAAATAGGTGTTAGAAGTTCCCTTGCAGTCACAAGTATGTAAGATCAATTCACCTCTTGCCAGGAGTTGATTTTAGACATATTTTTATATATGTATAAACTTTTTCAGTGATATTTAGATACATTGTAAAGCAGGCTATGCACAAGACCAACTTTCCTCCAACCATCCAACTAGTTGTCTCACAGTGTATCTTCTTGGAGTAAAGTGTCAGCAGTCATCCTCACTATAATACATGGAATAATAAATATAATAAAATGTAACTTTTAATAAATAATAACCCCTAAAAGAGAACTAAAGATTCACAAGTGGGGTATATAAATACATTTATTTTACTTAAAATCGTATTAATTATTATTGGGTTCTGTGAAAATATAGCAAATTCCCTTTAAGTATCTTATTGATAACTGATGATCACTTTATTTTGATACCTAAATAAGTGTAATCTCTCAATATCTCGTTCTAATGTTTACAGAGATTAACCACTATTCAGGTCCAAAACATTAAATCATTGCTTACAAAATCTCATCCACAGTAATGCAGTCTCTGATAAGTGTACCACTATACATACAGTATATGGTGCAATCAAGGATCTCTTTATAATCTATGGTATCATTTATTTGTGTCACCATACATAAATCAGGGAAACAAATCAGAAATCTCCTGAATACGCATAAATTGGACATCAGTCACTGCATACATTTTCATAGTTTACTGTTTCAGCTTTGTAAAAATTCTCAATACTAATATTTGCACATTTCAACAATAATTAGGAAATTAGAGCAATCCCCGTCTCATAGATGGTTATCAAAATAATTACACTCATAAATCACACATATAGCCAGATTTTACGAGGATATACTAGAAAAATCAGTTTATAAGTTTTCTTTTTAAAGAGTGTGCTGAGAAAATCAGTTACTTGGCTCCTAACACAGCAAAGATATAATATTACAACAGAGGCTCAAAATGCATTGCAACAGAATTTAGAATATTAAAGCAATCCCCTCCTCATAGATGGTTTTTCTAAAGAATGCACAATTGATGTAGAGAAAATCAGTTTCTAGTATTTCTCCAAACAATATACAATCAGGATATAATGTTATAACATAGGTTAATTGTACATTTCAACAATAATTAGGAAATTAGAGTAATCCCCTTCTCATCAAAGTGGTTATCGAAGTGGTTATCGAAGTGATTACACTCATAGATCACACATATAGCCAGGCTTATCCAGGATATAGTAACTAGAGGAATCAGTTTATAATTTTTCTTAAAGAGTGCGCTGTTAAATGCTGAAACATTAGTTTCTTGTCTCCTCACACAGCAAGGATATAATATTACAACAGAGACTCAAAATAATTAAAAAATTACCATTGGTGTATAATTCACCACATTAAATGAGCCTCTCTAGACATATTTTACTTGTGTAAAGAAACAATCCTGAAATCCTGAGAATAAGGTGCATTAAGTTTAAAAGAAGGAGATGGAGGACTTTCACAATGGGTGATTATGTGACCAAGCAGTGAAGTGAAACATACATCATATCCTGATTAGTCTTGGTGGAGACTAGTCCTTATGTGTTTCAGTGTACCCTGAACCAGTCACTGGGACGGCATACTCTTGAGGGGTGCCGATATCAGGATCACTCTAGCCGGCACTGCCTGGGGCGGACTTACAGGTAGAATTAATTCGGCAGACAGTCTCCACCATAGGCAAACGCAGGGGGGGTTTCTGTCTGCATGTAAACCCCCCTCCCCAGCCCACACCATGACCACAATAGAAATAGTAATGTAATAGAATTTTACCAGTGCTGCATTTTCTTAACAGTATCACAAAGTAAATAATTAGCACCACCTGTGGATCTTTTAACATGTATCAGTCAGTAATAAATAACCTGTGCACCAACTAGGAGATCTGGAAAACATGCACTGTTAGGGATGTGCTGCTATTGAGCCTAATATGTATATATACAGTATGTCCAGGGCAGTACTAGGTTATTCTGCTGCTCCCCCAGACTCCCGGACTTGCTCTAATACTCTGGAATGGTGCCCACATCTAAAATAAAAACATTCAGCTCATGCAGGATGGCCTACTGCCGCATTTAATGGCTTACTGTGATCTCTGGTCCTCTATATGCTGGAATTATGACACACAATACACTTTGTATGACGCATATTAAAGCTGGTTAAGTGCTAATTCTGCCCTCTTCATGGACTGGCCGCACTCACTCTAAAATCAAGCATTTGGAAACCCCCCTCTAGAAATCCTGCGTTTGCCACTGTCCACCCATTGAGCACTGACATCTGTGGTAAGCGCTAGCAGCTATACCTGGTGGGAATCACTGAGGGGTCTATTTACTAAGCAGTGTTAGGAGACAGAGTGAAAAGTGAAAAGGTGCCAGCCAATTAGCTCCCAACTGTCATTTTTCAAACACAGCCTGTGAGACGGCAGATGGGAGCTGATTGGCTGGCACCTTATCACTTTCTTATCACTTTTCACTCTGTCTCCTAACACTGCTTAGTAAATAGACCCCTAAGTGGTATACGCTAGATTAGAGATCCTGTAAGTATTATATGCATACATGCTTTTGGGCCGTATTCAATTTGAGGTGAAAACGGGTTATCGGCGATAAATTATCACCGATAACCCATTTTTGCCTGAAATTGAGATGTCCAGATGGCGTCATTTTCGTCTGTTTAAATTAACCCCGAATTCAATTACAAAGACTTTTCGCCGGTGCGAAAAGTCTTTGTTAAAAACCAGGGATAACTTTTCTCCATGTAATACATGGCAAAAAAAAGTGCAGAATTGGAGTTTAGGGGTGCAGGCTTAAAAAAAATTGCCTGCAGCCCTGGGAGTGTCCCTTAAAAGCAATCTGTGTCAAAAAAAATTTAAAAAAATCCTCAGGACACCCCAAAAGAGGTACATTAATTTTGGGGGCGAAAAAAAAAATATTGGGGAACAAAGTTTTAAACTAGTGAAATTGATTCAGGGGAGGTTCCCAAGTATGAGGCAAGTGTTTTATAGAATGCAGGTGGTCGTCCTGGATTCCAGCGTCGGGATTATGATTGGTGTCAGTATTTAGACACCTATCATAAATCCTTTGCTAGCATTCTGCAGTCGAGATTGTGACCAGCGGCCTTGCGGCCACCGGTCACATAACTACATCTCCTTTGTAGAGGTGTATTTATTGTGGTGAATCATATATTGGTGTTAAAATATCAGATACTAAGTATCATTTCTGAGACTATTTTATAATATTATATCCTTATTGTATATCATCTGCAGAAATACTAGAAACTGATTCTCTCAACATTAATGCTGGCCATACACTAGCGCGATTTTGGGCCGTTTACACGATTTTAGATGCATCGTACAATGAATTGTATAAAAATCGTGTAGTATTTAGGTAGGAATACGATCCGATGCGTGCTCCCGCTTCTGTTCTATCGTATCTTTTGATCAGACGTGCAGCCCATGTTATCCTTTGCGATCGTATGCAGATCGTGCCGTGCTTTTGTGGCGTTGTCATTTAAATCTATTATGATTGCATGTTTTTGGTGAGGCACACGATTGATCGTATCACGGGCAGTCATATATACACAGATCGTGTGTTCATCGTGTGTGAAAAAAGCATCAAATCGTGTGGCCGGGATTGCCAGGGAGCTGCCGGGGAGTAGAAGGGAAAATGTATTATGAATCACATCTTATGCTGGTCGTACTAGTGTATGGCCAGCATTTGTGTGCATTATTTAGCAAAACCATCTATGAGGAGGGGATTGCTTTAACACTTTAAAAACTGTTGCAATGCATCTGTATTATATTACTCTAATTTCCTAATTACTGTTGAAATGTACAATGACCTATGTTATAATATTATATCCTGATTGAATATCGTTTGGAAAATACTAGAAACTGATTTTCTCTACATCAATTGTGCACTCTTTAGAAAAACCATATTTGAGGAGGGGATTGCTTCAATATTCTAAATTATGTTGCAATGCATCTGTATATACAATAATTTGTAGATTTCCTTTTAAGTGCTCTCACTTCTCACCCTAAATTCAGAATTTCAGGATTGTTTCTTTGCACAAGTGAAATATGTCTAATCTGAGGATCATTTAATGTGGGGAATTATAAACCTGTGGTAATTTTTAGATACTAAGGGGGATATTTAATAAAGCTTAGAGAGAGAAAATATTAGAGATAAATAGCACCAACCAATCAGCTCCTGTCACTTTACAGGCAGTGGGCCTGATTCAGACCCGGTCGCTCTGACAGAGCGCTCGCTCTCAATCAGGGCCGGGTTTATTTTTTAGAATGGCCTCCTGGTCGCTCGCATAGCTGTGGGTGACCACCCACAGCTACAGCGAGCGGCCATGATGATGGTCGCGATGGTCAAGACCATCACGACCATCGGGCTTGCGACGAGACCCTTTTGGTAGGGTCTCGTGGTCGCAAGCCCCAGAGAGATTTTGGCTCTAACAGTGATGTCAGTGGGGCCGCCCCCAAACGACAGGCGTTCTTATGGGAATGCCTTCGTTTGAGCAGCCACCCCCTGGCTCGCCCACCAAAGGGGGCAAGCTGTCACTAAACATTGACAGCTCACCCCCTTTGGTGTGAGACCCGGATCGATGGAGTGCCCATCACTAGCTGGGTCTCGCGCATGCGCGCGACGGAGCCGGCTCCGTTGTGTGCATACGCTGTGGGCCACCATCGACCCGGTTGCGAGTACTCAGTGCTTGTGACCGGGTCGGAATCAGGCCCTGTGTTTGAAAAATGCCAGTTAGGAGACGATTGGTTGGTGCTATTTATCTCCAATTTTATCTCTCTCCAAGCTTTATTAAATCTCCCCCAAAGGGCCAAATGTAATAGGGTCTCTGTTTTGGTAAATTGTGAATTTTGTATTACACTCACAATATTTCACAACTCTCCAATGTAATAGGGTGTCAGTTCATTAGAACTCGCATTTTTTCAGAGTTACTAAAAATCCCCATTCTCAAACTCACATCCAGATGTTTTCCCATTGAAAACAATCAACTTGCCCAATGTAACAGGTTGTCAGTTTCAAACACGCAAAAAAAAGTTAACCAAAAATCCTCAAATAATAGACCTGCTTCAGGATAGCGAGTATATCCTGAGCAGGTCAGATTAACACAGAAACATGCACATATCCATGAGATACGTGCATGTACTGTGTGTACTTATGCAAAACGTGCAGCACCCCCCAAATGGACCCCTACTCATTTTGTCCCGTGTTTTTGCACAACCATGGACAGGCTCAACAAAGCCCTGCGCTGGATCTTAATATACAGGGGACCCCCACGCATTTTTTCATCTGTATTTTTAGAACCAGGACAGGCTTTAGAAAGCCCGGGGATGGTTATGCCTTTGGGGGGGAAGGGGCTGCACATCTTTTTTTTTTAAAACACACACAGAAGCCATCACAGATCTCACTGATCTGTGATGGCTTCTGTATAACTCACACTTTTTAATGCAAGTCGCATTAAAATGTGTCAGTTTACGTAGTCCTAAACTCGCCGAAATTCGCAAATGTAGTAGCCTCAAGCTGAAAAATTCGCAGGCTATTGAATTTGCGAGTCACAGCACAAACTCACACTTTTAAAAAATGCGAGAAGGTGCGAGTTTGTACAATTACTAAAACTGACACCCTATTACATTTGGCCCTAAGTATCATTTCTGAGACTATTTTATAATATTATATCCTTATTGTATATCATCTGCAGAAATACTAGAAACTGATTCTCTCAACATTAATGCTGGCCATACACTAGCACGATTTTGGGCCGTTTACACGATTTTAGATGCATCGTAGAATGAATTGTATAAAAATCGTGTAGTATTTAGGTAGGAATACGATCCGATGCGTGCTCCCGCTTCTGTTCTATCGTATCTTTTGATCAGACGTGCAGCCCATGTTATCCTTTGCGATCGTATGCAGATCGTGCCGTGCTTTTGTGGCGGTGTCATTTAAATCTATTATGATTGCATGTTTTTGGTGAGGCACACGATTGATCGTATCACGGGCAGTCATATATACACAGATCGTGTGTTCATCGTGTGTGGAAAAAAGCATCAAATCGTGTGGCCGGGATTGCCAGGGAGCTGCCGGGGAGTAGAAGGGAAAATGTATTATGAATCACATCTTATGCTGGTCGTACTAGTGTATGGCCAGCATTTGTGTGCATTATTTAGCAAAACCATCTATGAGGAGGGGATTGCTTTAACACTTTAAAAACTGTTGCAATGCATCTGTATTATATTACTCTAATTTCCTAATTACTGTTGAAATGTACAATGACCTATGTTATAATATTATATCCTGATTGAATATCGTTTGGAAAATACTAGAAACTGATTTTCTCTACATCAATTGTGCACTCTTTAGAAAAACCATATTTGAGGAGGGGATTGCTTCAATATTCTAAATTATGTTGCAATGCATCTGTATATACAATAATTTGTAGATTTCCTTTTAAGTGCTCTCACTTCTCACCCTAAATTCAGAATTTCAGGATTGTTTCTTTGCACAAGTGAAATATGTCTAATCTGAGGATCATTTAATGTGGGGAATTATAAACCTGTGGTAATTTTTAGATACTAAGGGGGAGATTTAATAAAGCTTAGAGAGAGAAAATATTAGAGATAAATAGCACCAACCAATCAGCTCCTGTCACTTTACAGGCAGTGGGCCTGATTCAGACCCGGTCGCTCTGACAGAGCGCTCGCTCTCAATCAGGGCCGGGTTTATTTTTTAGAATGGCCTCCTGGCCGCTCGCATAGCTGTGGGTGACCACCCACAGCTACAGCGAGCGGCCATGATGATGGTCGCGATGGTCAAGACCATCACGACCATCGGGCTTGCGACGAGACCCTTTTGGTAGGGTCTCGTGGTCGCAAGCCCCAGAGAGATTTTGGCTCTAACAGTGATGTCAGTGGGGCCGCCCCCAAACGACAGGCGTTCTTATGGGAATGCCTTTGTTTGGGCAGCCACCCCCTGGCTCGCCCACCAAAGGGGGCAAGCTGTCACTAAACATTGACAGCTCACCCCCTTTGGTGTGAGACCCGGATCGATGGAGTGCCCATCACTAGCTGGGTCTCGCGCATGCGCGCGACGGAGCCGGCTCCGTTGTGTGCATACGCTGTGGGCCACCATCGACCCGGTTGCGAGTACTCAGTGCTTGTGACCGGGTCGGAATCAGGCCCTGTGTTTGAAAAATGCCAGTTAGGAGACGATTGGTTGGTGCTATTTATCTCCAATTTTATCTCTCTCCAAGCTTTATTAAATCTCCCCCAAAGGGCCAAATGTAATAGGGTCTCTGTTTTGGTAAATTGTGAATTTTGTATTACACTCACAATATTTCACAACTCTCCAATGTAATAGGGTGTCAGTTCATTAGAACTCGCATTTTTTCAGAGTTACTAAAAATCCCCATTCTCAAACTCACATCCAGATGTTTTCCCATTGAAAACAATCAACTTGCCCAATGTAACAGGTTGTCAGTTTCAAACACGCAAAAAAAAGTTAACCAAAAATCCTCAAATAATAGACCTGCTTCAGGATAGCGAGTATATCCTGAGCAGGTCAGATTAACACAGAAACATGCACATATCCATGAGATACGTGCATGTACTGTGTGTACTTATGCAAAACGTGCAGCACCCCCCAAATGGACCCCTACTCATTTTGTCCCGTGTTTTTGCACAACCATGGACAGGCTCAACAAAGCCCTGCGCTGGATCTTAATATACAGGGGACCCCCACGCATTTTTTCATCTGTATTTTTAGAACCAGGACAGGCTTTAGAAAGCCCGGGGATGGTTATGCCTTTGGGGGGGAAGGGGCTGCACATCTTTTTTTTTTAAAACACACACAGAAGCCATCACAGATCTCACTGATCTGTGATGGCTTCTGTATAACTCACACTTTTTAATGCAAGTCGCATTAAAATGTGTCAGTTTACGTAGTCCTAAACTCGCCGAAATTCGCAAATGTAGTAGCCTCAAGCTGAAAAATTCGCAGGCTATTGAATTTGCGAGTCACAGCACAAACTCACACTTTTAAAAAATGCGAGAAGGTGCGAGTTTGTACAATTACTAAAACTGACACCCTATTACATTTGGCCCTAAGTATCATTTCTGAGACTATTTTATAATATTATATCCTTATTGTATATCATCTGCAGAAATACTAGAAACTGATTCTCTCAACATTAATGCTGGCCATACACTAGCACGATTTTGGGCCGTTTACACGATTTTAGATGCATCGTAGAATGAATTGTATAAAAATCGTGTAGTATTTAGGTAGGAATACGATCCGATGCGTGCTCCCGCTTCTGTTCTATCGTATCTTTTGATCAGACGTGCAGCCCATGTTATCCTTTGCGATCGTATGCAGATCGTGCCGTGCTTTTGTGGCGGTGTCATTTAAATCTATTATGATTGCATGTTTTTGGTGAGGCACACGATTGATCGTATCACGGGCAGTCATATATACACAGATCGTGTGTTCATCGTGTGTGGAAAAAAGCATCAAATCGTGTGGCCGGGATTGCCAGGGAGCTGCCGGGGAGTAGAAGGGAAAATGTATTATGAATCACATCTTATGCTGGTCGTACTAGTGTATGGCCAGCATTTGTGTGCATTATTTAGCAAAACCATCTATGAGGAGGGGATTGCTTTAACACTTTAAAAACTGTTGCAATGCATCTGTATTATATTACTCTAATTTCCTAATTACTGTTGAAATGTACAATGACCTATGTTATAATATTATATCCTGATTGAATATCGTTTGGAAAATACTAGAAACTGATTTTCTCTACATCAATTGTGCACTCTTTAGAAAAACCATATTTGAGGAGGGGATTGCTTCAATATTCTAAATTATGTTGCAATGCATCTGTATATACAATAATTTGTAGATTTCCTTTTAAGTGCTCTCACTTCTCACCCTAAATTCAGAATTTCAGGATTGTTTCTTTGCACAAGTGAAATATGTCTAATCTGAGGATCATTTAATGTGGGGAATTATAAACCTGTGGTAATTTTTAGATACTAAGGGGGAGATTTAATAAAGCTTAGAGAGAGAAAATATTAGAGATAAATAGCACCAACCAATCAGCTCCTGTCACTTTACAGGCAGTGGGCCTGATTCAGACCCGGTCGCTCTGACAGAGCGCTCGCTCTCAATCAGGGCCGGGTTTATTTTTTAGAATGGCCTCCTGGCCGCTCGCATAGCTGTGGGTGACCACCCACAGCTACAGCGAGCGGCCATGATGATGGTCGCGATGGTCAAGACCATCACGACCATCGGGCTTGCGACGAGACCCTTTTGGTAGGGTCTCGTGGTCGCAAGCCCCAGAGAGATTTTGGCTCTAACAGTGATGTCAGTGGGGCCGCCCCCAAACGACAGGCGTTCTTATGGGAATGCCTTTGTTTGGGCAGCCACCCCCTGGCTCGCCCACCAAAGGGGGCAAGCTGTCACTAAACATTGACAGCTCACCCCCTTTGGTGTGAGACCCGGATCGATGGAGTGCCCATCACTAGCTGGGTCTCGCGCATGCGCGCGACGGAGCCGGCTCCGTTGTGTGCATACGCTGTGGGCCACCATCGACCCGGTTGCGAGTACTCAGTGCTTGTGACCGGGTCGGAATCAGGCCCTGTGTTTGAAAAATGCCAGTTAGGAGACGATTGGTTGGTGCTATTTATCTCCAATTTTATCTCTCTCCAAGCTTTATTAAATCTCCCCCAAAGGGCCAAATGTAATAGGGTCTCTGTTTTGGTAAATTGTGAATTTTGTATTACACTCACAATATTTCACAACTCTCCAATGTAATAGGGTGTCAGTTCATTAGAACTCGCATTTTTTCAGAGTTACTAAAAATCCCCATTCTCAAACTCACATCCAGATGTTTTCCCATTGAAAACAATCAACTTGCCCAATGTAACAGGTTGTCAGTTTCAAACACGCAAAAAAAAGTTAACCAAAAATCCTCAAATAATAGACCTGCTTCAGGATAGCGAGTATATCCTGAGCAGGTCAGATTAACACAGAAACATGCACATATCCATGAGATACGTGCATGTACTGTGTGTACTTATGCAAAACGTGCAGCACCCCCCAAATGGACCCCTACTCATTTTGTCCCGTGTTTTTGCACAACCATGGACAGGCTCAACAAAGCCCTGCGCTGGATCTTAATATACAGGGGACCCCCACGCATTTTTTCATCTGTATTTTTAGAACCAGGACAGGCTTTAGAAAGCCCGGGGATGGTTATGCCTTTGGGGGGGAAGGGGCTGCACATCTTTTTTTTTTAAAACACACACTGAAGCCATCACAGATCTCACTGATCTGTGATGGCTTCTGTATAACTCACACTTTTTAATGCAAGTCGCATTAAAATGTGTCAGTTTACGTAGTCCTAAACTCGCCGAAATTCGCAAATGTAGTAGCCTCAAGCTGAAAAATTCGCAGGCTATTGAATTTGCGAGTCACAGCACAAACTCACACTTTTAAAAAATGCGAGAAGGTGCGAGTTTGTACAATTACTAAAACTGACACCCTATTACATTTGGCCCTAAGTATCATTTTGAGCCTCTGTTGTAATATTATATCTTTGCTGTGTGAGGAGACAAGTAATTGATTTTCTCAGCATCTAACATCGCACTCTTTAGAAAGAAAAATTATAAACTGATTTTTCTAGTATATCCTCGTAAAATCTGGCTATATGGGTGATTTATGAGCGTAATTATTTTGATAACCATCTATGAGAAGGGGATTGCTCTAATTTCCTAATTATTGTTGAAAAGTGCAAATATTAGTACAGTAATGAGAGTTTTTACAAAGCTGATTGTCACAGTAAACTATGAAAATGTATGCAGTGACTGATGTCCAATTTATGCGTATTCAGGAGACTTCTGATTTGTTTCCCTGATTTACGTATGGTGACACAAATAAATGATACCATAGGTTATAAAGAGATCCTTGATTGCACCATATACTGTATGTATAGTGGTGCACTTATCAGAGACTGCATGGTAGTCTCTGTGAATGAGATTTTGTAAGCAATGATTTAATGTGTTGGACCTGAATAGTGGTTAATCTCTGTAAACATTAGAAATATATTAAGAGATTACACTTATAGTAAGTATCAAAATAAAGTGATCATCAGATATCAATAAGATACTTAAAAGGGAATTTGCTATATTTTCACAGAACCCGATAATATTTAATACGATTTTAAGTAAAATAAATGTATTGATGTACCCCACTTGTGAATCTTTAGTTCTTTTTTAAGGGTTATTATCTATTAAAAGTTTGTTTTGTTTCTTTTGCAAAAAAAAGGAAATAGAGTTTGAAAACTTAATATTTCGGAGCACCGCCAACCCAAGACTGTGTAAGATTTATTTAACTGAAAACAGTTATGTTGGTCTGTTTATGATTAGTATATTGACTAATGTTTTGTCTAGTGCGGATTCAATCCTTACTTCTTGAATACTGGTTACAAGTGTAGGATGCTTCAGAATAAGTGGCAACCCGTTAATTAGCATGGGGCAACTTTACCCTTGTTATTTTTCGCTTGCCCAATACATCTGGATAATTCTGCCTGTGCTAATTTTGCTGTTGCTGGTTTCACATCATTACTTGGGAACCTGACTTGGAGACCGTTTTTTAACACTGAAGACCAGTGGTGGCTCTAGATGTGGGACTGCAGCGTAGTCCAAAATTCAAATAGGGGAGCCACACCAACTGCCATTTCAAATACTGCCAAACATAGATGGCTGGGACATAAGGTGCCTACACACATGACGATATTTTACTCGATCTGGCCGATTCCAATGCATCGGAATGACAGATCATGTAAAATATGTCCTAATCGTGGTCGCACATCGCATCTTCAGCTCTGCCGTGCTGTAGGGCAGATCTGACAATCTGGGATACAATGCACTGAAGAAAAAGAAAGGATACACGATGTATCATTTGTTCATACACCAAATCTTGTGCCAAATTGTGAGCCGAACTGCCGGGGAGCTGCTGTGGGAGTTTCAATGGAAATCGTTCACATCGTCGGATCGGCAGCAAATCGCCATGTGTGTAGGCACCTTTACTGGCAGTTGGTGTGGCTCCCCAATTTGGAATTTTGGACTGCGTTGCAGTCCCACACCTGGAGCTGCCACTGATGAAGATGTGTCTATACACCAGCCTTAAGACAACTGCAAACGATACACCTCCTAAGAGGCGTGTCTGGAGTTTCAGCTGAGACTAACAAGGCTGCATTTCCAGGAGATGGGCACCAATTACCTATGTACAGCAGTGACATGTGGTGAGGTAAATGGCTAGGGAGGCACTGGCTAGTATCAGAGCCTGTTTTACAGATATATATATGAACCCAGGGGTTGTGGGCATTATACAAAAGTGCAGCAGTATATAGTTCTGAAAATCTGGTGTGTTTTGAACAGGGATATGCGGAAAAGGTAGACAGGGGAGGCAGTGCCTCACCTACCATGCACTTTTTACTTCAGAGTTCAGACTCTAAAAATGATTAGAATAATACAAAGAAGATATTTATAATATTTTCTTTAAATTTTTCTGATAAATTTTATAGTCTAAACTCTGGAGTATACCTAAGTATGACAGGAAAGGCTCTGCCTCACCTGACCGCACATCACTGATGTACAGTATGCTGTACTCTTTTGTGCAGTACTCTACTTGCACTTGCCCAACCACAATCTGCCTCCCAAGTCATATGAGGCTGCAAGTGCAAGTTACAATAAATGTAATATCCAACAAACAAATTGGCTTTACATTGCTATAGAAAAAAACATTACTGGTACAGATCCTTTCCTTAATATAAATTATTTATAAATACAATAAAAATCAAATATACATTAAATTAGTTACATCAAGTAAATATTCATAGGTAGCACTTAGTGGAAGTCTCTTATGTAATTTTGATTTTTATTGGATTAATGAATCATTTATTGAAGGAAAGGTTCTGCACTACTAAGAGTTTTCGTCTAGCAATGCTCAGCCAATTCAATCTGTTTGTTTGACTACATTTCTCTATTTGGGAATTAACACAATCCCGTTTTGGCAGCTGCTCTGTTTTAATAGCGCCTTTGGCACCTATTTCTCTTTTTTCTTTAAACTAAAAATCCAGCTGCAGTTGCTGAACATGTGCAGAATGGCATAAAATTATTTTTGCGGGCCCCCAGTTGGACTTGGACATCCAACTGTAAATCAGTCCCATTATAAGCTGCAGCAAGCTGGCTGGCTAAAAATGTTACGAACAGCCAATACTAAATGAATTTGTGTAACATGTTGATGGAAAACAAGCTCCATTACACATTGACCTTATTTCTCTTCCGTATAAAGCAAGGACACGATACACAGTTGCATTAAGCCGCT
Organism: Taudactylus pleione; assembly: GCA_031769625.1. Classification (NCBI taxonomy): domain Eukaryota; kingdom Metazoa; phylum Chordata; class Amphibia; order Anura; family Myobatrachidae; genus Taudactylus; species Taudactylus pleione. The sequence continues at coordinate 7,766,662 of JAUIMM010000175.1, forward strand.
ATACCTGCAATGCATGCACAGAACTAAATGTGAATATTCACTCGCATGCTGAGTTGTACGGATTTAAGAATTCTCACCACCCCTATCCATATACTTTATTTCATAGCCATCATCATTATCAGCGCAATTGAACCTTCCATATCCTTGGTGCAAGAAATCCGTCTGAAATCATATGCAGTGGCGTAACTATGGGGGGTCAAGCAGGGCATGTGCCCTGGGCGCCATATGACCGGTGGCATGGGGGGGCACCACTGTGTATGGTACCGGCCCACCCTAGTCAGGCAGTGTAGCGCCGACTGCAGTGTGTGCGGTCAGCGCTACACATTTACACAGGACCGGCCCTGGGTTTCCCTAAGCCCAGCGCCGGTCCTGTGCTGCACAGCTAAGCCCCTTCCCTCCCCCAATATCACCAGGAGGTGGGCTCAGGCTGTGCAGTTTAACACATACATCGCCGCCAGTACGGCAGTGAAGCGTGTGTTAACCAGCAGCCAATGAGAGACAGACAGACTCTCATTGGCTGCTGCTGCTGCACACACATCACCGCCATGCGGCAGCGATGTGTGTGTTAACCAGCAGCCAATGAGAGTCAGACAGACTCTCACTGACTGCTGCAGAACCCAATGCAAGAGCCGGGCTGGAGCTCACTCATGGGTAATGGGAGAGACGTCATGACGTCTCTCCCATAATGCAGAGTGTGCCAGCCCGGGAGGACTGATGTGCGGCGGTGGCGGTGGGAGCAGTGGCCAGAGCCGGAGCGTGGATTAATGTAAGTTTTATATTTTTTTACTTGTGTGTCTGCACTATGGGAGGGGGGGCACCATTACTGGGGGGAACCTCTAGTGGGGGTGGGGCACTACTGGGGACTACAACTGGGGGGGCTACTACGGGGGGCACTGCATCAGGAGGGGGAGCCTCTACTGGGGACTACTACTGGGGGCACTATATAAGGGGCTTACTACTAGGGGCACAAGGAAAAAAACTACTACTGGGGACACTATATAAGGGGATTACTACAAGGGACCACTACTGGGGGCACTAAATAGGGAGGACCACTACATGGGGCACTGTAAAAGGGGACTGGATAGGGGGGATCACTACTGAGGGCCTGCATAAGGGGGACCACTACTGGGGGCACTGCATGCGGGGGACTACTGCTGGGGGCACTATATAAGGGGCTTACTACTAGGGGCACTGCACTTGGGGACCACTACTGGGGGCAATAAATAGGGAGGACCACTACAGGGGGGCACTGTATGATGGGCACTGGATAGGGGGGATCATTGCTGGGGGCCTGCATAAGGGTTACCACTACTGGGAGCACTACATGGGGGGACTACTGCAGGGAGCACTATATAAAGGGCACTGCATAGGGGGTACCCCTACTGGGGGCACTGCATAGGGGGGACTACTACTGGGGGCACTATATAAAGGGCCCTGCATAAGGGGGTACCATTACTGGGTGCACTGCATTGGGGGGACTGCTACTGGGGGCACTATATAAGGGGGACCACTACTGGGGGCACTTCATGGGGGGATCACTACATGGGGCACTGCATAAGGGGGACCACTACTGGGGGTACGGTATAAGGGGAACTAATGGGGGGCTGCATAAAGGGGACCACTACTGGGGGTACTGTATAAGGGACACTTCTATGGGCCTGCATAAGAGGGACCACAACTGGGGACATTGCATACTGGGGGTACTGTATAAGGGGCACTACTGGCATTAAGGTGCATATGGAAAGGAATGTTAAGAGTAACAATAATCATGTTGACACGTATCATTTTTAAGAGATCACGCCTATTTTTCACTGCGAATGCCTTCGGTGCGCACACATAGGGGGGGCTCCATTTTTACATTAGCCCTGGGTTCCAAATACCCTAGTTATGCCACTGATCATATGTATTGAGATGCACTCACTAAACTAAGCCATACTTGCCTACTCTGCAAGGGGAGTCCCCCAGGAAGTCCTGGAGGAGTGGGTGGTCCATCTGCATCCCACCCATCAAACATCGGAGGAGAAGGGAACAGTTGGGAGGAGAAGGGAACAGTATGACATAACTCTCTGAGATTTGCGTATTTTGGCCCTGCCCCCTCTTCTTAAATGTGCACTTGCATCTCATCTCCGAGCTTCTCTTGGAGAAAAGATTATAAAAGTCAACAAGTATGAACCTAAGTACAAATGCCCTATTGACACAAGTTAGACCCACTCAGCTATAAGTAGAGGTACAGGGCATTGCAGTCTGCATTTTTATCATCACGCGTAAACTAATCGTGATGATAAAAATGCATATACGCCTTTGGGGAGATCATCTGCGGGAAGTAAGTGCTTGATTCTGGATATGTTCCTTAGATGAAACAATGAGGATTTAGGGTGTGGTATTGTAATACCCGGAAGAGCCTAGCTTAAGCTCTGCCTCCACAACTAAGCCCCACCTCCCAGCACTGCCACAATTAGGCCCCACCTCCCGGTGACATCATCCATCCATCACTGGGAGGACAGGAGGAAGCAGGCTGCACAGGGGGAGTGGGCTCGCGGGACCAAAAGGGGGCATGGCCTCATGGATGGCATGAAAGCATCCTCCTCAGGGAGGAAAAGGAGTGTGGCCATCTTAGGCTGGGCCTGCGGGATGGGAGGAGGGAGGTCCCACAGGGCTAGGGCTAGGGGAGGGTGCTTGGAGGCTGCCATGAGCCACAGGATACATGTTCAGGGGAATGCCCCTGTAATACAGTAAGGGCCCCCTGCAAGAAGCCCCTAGGCAATAAGGGGTCTTAGGGAGGCCCATGGGTACAGACAAGGGGGGGTCACCCCTCTCCACAGTCCTGCAAGGGAGCTGCGGTTAAAAAGCAGTCCCACTGATATTGAACCCCTTCTGAGAAGAGGATTGGGGAGTGCTGCAGAGGTAGCAGCTGGAAGCAGAGTGCCTGTTGAGTGAGGAAGTCACTGTAGATGATCTCAGGATGTACTGCCTGGTGCCACAGTGGAAGATGAGAGATCTCCTGTGAAGAGACAGCCCATGTGTGAGAGGGTGAGTGTTTATGATGCATAATGTTGGATCCCTGGTCGATGGCCCCTGGAGAAGTGCCCCATAGTGAGGGAGGAGTCAGTGCAAAATGGCAGTGTGGCTAGAGGGGAGTCCTATGGAAGAATCCTGTTTAACCATGTGCTGAAGTAGAGGAGCCCAGCAGTGACCAGCAGTGAAAGAGTTAACGGTATGCATTAAGTTGCCATCACGTCAGAGGAAAGGTCCCATACTCCAACTGACTTCCTCACATATGACTATCTACAACTCTTATCGTGCTGCTCTGGACACTGCCAAACAAACATATTTCCAATCTCTTATCTCTGCTCAAGCCTCTAACCCCAAGTGATTTTTTTATATATTTAAACTGCTTCTTACCCCTCCTTCACCCAAACCACCTGCTACTATCTGTGCGCATGATTTTGCTTCCTACTTTAGGGACAAGAGTGATGAGATCCGAAATGAAATGGTATGCTCTTCTTCAGCTAGTGACCTGCTCAATTCCCTACCTGAATCCTCTGGCACATTCTCTTCATTTGATCTCACAAACAAAGATGAAGTATCTTCCCTCTTCTCATCCTCCTACTCTATTACCTCTACTCTAAATCCTTTACCCTCACAAATCAGTAAAGCTCTGTCTCCTGTGCTTATCCCAAGCCTAACTAAAATCTGTAACCTCTCTCTCTACTGGCAACTTTCCATCACTGTTCAAGCATGCAGTGATTACTCCTATTCTGAAAAAACAAAACTCTGACCCCAACACTCTCTCAAATTATCATTCTATCTCCCAGCTCCCATGCCCCTCCAAGCTACTGGAGAGACTTGTCTACACCCGCCTCACACACTTTCTTAACTCACATAACTTATTGGATCCACTTCAGTCCGGCTTCCGTTCCCAACACTCCACAGAGACAGCACTGACTAAGGTAGTAAATGATCTGGTCACTGCTAAGGCTAAAGGCCATTACTCACTCCTAATTCTTCTAGATCTCTCTGCTGCTTTTGACACTGTTGACCACTCTCTTCTCATACAAACACTACAATCCCTAGGTCTTAAGGACACAGCTCTTTCTTGGTTCTCTTCCTACCTATCTGATCGTTTTTCTGATTCTGCCTCCTATTCACTACCTCTATCAGTTGGAGTACCGCAAGGCTCTGTCTTAGGGCCTCTGTTATTCTCAATCTATACCTCCTCTCTTGGCAAACTAATCAGCTCTTTTGGATTTCAGTACCATCTGTATGCGGATGATACTCAAATCTACCTATCTTCCCCAGATTTATCACCGTCTGTATTGGTCCGTGTCACCGAATGTCTGCAATTTCATCTTGGATGTCATCTCGCCACCTGAAAGTTAATATTTCTAAAGAGAATTAATTATATTTCCACCAGCCAATAACAGTTACCAACCTGATCTCTCTATCACTGTTGCTAACTCGACAATCCACCCTGCCCCACAAGCTCGCTGCCTTGGTGTCATCCTTGACTCTGAACTGTCCTTTGTTCCCCACAATCAATCTGTCTCAAAATCATGTTACATACATCTAAAAAACATATACAAAATTCGACCATATCTCACACAAGACACTGCAAAATCTCTAATCCATGCACTTATTGTTTCCCGTATTGACTATTGCAATAGCCTCCTTACTGGTCTTCCCAAAAACAGGTTATCTCCATCGTCTGCTGCCCCGCTCTATCAGTCCCTCCATTGGTTGCCGATTTTCTACCATATTCAATACAAAATACTCTTACATACACATAAGGCTATTAACCAAACCACACCAACATACATCTCTTCACTCATTTCAAAATATCTCCCTACCCGACCTCTCCGCCCAGCACAAGATCCGTGTCTCTCATCCCCACGCACTACTTGCTCCCATTCACGGTTACAGGACTTTCTTTGGGCTGCACCCACTCTATGGAATGCTTTACCACGCACAATATGACTTTCCTCTATCCTCCAATCCTTCAAGCAATCCCTGAAAACTTACCTCTTCAGGCAAGCTTATCAGATCCCAGAACCACCCACATAACCTTCATAGCCTCCATATGTAATTACATCCCCTTTCACAGACCATACACACTTCACATATCATCTCTCACATCCTCATGACATTTGGCCGACATTCCGGTGTGAATGGATCATGCAGCCCACCAAGAAACTGTGCATTCTGGCTGGAACAAAATGCAGTATATAGCACCTATCCTTGGGTATCAATGCCTATTTCCCTATAGATTGTAATCTTGCGAGCAGGGCCTTCCTACCTATATATCTGTCTGTTATTACCCAGTTTTGTTCTATTAATGTTTACAATTGTAAAGCGCAACGGAATATGCTGCGTTATATAAGAAACTGTAAATAAATAATAAATAAAAAAATAAATAAGGTTCCTGGATAATGGGACTTGTACTAGAGGCAGAGTCCTGGGATATAGAGGACATCAGTATGCCTGAAGAAAGTGTATGCGGGGTGATGGAATGAGAGAGGGTCCCTGTGTAATGGGATGTACCGCACATTAGCAGTCTCTCGTGAGGATCACCGGGTGTGTGCTACCATTTCACTGCTGTGTCATGTGTGTACTATGTACTGTAAGTCTGCGCTGGAGGTGTTTGTTTAGAGTGGAACATAACTAATCTTCTGTAACCATTAAGCATAATATACAGCATTTACCATCTGCTGCGACTATTGTGCTGGAGGAAGTTGGCAAAGTAGAGCTTGTAACCGTTACGCTTACTGTGCTGGAGGATATGGAGGAGTGTAAATAAAGTTTTCCTGTTCTTGAATAATGAGATGGTCTGGCGCCCAACATTTCTTTATTGCACTGCACCTGTTGTCCACATGTGTACCCTCCATCAGGTACTTTGTGCTAAGCACCGGAGTTTTGGGGGGCCCTGCTGGTCATAGATACCATACCCACGCCATAGCCGTGAAGAGGTGAGAGACAGTATTCAGGTACTCCATGTAAGTGTATCACAGTACCAGTAGGGTTTCACATGATAAAAAATAGACAGTTAAAAGGTCAACAATGTCTAGAAGGACACCAGATGTTAGAAAGGCAAGAGGTCAATAGGGACAAAAGGTCGACACACTAAATGTCGACATGGAAGAAGGTCAAGATGTACAAATGGTCAACAGCGTCAATAGGTCGATACAAAAATGGTCGACACACATGATCAACATGTTTTTTTTTTCTAACCCTAATCTTCACCCTAACCCTCCCCTTTGGTGCCTAACCCTAACCCTCCCTGCTGGTGCCTAACCCTAATTGTTCGGACAGGTGCTTGACTCTAACCATCCCTTCTAAGGATTTCCCCTTTTCACTTTCTTATCCTCAGAGAGGCAAGGACTTTCAAAAACCCTTCCCCCAACTCAATATCCAACAATCTTTAAAGTCTAATAGTTTTATTTTACTAGATACTTCTTGAACAGAAAAAAGTTTGCACTCCTCTGTATACACTTGAAATAGTTTTAAACTTATCACACATAGTTTTGCATGTCAGAACTTCCCACCTCATATAAACAATATCCCTTTCAGTTACTTTGCTCTTCGCAGAACAAGTCAAGTATAGGACAATTCTTTCTTTGCAATGTTTAACTGCAACATTACATTACATAACTATATGCATGAACATTTAACAATTTAACATTTAGGGCCATATTCAATTTGAGGCAAAAAATCCGGCAACTGACTTTTCGCCGTCATCGGAGGTTTTGGAAGTGAAAACTTATCGCGCTTGTCCCAACGATTCCCCGTATTCAATTTCATTTTGGCGAAAACAGGACCTGGCGAAAAGGAAATCGGCGAAAAGTCCTGTCATTTTAGGGGAATCAACCTGACACCCCCCAAAAGATGCTCTGACATGGGGGATCACTATGGGTACCCTGGAATAGCCCTGCTAAAGGTATAGCGTCTTTGGGAAAGTGGTGAAGAATAGCATTTAGCAACTTTTTTGCGGAAAAATAAGGTGTCCCATCAAATTTGGGTACTAGCATATTTTAAAGAGGATAATGTGAAGTTTTAAAAATCATGAAAAATCCACCTGGGAACCCCCGCTGATTCTATTTCGCTAGTTTTGAAGTTTGTCCCCAATATATATTTTTTTGCCCCCAAAACGAAAGCACATTTTTTGGGGTGTCCTGTGGAACTTTTTTAAAAATTTTTGACACAGAATATCTTTGGGGGACAGTCCAAGGGGTGCAGGGTACTTTTTTGTAGTTTGTATCCCAAAACCCCAATTCTGCACTTTTTTTCGCCACATATTCTATGGTGAAAACCTATCCCTGGATTTTGGCGAAGACTTTTCGCTCCTGAGAAAAGTCTTTGAAATTGAACACGGGGAAAAGTTAAACCAGCGAAAATGACGTCATCGGCGATAATGTATCGCCGATAACGGGTTTTTCGCAGCCTAATTGAATACGGCCCTTAGATTTACTAAAATACTATAGGTATATTACCTTTAAACTAATTGACCCAGGTCACACAAAAATTATAGTCTATTATCTGTCCTTTAACCCTGTGATAGTCCCCTTTATTTTAGGGGATTTAATTTACCAGCTACCTGTTACGGCCGTTTAGTTGACAGATCCTTACTGTGAGTAAGTGCTGGTTTCCAGGATAAAGTTATTGTAATACCTCAGTTAACACTCTGCACATAAGAGCTGGTTCCCTGAATAAAATTATTGCAGTACGTTCGATAACAATGCTGAACATATTATCAGGTTCCTGGTGCTTGGTTATTCAGTACCTCAGGTCTCAATGCTGACTGTGTGGGCTGGTTCCTAGCATATGATTATTGTGAGGATAATGTCTATTATAGCTAGCTGTCTGCTCACTGTTGGTTAACAGCTCTATTACTAACTGATGGAAAATGTAAAGGTTTATTTCTAGTCTTTATGATCCTGCTACAGCTGACTAGGTGAAATAAGGTTGACTGGACTGAGGTAATTGGAGAGATTGAGGTTGTTTTCTATGCTTCTTAATTATTGTCTCTGACAGGGTAAACTTGCAGTGCACTATAAGGGGTAAATTTACTAAGATGAGAGTTTTTAGAAATGGAGATGTTGCCCATAGCAACCAATCAGATTATACTTAATATGTAACTAACACCTTCTAGAGGATAATAGCTAGAATCTGATTGGTTACTATGGGCAACATCTCCATTTCACCTTAGTAAATTTACCCCTAAAAGTCAGCTAAAATGAGTATTGGTCCAGGGTGGAGGAGCTGTTTCAGTACCTGTCAGATGAACTGTTACATTGTCTACTGCTGCAGGACTGATCCTCTATCACTGGATGAGGAGAGATGATGACAGGCAGCCTATCCACCAAATCAGCAGTCAAATGGGCAGACTAAGCCCTCCTGACTTCTCCCAGAATCCCTGTGATAACTTTCCCTGCCTTTTTCTAGCCTCAGTCGGTGTTCTGGGGCCTCTGCTCTGCGGTGTCTCTCACACTGGCCGACTCCTGCACTGCTGTCAGTTAACCCACTGTCAGTTACTGCTGTAGCCCAATTTATAACTTGTGGCTCATGACACTTGCCTTCCCCCCTTAGGATGGCAGAGACCAAGTCCAGTGTGGGGGGAGAAAGGGGTTTCTGCATGTGGGCACCTTTAACTAGCTTGTAGTTCCTGATCTAAAGGAAGAGAGCACTCTGCCTCCCAGGCTTGTAGTTAGCAGGAGTTCCATAGCAGATGAGCCATTCACCTTATAGTGTAATAGAATGGGGCATACAGGAACAACTTGCCTCAATGTCATTAACAGGGCTGCCATCAGAGATTTTGGGTCCCAAGACTAGCAAAATAGGCAAGGGCCCACCAAGCCTACCCCCTGTGGCTGTGTATATATAACCAATATAGATGGGCCAGCTCACTTTATCCTACCCTCTTACCTCGACACACTCCCTCCAGTACTAGCCACACAGTCTCCGCATCCGCATGACATCCTGGCTGCTGCAGACTTACCTCACTCATTGAAGGAGGCTCCTTCTTCTCCCGGGGCCGGGCTGTTTGGTTGGCTCTTCTCTCTTCCAGTGGCACAGCATGACTAAAAAAAAAAAAAAACCTTTATTGAACAAGTGTGTGAGTGGGAGGAGCGGCGGGCGTCCTTGTCAGTTGTATCCTGGAAAAATCATTCACGTGTGGCGCGGCGTACCAGTCGGAGACGGTGCAGTGTACCTTCCACTTAAGGAGGAGGTAGTAGTGGATGGTAGGGGCAGGCGGGCCCCCTCCTTTCTGTCAAGTGTCTGGACCCGTGACTATAGTCCCGGCAGTCCCCCCCTGATGGTGACCCTGGTCATTAACATAGTCTCTGTTACAACAATAAATAAAATAACTTTACCTCTAAAATCATTGTGCACTAATAATGTTAGTTGCAGTGCTGTACATCACAATATGGCAATACTACCCTGTATTAGAGTTCCAGCCGCAAGGTACACTACAGGGTATTACACCTGTTGACCTTTGGTCCCTGTCAATCTATTGCCTGTCTAACATCTGGTGTCTATCTAGACATTGTCGACCTTTTAACTATCTATAGTTCGGATACCTGGGATTTCAATGTGGCTGATAACTGATGTTTAAGGGTCATCCACAATCCAGGACAACACCAAGATTCCACACATGTACAGTATTTTGTAATCATGTACCCCCAAGCGTAAGTCCAGTTGGTTGACTTTGCTTTAGGGGTCTATTTACTAAGCAGTGTTAGGAGACAGAGTGAAAAGTGATAAGAAAGTGATAAGGTGCCAGCCAGTCAGCTCCCAACTGTCATCTCACAGGCTGTGTTTGAAAAATGACAGTTGGGAGCTGATTGGCTGGCAACTTATCACTTTCTTATAACTTTTCACTCTGTCTCCTAACACTGCTTAGTAAATAGACCCCTTAGTCTTGTCCTTTGATGGTGAGCTCTTATCAGGATTCAGTTGCAGCTAACTGCACTTATTCACTCCTGGACCTTGAACTCAGCTAGACAGACATTTAGGGTTGTTACAGCCATCTCTGGGTCTGATTCACTACGGATCGCTAATCTGCTTATATGCACGCAACTGCATTGCTAATATCAGCGGTGATATGTAAATGTTTGCATTCACATTGCAATCGCAGCCTGACATAAGGATGCCCACTTCCCCTTACTCACATCCGTATACTTTGACAACATAGTGAATCAATCAGTAGCATCGAGTAACATCGGACTCATACAGACAGTTAAGGGAGTCAGAACTCACTTTGCTAACTTCTGCATGCGCTATGAGGCTTCAGGCGGTGTCTGGTATCGCAGTGGCTAATAAAGATTATAGGTTGACAGGCGGGTTTCCAATTAAGTTGTGACAACTTTCTCAATAATCTTTCCTAGATGAGAAAATGTTTGAAACCAGTCTGTAACAGAGATGACCTGTTCGGTTTCACTGGAAACCGAACACCCCTAACTTTGGGGAACTGAGTGATTCTGAGTCTCAGCTCGGGTTTTCCTGCCATCTCCCCGGAGTTGGAACTTGTGTGTTTTGGAATATATATAAAAGTCCCTCCCCCGTGATTGAGCACCATTTCACACCGGAGAGTTGAGGAAGAGGGTGTGGGACTGTGGGCTGTATCTCTGAAAAAATACACCATTAGCACATCATCAGGGCACCATTAGGGTACCTTTAGGAGGAGTTTAGGTTACAGTACAAATATTTTTATATTAATAGTTGCAATAGTAGCTGGAGTAGGTGCCTGAATGTGTGACTGCAGGCATCCTCATTGTCAGTGTGTTTGTTTTGTTTGTCAAACACACTGACTGCACACGCACACACTGAAGTGCAAACAAACATTTCACTGTGTTGTGCTGTTGATTGTTTTGTTTTTTATTTGTTAAAGTGAACCTGCACTTTTTTTTCCTCTAGGAAATCTATCACCGCAGTATATAATATTGTTTATATGTCCAAAATATACTCTAATGTGTCGGGGGGTTCTGGAACCCAAGTATACCTCTTTTTTGAGTATTTTTCCAGTTATATAATAAAATTGCAAAAAAATATTTATTTCCTGGTGTCTAAAACAAAAAACATGCAGTCTTTTCTAATTGAATTGATATTGTGTATTAAATTGTGTATTACAAGTGTGTGTTCAAACAAGTGACGTAGGGTGTGGTAAATAGGCCCTCACAAATTATGATATTGTATGATGTGTCATGTTCTGTCATTTTATATTCTGTATAAACATGGTGTGTCAATTGCTATTCGGTGTGCAGGTCAGGAAGGACTTGGATTAGCAAAAGGTGAAATGTAAATAAAGTGGATGACTTGCAAATAACAAAAGAATGAATATCCCTCACAGTTTGAGGTCATGTGTGAACAACTAGCCCTCTCCCTTTATATGACCCCTGAAGTCAGTGTCCTAGATGGTAAGCCCAGAACCAGACCTCCTTGTACCCCTGTGCCCTACTTCTAAAGATTCTTGTTATTCTATAGAGGCTGAGATAAGGATTCTGGTATTTACTATAGGTCTGGAAAGCGGGAGTTGAAGAGTGAGTTATATTGTCACGTATCTTTAAAGCAGGGACCCTGTTAGTTTGGCCAGGAAACCCTGTATTGGAAATCTATTGATCTCAAACCCTGCTGACCTGATAGGTAGACCCTGTTAAGTATGAATAAAGAATTAGGGATGTATAAAAAAGGAATACCCTCCAACATCCAATGTTCACTCCTTGGGGTTTAGAAGGAAGTGCTGGGAGTGCATCAGGATTTCTTGGGGGTGAAATCCTCCATCCCATCAGTAGCACTAAGAACTTTAGTGTAAGTTGTCTTAAGAACTCTCTCTTTTATTTTTAAGAAATATTTGTATTATAATCTGTTTGTCATCTTACTAATATTTTTGTAACTAAACCTATATTATCCGTGATTCTTATTGAACTTGCATGCCTGGATAGGCCCATGCTACATATTTGTGTGTAATTTGAATATGATTTATTATTAATGTGTTGGGAGATCGCATACCTCCTGAGAACCATCTATGTGGTGGCAGAAGAGTCGTGTATTTTGGTAAATCACTGCGGTGTGCTGGCGTCACAACCAGCTGATCCAGATTGTTGTATCTGTGAGTCAGCCTGGGTTTGTGACATAGGGTATATTACTTTTCTATGTGCAGTGGTATCCCCCCATTGTCTGCACCCCAAAACAATTTTCACAAAGGAGACATGTTCCTCCTAGTGCATGTAAACAGTTGGCAATTTTTGTGTAAAAAAAGATATAATTGCATACAGTAGTGTGTTTTGTGGTGGTATTCCCTCATCATCTGCACCCCAAAACTATTTTCACAAAGGAGACTTGTTCCTCTTAGTGTGTGACAACAATTGCCAGTGTTTGTGTAAAAAAATATATAATTGCAAAAAAAATTGCATAGTGTGTTATTCTTCCAGAGTAAGTGATGGTATGTGCTGTAATATTCCCCATCATCTGCACCCTAAAACAATTTCCACAAAGGAAACCTGTTCCTCCTAGTACAAGAAGCACTGCCACTGTTTTGCATAAAAAACAGAAATTGTTGTAAAAAAATTGAATAGTGTGTTGTCTTTCTAGTGTAAGCGAAATGTCTATGGTGGTATCACCCCATCATCTCGCACTTCAAAACAATTCTCATAAAATATATCTGTTCCGCCTAGTGCATGAAAACAATTGCCAGTGTTTGTGTAAAAAAACTAAAAAATCTTTGAAAAAAAATTGAATAGTGTGTTTTCCTTCCAGTGTAAGTGATGGTGTGTGCCATGGTATCCACTCTCATTATCTGCACCCCAAAGCAATTCTCACAAAGGAGACCAGTTCTTCCTAGTTTGTGAAAAGAATTGCCTGTGTTTGTGTAAAAAAAAATTGGGAAAAAAATTGCATAGTGCAATGGAGTGTGCGGTGGTATTCCCACTCATCATCTTGCACCCCCAAAAAAAATCTCAAGTGTAAAAATATTTACTTGGCTGGTGTAAAAATTAAAACCAATCATGGATCAATTGATAGAAGAGCTGGAACAGCAACAAAGTACTAGTGCTGCGGCTGCTGCCAATCATAATACTTCAACATCTACAAAAGGTGGTTAAGGGGAAGGTAAGTTTAAGAAAGGGTACCTAAAATCTAAACAATATTTCACAATGTCAAAGAAAAAAACCCATAATCTCTAACAATAAAGAGAAAGTTTATAGACAAAAAATAAAAAATTGCGATCATGCATACCTCATATGTAGTGGCAAAGAAAGGCTCAGACAATGTCTTCCTTTGTGAGTGGTGGTCCTGCTACTGCTGTTTCATGCCCTAGAATGCCTATTGCAGAATTTAAGGCCAAACACAGTCAGGCAATCTATAACCTTGCATGCAACATTAGTCACTATTAGTCTAGAGGTGTCACTTTTAAAACAGACAAATCAAGTCACAAAAAGGACATATATGTGAGTTTGACATTTCTGAAACTGTATTAATAGAGAAGTCTCATTCCACCATTTTTGCACCCTCTGCAAATGTGAGGATGAGTAGCAGTAAAAGTATTGATGGTGACATATAAATTGTGGATGCTACAGTGGAAATGCAGTAGGATAAGGGGGATATTTCTGTATCTGACACTAATGAGGATGTTGATGGTGAATGTGTTGAACAAAAAGTTGAGGAAGTAGGATGGTGTTTGTGTCAAAGTAAGAGAGCCACCAGTAGAAGCTATTCTTGCCAGTGATAAGAAGGCAATTGTCATGCCTGGTCTAAGACCAAAAAAATCAACCTCCTTGGTGTGTAATTATCTTTAGCAACAACTTTAAATTTGGTCACTACATTTTGGCAGCCATGCTTGACCCTAGGTTTAAGTTATATACAATGTCTTTCTTTCTAACTGACAAATATCTTAAGAGATACAAAGAGCTCTTTGCGAGCAAGTTGTCAGCTCAAGTGGCACATGCCACAATTTCTATTGCTTCAGTTTCTCCTGCATATGCTGCTGCCATGAAAAAAACAGGCCTTTCTCAAGATACTCACTGCATCAGAGTGAAACACAATTATGACATCTAGTCAGGCTTAAAAAAGTTTAACACAACTATTGACATCTCTAAAGTGACTCAATCTGATACAAGTAAGCATCAATATAATGGTGGAGAATTACTATAATGATAATGTAGAAGAGAAATCTTTTTTGTGCTGATACAAAAATTGGTATATGTACAGTGGTGGCCAAAATTGCAGACACTTTTTGAAATTTTAATGTTTTTCAACTTCGAATGCTTAAAAAAACTGTTACACTTCACGCAGTGCAATGATTCATATATCCAATTAAAGGAAATTTAATGCTGAATTCAACACAATAAACAGAGGTCAAATATTTGCATTACAATGGAAGTCATGCAGTGAAATCAACACTTAGGGTGAGAATCCCTGTGTACTTATGATGTTACTGTCCTATCAGTATTTCGTTGAGTATCCTTTATTTTTCAAGACAGCAGCACAGTGATATGTCAATGAGCCAACCAATGTTTGGAGCTCTATCTTCTTTTTTATGTGGTGCCATGAGACAATTATAGCCTCAATTAATTGTCTTTTGTTGGATGGATGCCTCAGATGTACCAGTTTTTTTAAACAGAATGTTCTATGGGGTTCAGGTCTGGGCTGTTTCCTGGTCATCCCAGAACCTGTATGTCATTCTCCATGAAACCTTTTTTGCATGTCCGTGCAGTGTGGCAGGGAGCTGAATCCTGCTGGAAAAAAATGGGGCATTATCTGGAAAAAGATCCCTGATAGAAGGTAGAAGTTTTGGTTGTAGGATGTGTCAATGTACTTTCTGCTGCTCAGTGTGCCATCTATGACCTAAAGGCGGCCTACAGCATCTGCTGCCATACATGCCCAGATCATAACACTTGTAGGATTCTTTGTTGTCGCTTGAATAAAATCTGGATGTACCTCTTCCCCGATGCGACGTCTCAAACATTTTCTCCCATCACTACCAAATATTGATATCTTAGTTTCGTCACTCCATATCACTTGTTTCCACTGACCTTCTGTCCATGAAATGTGTTCTTTTGCCCACTGTATTCGTTTCTGCTGCTGCTTTTTATTCAGCAATGGCTTTTTTCAGGGAATCCTACTTTTTATGTCAACCCCTGTTAGTCTTCTCCATTCCGTTCTTGCACTGACAAAAACACCAGTTGCACTCAGTTTACAGCTAATGGCCACAGATGACATCCATCTGTCCCTGACGCAAATTCGTTTTAATCTCCTATCATTAACAGCTGTTGTGCACTTTTTCTGGCCTTTTCCTTCTTTGTTTTGTATAGATTGTGTTTCCTGATAGCGTAAACAAAACTTTCGTACTCCTGATGTTGTCACATTCCCACCAATTTCTCTTGCAATTGCTTCATACGAAAGACCATTTTCACTTAACACCACAATCCTGAATCACATCGCTGTGCTGCAGTCTTGAAAAATAAAGGATACCCAACGAAATACTGATAGGACAGTAACATCATAAGTACACAGGGATTTTCACCTTAAATGTTGTTTTCATGGCATAACTTCCCTTGTAATGCAAATATTTGAGCTATGTTTATTGTGTTGAATTCAGCACTGAATTTCCTTTCATTTGATATATGAATCATTGCACTGCGTTAAGTGAAACAGTTTTTATAAGCATTCAAATTTCAAATTTCAAAATGTGTCCGCAAGTTTGGCCACCAGTGTATATTGAATATGGTCGAAAATGAAAAGGATCAAGATGCTAGTTTAATTAGCATATATCTTTATATATTAAATGAAAATAGCAATGCGATATTACCAATAAAATAACATTTCATAAAACACGATTATACCCTGATATTCGCATAATACTAGCAGTAATCCACTTGAATGAAAAGTCTAATACACTGTACTGAGTGACCTAGAAGTCCACGTCTGAACCATCGATGGTAAATATTGTTAAATACGTATGTATGCAAGTCTGTCCAAGATAGGACTCTCACCACATCCAGATAAGTGATAAATGGCAGAGTCCGCTCTTACATTCACAGGTCTCCAGACCTGCAGCAGTGCGTCACCCTCGGCTGCAGTGAGGCTGAGCATGTAATGCCAGCTTAGTGTAAAATGTTCAGAGCGGCTCCACGGGCAGAAGTAAAGTCAGTTTGTGATAGCCCCACAGGATGGTATATAAGTGAGCAATCTCTTTACTTGATGTGTCCTTAAATGGATTTCACAGAAGAAAATATGGCCACAGCTTAACGGTCACTGCACAATTTGGAACATCCAGTTGTAATAATTAACCCCTGATTCGCTTCCGTGTTGGATGCTTTTTCAAAGAGCATATCCTACTGAGCACAGATATCAGTTTTTATACATGCACACCTTATTACTTAATTGACACCTGTTACAGCAAGTGCAATTCATCAGTATGGTTGAATTAAAGCTGCACAGAGTTTTCCCATACAAACATAATCTAAATACATACATTAATAATCTTTCATTGTGTCCTGATCCCAATGCTATAGTTACAAAGATAATATATAAAACATCAGTTTAGTAATCAATTTAGATGTATAAAAGATATATAAAAAAGAAAGAAAACACCAATATCCTAAAATTCACCATCATGATTCGAACCCCAGTACTTGACCATCATGTGCAGTTTTCCTATCGTTGTACTACTAGCTCATCTATGGAAGACCTTATTACTTAAACAGTTCAATGATCAGACACCTGAGATACTAGGTCACTCAGTACAGTGTATTAGACTTTTCATTCAAGTGGATTGCTGCTAGTATTATGCGATTATCAGGGTATAATTAAGTTTTCTGAAATGTTGTTTTATTGGTAATGTAGCATTGCTATTTTTATTTAATATATAAATATATATGCTAATTAAATTGGTGTCTTGATCCTTTTCATTTTTCTACCATATCCGATATATATACTGTATACCAATTTTTTCATTAGCGCAAAACTATTTCTCTTCTGCATTTCATAGTGACCAATTTGTGGTCTCAATTTTGAGCTCACAAATTGTAGCATTTGTGCACTAGCGCCTGCCGAGTGTTTTTGTGTAATGATAATGTACAAGCATCTTACAAGTCACACAGTCTCCCTTTGTACAAGTTAGTTATGCTGTACTTAAGCTGCCCACCCACCAGTATGTACTAGGAAAGAGTATTTAGCACAGTCCGGTTTCTTGTGAGCGATCAGTGTAGGAGGCTGCTTCAAAAAAATTTGAAAAAACATGTTCATCAAAATGAACTACAAATTCAAAGTGGAATACCTTTGCAGCAAATTACAAACATGTAATCTTGGATTCCAGAAGTGATGAGCCAATATTGTGTGATGATGATGATGATGATGATAATTATGATGATGATGATATTACCAATAGTGATGAGGCTGATGATGAGGATCATGATATCTTGATGATTAACACTGTTAGCCTTATGGCCATTATTTGGTTTAACCAATCCAACAAAATGTTTTCTTTTGTTGGGGGCCCAAACAAATTAAGCACTTCAGTCACAAAAGTGGTAGTCCCTTTTGATAAAGTGCTTGGTTTGTTAAATTGTGCATGTCCTTTTTAATATACAATATAAGGGTGGTTAGGAGGGCCAAATGACAATTCCACCATGCACCACTTTTTATTATTAGCTTTGCCCACCTTGCTATATTGGTATAAATACTACTAACCTGTTACTCCTGCCTGCACTCATTGGTTGGATAAGTTTGTTATTATCTTTTCTACTAGGCTGTTACTCTGGCTTGAATCACATGTATTAACTTGAGACAAGTGATTTGCTGTTTGGAGAAGTGTGTTGGTAATATATATTATTATTATTATTATTATTATTATTATTATTATATTATTTTCTACTAGACTTTTACTTTTAAACTATTTGTTCTTGATTAATGAATATATTCTATAGGGTTGTATAGTTTATTAAACTGCAATCCTCTCTGTCACTGCTATGCCACTATGTTTTTGCTTTTCCACTATGTTTCCTAGATGTGCTACTGTATATTCTTTTAAACTGCCATGTGTTCGTGCCACTGCTCTGCTGCTTAATTTAGCCAGCCAGCTCATTGCAACCTTTGTCCAGTATTGTTAAAAACAATATTGTGAGCTGTGAGGTGGTCAAATTTGACTTGAATGTCAATGATGTCAATAAAACCATTTAGCTATTTTTATAACTAAAGAGATCCAAAATGATTGAGGGGGGTTTTGCCAAAACATAATGATGATTTAGAACTAAAACACAGAAGTCTGCGCACATCTCTTTTTAAAACCTGTATGTTCATTCATTCATTTTAGTTGAGAGTTTTACGTTTGTTTTAATTATGTATAATTATCCACCACTCCGCAAAGTTTTGTTTTTCTTATTCTGTAGGAAGTTCAGTGACCCCAGCAAAAGTCAGCAGCTGCTGTTCACATTTGTTACATATGCTGATTGATATAATTACCACTTTTTAACTCAAGTATGGAAAAAATAATATTACATTTTCACTCTCTACAAAAAATTAGTTTTTTATCTTTTCTTTAGATGATCTGTTTATTAACCACTTAACTGACGATTCTTTTTCCCAAAAACCGCTCCAAAATTGTCATTTTTTAATGAGTGAATTAGGCGAGGAACTCCATTTTAACTTATCCAAAATGGTTTCATAAAAAAAGAAAAAAAAAGTTTTTTTTTGAGATTTGTAAAAATAATCGTTTTTTAAAATAACTGAACCTCAGAACCACCATCGAAACAGCGGAAACATTGCGACCAACATGACGTTTAATTAGAGACCGGATACAGGAACCAGGTATGTCAGGGGCGTTAGGGGGGAGGTTAGACTTACTTTTCCCCAGCGGGTGCTCTGTATTGCAGGTGCTGGGTATGGGGTCCTGCTTTGCTGACTGATCAGCAGTGATCGGCAGCACAGCAGACAGAGGGGGAGAGGGTGCTGGCAAGCAGAAGGACCGGAAGGTCCAAATCAAATCAAAACCAATATTTAGCATACAGCATTCGATCTAAAGCAATCAGAGGTGGTGTAGTAAAAACTAATTGGTTGTTTAAAATAAAATCAAAATACAGGCTTGGCTTTGTGGGCCAAGGGTTTCGATATATATAGTCCCCACTTTTTGTAAAAGCGCAAGATCCCTTTCTCTATGTCTAGTATTGTTGCTTATCCTTACTGACCAACTAAGAAATTTATTATTCCATATTCTAAAGGTATTAGTATTCAGAAGATCTTTATACAAATATTTAGTGCAACAAACATTTGAAGATACAAAAGATATCAAAGAATCAGTATCTTGAAGAGGTAACGTAGCAGAAAGCAGTGATTAATATAATAACGTATCTGTGGGTACATATGAAAGCACTTATTTGACAGTTCATAGGTGTCTTTCAAGTTGTTGAAAGTTCTAACATAGCCACCTGGATCAAAAATGTCTTTAATCAATAAAAGACCTTTTGCACCCCATTGATAGAAAACCCTATTATCTAAATCTCATGTGAATGATGGATTGCCACATATGGGAATATATGGAGTAAATAACCAATTAAATATCAGCCTGTGGTTAATTGATATCCACGTCGATTATGTATAATTAAATAACGGGTTTGTTAGAGTTGCAGGTGGTATAAGATTTTTAGGGGTGTGTAGCAGAGCACTGGGAGAAAAGGGGACAAACATAGCTTTGTCAACGATATTGGAGTTATAGATCAAACGGTCTAATAGCCAATCTTGTATGTAACGAAAAAAAAGACAGATTGACTGAAAACCATTAAATCTGGTTAACCCAGCTCTCCTTCTGTACATGGTAGGCATAGTTTACTTTGTGCAATTCAAGGTTTTTTACTATTCCATAAAAACTTAAATTGGTGATATCAGCTTTAGTTACAGTCATAGGGAGCATCTCTATCCCTTATGAAATTTTGGGGAAGATAATACTTTTTAACACAGCGACTCCTCCTAGTCATGACAAAGGCAGGGAAGTCAAATTAGTTAGAAATCCACTGTATGGATTGTGTTAAAGGAGATAAATTAATTGAGTAAAGTGCATCTAGATTAAAAGGGATGAATACCCCTAAATATTTGAGTTTGTTATGTGCTATATTAAATGAATATAGGACAGTTAAAGAAAGAAAATTACAATGAGAACCAGTAAGGGGCAAATATTCCAACGGTACATTAACTCGATATCCTGCAAAGGAACTGAACTGTGCTATGATCCTGAGTATCTCAGGACTCGATGAGGATGGATCTGAGACAAACAATAACATATTGTCTGCAAAAGTGCAACTTTAAGCTCTATTCCAGCAACTTTGATCCCACAAAACCCCATGGATTGGCACAAAGCCACTTCTAGTCGTTCTAAAGCTAATCCAGTTAATAATTGGTATAAGGGACAGCCCTGTCTGGTACGTCACTGAATGGGGAAATAGTTGGAAATATACCCATTACATGAAACTTGAGATGTATCTTCAGAATATAATGTTTGATGCAGTTTAACAAAATTAACTGCGAATCCAAATCTATGTAACGACTCAAGTAAGTGATCAAAGGCCTTTTTGGTATCAAGAGATAAAATAATGTTAAGACCCTGGCCTCCTGTGGATCTGAGCCAATGGTCAGCAGAGAGAACTCTTTGGATGTTGACCACAAAGTGCCTTCCTACAATAAATCCCATTTTGTCTCTATGAATCATTGAAGGTAAAGCCAATTTTAGTCTATTTGCCAGAATCTTTGTCAGTATTTTATAATCAGTGTTTAAAAGAAAAATCGGCCTAATTTGATTTTTCACCGGTTTTGGGAGAACTTTAAGTATTGCCGAGTTGAAATAGGCTGGAAGTAATTTATTGGTTAGAATAAAGTTATAGGTAGCAGTAAGGCTATCAATATTTCTAGTGGACAGGAGCTTTTAATACTCTCGACCAAGACTATCTGGGCCAGGAGACTTACCAGGTTTTAGACCTTTCTGTCTGTACTTCGAAGGTGGTTATTGGTGCAGTTAAAGAGGCAGCCATATCGGAGGACAATTGAGGTAAAGGTAGATTAGGCCAGTAGGACTGTTGGTTATTGAAGTTAAGTGTATAGCATGTGTATATAGATGTATAAAATCCTTAAACATCGATTTAAATATGGGAACTAAAAGGAGTATATGTGCCATCTATATTTTGAAGACATTTAATTAGGGTGGCAGGCCTAGGGCCTTGAAGTAAAATAGACATTAGGTGACCTGTCCTGTTGCCATATTTATAAAACTGAAATTCTCTGTGAAAAGTGAATCTGTCTCATCTCGGTTAGAATCCCATCAAAATGTGTTTTCTGCTGTAAATAGGTTTGCTTATTCAGTTACGTAGGGGAAGATTTACATTTCTAAAAGGCTTCTGTGAGAGCTAATTGTGATGATTTAAATAATGTCATACATTTCTTCCTATTATTAGCCACATAAGAAATGATGTCTCCTCAAATACCGCCTTTGAGGTTTGATGAAATAGCAATGGGTTATCTTGTTCATGAGCTAAATTATCATGTTTACATGTCTGCCATGAAGTCTCTACTTGGCTGCAAACTTTAGTGAGGAGATGAGATGTGTAGGGAACCTCCAGTGTCTGTAAGTGCCTTTATCAACTGTTGTGGCTAGATTGATCCAGACTAAAGCATGGTCTGATATGTGAATTGCTTCAATTTCACTGTCAAGAACCCTTAAATAGAGAGGGTCAGTTAACAAAATATAATCTAGTCTAGAGAGAGTCCTATGGAGTTCCCGTTCTATTGGATGTTTGGCCCTCAAGGCATCAGTTATATGTAGTTCTTGTAATATATACAGTATGGTATACTAAGTTTGGGAGGGTGAATACCTTTTTTAGGGGGAGTCTGTCGGTCCAATACCGAGGATGATACCATATTGAAGTCTCCGCATATAATCAAATTAGCATTAGCAAATGGATATAATTTAGCAAGGAGAGAGAGGAAAAATAGTTTATCATATTTATTTGGTACATATATATATTGAACAACACATAAGGACTATCGTGTATGATGACCTCAAGAATAAGATATCGGCCTTCCGCATCAATAATTATTAGTTATTAGTGAACAGTAAGGCTGCAAAGACGTAGGCTGCATTAGATTCAAAGTGTTAGATTATAAGTGTAATTACAATGTAATAACTAAGACGCAGTTACGCTGGAGATCTTATTATCCATATGCACACCATGCAAAGACTGATCTGACTTCTCCCTTTCTCTGGATTTCAGGTAATCTGCTACTACAGTCCTCATCAGATGCTGTTACCTTGATTGCTATTGCACAGCTTTAAAGATTTTACTCTAGGTAAATTATCACTACTGCTATATTAGGAGCAATTTTATAGAGGAAGTTAGGAATATTTTGTGAATCTGTGATGATCTTCTCCCTTCTCACAAACTGTTTATCTTAGACTTTATTGCATCCCAATTTAGTGTGTTGAGCTCTGGGGGTGGGGTCCCAATCAGTGAGCACACAGACACATGTTTGAAACTTTAGTTATTAGTGATCTGTAAGGCTGCAAAGACGTGGCTGCATTAGATTCAAAGTGTTAGATTATAAGTGTAATTACAATTTAATAACTAAGACGCAGTTACGCTGGAGTTAAGCTGGAGGAAAACTGAGGGAAAACATCCTCAAAGCCAGAACACCTTCTGACCGTCATCAAGCAACATATTTATGTGAGTTTCCAAAATCACCATCTGCCGTTGTATGAATACCTAGGACTCTCCTTGCTGCACTCACTGCTAGGACATTGCAAGTACCCCCCTATCTGCGTGCTGCTCCTATTGATTGATCTTTGTTCTTCATAAAATTTCTGACTGGATGGTCCCTGTACATTGTAATTTTTCCCCTCATACTACAAAATCTTGTTTGTATTGCCTTTTTCCTTTGCGTCACATATGTTCACCTTAATCATTCTTTTAATAACTAATTCCTGCACCCACTACTCACACACCTCTCTTTATGTATCACTTTTGAAGCTGCACTAATACATTAGCAGCACTGTTCTTTTACCTGTATTTCTGAACATTTAACTCCAGTTTTCATCTCACTTATTACCTCGTCCACAGCATGAACACGCTTACTTCAAACACCCCCAATATTCAGTGCCCACATAATCCTCTGCTTTATCCATCTCTATCTTCCCCATCTTGTCTCCTCCACTTGTTGTTCCCCCTTTTATCTCTCATCAGTCTGCCTTCAAACCCTCTGCTCCTTTCCCCCACCTTTCCTGTTCCTCCACTCTCAGCCACCTCCCTCCCTCCATGGTCTTGTTACCCCACCACTAAGCCATATGCCCTCTTGGTTCTGCCTGTCACCTCAAGGGCTGCCAAGAGAAATTCTGGGCCCAGGCACAACAACAACCTGTGGGACCACAACATGTTGGGCATGGCTGCACCCATTTGTGGGTGGGTCTAGCATGTGAGATGCACCCACTGATGGGAGCATGGCATAGCACCCAGCAGCTGGGATTAAAGTAGTCACTACTGTATTAGGATGGCGGGACAGTCCCATAATATATGCATTTTTATCTGGATGTACTGTATTTAGATGCTACAATGTAGCACACAATAATTAAGGTGCTACAACTTTATTTTGTACATCTCTCATGTAAATAATACATAATCAAAATCTATTTGTTGACAGAGATAGATGAATGAAGGACTTAATTTTGACATAACATCAGGTCATCTTATACACACACATTCCACAGCACACACATCCTAACCCACTGCTCCATGCTCCTTCCTCACTATCTACCCCATCTGTGTCACCCCTGTCTGTCTGCCCCTCCCCTTTAGAATGTAAGCTCTCACGAGCAGGGCCCTCGTCCCACATGTGCTTCTCCTCCCCCTACGTATAGTATAATTTACTCCTAACTCCCCACAACAGCACCTAACACTTGGTTGCTTATGTCCTGCTGCTTGTGTTATGCACATATGTCTATAAACCATGTCCTTGTCCTGCATTGTATTGTATGGCTAATAACTGTTTTTCTTGTGTGCTCATTTATGTACTGTGTAAGGTGCTGCGGAACCTATGTGGCGCCACATAAATAAAGGATAATAATAATAATAATTGAAGAGAGAACGTTAACACTCAAGAGAGTGATTAGTTAATAATACCATCCCTCAAGATTTGGAGTTAATGAGAGCTGAGGGAACCACTCGCCAGCCTAGAGTATTAAGTTTAGCAACTTCAGACTCAATTAAGTGAGTCTTTTGAATAAATGCCAGATCTATATACATTTTGTTGAAACCTCCCACATACCAGGTTCCTATTTTTAATTGTGACATGTTCTATGTAATGTGGGTCATGATAAAAGCACAAGTAATCATACAGTAAATTCAAAACATATACCATATGGTTAGCAACAAGAGCATGTATGCATAAAGGAAAGGTGGGAGGGGAAAAAAGGAAGGATAAGTGTAAGGGAGGAGACACACAATGAGGGGTAGGAGGGAGAAAAAACACAATAACACAAATACAGAACATTTCTGCAACATTTGGTTAATGGGGATTCCGCTTGGTAGAGATGTGTAGTACCAGATTATATTTCCAGCTTCAAAACTCCTGACTGTACCCAACCATTGAGAAATTAAGAGTCTCAGAGCACCAATATGTGAGAACAAGCTAATTATGTCAAGCAATCACAGAATTCTAAAATATACATAACTCTATATCAAACTCTGGGAAATAAACAAACTTGGCTATGTGCCTGGTGAATGCATTGAATTATTTAAGATCAAGATGATGTTTCAAGCCTGACTGTAGCATCCAGTAACTCTTTTAAATATGCACCATTAGCGAAATCAATGCAAGAAGTGGCTTCACACAGCCTCAGGCACGCTGGGAATAAAAGAGCTAATTTTTATCTCTGTTGATTGAGGCATTGACAAATGGGAGAAAACTCCTTTTTAATCTTTTGCTACCTCCGCGGAATAGTCCTGGAACAAAAAGATCTTATGTCCTTCCTAAGTCAAAATACAATGTTTTCATGGTGCTGCCCATTGCAGTTCTTTGTGAACATAATTAAGGCAATGGAATATTACTGCCCGTGGTCTGCAATTGGGGGCAATTCTCGGGGGACCCAGGCGATGTGCCCTTTCAATAATAATATCTTGACATCCCTGCATGAACACCAAGGATGTCCAGTAGGGATGAAGCGAGAAATGTAAACAGTTCAGAACCTTTAATGGCTTCTGGTAATCCCATGATCCGCAGGTTATTGTGCCGTGACCTATTTTCTAAATCATCCACTGTTTAATAATTGCATGTGAGACTTCTGTAATTTAGTATAGTTATCTTTCATTCTGTGACATCTGTAAATACTGTACATTCCCTGCAATGTTCCACAGCAGTGACATGATGCTGCCTGTTCTGCAGCATTGGCCCTATAGCTTCTTTAATGGTTTTAAGCACTTCCCCATATGTGATGAAGGTATCTGTAGTACTTGAGGTGTGTTTGTTTTACTTGCCCCGGGTGAGGACGTCTTGAATTGTGTCTGCCTGAGGTTTCTTGATTTATTCGGCAAGTGAGGAAAGAAATATCCTTTCAAGAAGACAGCTTGCGGGGATGATGAGACAGCCAGGCGATGCTTGTGGAGGCTGAGAAACGGCCATGAGAGAGAGGTAAGCCAGGGTAGAAGCAAAGTCCTTTTTTTATCTTTAACCATGTTCAATATACAGTAGAAACTCATTTTATTTCTGCTGTATGACACATTTGTGCTCTCTAGTGGTATCTTGTTGGCTAAATGAAAACAAGATATTATACTGTTGAGTCTCACTTTACAGAAAAACATATTCCTATATTGTCATTAATTGGGGACTATTTAGCTTTTACAGAATGATAATTTTGCTTTCTGCAGGTGGTGAAACAATACAGATGCCACCAGTCTTTTGTGAGTCACATGACCCTTGTTTGTGACCCTATACAGCAAGAAAATATTCATATCTGATTATAAAAGTTGCAATTTATTTCTGAAAATGTTTGATGATTAAGGGGTCTATTTACTAAGCAGTGTTAGGAGACAGAGTGAAAAGTGATAAGGTGCCAGCCAATCAGCTCCCACCTGCCATATCACAGACTGTGTTTGAAAAATGACAGTTGGGAGCTGATTGGCTGGCACCTTATCACTTCCTTATCACTTTTCACTCTGTCTCCTAACACTGCTTAGTATATAGACCCCTAATTCATTTACTTTGTTAATATTTCCCATCTTACCATATCACCTAATATATTATACACTATCCATATTTACTATATAGGTGCAGTTATGCTAACTGCTACACTTGATCTCTGTGCAATAGGTCATGGCTACAAAGTCTAATACTTACAACAAGGGTCATCATTCAGAGATGTGCGCAAATAGCATAACCGCTGCTTCTTTGCTACTCAGAATGACCGTCTCATCTCTGCTGAGGCCTCTAATTCTGCGCAGGAAGAAAGAGTCACTGTCCTCACCACTACCCCCACAAAACATAAACGACATGCCTCAGTTTTGGGAAATGGTCAACGGCTCCAACCCGGAACGACACTATCAATCAGGCTGCAGCATTCAGGGCACTGCGTGCGATATCGCAGGAAAGATCAGCACATGCACAGGGTAGCTTCTGTGCACGCGCAGATCTCAAACCATCAGAGATGTATGTGAACATTGGAGTTTCGTACACCTCTGCATTAAGCCCAAGGTGATCCTCATATCCAGGTGTTTTACTTGCAATTGGAATTGTTTATTATTTCTTCAAATACTTTAAATGGGTCATGTGATTCAAGTGAGATCAATACAGGAAACAACAAATTGAAACACACACACACACACCTACTGTAGACACACACACACACACACACATAATAGGATGTTTGGCATATTATATTATAGCTACTTTAACTACTTTGTGCTATCTTAAAACACTGTTCTAGACCCTCATGGTATCTGAGGCTGTCTACAGAGGCCATTTCTCCCAGTCCACTGCAAATCACAATCTGGAGTTCCTACTTGCAGAAGGACTGCAGACAGAAGTGCTTGCCAATCACATTTGTGTGTACCAGATGTGTGACATATGCCCAGACACATTCCATTTACGGGGCATGTGTCCTTCTCTTAACCTTTTCTTCAGTTTTCTCTTTTTTTCTTAAATTAAACTGTACACCAAAGCGGAGAACTCCGTACTGTGCTCTCTGCTTTTGCCACAAACATCAGCATCTGATCGGCAATTTAAGATGTTGCGTACTTGACTCAGTATTTGGGAGAACCAAATTTAAAGTTGCCCAGAGTGGAATCAATTGTTTCCTCTCTGAATAGGCAGCGGTGGGTGCCGATCTCTCCACAGAAGTACTCAGAGGGAAACTGATGCATGACCAGATTTCCTGTGGAGTTGAGTAAAGACTCAAGTGGGCTAAGGATCCTGTGGTCTGGTTGATGGCACAGTATTATGATGATTTGGTTAGTGTAGAAGGAGGATGAGATGTAGTTAATGAAAAATGGTGGTGATAGTGAATAAACATTTCCCTATTTTTCTAGAATTCCTGGATTTCAGAGAAGACCAGCCTCACAGATATCAGCCAATTCCAGAGTGAAATGGGCAGTCCAAATCTTAAAGTTGAAGTCTACGATGACTTTAGGATCACAGGTCCACCCCGCTACATAATGTAGCTATTTGTGGAATTGTACAGCTGGGGAAAGGGTCTCTATGATGCGATTCATGGCACCATGTCACTGGCACCTCCTACCTTATTGACTCCTACAAAAGGGAGTCAATAATGTGGGACTGATGAAAATTGAGGGGTAAAGATGTATGGTTAATGATGGAAGACAAGGGATGAAGACCTGTATGTTTGAATATTTGACTTATTGTCAGTCACTGCACATCTTCAGGTAGACTGCAGTAAGAAAAAGTACAGCCTGGCTTTTGTATTATACTGCACAATATAATTACTTATAGCTGGCAGGAGAATGTGGCAAAGCTGGAACTTGGGAATTCGAAATGCTATAAAAAAATCATCTTACAGCCAGAACTTATGTACAGATTGATCAGTGGTAGCTGTCAGTGCAGAACCACAGTTACAAGGGATGTATGGACTGGGTAAACAAACTATTACTGTTAAAAAAAGAAAATAGTAGGAAAAGTAAAAAAATAAATAAAGTAATATAATCATAAAAATTAAGATATGAGAGATATAAAATAAAATGTTAAATGCAAAGTTCTGCACAATAGCTGTTTTGCTATTATACACAACTGTGTGCTGTGCCTCTGTCTGTGCACACAATGCCAGTTTTGCATGCAAAATGGTTTTTTTTTAGGGGAGTGCCAAGAAGTTGCCTGCAAACTTTTCCAGGAAGGAACTTCTAGCATACCGTAAGCCATACAAACAAAATGAAGGCACTGCAAGCCACATTTTTAAAGTTATCACAACTTTAGTATGTGAGGGGTCATGGACCTCTTTTATGAGGCAAATAGGGAAATGTTTCTCGTATAAGAATATGTAAACTCTATGTTTCAGTGGAGTACAAATGTTTTCATGGCAAATTAAAGCTTAAACTTGAGAGTGCATGAATATGAACAACATAGGGTCCACAATCCT
This sequence comes from Taudactylus pleione, assembly GCA_031769625.1. Classification (NCBI taxonomy): domain Eukaryota; kingdom Metazoa; phylum Chordata; class Amphibia; order Anura; family Myobatrachidae; genus Taudactylus; species Taudactylus pleione. Next base: position 7,795,262 of record JAUIMM010000175.1, read on the forward strand.
GCTTTGCTTAATAATAAAAACATAACTGGCCCATGTGTTTTCTTAACACCATGACCCCGAGAGGGGCGGAGGACAAGCACAAAGTAGAGAGTGATGAGTGACTGTATCAACCAATAAGAAAAACTTCTTATTGTCATAACTGAGAATAGATTTAGCCATTTCCTAAATATGTTATTTCCGAGCTAGAAGGTTCTAAATCTCTCCACTTTATATCAGTGGGGTATTTAATATCACATGGGCCCTAGGCACTATTAACAACATGGGCCCTTTACTCTGATTTCAATCAGCATTTTGCCTACTCAGTGTCAGCTGGCTACCTGTGGGTGCCTTGTGTGCATGCTGATGGTGCCCAGTGGCTCTGGGAGCCAAGAATCACAAAGGCAAAGACAAATTAAAAGGTGCAAATGCACCTTTATTTTGGATGTAGTTGGTATCCTGGTGGTCTGGATGCTGGTGCTCATAATACCGGTGCAGGAATCCCGACAGCAGTCAGAATCCCGGCACCAGAAGCCTGACTGGCATCCCAATGGTAAATATTAGGATTAGGGGGAAGGTTAGGCTTAGGGTTAGCAGTTAGGGTTAGGCACTATGGGGAGGGTTAGGCTACAGTGTAAGAGGGTTAGTGTAAGGCTGCGGTGGGGAGGGCTATGCTGCAGAATGGGAGGGTTAGAGTTAGGATGTGGGGGGAGGGCTATGCTGCAGAATGGGAGGGTTAGGGTTAGGATGTGGGGGGGAGGTTTAGGCTGTGGGATGGGAGGGTTAGGGTTAGGATGTGGGGGGAGGGCTATGCTGCAGAATGGGAGGGTTAGGGTTAGGATGTGGGGGGGAGGTTTAGGCTGTGGGATGGGAGGGTTAGGGTTAAGCTGTGCGGAGGGAGGGTTAGGGGAATGGTAAGGGATAGGGTTAGGGTACTTACCTAGTTGTGTTGGGATTCTTACTGTTGGGATGGCGCTGTTGGTACCCCTTTATATAATATATCAAAGATAGATATCTCTATCTACTAAATCACACAGGAATATAACAGATGTAGTTGTATATGTGCACAGACCCCCTTGTTTTGGTTTTGGTTCTAAATCATTGTTGTAGTTTGGGTTTGGTAAAATCACCCTCATGTCTCAGTTTTGGTTTTGGATATCTTTTAAAACTTTATAAAAACAGCTAAAATCATGTAACTTGGGCCTGTTTTTATTCCTATAGTATTATGAACATCAATGACATCTATAATTTCCAGTAATTTTCAGTCAATTTTGCCCACTTTTGGCAACTGAAATAACGAGGAAGGAACTTAGATGCAATAAAAAAAGTATGCATGATCTGGTTTTTAGATCTGAGATTTGACTTCCTGGAAGATCCGAGCCAGGACTTGGTTCTACTCAAAACCTCCAAAGTAATTTGAGTCGGGTGTGATCAGGTGTGTTCAGTTTTCAGCAAAACCTGAACTGCTCAAATCTAATAATAACAGCCAGAGGGTTTACTGCACAGAGAGCTTACTGCTCTACCATAAAGGAGATACAGTATCACCACTGTTCCTCTGGAACACTGGCCTGGCCACTCAGCCACAATACGTATTTACAGTATTCTGTCAGCAAGCCAATGACAATGTCCAATATCTAACTGCTTTAAACAGGTCCCCTGCTGCCGCATTTAAGGGCTTACTGTGATCGCTGGCCCTTTTAATGCTATAATTATGACACACAATACACTTTGGGCCTGATTCAGAGATAGACGCAATGGTGTAATATTTATGCAGATCAAGCGATTGTTTGCCAGTGCGCATGCATATAAGTCACAATGTGCATGCACCGCTATTGCTTTGCAATTATGGTCTGACAGAGGATTCACCTGCAAAGTGAGTGACAGGAAGTCAGCGTTTGGGTGGTAATGGGGTTGGTCAGAAAAACTCAGACGTGTCTGACTGTTTAAATTAGGGGTGTGCACCAGCCACTTTTTGTGTTTTGTGTTTTGGTTTTGGATCTGGATCTTTCTTCGTGTTTTGGATCTGGATTGGTTTTGCCAAAACCACCCTTCCGTGTTTTGGGTTCTGGGTTTTGTGTTTTGGATCTGTATTTTTTTGAAAAAAAGCATAAAAACAGCTAAAATCACAGAATTTGTGGGTTTTTATGCTCCTATTCAATTATTAACCTCAATAACCTTCATTTCCACTCATTTCCAGTCTATTCTGAACACCTCACACCTCACAATATTGTTTTTATGGCCAAAAGGTTGCACCGAGGTAGCTGGATGACTATGCTAAGCGATACGAGTGGGCGGCACAAACACGTGGCCCATCTAGGAGTGACACTGCAGTGGCAGACAGGATGGCAGTTTGAAAAACTAGGCCCCAAACAGTACATACTGCAAAGAAAAAAAAGAGGTGCAAGATGGAATTGGGATGATGACGTTTTGCCTCGATTTCAGATCCGAGTCAGGCGGGAAAAGTCGAGCCTGACTCGGATCGGCCTCGGATCGGGGGGGCTCGGGGGGGTTCGGATTTCAGAAATCTGAACCCGCTCACCCCTAGTTTAAATGCCGTTGCATGGATGTATTAGCCCTTGTGATCTCCTACGCAGCATGAGAAGTCTCTGTGTGTCAGAAAGCTGCCGAGTCTGTGGCTGTTCAGACCTGCCACAAGGGCATGATGGCTGTTTGATGTGCATTGTTACTGAAATTTACGCAGGTAAGCGTAATTGTATACAATTAAGAAGGCAGCAGTGGGCGTCCTTATGCTCGACCATCTGCATCCCGACTGTCTAATCCCAGCAAGGATCTAATGACATCCTGATGCCTGTCATTTTACCTATGCCGGGCATCCCGATTGAAGGTAAGCCAGGCACGGAGAGCCGCGGGGGGGAGGAGGGTTAGGTTAGGGGCTCCCAATGGGGACTTAGGGTTAGGCAGCCCCCTGGGAAGGTTAAGTTAGGCTATGAGAGGGAGGGTTAGGGTTAGGCACCCCAGGGGGGAGGTTAGGTTAGGCACCCTCCTGGGAGACTTAGGTTTAGGCTGCGGGGAAGGGTGGGTTAGGTTTAGGCACTTAGAGGGGGATTAGGGTTAGGCACTTGGGGGGAAGGTTAGGTTTAAGCACCCCTAAGGGAGGGTTAGGGTAGGGAATTAGGTTAGCAGTTCTTACCTAATGCTGGGCTTCCTCTGGCCGGTGGTAAATCATACCAATCCCATCCAGGGTACCCGTGCATTGTTATTTTGATGTATTAGCTATGCACCTAAGATGCATATTATGTGGAAAACTCTGTGATGAGATGACAGGCTGTCCGTGGCATGCCAAACTGACTATTTGCTGTTATTTGAGGATATGTATATGTGTACACATCTGTAGCTAAAATCAGATATTTTTTTACAAAGAGCAAAAGAAAACAACTTGCTAACTCTGCCTTGATAATAATAATTATTGAGCTGCTCTATCCGTGAAGCCTTTTTCTAATGCTCTAGTGCCCACGCTCCTTGTTGTATGGCAGACTATAAAATGGAACACTTGAATGCACAGCTCTATAGAGTCACAAATGACCCATTCAGACATATTCTAGGGAGCAGAAACATTCACGGCTGTATGTTGAAGCTTAACTGTTTCCCTTGAGCTGCCTTTTTCCCTAAAATATGTCAATAAACTTTTAACTTAACAGCTAATGTGCATAATTAACTAATTAAACTATCATGGAAACATTAAAGTACTGTACACAGGTGCGTATCTATAATGGGTGCAGGGTGTGCGGGGCACACGGGCCCATGGGTCCAGGGGGCCCCCGCACTGCACACCCTGCACCCATAGCATACTTACCTCTCCGGAATCCCACATCAGAGCGGGGGTCCAGTGCTCTAAAAACGACTGGATAATGGCCGCTATGGCCATTTTCCTGTCGTTTGCACATGCGCAGTACTGGGAAAATGACCGCCGTGGCCATTTTCCTGGTGTCCTGTGCATACTGTATAGACTCTGGTCGCACTCTAGTGCCCAGAGTCTATACCTCCGGCGCTGGCCGCACACAGCTCATTGCACTGCCGGCTGCTGGACAGAGAGGAGGGGGGCCATGTTGGAGACTGCACACGGGCCCCCTCCTCTCTAGAAATGCCCCTGACTGTACAACTAACACCTATACAAAATTAATAGAATAGGTACTCATGGGAATTAGTAACCTTTGCTTAAATACCACCAACACATTATGCAAAACATTACAGATAAGGATTAAAGGTTTTATTCATTAAGCATTAATAACTGCAGTTTTACAGAAATAAGAGGTTATCACTGCTTCCTTCAATACAGATAAGAAAACTTTACATTAAAGTAAAACACACATAATACAAAGACACTGGTTAAAAGCTCCAATAAAGTAAGTGTATGTAAATATCCAGGAAAAACAATGTGGCCCTACTGCACGTGGTGGACAACTCCTTTCAGTTGTCCACCATGTGCCTCACAACTAGTTCATGCATCACCCTAGCCATTAGCTGAGTGTCATACATGAGATAGGAGAGGGACCGGAAAAGGCAGACTATGTCACCTGTGATGGGGACAACGGTTTGAGGCACCATATCCCCTTTAACATTGAAAAACTCAATTGCCATGTCTAGAAAAAGAGAAATCAAAATCCAAAGCAACTGAAGTGTCCAAATGGAAAAAACCTAGTCAAAGTGTTTAATCCTTAGTGGCGACTCCAGAGGTGAGGTCAGTGAGCCAGCCAGTCAGGATTCAAATAAGGGTGCTACACCAACTGTCACCCCAAAATCAGCCAAACATCACTGGCAGTTGGTGTGGCTCCCCTATTAGTAGATTGGGCTGTGTTGCAGCCGCACCTCTAAAGTTGCCACTTGACCCAGACAATGATCTTATAGTCCCACAGCATTTGGTGCTTTGACACCCAATCACCGTGGTTGAGAGAAAACATTTTACCACTTTTCAGCCCCTTAAGGGGTCAAATTTAAAACAATTCCTGCTTAGTGTGTGCTTACTGTATGTCATGGAAGTAATATACTCACCAAATTTCATGTTTCAAGGTCAAGGGGTTTGAGCAGGGTGTTGATGACTCAATCAGTACATTGCACAGGTGGAGGAAACATTTTATCCCTTTTCAACTCCTTAGGAGTTGATTTTTGAAAAATCCTTGTTTAATGGGTGCCTATGTCATGGAAGGCACACTTTAGAATGTCATGTTTCTAGGTCCTGGGCATTGATGAGTCAGTCAGTAAGTGAGTCAGGATTCAAATAGGGGAGCTACACCAAATGCCACTCCCAATGCTGCCAAACATCACTGGCAGTTGGCGTGGCTCCCCTATTTGAATATTGGATTGTACTGCAGTCCCACCTCTGAAGCACCACTCAACACAGACAATGATATTACAGTCCCACAGTACTTAGGACATGTTGCTTTGTCACCCAATAACCACAGTCAAGAAGAAAAATGTGACCACTTTTTACTCCCATAAGGGATCAAATTTAAAAAAATCTCTGCTTAGTGGGTGTTTACATCATAGAAGGAATAGACTCCCTGAATTTCATGATTCTAGGTCAAGGGGTTTGTGCAAGGTACTGATGAGTCAGTCAGGACATTGTACAGGGGGTGGAAACATTTTAGCCATTTTCAACCCATTAGGAGTTGAATTTCAAAAAATTACTGCTTACTGGAAGTCTACATCATGGAAGACTTATATTCCTCTAATTTCTTGTTTCTAGTTCCAGTGGTTTGGGCTGGGAATTTATGAGTCAGTTAGGAATTTTGTTTTATATATATAGTTTAGAAAGGACATGCAGAGTTTAACAAACCAAGCACTTCAGCGACAAAGACTGACACTTTTGAGGCTGAAGTGTTTGGTTTGTTTAGGCCATCACAAACCAAGCTACCAATGGTCTTAAGGTGGCTAACAGTGTTGTTAGTCCTTAACACAGTTGGAAAATGTCATTATCATCCTTATCATCACCCTCATCACTGTTAATATCATCATCACACATTATTAGCTATCCCCACTGAAAACCACCTTTACAGAAGTATCTGTACTATGTTGTAATTGATGGCAAAGGTCTTACTCATAGAATTTGTGGTTCATTTGGATTAACATCAGTTTTGTACACATTTTTTGTAAGTAGCCTCCTACGCAGAATGGTCACAAGTTTCCCAACTGTGCTCAACACTCTTTCTAAGTACACACTTAGAGCAGCTTAAGGGGTAAGCAGCTTAAGTAAAAAGCTAGTTTGTACAAGGAGCTAAAAATTGCCATTTCTTTCCTCCCAGTATTCAAAGGAATTGTGTAACATCTAATTTCTACATTATCATTAAAGTAATCCTTCACTGTTCTATTGATTCTCACTGTATCATAGTGAGTTATGGTAGAGGTGTCAATAGTTACGGGCAACTCTTTTAGACCAGATGTCATAGTGTTTTATTCTGATGCACCGAGTAGTTGACTCATCCTCATCACCATTGTTTTTTTGTAGACAGCAGCAGTTGCAGAAGAAACTGAAGCAGGAGACATCCTCATGTGACACTTCAGCTGACAACTGAAGCAAAAAAGAACATACTTATGAGAATCGCTTAGTTTCATCTCCTCTTTTAGCTTCTCTAGCTGCTTTTCCAGTAGTTTAATTAAGGGTATGAGCTAACTGAGGCTGGCAGAGTCTGAACTCAGTTCATATCAAATGGTTTCAGTACCCTGAATAAAACCAAGAGTATTCTCCACTGTGCTGGACTATGGTAACATCTCTATGTTATGGCTTGATTGTACATTTGGATGGCTTGTTGCTGTTTCTCCAGTCACTGAAGTATATAAAGGGTGGAATTCAACCTGGTTACTACCTCTTGCTTCAGTTGGTAGCATGGCAAATTATATTGTTGTTGCAGTCATTGCAATCTTCTACAAGTGGTTGCTAAATGCCGATAATGTCAAGAAATGTTTCAGGTAATAGTCAGCTGTCCTACATGCACCTGTCAGTTTTTAAGAAATTCTGAACCATAAACTTTATTGTTATTGATTATGCATGGAATTGGCTGATCGTTGCTTACTGGGCATGCATATGTATCGCAGTGCATATGTGCAAACTAGCCACTGTGATCAGGACTATGCAGACCCATCGCAGAGTGATTGACAGGAAGTACAGTTGGTGGGAGGTGACAGGGGCATGGTTGGTGAAATGCAGGTGTGCCAGTGCATTTGAATACCATTCCAAGAGATTGCATAAATTAACCCCTGCAATGCCGTACACAGCTTGTGCACTCACAGCATGTGATGAGGTTAGCAGTTCCTGAGTAAGGCCAGAGTTGTGCAAGTGTGCGTGAGGCTGCAATTGTACTCAGTGTTAACAAAATTTTTACAGTCTTGCTAAACATTACTGATGTGTGTAAGGTAAGGTGGGCATCCCTGTGTCATGCTGTGATGGCATAATGAACACAATGGATTAGCATACTTTTGCAGTGAGACTGTGTACATAATTGCTATTGCATTTGCAGTTGCAATCCATAATGAATCAAGCCCAATGTTACTTGTGTTATCAGAAATGACAAATCCTGAGGAGAGTCTTAGCAGGGTAAGCCATTTTGCTATCACATCCTTCAGTGTTTCACACTAGTGGGTCTCTTAGTGAAGAAGGTGATAAAGAGATTAGCGATCATGTAAATGAGTTGTGTTAATACTGCTGCTGCTGAAGGCAATACACCCAGTGTGCCATCACAGTCATGTAATCTTCAGTTGACCTGTAATGATTGTGTACATATCTCAAGTTAAGAGGATAGTCGGTAAATTGGCATTTTCTAGGGGAAGAATACCTTTTTCTTTGACATTCTGGTAAGGTTATTAATTGCTGTTCTGGTAAAATAGAATATAGATGGAATTTGGTAGTGGGGACACATGACCTTAACTAATTGTCTAAAACCAAATTCATTGATGATATTGGACACAAATCTAATGCTAGCATAGCCATCATGGCTTCAGTGATCCGCTATGCAACAGGGTGGTGGATGTCATAAGTGGTTTCTCTTGCAAATTATTGTTTCATAGATTGATAATTGTTATTTGAAACTACTAGTTTTCTTGGTACCCTTCTGTAAAGATTTATATCCAGCAGCAGAAGCTCTAGCACGCAAGGTTCTTCTTAGGAATCCTGGATATTGTAGAGTCTGTTAGCCTTTGCAAATTTGGTGGATAACTACTGATCATTAATAAGGAGGTTGATGATGAAGGTGTTGATTGCATGTGCTGAGATATATTCATGCTGCTGCCAGCTGATGCTGGACTGCTTGCTATTATTTTCCAGGATTTTCCAGATTTTGATAAATAACAATGGTCTTCTTCTTATCACTGGGAAGAACTGCTGTCACTGGTGGCTGGCTTACTTTGACACAAACAACGTCATCTTCCTGAAATTAATCAACTTCTTCTATTCCAACACATTCTTTATCAACATCATCATGGCATCAGATATACAAATTTTTCCCTAATCTTGTTGCACTTGCACAGTAGCATCCTCAATTGCTGTGTTGTCATCATTACTTTAATTGCAATTAGTAAACCCTGGCATCACTTGTATATCTGTGTGCAACTGAGTCTGTAAATGAAGCACAATGGAAATTGGCATGGAAAAAAGCCCTGGCCGCTGCATCGTAGCACTTCATATACAGATTCGGACTCAGTCACACACAGATAATTGATAAGTGTTGCATATCAAATCAATCATTGCAGTCTCCTGGTTCATCCTAGTCACATCACATTGCAACTAACATGCATTTAGGGATAAAGATGCAAAAATGTTGCTCAGTGATAGCTGAATCACATGGGACCTAGCACGCCAAGTGGGGTTTGGCGTGACTGCAGCAACAATGTATGAGGACACATATGTATGCAAATTTCTACTACTGGAAGCTTATAGGAAACACTCTGTACTCTCTTATAATGGACACTGGCTACTATTGTTCCAATAGTTTCATACTAGGTTGACAACGAAATTATGAGAATTTCCACTGATCTGCAAACATCTCTTCAACATAGGTCTCTATTTCACCTTATTGTATCCAGAAAAATTGTGTGTCCCACCACAAGGGAAGCTCTACTACTTTGACACTCCCATTGTAGCTATGAACTTCCTGGACTCTCTTCCAACAGTGTCTTCTCCATGGATGGATGAGGCTTGACTGAGTGACTGTGAATGTATATTCCCTCCTCCACTTATTGTGCCCATGTTGTGGTTTATAGCCCTACACAAGTTATTGTTTATTATACTGTGCTGACATTTTTAGCTGATATACACCATTGCTTCTTTTTCTTTTGCTTCTCTCACTCCACATCCTTCCTTTCTTCACTGGCTCATCAGCATTTGCTGTCTCCCCTTTCTTACCTTATTTCAACACTTTGAATCATGCTAGTTTCTACATTGTCATTTGGCAGCTACTGATGTGCCCAGCTATAACGTGGCATCACAGCGTTATCTCTCACACCACGCATGGCACGCCACACACCACGCCATGAGTTGCGCCACAAAGAAAGTTTAGTAATGAAAAAAGTCATTACGTGTAATACAACATTTTGCCCACCAGATGTCACTTTTCCTAAACTACATAGCGCATGCGTGTGATTTAATTACGTGTAATACAACATTTTGCCCACCAGGTTTCACTTTTCCTAAACTACATAGCGCATGCGTGTGATTTCCAATGTACCGTACGATATGTTCTGTATCACCGCCCGATGATTGTTTGACAGAAGCGGTGATTCGGTACACTATACAGTATTACAACATTTTCCACATGGAATCAGGAATGTATGGTATAATAAAGAGGTAGAAGAATGTCTAATCCAGTTTGAAATCCTTAAGCTCTGTATTACCCACTGACTGTGCGGTTGAAATCATACTGTGTTTGCGCAAATGTAAATACTATCGGCACTGTCCCAGACTTAGACATTAGACTTTACAAACTACAGAACTCTAGTATTGGGTGAAGCGTGTGGCCTAGCGGTCTTGTGCCTAGTCTCACTGCTTCTCCCCTCTTCTTGTTCGAGACCTTGAAAATACAGTATGTTTTTTTTATTTATTTTTAAAATCTTCACTTAAAATATTCAGTATTACTACAGTACATGTGGAGCACATGCCTGCCCAGTGCTTCTGGAGTCAAACAGCGAAAATAGGATTTTTATTATTGTACATACAGTACTGTACCTTAGAACACAAACTTGCGTCAATGCCGGCGCTGACATAAACGTGGACATTATAATGATTTATTATGACTATCAAGTGGCAATGGGCCCTGTTAAAGAGACTGGTTTCTGTATAACAAACTGACTGTGCGTTTAAACCGCAAAATTGCGTCAATGTCTGCGTATGCCCAGTGAGCGGGTTTCAATCACAATGGAATGTGTGCCGCATGTCCAGTGGAGCCAAGCCATACATTAAGTAGCGCTATGCCATGGCGCATGCCCAGTTGTCTGTATTGCTAACAGTACTGTTGAATTTTCACACTTGTGCCATTCAGTACTGTCCGAGACTTACCGCACAGTATACACAATAGTAAATTCATGACTTCATAAGGTGCTACAGTAGTGGACTAACAGTAGTTTGTAGGGATGGCTGTTTATTACATACTGACTGTGATGCAGAACGCAAACTTGCATCAATGACAATGCTGTCCTAGACTTGGAAACTTTAGTAATTTAATATGTTCACTAACTGATAGTTGACTCTGTATAAGAGAGGGGTCTCTACAGTACAAACTGACTCCATGTTTAAACCGCAAAATTGCGTCAATGTCAGCACAGTTTGCGTTGTGGTAACTTATAGCCAGTTCTGATGGGTTATGGTACAAATAGGATCTCTGTCGTGTGCCCAGTGGCAGGGTTGCAATGCATTGCCAGTGGTGCTGCGCCATAGCCATACCCTTGTAGCGCTATGGCTATGTATGGCGTACAGTATGGAAGATCATACTGTACAGTAGCGGGTCATGATTCACACACAGTGAAAGTGTGTTAATATTATTATTACACTGACTGTGTAATAATAATATTAAAAATAAAAAGTGTAACCTTGACTGTCTAATAATAATGAAAAAAAGTTTAAGCTTCCAGGTTTCGAACCCGGAACCGGGTTGTACAGACGTCTGCAATGTAGAAGTTTGATTTCTTACCTCTACGCTACAGATGCCTGAGTACTTCATCGTATGGTACTGTAGATGTCACATAAAGTACTGTAGAGGACTAGGAGAGACTTGTGAGCAAGGGCTTAGGTGATCCATCTTGCTTACACTTCTCTCCTTATGTTCGAGACCTTGATAATTTAATTTATTTTTTTAATGTTCACTATAGTACTGTAGTTCAGTCTTGTTATCAAACCCTTACAAAAATCAATATATTGTACTGTAGATGTGCCCAGCTACAGTACTGTAGTTTGTTGCTCCATACGGTACGCCATACAGTATACCGCATTGCTAGTTTCGTGCTACACTGTGGCGTATTGAGTATCATAGCACTGTGCATGCCCAGTTGTCTGTATTATATGGTACTTACAACTGTAGTTGTAAGTACAATACGGTAGACATTGTAGTGAATCCCTGACTCTAGGAACTACAGTACAGTAGATGCAGTAGTCTAGGGGGCTAATGCCTAGCCCTACTGCATCTACCATTTTCTTGTCCCGCTGGTTCGAGACCTTTAAAGTATATACTGTATACGGTAATTTTATTTTGTTTTAAATCTTCACTAATACATTATCCAGAAATTCTGGTATTTCTATGCCACAGTACTTTATGACAAAAAAGTGTAACCTTGACTGTGTAATAATAATAAAAAATAAAAAGTGTAACCTTTGAAGTTTTGAACCCGCAAAAGGGTTGTACAGGCAGCGTAATGTATTGGTTTGATTATTTACCATTACACTACAGCCGCCTGCAATACCAAGGTTGCACCTGGCTTGAGTGTTTCCTACAATACTGTACGTCATCGTATCTCAGGCGCATGCCCAGATCTACAGTATACCCATGTAGCACTTTATTTTTTTTATTTTTTTTAAGTCTTCGCTACTTTTGTTCAGTATTGTTATCCAACCCTTACTAAACTCAGTACATTTTATATATTAGGGGGTAAATGTACTAAGATGGGAGTGCTATTAAGAAGTATTACTGTGTCTTCTAGAAGGTGTTACTGTAGATAAATGAGAAGTAGAATCTGTTTGGTTGCTATGGGCAACATACAGTACAGTAACTTCTTAAATAGAACTCCCATCTTAGTAAATTCACCCCTACAAGTTTCACTTTTTCCCCCCAATTTTTTTTCTTCCGCCCCCAAAATGAAAGTGAATTTTTAGTGTGTTCTGACTTTTTTTTTTTTTTTTAAAGTTATGCAGTTTACAGTACCTTTAGGGGACTGTCTTAAGGCTGCATGTTGAAGGCTTCCCGCAACATTGCACCCCAATTCACCAATTTTTTCCGCCTGCTATTCATACAGTAGGCGAAACTTTTTCACATACTGTCTTACTGTACATTGCATTGACTTCCCCCCTACGGTAGGCGGAAAAGCTTTCAAATTGAATACAGCGATAATTTTACGCCTGGCAAAACTACGTAATCTGCAAAACTTTTTTTAGCCAATCACGTGTTTTTGCTCCAATGGGTGAAAAAGTGCCAACCAATGTTCTCCCAACTGTCATCTCACAGGCTGTTTGAAAAATGACAGTTAGGAGCTGATTGACTGACACCTTATCACTTCTCACTCTGTCTCCTAACACTGCTTAGTACAGTAAATAGACCCCTTGGAGTGAAAAGACCAGACCGGCTAAAAAAAAGTAAATAGACCACCCCTAAATTGAAAACGTCCCTCAGTGTATACAGTACTGTATGTCTACTGTACTCTATTCTATTGTAAGTGCCGGGCAGCTGTGAAATCACTGTGATGGGCAAATTAATGAACATTTTTATTCAACCTACAGTAACATGCTGTACAGAGGGGGGGGGACTTCTTTAGCTTTCCTCCCCCGTAGTCCTCTACTGTCCCCCACTTCTTTCTTCTGCCGCTGGCATGTCCTGGAATTCCAAGCTGGACACGGACATGACTACTGTACAGTACATACAGTAGGAGGAAGGAGATGACGTGAGAACAGTCCTTCCTCAATGCCGACCGATATGCCCTACTGGACCGAGGACTACAGTACACAAAAAGATTAGGCTTTTAAGTTAAAATCATCACTGGCACTTTTTGCCTCAGATCCAGAGTTTCACCTATACCAGGTGCAGACTCTACCTTGTATCGAAGTGCAAGGTCCACTGTACGCCCTGAAGAAAGGAGAATAGGCAGAGACAAACAGACAGTAAAAGACAGACACACAGGTTCTCACCGGAGATGCTCTTGTTCTTCATCCTACTTGATCCCACACACCCTGTACTGTAGGAGAGAGAATCCGCTGTGCAGGGCCCTTCCCTGCTCTAACAGTGTCACACTAATCCACTTCTCCACATTAATATATGTCCTAACTAACCAGACTAACAAATTTATTAATAACTAATTTGTATTATAATTAAGCCTGGTGGTGAAATACTGTAAGCAGTGCCCCTAGGCCCACAGCCCATAATATAACGATAAAAAAAAAATACATAACAAAAGACAGTATTTGGGTGCCCCAGATGGAGGTGAACACCAGCTGTCATTTTGAGGTCGAAAGTGAAAATAACTCCAATAATGCTGTGTATAATGCTATACACAGCACCGTCAGCCCTGTTTCTGCAGTTATAAAATCACTATTCTGTGGTGCTAAATTCAACGGCACCGTCAGTTTTTAATATTCAGTACAGGCACATTCATAGCGGCACACTAGTTGTCCTAGCAGACGGGGGATGGTGTCCTTAGCAATGGTCACAATTCGTAGCATTTTTCAGGACACTAGGGCAGAGCTGACTGCTTACAGTAAATGGATTAACAAAGCTTCCTTTATTATGATAAGGTGAGACTCTTGCTTGCTTTGGGGGAAGGGACCTGATGCGCACTGTGTATGACTCTCGGCCCCACTGGGCATGCGCCAGAAATCCCATCGCAACCCTCCTACTGGGCATGCGCCCGCCAGAGATGGAAATTCAACAGCATACAGTACTGTACCGACTGCAGTAATACAGCCAACTGCGCATGCTCAGTGATGGCAAAGCGCTACATGGCGTATGGCTTGGCGCCACAGATCCCATTGTACCCCCCTCCATTTCTAATCCATCGCAGATGGCTGATAGCCACCATAGCACCAACCGTGTAATACAGAGATTTCTCTCTCATACAGATCCCACTGCTACCGTACTTAGTGTGCAAGGTTGGAGCAGCATCACCAATGTCATAAGTTTGCGATGCAATGCTATTTTGCGCTTCAAATGCACAGTCAGCTTTGAACACAGAGTGCTCTCTCACAGTCGGAAACCACTCTCAGACACAGTCCAAGGGACGTAGCCATAGTGCATAAGGCTGAGACCGCATCTACGTTGTCGCATGTTTGTGTTTTGCATTTTGTGCGAACAGTTTGTGATACAGAGCCCTGTCTCTCATTCTAGACAGTAGATTCACTAGCAGTTTCTGCAGTTATAAAATCACTATTCTGTGGTGCTAAATTCAACGACACCGTCAGTTTTTATTATTCAGTACAGGCACATTCATAGCGGCACACTAGTTGTCCTAGCAGACGGGGGATGGTGTCCTTAGCAATGGTCACAATTCGTAGCATTTTTCAGGACACTAGGGCAGAGCTGACTGCTTACAGTAAATGGATTAACAAAGCTTCCTTTATTATGGTAAGGTGAGGCTCTTGCTTGCTTTGGGGGAAGGGACCTGATGCGCACTGTGTATGACTCTCGGCCCCACTGGGCATGCGCCAGAAATCCCATCACAACCCTCCTACTGGGCATGCGCCCGCCAGAGATGGAAATTCAACAGCACTGAAGTACGCCCTGAAGAAAGGAGAATAGGCAGAGACAAACAGACAGTAAAAGACAGACACACAGGTTCTCACCGGAGATGCTCTGTACTGTACCGACTGCAGTAATACAGCCAACTGCGCATGCTCAGTGATGGCAAAGCGCTACATGGCGTATGGCTTGGCACCACAGATCCCATTGTACCCCCCTCCATTTCTAATCCATCGCAGATGGCTGACAGCCACCATAGCACCAACCATGTAATACAGAGAGTTCTCTCTCATACAGATCCCACTACTACCGTACTTAGTGTGCAAGGTTGGAGCAGCATCACCAATGTCATAAGTTTGTGATGCAATGCTATTTTGCGCTTCAAACGCACAGTCAGCTTTGAACACAGAGCGCTCTCTCACAGTCGGAAACCACTCTCAGACACAGTCCAAGGGACGTAGCCATAGAGCGTAAGGCTGAGACCGCATCTACGTTGTCGCATGTTTGCGTTTTGCATTTTGTGCGCACAGTTTGTGATACAGAGCCCTCTCTTGGCACTACAGATCCCATTGTAAACCCTCCACTGGGCATGCGCATGAAATCCCATTGCAACCCCTCGAAGCAGACAGCCACCACAGCGCAGACATTGACAAAAGTTTTGCACTATTTAAACACACAGTTTGTAATGTCTTACTTTTAAGCAGCCTTTTAAACAACAACACTACAGTATTACAGTACAGTACAACACTACTAAAGTAGTTTCACTATAGTGTCCACAGCAGACAGTGCCAATAAAAAAAATATACGGTACGGTATATTCTTTTCCAGGGATCGAACCCGGGACCATAATTCTACCAAAGTGATCACCTAACCACTAGCCCACACGACAGCTACAGTGAATCGCACAGAGCGGCCTCATCCTTGTGCACTCCTCCCGCTGCTGTTTTTAATAAAAAAAAAAAAAATTGTCATACTGTAATTCATCCCATCTCAGTGAAAGCTGTGCGTGCATCTCATTAATCTACAGTATCGGTTATACCGTGACAACAACTCGGGCAACTTCTCTACTATTCAGTTACTGCACCATACCGTATGTACAATACAGTATGTGCAGTGATTTGCATCCTGTTATAAGATCTCACTGTACGGTACAGTACTATATATATGTATATTATGTGACATTAAAAATACAGTATGGGTTGTGCGTACATGCAAATGCTGTGAATGTGATATCCATCCAATTTACTGTAAGTTTAACAGTATGGCATTCAGTACAAGGCATTCAGTACAAATTACAACAGTGGAGCACTCGCCAACCAGCGGTTAAGCACTGTATTACATGCAATTACAAGTGGAGCACTCGCCACCCAGCGGTTAAGCACTGAATTACATGCCGTAGCATATCCTTTGTTGAAGAATACCACGGTATTCCACAAGTCCATGGCGCAACTCAGAGGCCTGCACACCACGCCACAAGTCCATGGCGCAACTCACGCCACGCCATGAGCAACAAAATAGCTGGGCAGATCTGTACATTGGCTGCTGGGTTTGGTTCTTGAAAATTTTTTGAAATTTGAAAGGTCATGCAAAGTTTCTTATTTTGTTGTATGGTTGTCCCAACCCTTCTCTGTGATTTTTGCACACACCTATACTCTTCCTTGCAAGTTTGCTGGGACAGGTAGGGATTACTTATACCTGTTTCATATGATTATTATCTGGTTTAGGGTAGGCATGGGTTGACATGAGCACTGCCCCAGTTTTTCCGCCTAGGTAGAAAAATCTGTCACATGGAGGGCCTTAACACCCCTTAGAAAAAGTGCTTCAGCTTCATAAATATCTTAAGCAAAATGTGTCACTATTATAGGAAACCCATTGGTACAGTTCTGACCCTAATATCCTGTGCGATATTTGAATTGGGGTGTCATACTTTTGAACAAACATCTCTATTTTCAGTTCAAGAATAGCCTCATAGACCTTGTGGAGGGTCCCCTTTATAAAACTGTCTCTGTTTGGTGATTTGTATATCATAGCTACTGTTGATTTGTATGTTCTAAGCCAGTAATAAGGGGAAAATCATTGGAATATGTGGCTATAAAACACAAATCCTTAGAATCTAGGACTGAGGAACTCAGCAAGGCTTTGACTATGAGGAGGTTCTCTTAAAGGATTACTCTGCAGCTTGACAAACCTACTGTATGCAGGTGCCAAGAAAATGTATGATACATTGTGCACTGAAATGGCTCAATTTAACTTAGACCATCAGCATAACAGGTATTTCTGCTGGGGCAACAAGTTTTGTAAACAATTGGATAATTCGGTTTTGGTCCTAATTTGCCCTTTCGCATATTAAAACTGAAGACTGACTCTTCCCAGCATATTAATGATATGTAGGATATTTCCTTAGATTATTCACTATTATCAAACTTTAAATGAGACCCCGTCCCAATGCACCTGTGTGTGTATGAAGTACCTCAAGAAAGCCAATTTACTGACTCTCATGGACGATGATAGAGTGATGGAAGCAGAGCTTTTCTCTTTATGTAAGTCCCTAAACAAAGGTAAATGACTTGGTTCTCATGGCTTTAGTGCTGAGTATTGTTGGCTTCTCATCTCCTCCCACAGCTAACCTCTCCTTTTAGTTCCATATTAGTGGGTAATGTTCCTTCACCTGATTTTAATGTGGCACGGATAATATTGTTACCTCTCTAGTGCAATCCTGCTGGCCAATTTCCCTGATAAATAAAGATTTAAAACTGTTCACCAGGCTTGTTACAATATGCATACAAAGCTTGAAGTGGCTGTTATGACTTAGGACCTTAATCAGCGATGTATGCAAATCTGATGATTTTCATACATGAAGGGGCACCTGTGTCATTGTATGCAATGCTCCCTGGGGGCAGGGGGGATGGAGCCTGCCTCCATCCTGTAAAATTTAGGTGTGTCTTTCTCATTTTATGCATGTGTCAAGGCCAGGGTCAGCACCTGACATTGGCTACAGAGCTGCAAGGGCTATATTGAGTAACCTCAGATGGCCGATGATCTGAGAGATGATCTGAAGCTTTGTCTTAGAGTACAGTACACTACTCAGATCTGCAATGCTGTCAGGAGGCATTTTTCTTCTCAGACACCTCCTGCTGCATATTTTCACATAAATTATATGTCCAAAGATGTAGCAGCAATGTTAACTGCATCTATCTTTGAATCAGTAGGCAGTTGTTATGCTGATAACGCCTTTGACCATGTATCCTGGTTCCATATTTTAAGGGTTCTCCATTTAAAACTATTTGGCTCTGATTTCATACATGTTTTAGAATGGTGACAGAATTCTTGATGGTTAATATTTTGAACACTACTTCTTTCTACTACTCCTTTCCCTTTGCACCAGGAACCAGACAGGACTGTCCGCTATCCACACTGCTTTTCAACTTGGCCCTTAACCCCCTAATATGACATTTTATTAGTGTTGTCCATTGGAAGGGAAAAACTGTTGGTGATCAAGATATAAATGTATATGCTTTTACAGACAATTTATTATTATACTTTAGTGAACCCCTTGTAGATTTTCTCTCCCTAGTAGATTCATTACATACAGTACTTTTCATTTTATTTCTGGAATTTTTGCTAATCTCTCCAAAACTCAAGATTTGCCATTTCGTGTGGATGCCATGGTGAGTTAGGGATGTTCCTTCCCCTTTTAATTGGCCACAGGATGTATAACTTACTTAGGTATATACCTTCACATCCTTCCCAATTATATTCAGCTAACTTCCCAAAATTTGTTCAGCTAATGTTGACTGATTTTCGACAGTGGAAGCACCTCCCTACTTCCTGTTTAGAACACTGCTATTTATTTAAAATGGTCACCTTTCCCCATCTCCTCAAATTTTAGTAGCCCTTAGAATATGGATTTGTTAATCTATCTTGTCTCCAAGACTATGCATTGACTGCTAATTATGGTGACACACTGAATTGGATGGGTGGAGGTGACAAATGTTGTTAATCGAGCTACTTAACAGGAGCTTACCATACACATTCATTTAGTTTGCTCACTTCAGTTGCATCTACAGTATCTAGATTTCAAACTTGTCTCATTGGTCTCCATGCTATGTCATGCTTGGTGGGTTATGAGGAAGTGACTCAATGTTACTGTTTCCCATTCCCTTTTTATGCCAGTACTTGTAATATTGTGCATTCTTGTCATCTCTTGGAGTTACATTATGTTTATCAATTTATAGATTGTGGTTGCTTGTCGGTTCTTACCTTCTTACCTTCTTACCTTCTCTCATCTTTGTGGGAAGTATATCCATTTGGAATACCCCCTATTCTCCTGTTCCAAATTTGTAGCTATGTCAACCAGCTGTTGTCTCAGTTATCACCTACTGATAAGACCTGTTTGATGGATGGTGCTTTCCGTAATAGAATGTTGGAACCCCAGCCCATTTGTTCTATTTACATGCACTTTAGGTGTAGATTGGATTTAACTAGATTAAAAAGTGGTATGGCCAAATGGCACAATGTGTTTTCAGAGGTGGACTTATAGACTGTTTGTTAGAACTCGGTTCTGTCATGATTCCCTGCCACCAGGTTTTGCCAGACCTCCTGTTATGTTAGCTGCAGTTCTGGATCTTACCAGAGGGTATCTTACCTGTCCTGTGGCCAGGTGTCAGGTAATTGACTACTCATCCACCAGCATGGATCATACATGACACTTGGCTATTTAAATCTGCCTGGTCCTAGCATTCATTTCAGGGTTATTAATTTTTCTGATATGTTTCTGGACTTGGATTCTTGTGAGCTCCTTTGTATTGTGCCTGCTGAGCTAATGAACTTCACCCAATCATCAGGTTACCTTCCATATTGGTTCATTATACAGGACTTAATTTATTTATGCTTTGTTCCCATTCTCATCTCTGGAGGTTATCTGCATTTCAAAGGTCATCTTCACTTCCAAGTTTATCTGCATTTCCACGATTATCTGCACTCCCTTGCTGTTGTATCCTGCCTCAATAAAGATCCTTTTGAATATATTACTATATTCTGTGACTTGTTGCTCAACAGCAACCAGGGGGTTCATAACACTGTTATTTTATCTTGTGTATGGCTGAGCAGGCAACTGGTCTCCTCATTGTATGCTGAGATGTAGAATGTAAGCTCTCACGAGCAGGGACCTCTTCCTTCATGTGCTTCTCTTTACATTTTCTTCTACTCTCTACTCCCCATTAGGGCACCTAACACGGGACCGCCAATTCCCGGCAGCTTATTGTGAGTGCTTTAATCACTATTTCAGCAATGTATATAAGTTGTGTCCTTGTCCTGTACTGTAATGTACTGTATGTTACTTGTTTCTTGTTCACCTATTAGTTCTATGTTCTATGTACTATGTAAGGCGCTGCGGAACACTTGTGGCGCCATATAAATAAAGGATAATAATAATAATAATAATAATAATAATAATAATGTACTTCAAGCTGTTTCAAATGGTTTGTTACACTCCAAAGCTGATATGCCTAACGGGTGCCTCTATAGATTTGAAGTGCAATAAGTGATCTTAGCCCAAGGTGGACTACCTATAATGCAGGTGGTCCAGTGCTAAAATACTAGAATTCTTGTTGACTGTTCTTATATCACACAGGATCTGGGTATAGCTTTTGCCAGTGGCGTAACTACTGCCCCCGCAGCCCCCGCGGTTGCTTGGAGGCGCCGGGGAGCTTGGGGGAGGCGGGGGCAGTGGTTACGCCACTTCAACTGTGAGCGCTGGCCTCTGAAGTGATCGGAGGCTAAGGAAGCCTCTGACCACTTCAGAGGCCAGCGTTCCCAGTAATGCAGTGAGGAACCTGAGCGGCCGCATCTGCTGGATCAATTGATCCAGTCAGTGTGGGAGTTGGGAGAGACAGCCCGGATGACAGCTGCAGCCTGCATGGAGTCAGGTAAGTAGGGGGGGAATAACTACAGGGTGCACTAATTGAAGGGGCACAACTACCAAGGCACTACTTGAAGGGGCACTAATCGAATGGACACAACTACAAGGGGCAATACTTTAAGGGACACAGCTACAGGGGGCAATGTATAAGGGGCACAACTACAGGGGGCACTACTTGAGGGGCACAACTACAGGGGCACTACTTGAAGGGGCACAGCTACAGGGGCAATACTTTAAGGGGCACAACTACAGGGGCACAGCTACAGAGGGCACTGCCTATGTGCACAACTACAGGACGCCCTGGATAATGGGTACTACTACAGGGGTTATTGCATAAGGGTACTATTACAGGGGGCATTGCATATGAGGCACAATTACAGGGGGCAATACTTTAAGGGGCACAGCTACAGGGGCACTACTTGAAGGGGCACAATCACAGGGGCCACTACTTGAAGGGGCACAATTACAGGGGGCACTGGTTCTCAATTACAGGGGGAACTACTTGAAGGGGCACAACTACAGGGGCACTACTTGAAGGGGCACAACTACAGGGGCAATACTTTAAGGGGCACAGTTACGAGGCCACTCCATATGGGCACAGCTACAGGGGTCACTACTTTAAGGGGCACAACTACAAGGGGTCCTGTATAATGGCTACTATTACAGGGGGCATTGCATATGGGGCACAACTACAGGGGGCACTGTATAAGGGGCACTAATTTAATAGGTTATAAACTATGTTCCCAATAATCTGGTTCTACCTGGGCATAAAAACTGTGCAACATGTCTTGAGCTGAGGTGACAGACTGGCAGGAGCGGAGAGGAGGGTTGTTGAAGTAGATCTGTCAGGGTGGGATGTAATGGGCATTATTGTGTGGCATAAAGTGTAATGGGCATTACTGTGTGCACAATGTGTTATTAGGGACATTACTATGTGGCATTATGTGTTATAAGGGGAATAATATATAACTGGCATTACTGTGTGGCATAATGTGTTATGTGGCATAATGTGAAATAGAGGCATTATGGCATGGCATAATTTGTTATAAGGGCATTACTGTGTGGCATGTGTAAGGTACATTGCTGTGTGGCATAATGTGTTGTAAGGGGTATTACGGTGTGGCATAATATGTTATTGGGGCATTCCGGTGTGGCATAATGTGTTAAGCTGGCCACACATCTAAAGATTATCTGTCCAACCAGCTAACTAGTTTATTGGTTGGAATGAAAATCTGGTAAGGAATACAATCAGCAATTTGCTCCCAAACGCTGGAAAATGTACCAAAACTGTTGTTTGAACAAATAGTTTAGATCAAACATTTAACAGACTTGTCTGACAACCATTTTCATCTGTTTTCTGGCATTTAAGAGCAAATTGCTGATCATCATTTACTCCCATACGTTACCAGATTTTCATTCCAACCAATCAACAAGTTGGCTGGTTGGATGTAAGTTGGTCTAGTGTGTGGCCAGCTTAAGGCACACAACTGTATCATGTCATCTTTGGGTGTGTTTGTTTTTTGGGCGGGGGGCACCTGAAACTTTTTTGGCATGAGGGAGCAAAATTTATAGTTATGCCACTGGCTTTTACAATGATCCTGACATGGGCACTGTGGGATTTTCCATATCTTTATTTAGTGGGTACTGCCATACTCTTAGCCAGACTTACAGTAGCTGCCAAATAGACTATCCCAATGGATTAATAGTGTGGCAATACCAAGCTAGGTGATGATAGTGAGCTATGGATTCTGTGTGGGGCTAGAGGGATACACCCACACAGGGTAGAAAAAGTAAGTGTGGCCACACTTAAGGGCTGCCTTAATGAGGCAGACCAGTCAGGCTACCAAAGGAGACAGTCCAAGGAGGACTGTAGCAGCCAAATAGCCCAGTGAGCCAACTGGGGACCAGGAGGCCAGTGCCGAGCCCTGAAAGAGGCATACAGGACCACAAAACTCTGTTTGTGTGCAGCTGTAGCAGCCATGCTACAGGCCAGGAGGCCAGGTCCATACTTGCAGGAGGCAGAGAGGACCACTAAAGAGACTGTGTGACTTTGAGGAAGTCAGGGCAGGGAGTCATGTCTATACCTGTGAGAGACAGGACTACAAGAGACTGTGTTATATTTGCAGACTAGCTGGCCATAATAGTCAGGGTTCAAGAAGTGAGGTAGTGCCCTGAATGGGGGCTAGGTTTTTTGTTATTTTTGTTCTTGAAAGCTGACCATAAAGCTCCATTTATTTAATTTACCCTGAAAAGCTTTGTGTAGACCCTTATTATGCACCTGAGCACTGCACCTCTGAAGCCTCTACTGAGCTAATTACCCCAGTTTATAACAATTTTGTGGAAAATACAGGCATGCATAATTGGATCTATGCAACCGATTTATGCAAACGTATATGCAGAAAATGTGGATTATAACACCAACTTAATGGAGAATATAAATGCTGTGTGCACAGAAAGGAACCTGACTCACCTTCAGAATTCAAGGAGGTGGTGAGTGAAAACAAAAAGCATGTTTAAAGTTATGTTTGAACAGAGAATTGTCTACATAAAGCTGGGCATCCAATATACAATTTTCTGTCAGATATCTGTCCAATCTGGCTGGTTGGAATGAAAACCTGGTAATGTATGGGAGCAAATGACAATCATCCATTTGCTCACAAACACTGGAACCTAGCCAAAAATGGTTGTTCAGACAAATTTGTTAAAACACACAAATTTAACCAATTTGAAACATTTTTTTTGTCCTTTTGTCAGTGTTTAAAACCATATGATCGACTGTCATTTGCTCCCATACATTACCAGATTTTCATTCCAACCAGCCACATTGGACAGATCTCTGACAGAAAATTGTATAGTGTATGCCCCACTTTAGTGATGCAAAATTTGCTAGAAAACTAGTGTGTGATTTGGAAAGGCAGAAAAATTGTTTACAAAGCCTTTAAAGTGTTATTTCAAAGAAAGGCAAGTGGTTATGACATTTGTTGCAGCAGTGTAAAGCAGAGAAAGTGTTAAAAGGAAAAATTGTGTTTATCTGGCTGAAAGCACCAAAAGTGTTCCTCTGGCATGTTAAAGCAAGGTGTGTTTTTGCTGTAGAAAAAAAAATGTTTTAAATCTGCATCATTAAGTTAGGGTGTGTTACTGACAGAACATAGATATTATTTTCTGTTAAAGGGACAGTGCTTGATACATGTTGGTAATTGTAGTGCAATATCAAGTACAGTGTTTTGGTGTGCTGAGAATACAGTGAAAATAAACATTGTTCCTGTGTTTATGCTGTGTGGAGATAAATATGGGAAAAAAGAAGCAAGCTCTCAAAAAAGGCAGGTTGCCTACAAGTGTTCAAGCTGGAGAGTTGCAAATCCAGGACTGGAGTATACAGTCTAAAAGTAAAGCAATGAGGTGATTTCAAGTTGTTTGAAATCCTCTGTGGTAACTCTTTTCAAAATGATGGGGCTCAAAGTCTTGTTCCAGAGAAATAGACATTTAAATTGCCCAAACAGATTAAAACTGGTAGTGTTTGTGGTCAGTGTATGGTGCAAGGTCAACCAGGAGAGGAATCTATCAGCATAGAAGAATTTGACTCTCTGTATGAAGTTTGACACAAAACACTTTTATGGTATTATGACCAGAGAGGTGACTTAGAGGAAAAATCTACAAAAGAGAAACTTTTGTATAAGCAAATTGAAAGGAAATTAAAGAGAGACTTATCATCTTTGAAAATAGCATTTAAACAAGAAGAAGAGAAATGAGAGCTAGACATTAAAGCTCTTAAACAGACAAACCTCAAATTAGTAGTTATGTCTGAACACCTTGAGGAGACTGAAGCATTAAAGTGTGAAAATCATGTGCTTCTCTCAAATAATGAAGTGTTGTTGGGAAAAGAACATGAGATTGAGGTTCTGCTTTCAAAACAAGAGGGAGACATTGTTGAATTGCATCAGAGGTGTATGGAACTTTACAGGGAAGTGGAATAATTAAATGAATATGTAAAGGGACATCAGAGAGATGCAGCACACACACAAGGTAAAGTGGCTGATTTAATTCTAGTGTTAAGAGAAAGGGACATGGAGATTGTCTGTCTTCAAGCAAGTGATGTTTTGAAAAAATGAACTGTACCATGCACATGCTGAAATTGAAAAGTTGCAAGGAGAGATTGTAAACCTTGAGAAATGTCTATCAAGTACACAGAACCAGTTGCAAAATATCCAAATGGAAATGTATGCCAGAGAACTGGCGCTTTAGTGTAAATTAAACATGGCAGAAAAAGAAATAGCTGTACAAAAATTGAATGGCAAAATTTGTATTTAATGTTTTACAGGAACTACAGTTCTATTTTTAGAGTATATTTTTACATTGTAGTATTAAATTGAGTAACACAGCTCTTGAGTGTACACATATTTATATTGGTATACATAACATATGCATACATATTTATATGTATACATATTTTTATTGGTAGTTACAAGTGCAGTCATATATATTTATTCTAGTATTGTTTTTTTCTACCTAGTGGAGCTACATTTTTTCCAGTGATTATATATTGAAAGGGTAGTAGATAAGTGGAATAGCCTCCCATCAGAGGTGGTAGAGGCTAAGACAGTAGAACAATTTAAACATGCTTGGGATAGGCATAAGAATATCATTACAAAGAACTGATCATCACATAGGGTTGAGATTACCAAAAGGTAAAAAAGGGCAGACTAGATGGGCCAAGTGGTTCTTATCTGCCATCAAATTCTATGTTTTTATGTTTATATATAGTATTTATTTAATCTTTTTTTGTATTTATTATATTAGTCATGTCTCTGAATTATTGTAATGAAAGGATTAGAAGACGACAGAATTATTTTTTGATCCAGTTTGCAATGTTGTTGTTGAAGAGTATAAAGATCTTTTCAAGTCATTTTTTAAATTAGAGGATCTTTTAAAGACTGAGGGCCTTATTCAGAGCCGGGCGCTATTTGCGCTCGCTCGGTCAGAAAAAGGGGCTGGCTATTTAAATTGAGCGCTCGCTCTTTGCGGTCTGTTGATGCCTCCATGTCTGAGCGAGCGAACGTAACATGCGCTCGCTATTTTGTAAAGACACCCCCTGGCCGCTCGCATCATACGTCATCTCCGCTATTTATTTGATTAATCGAGTACATTGAAAGGCATCTGAACTGCTCACAGTGCTTGTGGTAGGTTTATCATACCGCAATCATGTGAACAGTTCAGGCTAAGAGACAACCAAGTGACGTGGTCGATGACGCTGCTTTGTTAATTATGCACACCCTTAAAACACCTGTTTTGACTGTTTGGCACGCCTGCGTTCGGATCTACACTCCCCATTTTCAAGCACCTTCCCCTGTTACCACCCACAAACGCCTCATCCTCTCACTCAAATTAGCAGGCACTCGCTATTTGGCGAGCGCTTGATTTCCAATCGCACTGACTAGCTGGCGCATGCGCATTACGACCCATATGCATGCGCAGTTGTGCGAACATCGCTCGGAGCGAACGAGCGGCCGCTTACGAGTGGCTCTGAATCAGGCCCTGAGACTCATCATTGGCTTGACATATGTATGTGTATATTACAAATAAAATTATACCTAGACGATTGAGAGTATTTAAAAGATCATCTTTTCAGGATGATATAAGTTTTACTGAAAAGTGGGATAATATATTGGATATGTACTCCCTTTCTTTGATGAAATTGTTAATAGAGTATAGGGATTTAAAAGTTAAAAAGACCATTGAGGAGATTGAGAATGTGAGAACTTTGTTAGAATCATATAAAGACCATCCGTTATTTAAGGAAAGAGACTTTTTGATCAATCAGATTGTAGAACATTTTTTAAAAGAAATTATTAATAGGAAAAATGATAAATTTATTAGGGATCAGAGAGATTATCAAACTAATATGATTAGAACTTATAATAAACATGATAAAGGAAAGATTTTGGAGAAATAGGAGCTATTTATCTAGGGACAGATGCGTATCTGTTAGGAGATGGATTGTATCTTTTAATAGACATAAAGAAAGAGATAATGCTGTCATTCACAATACACAAAATGAGGGTAATAAAATAATTCACCCAACTCCTCTAATTTTTCAAATTGTGATGTTGTAAGACCTAAAATGAATCAGCTGAATAGTGGGAGACAACAGTTATTTTCAATCCAGTCGATTGAGGGACAACAATTACAGATCAGTATAGAAACCATTATTACACAACAGATACAATCCCCTACAATCAGATACTCCAAAGAACACGAGTAGGATGAATGGTTTCAAAAAGAAAAAATCCAAGAAACCTTTCAGATCATTGACTAATAAAGGACTATTTAATTTATCCTCAAAAGAGATAACATCTGATCAAAGAAAATTGGTTATGAGAGGTCTTTATTTTGCCCCGCCTCTAAACTGAATTTTTTCGATCTATTTGTAGAACTTAATAGTTTTATATGGAGTATGTGTCATAAAAGGTATTTTGCAATTAAAAGATTAAAGGATTCTACAATAGAAGCATTTCCCATCATCCTGGATGGGAACAATGAGGAGACTTTAACTAATTTTGAATCTTTGCTCTATGAACAACGGGGAACTGATGATGAGATACAGATCTTTGATGTTAATAATTCAGGTGATGCATCTAAATTTACTAAGAAGTCACAATTTTTTACCATTGCAATACAAAAACTCATGTACATATACTTTTTATAAACAAACCATAGATGATTTTAAAGTTAGGTGTGAAACAGAACATTATTGCTTTAAATATAAATATAATCTATCTAAAAATGAAAGAGCAGAAATTAAGCAGTTAACATCAGACCCTGATATCCTTATTAAAATGGCCGACAATTGAGGTGTTGTGGTAGCCCAGAATACAGAGGACTATTTATAGGAAGTGTCAGGGAAGCTTTCGGATGGTACTTTTTATACAGTTCTTTCAACCGATCCTACCAAGACGTTTCAGATAGAAATTAAAATACTTTTGGAAGAGGCATTAAATGGTGGGGTGATATCCAGAAGAGAGTTTGATTTTCTATTTCCTACACATCCACATATTATCACCTTCCCAAAATCTACAAAACTTTGCACAATCCACCGGGTCACCCTATAATTCAAGGTGTCAGATCCCTCACAGTTAATTTATCTTTTTATGTTGCCCACTTTTTGCAACCTCACACTTCTTCCCTTAGATCGCATCTTAAAGATACAACTGATTTTTTAAATTCCATTTCCACAATTAAGTGGTTATCTCATTATAATTTTCTGACATGTGATGTCAGCGCATTGTATACTAATATCCCCCATGAGGGTGGTATTAGGGTGGTAGAATCATATTTATTGACTGATGATGTGATGAAGAGATTTAATTTTATCATGTAAACATTTTATTTTGACAATGATTTTATATTTGACCGCACATACTATTTACAATGCACTGGCACAGTCATGGGGACCAGGGTAGCGCCGAGTTTCACGAACCTGTATTTGGGCTGTGTTGAGGAGCAGCTCATTTGGGGTGGGTGATTTGGTGCAAACTTGGTCCACTATAAATGCTTTATAGATGTTTGTTTTTCATTTGGGATGAGGATAATGGTTCCATATTGGAGTTTATGGGTTATTTGAATCATAATGATTACAATCTCACTTTCACTAGCACTTTCCACTCCTCCACTATCACTTTTCGGGATATTAGTCTCACCATTGTAGACAATACCATTCAAACTAGCACATATCGCAAGGAAGTGGATACTAATAACTATATTGATTACACGAGTAATAATAAATAGGTAAACAATATCCCTTTCGGTCACTTTAGGCATCTACGCCATAACTGCTTGTCAAAAGATATGTTCTCACAGCAAGCTATAGATATTTTTGATATATTTTAAAATAAGAACCATCCTGAACCCTTATTGCAAGATTCTGTCAAATCAATGAAAGAGATAGATAGGACTGTACTTCTAAATCCTTCTAAAAAACACAGATCTAAATCTAATATTGATAAATCTAGTGTTTTTATTTCTAAATATAATAGTTGTTCCTATCAGATTATCATAGAAAAAGAAAGAAACTGTTGCACAGGAAAATATGAATAAATAATATGGAAGTGGAACCCCTAATAATAATTATTATCAATCCTGGTTACAGTTGGGGGTGCTACCACAGATCCAAGATATGCATATGTTGAAAGAAGAGGACAAAGGGGATCTGTAAGTCGAGCACATGTATTAAAATCTAATCTTTATTTTTTTATTGAAATTACTCACATAACACAAAAAAGCAAAGCGAAATATTTAAATAAAAGTATAGAAAGATGATGTGTATAGTATAAGAAAAATTTGATGTTGAATTTGAGCAGTTGAAATGGATACAATTGTAGTTTAATTGCAGAGGATACTGTAGCAAAATAATTTCAGTAAAATTTTACTGAAATAGTGTCACTCCAATTAAACCGATACATTTTAGGGGAAAAGCAGTTCAATATATTTATGATCATACCAGTTTATAGAATAATATATATACAATAAGCCAGACATCAATATTAGAGCATAGATTGAACTCTTTATTGTAAGACATGATAATAAGACTCAGCTATTTAAAAGAATAGTTATTCTTTTATTTTAATCACGCAAATTTTTCTTATACTATACACATCATCATTCTATACTTTTATTTAAATATTTAGCTTTGCTTTTTTGTGTTATGTGAGTAATTTCAATAAAATAATAAAAATTAGATTTGAATACATCACTTACAGATCCCCTATCAGATTAGGAAGATTTTTAATAGGAATTATAAAATATTACATTTGGTTCCTCTTCTGAAGGCTGAATTAGATGTAAATCTACAATAATATTCAAAAAGGTAGATAACCTTAAGATTATATTGGCTCCAAGTTTTTTAAAAGGAAGAAAAAATCAAATGTGTCATTTAAAGTGTTAGATTGGCCATCCAGAATTGTAGTATGTTTTAAATGTGCTCACTCACTTTGTATAACATGCAGTTTCATTGAACATAACACAACATTCATTTCCTCTAGGCATTCTGAGATTAAGGGCCGGATTCAATTAGGCGAGAAAAGTCATGTTTTAGCGAAAAACATTCACAGGTGCGAACTTGTCACATATAATTGCATATCACGCTATCCAATTCCCGAAGTGTTCCCATGTGCGTCAACTCCATAGACAGAATCTGGCAAAAAGTTTTCACCATCTCAGAGCAGGTGAAACAAATGTGCAAAATGCCTATTTTTGGCTAAAAATGTGGGGACTTGGTTCAGAACCCTTTGGACACCCCCCTAATGACTAACTAGGCAAAAATAATTTTTTGTTTAACTTAATTCCCCCTAATAATGACATGTAATTTCTTGGGTGAAAATGAAAACAGTGTTGAAAAATGGGTTTAAAGTACTGGGTCAGGTACTTTGAGGGGCTGTATGGGACAGGTGTTTTCAGGATTGTAGGTGGCTGCTGCAGGAGTATTTTTTACTTTTTTTAAAGCTGCACTTTATAGACACATAAATATACTAGCACCCATTTAACTGAAGTAATTATTTTCTCCAGAAAATATTGCTTTTTATCAATTTTCCACTCTTATGCAAATATGCATATAACAACCATTTCACACAATATAAGAACCCAAAATACTTTTATTAGGGCTAGTAATACACTTCCATATTAATTTCCTATCTCAGTTAGGCTTTTTATATGGCACAGACTGATTTCACCAAAATATGGTGTACTTTTCACTAGTTTCGCCATGTGCAATAATCGCACATATGAGTTTTCACGTATTTTGGAGTTAGGGTGAAAAATGGGAGCACGCATTGCGAAAAGACGCGGACATATCGCAAAAAAAGTGGCGAATAGTGCAGAAACTTCTTTGGCAATAAGTTTTATAAGGGGTCTATTTACTAGGCCCTGGATGGAGATAAAGTGAACGTAGATATGGTACCAACCAACCAGCTCCTAACTGTCATTTTTCAAACACAGCCTGTGACATGGCAGTTAGAAGCTGATTGGCTGGTATTTTATGTCTGTTCACTTTATCTATATCCAAGGCTTAGTAAATAGACCCCAATGTCCTTTATTAACTGTAACAGTACCTATGTGGTTTATTTGTTACAGTGTCTTTGTAAGTTACAATATATTGAACGGATCATGAGATCTTTGAAAGTAAGATTCCCTGAACATTTTAAATAGATATGAGAAACATAGTGTATCTAGACATTTTGGATTGGAACATTCTAGGGATCCAAGGGGATTGAAAATAGGTGGTATTGAATCTATTCAACCCACACCTAGAGGGGAGGATAAAGGAGACTATACATCCGAAAAGCATTTTGGATGCACACCCTGCAAACTTTGTGCCCAGAAGTTTTAAACAAGATAATTGACCTGGATTTTTAATTTGGGGCCAAGGGATACACTTTTGAGATATATGTGATAGGGGTTTTGGAAGAATTAGAACCTATTGTTGACTGGATCATTTGGTATGTTTTTTTAGGATATATGGATTATTTTTTATTATTAGGAATGGGCCCCCACACATGGGATGATTTTTTAAACAATTTGGCCATTTTCAACCAATTGGAATGACAAATCATTTAAAAAGTGCCATGTGTGGGCATGATAACGATTCCAATGCATGCTCCTGCTGTCAATGATCACGGTCACTGATCAATTGAACCTGCAGAAAGATATCAACCTATCTTTCAGGACTTGGCACACATTGTTTTGTGTGTGTGCACAATTAGCGAAGCGATGGATGTTATCTTGTCACATTTCCTGGCCACTCCCCTCCTACATTTTGTGCCAGACGCCGAGGACAACTACAGAGACAAGAAGACAGTGTGTATCATCTGTGGAGAATTTGTCAGTTGTTTATAGTGAGTATACCCAGCATAGCAGCGATGTATTCCACTGCACCACCAGTGCCACTGAACCACCAATGTAATTAACCCACAGCCCCACAATGTTATTAAACCCACTGAACCACCAATGTAATTAACCTACAGTCCCAACAATGTTATTAAACACACTGAACCACCAATGTTAACCCACAGCCCCACCAATTTTAAATGTTTAATGTATTTAAAAAACATAACCAATAAACATATAAATATTTAAACAGTGTAAACAGTTAAAAAAAATTGGTGTATTAAAAAAACATTTTTTTTTCTCTTTTCCTACACAGACTTGACTAGTGCAAGAGAAAAGAAATTTGTCACTGGCTTCCTGGAGTTACACAGAAGCCATCAGTGCTTATGGAAAATCAAAAGTCAAAACTAAAGATTATAGCAACAAACAAAAAAAACTGCAGCCATAGACGAGCTAGTGACATACAGCAAGCCCTATCACAAAGAGGCGTGTCCAAAATGGGTGAAGGGCAGAATACAAAACCTGAGGACTGTCTACCTCAAAGAGTACAAGAAACAACTGGACTCACAGGCATTAGTAGCAGGGGCAGAAGAAGTATATACAAGCACATTATGGTACTTTGACCTGCTCCGGTTCATTCACGACCATGAACCAGAAAGAGCTTCACAATGTCTTATGGTGGAGAGCGTGCCAGGAGAGCAGGAAGAGGACTCACAGGAAGTGGATGAACCATCCTCTTTGGATGTGGTAAGTAAAGACATAGCGCCTGATTCAGAGCCGGACGCTCTGACCAGAGCGCTCGCTCTGAATCAGGGCCCTCCTCCATGAAAATGGAGCAGCCTCCTGGCCGCTCGTATAGCTGTGGGTGACCACCCACAGCATAAGCGAGCGGCCAAAAGATGGTCGCGATGGTCTTGACCATCACGACCATCAGACTTGCGATCTAGACCCTGTGGTAGGGTCTCCCTGCCGCAAGCCCTAGAGTGATTTTGGCTCTATCAGAGCCAAAATCACTCCCACTGACATCACTAGTGATGTCAGTGGGGCCGGCTTCAGACGGTAGGTGTTCCCATGGGAACGCCTCCATCTGGCCGCCACGCCCCTGGCACGCCCACCAAAGGGGGCGTGCTGTCAATCAACATCAACAGCACGCCCCCTTTGGTGCGAGACCCGGAGCGATGGAAAGCCCGTCGCTCCCCAGGTCTCGCGCATGCGCACGTCGGAGCTTCCTCCATCATGCACATGCGCAGTGGGGAACATCGACCCACTTGCGAGCGTACTGCCGCTCGTGAGTGGGTCAGAATGACCCCCATAGTGCAGACACACCATGCCAAATGTTTGCTACTAAGTCCTACAGTCCAAATCTGTCCAAATCTGTTCAATGGAGACAGTCCTTCTGCCATGACACTGCCCCCACTCTATTAAAATAGGCCAGGTATTGCTCCCTGACCTCTTTAGCCCACACAGTCCCCGTTGTTTCCAGATTGACAGTTTGTGCCACAGAAGGCAATTGAACTGTCTCCTCTGGCTGGTCAGGGTCGTCTAGCATAGCTGTGCCTGATGTCCTTTGTCAAGTCATTGTTTTGCACCTTAAAAAGTTGTGCAGGACACAGCATGCCAAGACGACCAAATACATTTTTTCCACATATAAATTAATGGCGATATGCAATATGCGGAATCGGTTGCTCAGGATGCCAAAGGCATTCTCCACAATCCGCCATGCCCTGGATAGCCGATAACTGAATATCAGCTTTTCTTTGGTCAGACCCCTTTGCATGTACGGCTTCATCACATGCTTGTGTAATGCAAATGCCTCGTCATCCTCACACACAAAGTTAAGGCCGTGCTTCATTTCCGCTCTTGAAGGCAAATTCAGGCTATTGGAGGTAAGCTTCTCTTAGAAGTGTTTTTTTAAAGTACCCACCATCAGAAGCATGACCATTTTTCCCTACATCCACAAAGATTAACTCATAGTTGGTGTTCACCACCGCCATGAGTACAATACTAAAAAACCCCTTGTAATTGTAATAATAAGATCCGCTATTGACAGGCGGGGTTATGCAGATATGCTTCCCATCGATTGCTCCCTGGGAATTTGGGAAATTCCACCTCCAGTCAAATTCCTCAACAATGGATTGCCACTCCTTTGACAGGAACTAGAATAAAAATAGAAAACAAATATTAAAACATTATAATTATACTTATTTTTTCTCCCCTCCAACAGTCTGGTACACCTGACCTGGACCTGAGCCCAAACCCCCAAATGGCTGCCATCAGTGAAAGTGAGGCCGAATGTAGTCAGCCTCCTACAAAGAGAAGAAATAGACGCAAGGCCCAAAGAGTTCAGTCTCAGTCATCAGGACTATTGAAACAAGTGGACAAGGCCCTCCAAAAACCTCCAGACATGTTTGACAATCTTTGCACCCATATTGCCAGTTCTTTCCGTGCTGTGGATCCGGATAAGTAGATCCATGCCGAGCAGATCATATATGACACAGTTATAAGGGGTAAAACAAAAGAACTGGCCAGCCACTTCAGATGATTGGTCCCTCCCCATCACATTCTTACCATCCAGACACCTACAAGCCCACAACACTGATGGGTCCAATCCCATCCCTGCCTACTCTCCAGTCCACTTACCCTACTCCCCAACCCACTTATCCCTCCACATCCTCAGAGATTCTTTAAAGAGCCATTCTGGAGGTGGACAAGGAGCCATCTCAATTTTTTAATTTTTGAAAATATTATTTTAACTTTTCTAGTTTCTCATAAAAGATTCACCAAGTTATCTCTCCCAATAGCTACTCTATGGCATATGGTGGTGATGACGCAGATTGGACACAGTCACTAAACACATGGTGTAAGGACAGACTGTTGGAAGCTTTGGCCACAATCTGTACTTGTGCCATGTGTTTCTTGGCCTATTCAATCTGGCGTCCGACCCACCATATACCATAGAGCAGCATAGCTATTGGGACAGATAAAACTTGTTGATAAAGCAGTTTTATGTGTGTATGTTACCATGTTTTTTCCCTGAAAAGGATAATTTATTGAAAAACTGTTTTATTGATGTTGTTGTCGGCAGTATCACCAAATTTTATCTCTCCCAATAGCTACTCTATGGTTTACAGTGGTGATGATGCAGATTGGACACGGTCACTAAAAATATGGCATAACATTAGATTGTTGGAACCTGGGGCCACAATCGTGTATTTCTTGGCCTATCTAATCTGGTGTCTGACCCATGGTATACCATAGAGCAGCATAGCTATTGGGATAGATAAAACTTGTTTATAAAGCAACAATTTAAGCCATGTTGGTTAATAACACTTTAAGAAAATGCAGCCATATTGGTAGCCTGATTTCAAATATGCAGCCATAAAGGTTGCCATGTTGCAAATATACAGCCATGTTGGTTGTTTTTTTCTACAAATTGGTAAAAAAAAAATTATTTCACAAAAAAACATGTGTAGCGTTTTTTACTCACCTTAAAGTAGTGCTACTTTGGGACATTCACAATGGCTTTGCAGGTGACTGGAATAATTACGCCAAAAGCCTAGGGGGAAATGAGGGTCCCAAACTTCATGTCGTCAAAGGACCATCCTGTAGGCAGGAACCTCAGGGTAGCAATCAGCCTCTCCTCAGCCGGGATGGCCCTCCTCATATTGGTATTCTGCCTTTGGATATATGGGGTCACCAGATGCAGCAACTCCTGGAAGGTGGCATCATCCATGCACAGGTAGTTGCGGTAATCATCTGGGTTGTTCTCCCTAATCTCCATCAGCAGTGACATGTGGGAGTGAGTGTCCCTCCTCATCAGTCACTCCTTCATCCAGCAGGACCTCATCTTCCTCCTTTCCTCAGTTCCATCATCTCTCAGCTTCATATAGCCATAGGCTAGCAGAAGTTTATAGTGATAGGGATCCATCACCACAGAATAGAATGCAGGATAAACACACTTTGTTAAAGGCAAGCCAAAAATAAAGCAAAGCACAACAGCATTCAATAGTACAGCATTCAGCAGGTATAAACCAAGCCTCAATAGTCACAGAATAGAAGTGCACAGAGGTAAAATGGCACCTGCTTAATATATCCCCTAGTTAAGCCCTCCCATTATTTAAATTCCAGAAGATGCATCGCAAGGTTGTTTGCTGCAAATGATATATCGTTAACAATCTACAGTCGTTAATGACCCATCTTTATCGTTAGATCATTTGTACAATCGTTCCATGTGTAGGCACAATATCGTTTGTCCGGGAGTGTTCAGGATTTCAAGGGAAATCGCAAACGAGATTGGATCATTTGCAAATCGTTCCTTGTGTGGGGGCCTTAATAGTTCGGAATAGTTTTTATGCTTATTCAGTATTCATTGTTTCATATAGATCCTTATACAGGTATATTCTGTTTAGTTTAGATTGTGTTTATATATACTCTAAGGGCTAAATTTACTAAGATTCGAATTGAAGTTTTAAACACTCCACCTCCTGAGCTGCGAGTTTGGCAGAAACATACACAGATCAGTGTGATTTCTGTATGCTTCTGCATGTAAACACTATCTAAAGGGTTAATATTAAAAAAAAAATTATGTAGGGCCCCCCCCCCCCCCCCCCAAAGCATAACCAATGCCTGGGACTTGGCTGCAGGGCAAGTCCTGGTTTTAAATATAGGGGGAAAAATGCATAGGGGTCACCCTACATTTACAACCAGCACCAGACCCAAACCGACTGGGGTGTAATGCCACAGCCAGGAGACCCTATTATCAGGTCTCCCCAGCCAAAGCATTCTCACCCCAAGCTGGTCAGCCCAAGCCAGGGATCTCAGGGGAGGTGGGGACCCCTCAAGAAGGGGTCCCCCCTCTGCCAAAACCCCAGGCTTAGGCTGAAGCCCGGGGCTCTTCCCCACACCCCTGGGCTGTGGGTACGGGAGTAATGATGGTGAAAATAGTTCAAAACTATTGTATTTTACAGTGGAACTACAGGTGCCAGCATGCTTGTCCTTTTGCACTTGTTGAACTACAAGTGCCAGCAGGCGGCCGGCACCTGTACCCTCACTGTAAAATAAATAGTTAAATAACCACAGCACACATACACCGTTTACAGTATAACTTTAATACATGCAGGAGGCAGGGAGGACCACTAAAGTGACTGACTTTGTGGAATGTCTATACCTGTGAGAGACAGGACTACAAGTGACTGTGTTACGTTTGCAGACTGCCTGTCTATAATAGCCAGTGTTCAAGGAGTGAGGTAGTTCCCTGAATGGAGGCTAGGATTTTTATTATATTTGTTCCTGAATGCTGACAGTAAACCTCCATTTATTTCATTTAGCCTGATTATGCACCTAGGCACTGTACCATGACCCGTCTTCTGAACTAAAAACCCCAGTTTATCACAATGGGGAGGCCATTTATATATCATTGTTATTTCCTAGGTTTCTTTACCAAATGGATTGGATTGAATGTTCGTTAGATGTCAGGTCTAGGGCTGAAAAACTATTTTCTTTTTGGCTCCCATATTTCAATAATCTACCACCTCATGTAAAGGACTTCATTAGGCAGGCGGTAAAGCTAACTTCCTTGTATAATTTAGAAACAATATTTAGAGAGTCCCCTCCTTTTAGTACTTTTAGTATTTTTTGGAGCCTTCAGGTTTGTTAAAAATTTTACCTCCCGTCTATGGTCAGTACATTCTATAATAATTTTCCTCCTGTCTATGGTCAGTACATTCTATAATAATTTACCTCCCATCTATGGTCAGTACATTCTATAATAATTTACCTCCCATCTATGGTTGGTACATTCTATAATAATTTACCTCCCGTCAATGGTCAGTTCATTCTATAATAATTTATCTCCCATCTATGGTCAGTACATTCTATAATAATTTACCTACCGTCTATGGTCAGTACATTCTATAATAATTTATCTCCCATCTATGGTCAGTACATTCTATAATCATTTATCTCCCGTCTATGGTCAGTACATTCTATAATAATTTATCTCCCGTCTATGGTCAGTACATTCTATAATCATTTACCTACCTTCTATGGTCAGTACATTGTATAATAATTTATCTCCCGTCTATGGTCAGTACATTCTATAATAATTTAGCTCCTGTCTACAGTCAGTACATTATATAATAATTTATCTCCCGTCTATGGTCAGTACATTCTATAATAATTTACCTCCCATCTATGGTCAGTACATTCTATAATAATTTACCTCCCATCTATGGTTGGTACATTCTATAATAATTTACCTCCCGTCAATGGTCAGTACATTCTATAATAATTTACCTCCCGTCAATGGTCAGTTCATTCTATAATAATTTATCTCCCGTCTATGGTCAGTACATTCTATAATAATTTATCTCCCGTCTATGGTCAGTACATTCTATAATCATTTACCTCCCGTCTATGGTCAGTACATTCTATAATAATTTATCTCCCGTCTATGGTCAGTACATTCTATAATCATTTACCTCCCGTCTATGGTCAGTACATTCTATAATAATTTATCTCCCGTCTATGGTCAGTACATTCTATAATCATTTATCTCCCGTCTATGGTCAGTACATTCTATAATCATTTATCTCCCGTCTATGGTCAGTACATTCTATAATAATTTATCTCCCGTCTATGGTCAGTACATTATATAATAATTTATCTCCCGTCTATGGTCAGTACATTCTATAATAATTTATCTCCCGTCTATGGTCAGTACATTCTATAATCATTTATCTCCCGTCTATGGTCAGTACATTCTATAATAATTTATCTCCCGTCTATGGTCAGTACATTATATAATCATTTACCTACCGTCTATGGTCAGTACATTATATAATAATTTATCTCCCGTCTATGGTCAGTACATTCTATAATAATTTATCTCCCGTCTATGGTCAGTACATTCTATAATCATTTATCTCCCGTCTATGGTCAGTACATTATATAATCATTTATCTCCCATCTATGGTCAGTACATTCTATAATCATTTATCACCCGTCTATGGTCAGTACATTCTATAACTATTTATCTCCCGTCTATGGTCAGTACATTCTATAATCATTTATCTCCCGTCTATGGTCAGTACATTCTATAATAATTTATCTCCCGTCTATGGTCAGTACATTCTATAATCATTTATCTCCCGTCTATGGTCAGTACATTATATAATCATTTATCTCCCGTCTATGGTCAGTACATTCTATAATCATTTATCTCCCGTCTATGGTCAGTACATTATATAATAATTTATCTCCCATCTATGGTCAGTACATTCTATAATCATTTATCTCCCGTCTATGGTCAGTACATTATATAATCATTTATCTCCCGTCTATGGTCAGTACATTATATAATCATTTATCTCCCGTCTATGGTCAGTACATTATATAATCATTTATCTCCCGTCTATGGTCAGTACATTCTATAATCATTTATCACCCGTCTATGGTCAGTACATTCTATAATAATTTATCTCCCGTCTATGGTCAGTACATTCTATAATCATTTATCTCCCGTCTATGGTCAGTACATTCTATAATAATTTATCTCCCGTCTATGGTCAGTACATTCTATAATCATTTATCTCCCGTCTATGGTCAGTACATTATATAATCATTTATCTCCCGTCTATGGTCAGTACATTCTATAATCATTTATCTCCCGTCTATGGTCAGTATATTATATAATAATTTATCTCCCATCTATGGTCAGTACATTCTATAATCATTTATCTCCCGTCTATGGTCAGTACATTATATAATCATTTATCTCCCGTCTATGGTCAGTACATTATATAATCATTTATCTCCCGTCTATGGTCAGTACATTATATAATCATTTATCTCCCGTCTATGGTCAGTACATTCTATAATCATTTATCTCCCGTCTATGGTCAGTACATTCTATAATAATTTATCTCCCGTCTATGGTCAGTACATTCTATAATCATTTATCTCCCGTCTATGGTCAGTACATTCTATAATAATTTATCTCCCGTCTATGGTCAGTACATTTGTGTTTCTATGCCTCATTGTTATTTGAACCTTTAATTTTCATGTGACTTTTTCTTTCTGTACTTACCAGCCTGTATTGCTATTGTTATTGGTTGGAATTTAAATTGATTTCTCTCGCAACCTGCTATTTGTTTGATTGATTCTGTATTAGAGACTTGCATGACTCTTTCAATAAATACATTAAAAATAGAAATGCTTCTTATACAGTATAAATAAGCTTAGTTCAAAACCATAAGACTAAACAAAGAAAATGCTTTTATTTCATTTCCAGACATGAGATGTAACCTTAGTTCAAAATGATAAGTCTGAATAAAGAAAATACTTTTATATTATTTCCATACATGAGAAGCACTCAGATCATACCAAGTTCTGAGATAAGTTCTGCACAACACTATATCAAATTAATATAGCAAATAATACTTACAGAATATGTTGCTAACTACTAATGTAGGTTAACACATTATTACATACATTATGTCCATTACATGCAAGAATATTTAATATTATATTATTGCACACTCACTATGATCTGTACAGGCTTCATTCTGTATAAAAGAAAATAAATAGCTAAATGAAAATTAAAACATTTGTGGGGTCTCCCCCCCAAATCCATAACCAGTCCTGTACCTCTGAGCCAGGTCTACCATTGGAAAATAGCGGGGAAAAAACAGGATTGTGGTTTCCCCCTATTCTCCAAAAAATGGGGTCCACCTCCTGGGGGCTCTTCCATGCACCCCCTACGCTTTGGTTATGGGGGTAATAGTGATTAAATAGTTAAATGTGTTGTTCTCTGAAGGTGGTCTACAAGTCTCAGCAAGGCTAACCCAGTATGATGGCACATGCAGAACCACAAATGCCAGCATTCCCAGACATTAATGACATAAAGACAAGACACAGACACAGAGGAATACATTTACTAAAGATATATTTTAATCAATTGTAATCAAATTTAATTGATTAAAAATTAATCGAAATTGAAGTACAAACCAATCAGCTCCAAACTGTCACTTTACAGGCTGTGTTTGAAAAATGACAGTTAGAAGCTGATTGGTTGGTACTTTATGTACATCCACTTTATCTCTCTCCAAGACTTAAGTAAATAGACCCCTTAGACCCTGAAACACAACATCTTTGTTGATCAATTTCGATTAATTTTTAATTGATTAAAATTGGCCTTTAGTAAAAAAAACACACCTCCACACAGCCCTTGATCTCCACTTAATAATCACAAAATCAATTAAACAGTTCCTCTTCAATCCATGTAAGCTTCCAAAGATCTTTGGAAAAAAAAATGAAACTGTCCCTTTACAGAGTCCCATCACAGAGTGACAGGTTACTGCCAGTCACTCCATAGAAATGAATGGGGAAGAACTGATTGATTGAGAGCGGCAGTTCCCCCACTCTCAGACAAACCTGCCACAGGTAGGTTTATTGTTTGGGCAGGTTTGCCGACGGTTTTATGGTGGTTTTGAAAACCCCTGCTTGATAAATCATGGGTTTCTATTCTATTCTGGGTTTTTTTTCTATGGTCTAAAGTACTCTTTCTGGGTGGGTTTGCAGCAGTTTTGGCCTTAGTAAATTGACAGGTTGGTGTCTTATGGAGCATACACACAGTCAGATTTGTCAGATGAACAATTGAACGATTGAACGATTTGAACGATTGAACGATTTTTGACTGCATTAAAATTAATGGAATCGTCCAAGTCTGACTGCAAACACATCAGATGTCAGATATCGTTCTCTGACAAACGGGAACGCGCCTCGTTCATCGTCCATCGTTCAGGCATGTCAGATATGTCAGATTTTCCTTCAGATATGAACGACTGAACGATTTTTAAATCGTTATCGTTCAGATCTGAAAGAAAAATCTGACCGTGTGTATGCACCATAAGACATAACTGTCCTGATTCAGAGGTTCACTCTGACAGTACGCAATGCTAAATTTCATGCAGTTGGGCGATGTTGGAAGTTCTTTACGTACTGTATGTCCAAATCGTACAGCGCATGTGTCCCAATGTTATTGCCGGGAGACATAGAGCAAATTTGGATGCAAGAGCCATGGATTTCAGTGGACATTCCTGGAAGAATACAGGGGGTTATTAGGAAGATGATGACTGTGTTTAAAGACATAGTAGTGCTAGCACAGGACGCCATGTACAAATAGAGAGATTGCACCTGCCATAGGGCTGGTACAAGCTTCGATGGTGCGACCAGTGGTGCAGCTATGGAGCATTTAAAGATGCACTGAATTGAATTAGCACCAATGAAAGTGGGCATTTCAGTATGAACAGAAATGGTCTCAGCAGTAGCATAAATATTCAGGCATGGCTGCGGCAACCTGCGTCCACCTCTGAATCGGGCCCAATATGTATGAATGCAATTGCAAGATTGAAGAAACCCAGGTAAGAAAGAACACCATATAATATGAAATATTTCACACAGGTGATGTTACCTGAACAAGATGGCTTCCAGCTTCCATTTTAAATGATTACTCAAATATCACAGTAGTGAATTTGCCTCCTGATTGGACAGTGCAATAAAGTTGTGTTAACTACTGGAATGACTAGGATGGGTTGATTCTTCTACTACTAAATCCTCTTAGTAAGTGAAGGGCTACTGTATATAATAATAGTGTTGTTGGGATAGCTAGTTTCCCATTAACAAGTAACAATAAGTAGCTCCTGGTATGTAATATGAATATGACTATGCAGCATATCATAACAACTGTAATGTACTATGAAGCTTGAATCGTATACGTCTATTTCCTCTATGTTGCCTGATCTCATAGGTGGTACATAATTATGCTGGTTAGGATCTGGTATAGAATTTCAAACTATTACTGTCGATGAAGAGATGACTTGATTGATATCTGGCTAATATTTTATTAATTTACCATATTAGCCAGATATTGGTTTCACACTGCATTATTCAAAGATAGAAAATATGTCATGATTATTGCTCAAGAATTGTGAGAGTGATTCATTAACTCTGTTATGTGTTGAATTAATTTTCATTTTAATATTTCAGATAATAAATTTAGAATAGATGCAGGTTTTTGCACAAAACAATTCTAATACCCATTTTGCTTTCTAACAAAGTATGATCTGACAAGTGGATAGTGGTATGCAGCTTAGTTAGCAGAAGGCTCCTTACCTCTCACTCTGATAATTCTATTTACGGTCTCATCTGCCCAGCATGGAGGCATGCTCTATGTCTATACTTCTCCTTGTCATTGGACTCCTTTGATGATCAGCAAGAAATAAGAGACATTCATCTGCAAAAGTCTATTTCATCTTATATTTTCTTGAATTATTGGTATAATAGAAAAGCCCCTAATGTCTTAGGGCCTGATTCACTACGGATTGCAATATAGCATACGCACACAGTTCATAGAGATTGCAATGCCACCACAGCACTACATAAGGACGCCCATTCAACTACACGCACATCTGTAATGGTGAGCAAGACTGCAAAAACTTTGGTACAATCGAGTACCATTGGACCCATACGCACAGTTAAGGCAGGTCAGACCTCACTCAGAAATTGCTAACTTCAGCGCACGCTATGAGGCCTCAGGCTGCGTATGGTATCGCATTGGATAATTTATGCATGCCCCTGTAACAGCATTAAAATGCACTGGCACGTCTGTATTCGTCCAACCACCGCCCATCACCACCCTCAAATGGCACTTCCTGCCAATCACTCTGCGATGGGTCTGCGTAGTCACTGCGATCACAGTCCCGATTGCAATGACTTGTTCGAGCATGCACACTGTTGCATACGCATGCGCAGTACACAACAATCGGCCAATTGCGTGCGTATTAGCAGATGTGATCCAAGCTGAAGCAGGCCCATAATCCTGTAGTCCAATGCTTATAAAAAGTAGGGGGTGCCACCACAGACAACAAATTAAAGTTGCCAAAAATGAAAAGAGAATTGGATAGATTTGTCTTTTTATGGTGCACTCATAAAGTTAAAATGTAACTTTTATTAATGCCATTAAAATACACATTTAGCAAACAGTTAGTGAAATATTAATAGATATAGTGAAATGTGAAAAAAAGAATGAAAGGGTGTTTAAAATTAAAAATTGATACT
The DNA here is from genome assembly GCA_031769625.1 of Taudactylus pleione. Classification (NCBI taxonomy): domain Eukaryota; kingdom Metazoa; phylum Chordata; class Amphibia; order Anura; family Myobatrachidae; genus Taudactylus; species Taudactylus pleione. Next base: position 7,839,026 of record JAUIMM010000175.1, read on the forward strand.
GTACAGTCTACCACTTGTTCTATTGCAAAATGTGGTCATATATTTTATATATTTGTTTATTTCACTCAATTATGTATCACTGATTTCAATAAATATTGTTTCAACTCTCCTGATACTGGGCAACATATTTATTTTAGTTTTTACACTGTCACTAGTTAGTGTCTTATATTTTGTACTTACCAGTGATCTCTAGAGTCATTTCTTTTTTAAGAGATACTGTACCACTTAATTTTAACTTTATGAATGCACCATAAAAAGACAACTCTATCCAATTCTCTTTTCATTTTTGGCGACTCCTTTGATGATGTCTGGACCTTAATGTGCTATTTAAAGGAGTGGACATTGTGAAAGAGAACTTTCTGTGTTCTGAATAGTCTATAAACTTGTGAAGCATTACACTGTTGGGTACAAAGTACCCATGGCTGGGCCTCAGTAGGGACTCAAGAGTGAAGGGAAATGTAACCACCTCCCCCCGCACAACTATGCAATGATCCACCGGTGTGCACTGTGCATTAAAGTTGTGTATACAATGAAGGGGCATAGCCATACCACCTTCAGTGGCCACACACCAACAACTGGTCCCATCAGTCTTCCTGACTAGGATGGTCTAAAGACACCTTAGCAGAAAAACTGTAACAATAGGGGAGAACGATGATCCTACAGAAGAAAGCAGTGAATGATGAGGAAAATTATTTGAAAACCAGATATGGCTGCATCACAAGGGTCAGGAAACTGTCCCAGAATCGAAATCACAAGTTGTTTATGAAGCGCATCACAGTTGCTTTGTTGCTACTTTGCATCTTGATTTGAGCAAGGGCATTGAGATTTCTATCCTCGGGTGCCGAGAGTGGGGGAGCGGGTACTAATTACATGGGCCTTGGCTTGTTGGAGGGGCCTGGCAGGAGCCAGGGTCCGACGCCGACCCCCCACACTCTTACCTGAAAGCTGCCTAACCAACGCTACTGTGTGCTTTGCTGCTGTGGGAGACTGCTCACTGCAGCAGTGGAGCAACAGCTGCAGTCTCCTCTCCTCTGTTTGTGGGAAAGAGCGATCACACAGATCGTAACCCCCTTATAGGGCCCAGGATGGCTTTTTATGGCCCTGTTTTTACCACACATATTATCACAAATAATAATAGCAAATTAAATGTCTCCTAATTGTCAGGCTTAATAGATAGAAAGGAGAGTAAATCAACCTGTATATTAGTTGAAAAGCTTTCTTTTCATTTTAATTAAAAGTTCTTCCACTAAAATGGCAGGAAATTACATTTAATGGTCCTGATTCTGATTCAGATGCAAGTCCATATACAGCGAGATCTCATGAATGTCTACACATTGCGCATGCACCATAGAAAGCAATCGCAGACTGCTCATGCTCCATACCATGCATACGCACATGGGCGGAGAATGAATGTATGGATGGAGTGGTCACTCCGTTGTCGAATTGGGATACACCTTCTCGTGAAATAGGCATTTATTGGTGGCAACTGGGTGGCTTCTATGTGGGCACAGATCCATCTCTTTGGAGTGTCATGGTTGTAGGCCAAGTTCCTTGCTCTTTTGGAGCGTGTTAATGCAGATGGATTGCCTATTTATGATGGATCTTTTGCACCCAGCTTGGGATAGATGTAAGTACTGATACTAATGATGGCAGCTGTGGATGGATAAACAGTGTGGCCTTCCGCTTGAAGATGAACTGATAACACTACTCAATAGCCATTTTGCATCTGACAAAATATATATGCATTTCAATGTAATTGTGTGCTTAGAATATACCATCAGAAATTTGATCTAACGTAAGGTTTTTGAGATATTTTGAAAAATTTAAATTTGAAAATTAAAGAGCTTGGCAAGACTACCTTCTGCCTTCGCTATGGGGTACACATCCTGCCCAGATGCCTCATCCTCAATGTCATCAGTATCCCCCTCCTCATCTTACCTATTCTCTTCCATGTGCTGGTCCTAGAGCAGAACCTGGCCTCTTCCACCATTCTAGTGAGTGATGACTGTTTATTGATTCCTCGAAGAGTAGTCTAAAAGCAGTGTTACTCCATAATGGGAACAAACTCCCTTCAGTGCCTCTGGCCTATGCAGTGGACATGAATGGAACTTATGAAAGTATGGCTGTGCTGTTAGAGGGGATCACAACAAAGTATAAAAATCATGGATGAAACCTTTTTTTGTGAAATAATGGTATTTGCACTGCTGTTAGGTTTCCAAGGTGGATTCACAAAGTACAGTACTGCTGTCTTCTGTATTATGGGACAGAAGAGACACTAAAAATCACTATATCACAAAAAAGGGACCATAGAGAGAAACCTATTTTGCTGGAGAGGAAAATGTCAAGTACACTTCATTGGCTGAGCTACATAAAATCATTTTACCTCTGCTTCACATTAAGTTGAGTTTAACAATGTATACTGTATTATGATAAAGAAGGCCAGGTTTTCAGTTATATGAAGGAAAAGTTTCTGAAGCTAAGCGAAGCAAAGCTAAAAGAAGGCATATTTGTTGTCCCCCAAATAAGGAAACTGCTTATGGATTAAATATTTAACGCTAAATTAATGGAAGTTGAGTCTGCAGCTCAGTCCTCCTTCAAGGCTGCTGTGTGTGGATTCTTTGGGAACAGAAAAGAGGCCAACTACGTGTCCATCGTGAATTAACTATTAGACAACTACAAGAATACGGGTTGTAGAATGTCTCTTAAAATTAGAGATGAGTGGGTTCAGATCTCAGAGATCCGAACCCACTCGGACTTAGGGGATACGAGTCAGATCTGAGCCGGCTCGGGTTTTCCCGCCTGACGGATCTCAAAACGAGGCAAAATGTCATCATCCCGCTGTTGGATTCTCATGGGTTTTGGATTCTATAAAGTTCCCTCGATCACCACCATTTTTCATTCTGGCTGTGGAGAATGAAGTGGGAGGGAGCTGGGAGCTGTGCTGCACTGCTGTTGTGCATTGTGACTTGTGAGGTTGTGCTAGGAGCTTTGCTGCGCTACTGTTGTGCATAATTGAGGTTGTGAGGTTGTGCTGGGAGCTGTTCTGCGCTGCTGTTGTGCATAATTGAGGTTGTCTTGTCCATAGGGGCTGGCTGGCTGTTATCCGTAGGGGCTGGCTGTTGTCCATAGGGGCTGGCTGGCTGGCTGTTTTGAGGTTGTCCTGCCCATAGGAGCTGGCTGGCTGTTGTCATAAGGGGCTGATTGGCTGTTGTCCATATTAATCCATATAGGGGCTGGCTGGCTGTTGTCCTGTCCATAGGGGCTGGCTGGCTGTAGTCCATAGGGGCTGGCTGTTGTCCATAGGGGCTGGTTGGCTGTTCTGCTGTGTTGTCCAGGGGGTGCTCTGTCCATCAGGAGTGCTCTTCTTCACCCCCAGTGTAAAGAAAATTGAAACATTTTTTTGTGTATGCATGTTAGCCTGCCACACCACCAGTGTGAAAATAAAAACAATTTTTTGGTGTGTGCGTGTTAGTCTGCCACATCACCAGTAAAAAACAAAAACAATTATTTGTGTGTGCATGTTAGCCACACCACCAATGTAAAAATAAAAACTTTTTTTTGTGTGTGCGTGTTAGCTTGCCACACCACCAGTGTGAAAATAAAAACAATTTTTTTGTGTGTGTGTGTTAGCCACACCACCAGTGTGAAAATAAAAATATTTTCTTGTGTGTGCATGTTAACCACACCACCAGTGAAAAAATAAAACAATTTTTTTGTGTGTTTGTGTTAGCCTGCCACACCACCAGTGTGAAAATAAAAACAGTTTTTTTGTGTGTGTGGTTGGTTGTGTGCATTAGTCGCAGCTTAGCTGTGCTATAATTGCTTGGTGACACTGCTGTAAGACTGCAGTGAGTATGGAGGACAGTCACATGACAGGAGAGCAGGATCCACATACCAGTCTTGTAGCTGCCGGCAGCAGTCATGATGACGATGCAAGGCCGTCAACATCATCTATGAAGGCCGATGTACCAGGGCTTTGGTCAGGCCAAAAAGTCAGGCTAAAAAAATCTACTTTTACCATGTTAAATAAAAAAATATCTAAAGATAAGTCAGCTTTAGAGAAACAAATAATTGGCAATATGCCATTCACTACACAAAGTGACAAGGAAAGGATAAGGCCTTGGCCTTTATTATTTATGACTGGTGGTTCTAGTGATGATTTAAGCCCCTCTGCTTGTAGCAGAGGTACAAAAAAATGTAAAATTGTTAACACTAGAAAGACACCGGAACCAACTGTGCGCTCCAAAAAATCACAAATCCCCGAGGAGAGTCCAAGTGCATCTAAGGTTGCCATGTGTGAGCCTGATCTTTCTAATACTGTACTTGAAGAGGATCCTCCTTCCACCATTTGTGTGCTGTCTGCAAATGTGGGGATGAGCAGCAGAAGTCAACATGCTGGTAGAAATCGAGGATGCTTCTGTGGAATTGCACGAGGAGGATATTTATGTAGTTGGCGATAACAACAAGGCTGATGAGGATGTTGAGGATGATGTGGATGTTGATACCAAGGATGCTTGTGTAAAAACTGTAAATCAGGCAACAGTTGTTGTCCATGGTGGGAAAAATCCCATTGTTGCCATGCCTAGGCAAAGTACCAAAAAATCCACTTCCATTGTGTGGAATTATTTCAACCCAAATCCAGACAACCTTTTCCAAGCCATTTGTAACCATTGCCAAGTAACAGTGAGTAGAGGTAAGGACCTTAACCATCTTGGAACCTCCTCCCTGTTATGTCACTTGCAGCGCATTCATCAAATTGGAAAGGGTATTTCAAAATCTAAAACTTTGGGGACAAAAAAACAAACAACAATCAGTCCAGTGTCACCTAGCTGCTCCCTTCTATCTGGATCCAAGTACCTGCAATCTCCACCACCAACGCCTGCATCATCATCAACATTCTCGTTCATGATCGGAAGTAGTGCTGCATCCAATTTCATAAGCATGACTGACTCCTCTCCTATCCATGATTCCTCAGAAGGATCTTTGAGTGCTACACCTGTTGCCGCTGCTGGGGGTGGATGTTCATCCCAGAAAGGGACCAAGAAGACTACTACTAGTAGTAAATTTAAAAAATCCATTGACTATTAAACAGTCCTTTAATAGAGGAAGTACGTATAACAGCTGTCACCCAGTTTCACAGCAGATCACTGACGCCGTGATGGCTGTGCTAGTATTAGATGGTGAAATAATAAAAAATGATGATGATAGTGTGGAGGAAGTGCAAAAGGAGGATGAGGAGGAAATTTGTATCCTATCTGATGCTAATGAGGATGTTGATGATGAGGATGTGGTTTGCATAAATCAGCCACCAGTGGCAGCAGTTCTTGCTCATGATAAAAAGAAAGCCAGAAAAGCCAAGTCTTGGGTGTGGAATAATTTTAATCTTAATTCTGACAACAGTTGTGAAGGCATCTGTTCCATTTGTAAAGCCAAAGTTAGCAGAGGAAAGGACATTAACCATCTAGGCACCTCCTCCCTGTTATGTCATTGGCAGCAAGTTCATACAATTTATTTAACAAAATTATAATAATTTCTAAATTAATAACAAGCAGTCCAGTATCAGCTACCAGCAGTTTGGAACAGCACATGCAATCTCCACCACTAACTGAAGGTAGTCCTTCCACAAAATGTTTTGTGGGGGCCCAAACAAACCAAAGAGTTCAGCCAAGAAAGCATCAGTCCTAGTCGCTAAAGTGCTTGGTTTGTTAAACTGTGCATGTCATTTTTAATATTCCACATAAGAGTGGGTAGGAGGGACAATCCCATCTTGCACCTCTTTTCTTTACATTTTGCATAACTTGGGGCATTGCTGACTGACACTATTATAATTTATTAAACTGCCATCCTGTCTGCCACTGCTGTGTGGCAATGTTTCATAGATGTCTTATCTTTTTTTAAACTACCGTGTGTTTGTGCCGCTGCTCTGCTGCTTACTTTAGCCAGCCGGCTCACTGCAGCCTATGGCCTATATTAATGAAAAATAGTGAAATCAATATTGTGATCTGTGAGGTGGTTAAAAATGCATGGAAATGCCTGAAAATGATTGTTATTAAGGTTAATAATACTGTAGGAACAAAAATAGGCCCAAATCATGTGGTTTGTTTAGCTGTTTATATCATTTTTTTTAAAAAATACAGATCCAAAACCAAAAAAAAAACCTAAAAACAAAACACCAAGGAAAAAGATCCAAAACCAGGGGATATACAGATCCAAAACCAAGACCAAAACAAGGGGGTCGGCGCACATCTCTACTTAAAATTCACTTTTTACATTTTCATCTAGACTTTTTCCCTGACAACCTGAGTGTATCTGATGAACAGGGGGAACTTTTTCACCAAGACATTCTGACAATGGAGCATTGCTACCAAGGACACTGGGACCCTGCAATGATGTATAACTACTGCTGGTTTTAGAGAGATCAATGAGAAACTGTACAAACAGCACAACACCCTATTTCCATAAAGCAAAGTGACCTTACATTTTATTTGTTATTAGCAATTACATTATGGCTAATTTGGGTTGTTAAGTGATTCTGAAGTTTAGTTTCTGCACTTTTTAAGCATTTCTGTAGTTTGATTTAGTATTTTATAAATGATTACAATGAGAATATTTCAATTATCTAGAGATTAATTGAAATTTTCACTTATCTTACTTTTTTTCAGATATAGCTATTACCACTTTTGTTAATTGTGTGTGTCTAATAAATGTAACTTGATAGAGAAAATCTGATTTTTCCACTGAATTCAGAATCCCTAATATAGGCAGAACACATATTCACATGTCAGATGCAGAGAATTTTTACATTTTGTTGAGTAATGTAATTGGCACAGATGGGCGAATGGTTGCATTGACATAACATAAGATAGAAACCAGGAATTCAACTACAGATGTAACCATGCTCATCTATGCCGCGATGTGAGCACATCACGGCATGGATGGCGTGACTCGCATGACTGCGTCTATGGCACGCATGTGCGTATGCACGCGCATGCCATAGACTTCAATGGGGAGAACGCCTAGTTGCAACCCAGCGAGAGCACCGCGATGCGTGGCGCTGTACGCACGCATCACGGCAATGATGAGGGCGCCTACATCTGTAAGAATCAGGCCCAATGTTTGTAGTTTTGTTGAGAATTCCTCCCTTCTCCATACATATAGATACACTTTTAGTGTCATCACCTGCTGCTGTACCACTCTGCTATGTTCCAGCCAGTCTGGTCCCATATTCAATTTGGTAATCCAGCAAGCCTTTGTTACTGTAATTATCTGATTCAGCAGCTCTGGGCTGTACATGTAACTATCATTTTTAATCCTGCTCCACAGTACCTTCTGAGCCAGATCATTGTGTCTCGGGCATTTACAGATAATTTCTTTTATATTTATAAAATAGGAACTGGACTGTATATTTAAATACTAACATTAAAACATACCTGTTCCAATTAATTTAGCTAATTAATAACAATTTCAGGTATATTTATCTTTGCATTCATTTTTTTGGGAAAGGTTGTGAATATATTGTAATCTGTTTATTTTTATATGTTGTTTTTACACATATGAGAAAAAAAAGTTTGTAATAAAAAAACAGAATATAATATGGTCTTCTGGCAACTTATACCCTTATTACATTAAACTCTTAGGTCTGACCTGGGATTTGGAACATGGTTCCAAACTGGGTCAGACCAGGACAGTCCCTTTCAAACTGTGGCACTGACCCGGTTATTCCCAGGTCGATGCTGTTCACACTGCATTTAGTAGGCGCTTGGAAATGACATAATCTCCTAGCATTGATCTCTCCATGCTAGAAACGGGACCTGGGTCGGATGACCCTAGATACCCATGAATGTCTACATGTTTCACTCCACCAGGGAGCTTTTTCAAGTCTTGAAAAAGCTCCATGGTGTAGCGAAACATGTCGACAATCATGGGGTTTAAAATCCACTTGTGACCCTGCCTGTGATTCGTGTACCTACCTGGGTACTTACCTGTTCACCCACTTGCGCTACTATCCAGCGCGGTTGGAAAAATATTGCACTAATCTACCAGGAGTCTCCTATACATAAAGGAAACATCCAGTGTGAGAGCGGCCGCTCTTCAATCACCACACCGTGGTCTCCCAGGACTGCTTTTCATTCACCACACCGTGGTCTCCCAGGACTGCTTTTCATTCACCACACCGTGGTCTCCCAGGACGGCTTTTGAACACAGGCAGACAGTATTGCTCCGCTACTTCTACAATTTGAACTTCAGTGGTGAGAGCATACTTTAACTACTAAAGGCATTTACAGTGCATGGAGACTTTCTTTAACCGATATTATGCAGATGGATAAGAACTTATACAGACAGCTATATACCAACTAAAGGAGAGATATCTCCCTCTTTTCCATCAGGACATTGGCTGATGCACTAAGCTTTATGTGGAATGATTATGTGCATGTCACAAGTGATTTAAATTGAAATGCTACTTTATACAATTACTGTGTGCTTTAGATACAGTACATGTTTTTTGTTTTGTTATGTCTATTGTTTACTTCTATCTATTGTAGATGGTAGATAAATTAGTTTTTTTTCTATTTAGAGGAGCCTTAATTGTTGATTTCAAACAAGCGATATATATGAGATAATATATTTATAGCGCAGTCCTAATTTGTAGTTTTTTATTGAAAACTTAGCATTTCTTGTTAAGTATGCTATGTATGGGCTAATTTGTATGAGTAGTGTATAAACAAATTACTGCTATTGATGCAACCAGTCTATAAAGTAGAAAAATAGGCTCAGCACAGGGGTGGAGAAAAATGCAGATCTTGTGTATATATGCCAGCAGCATCTCAGAGCAAAACAAGCTCATACAGTTTATCGAAGATAACTTACTAATAGCCCTTTCACACATAAGACCCAGGAAATACATGGCTAAGACCCGGATCTATCAACCTGGCTTCAACCCAGATCTCAGCCTGAGACCACCAATCACACCACACCAAAAACATGGCATCTGCCAAGGACTTTGGTTTGTCATTTACATGGGGTGCTTTTTCACATCTCCCACTGGTGCAGCTGTGTCTGGCCACTCTGTCTCCTTCAGCGTCTACACTCTTGCTGCCACTCTGCTTCGTGTGCTCCTGGTCATGTCGTTTGGGTGCCAGCAGTTGATGTCATTAACAGGTGCACCAAACAGCCAATCAGAGAGTTTTCTGAGCAAACCAGGTCTAAAAACCCGGGTCACGTCCATCCACATACAGGTGACCTGGGTTGCTCCCAGGGAAAACCCTAATCCTGAGCTGGGTCACGGACCTGGAACTCCAACCTGAGTAGTTTCTGTTCACAGATAGCCAAGACCCAGGTAGATGCACGTGCACCAGAAAAAATATATATATTTTTGGCATATGTGTGAATGGGATACTACATGAAAATTACTATTGATATGTTATTATTGATATATGTAGCTTTTTTGTTTGCCTGTTTTGTTTTGGTATTACTACAGCAATTTCATATTGACCGTACCATGCTATCAAAGGCAAAAATTTGTGAGCAGTGACTTTTTTTTGCCACTTGACAAAAAGTTCTGCCTCTACCGGTGTGATTTCATACTATACGTTTAGAATTAGGAACACATAGAGACAAGCACATAAAATATATATTATAAGGTCTAAATGCAAATGTGTTTTATAAATTTCCCTGTTGCCTGCAAAGCTTTGCCTTCTGTAATGAAATAACCAAAGCTCCAGTTAAATACCCACCTAATTGGACTGAGGCAGTAACTTGGCGGGGAGCATGCCACTGCAATCTATTTATCTCTCTGGGTATTTTCTCAATGTCTTCAGAATAGAAAATGGCTACTCAGTAGTAGTAGATCCCATTGGTAGACTTCACATGTCGCACTGATTTTAAAAAAATGGAAATAGTGGAGGAAGGACAACGTTCTGAATCATAAGTGCATGGTGAAGTCCCCTGACTCATGATGTAAAATTTAAACAAAAAACAGCTCAAGCCTCAAAATAACATGTAAAGAAATATGTGTATATCCGGCCAGAAGGATATATATATATATGTTTGTCTGAGGCTGGAACTGAAAATCTTCTTCAAAATTAAATAAAAATCATAAAATCATGTTATGTAAACTATATAATATGATATGACACTGGGTGTCATTTTAAAACATGAATCGACAGATGCACCTAGACCACTACAAAAGAGAGCATACCAGTGGCAGCTCCAGAGGTGAGGCTGCAGCACAGTCCAAAATTCAAATAGGGGAGTCACTCCAACTGCCACCCCAAATGGTGCCAAACATCGCCAGTCGGGACTCACTGGTAGTTGGTGTGGCTCATTTATTTAAATTTTGGACTGCAAAGCAGCCCCACCTCTGGAGCCACCACTAGAGCAGACATCCTTACCTTAATTTTTAACCACTTGTCGTATTTTCAGCATCTTCGTGACCATGAAGCTTGCTGCCTGAGACTTTTGCTTAAATTGCTTTAGATAACCTTCTTTATAAACTCAGTTTTTTTTTTTTAGTAAAAGATAAAAAATCATCAAAAAGGAATTAAAGAGACAGGGACTGATTTAGAGTTAGGCACACATTTAGCCAAGGAGCAGAATTTGCCCAAATGCAAAGCATGTTGTACTTATAATGAGATCCATGGTGTTTTTTTTTATTTGCTTTCTTAATTTTTTTAAATTTGTAGAAATTAAGTTTTTGGCAATTCTACTTGTAATTGTACCCTGCCCACTGTGTGTGACATAGTTACTCACCCGTGATGTAAAGTTAAAGTTTAGTCTATTGTTCACTGAGGGAGTATCTGAAATGTAAAATAAAGACTAAAGGACTAATTCACAGTCGCCTGCAGAGAAGCCTCATCAGTGGCCACATTGCATCATTGAAGTAACTGTGAATCTTGAATCTCTGCCAGTGGTGGATCCATGGGGGGAGAACCAGTGAGATTGCTGCTCCGTAATACATCTTACCTTCCCACTACAGCTGGTTGCTGTATATCAGCACAACGGCACATCATGCAGGAATAGTGAGACGACCACTGCTGCTCAGCGGCAGCAGGCTCCCTCCCCAGCCCAGCACACACTGTTGTGTGCTGGGTGTAGAGGGTCCAAGGAAGCTGCTGCCGCTGAGCAGTCTCCTGTCTCTCCCTGCATGATGGGCTGCTGCGGCTGTGCTAAATCTGTCCACTTTCTCCACCTGTATTCAGGCATCTATTCATCCCCTGACATCCACTTGTCAAAGTAGCCATCATCTCTATCAAATCATATTTGGCCCAGTCTTATGATTGATGAAAAAGATCCTTCACAAATCAGCTGGCACTTTGCATATGACACCTGGAGGGCCATAATTCCATCTACACGCCCTCAGTACACTCATCCTAAATACGAATGACCTGTTACATCCAAAGTGGACATACATCTCAGTCGCCTGCAACTCTGAATAGCTTTTTCCAGTGGTTCCCAAACTGGGTGCCGTGGCACGCTGGGGTGCCTCAGGGCACTTGCAGGGGTGCCACAAGTATGTGGTTCACGACCAAATCCAATTACTTAGGGTCAATGTGATAGACAAAACCTGGGCTGGTGGCTGCCAATCATAATGTACAGTATGTGGACAAACAGAGGTGCAACCATGTCCACCGCCACATAACTGTACCTAAGGATGACAGGTATTTACAATTTACTTAATTTAATATTTTATTCTGAATTTCTTAATAAGAAACTTCTGGCATAGGGGTGCCATAAAAAATGCTGATACTCTAGAGCGCAATGATTCAAAATAGTTTAGGAACCGCTGGCTTATACAGTAGATCCGCAGCTATGCCTTATGTTTAACTCAGACACGTGGCAATAGTCGCAGGTATGCCCACTTGCATGCTACTCTGAATCAGTGATCTAGACACTATAGTGTTAAGAAAACTAGATCTTGTCAATAAGCCTATTGCTCAGGATTGTTATGAAGAGTATAATTCTCAAGGCAGCCCTTCAGGGTAGATATCGGAAAACAAGCTTTAATTCATTTATTTGTTTATTTATTTATTTATTCCGCTCCGAATCAAACAGCTTAGAAGGAGCAAAGTAAGAGACCTCTTCATATTGAAGTAATTTATATTCTAGGTTTAATTAGATCCCACACGTAAAGTATTGCTTCTTGCTTATGGTTCATTTCCCTAACATACGTTAGAAGAGTGCAGATGTTCAGTTTAAAAAAATATGGATATTTACAAGCAAGAAAAATATTTGTCAAGTCAATTTAGTCTGGTCAAACTTCATTGCTGTATTCCTCTGTCATGACGATCTAACATGCAGCACATTCACATTCTGTAACTGGTGCAGAACATAAGCGATTACATCTGAAGGATTTAACCCTGTAGTTGTTTGTGCAATTACACGGCAGTAAATGGAACTTTGTCAGTGATAGTGGAAGTACAGTGATCTTACTGAGGCTCAGAACTGTGTTGAATTCTGCTCCAAGATATTGTTAGAATATTGAATAATCCAAGTCACCCAATCAGCATCCTTAAGGGGAGGAGATTTTCTCTTGGAAAAAAAAAAAGAGATCTTTTGAAAGGCAACTGGTGCACAATATCTCAGCAGCACAAACTGAGAGTTAAGCAGCATTTTCCCAGCTACACAGACACAAGGCTTTTGGGAAGTGCTGGGAAAGGATCTTTTGTATAATTATTCCTCTTTTTCAATAGCATTTACTTGATTTCACCTTCCATTTTCTAGCATTATTTTATTGCTTTCTTGATGAGTAGTCAGTTATCATTGCTCTTTCTGTTGTGATGCTAATCTAGTTTGTTATATTGTATTCAGTTGTGTTTTTAGTTATATTCTCATATTTTCTCTACTAGCCATTAAGTTCTTGTTTGTGTTTGAATTGACCATTTGTCACAGATTCTTATTATTGTTATTTTTGTTTCTCCTTAAAATAATTTATCGCATGTCATTTTATACTACACAAATATTTTGTGAGCTTATTTATACCATTATTGGTTTCTGTCGACATCCAAAGTAAATATATTTAGACTTTTTTTTAACTCATTACTCTGATGGATGACCAGCAGAACATGAATTTCTCTTGGCCAGGTCATCTTCTTCCCTTGGACCACTCTTTGCTGAGGTATTTAAACAGCACAGAAGAATACTTAGCATATTTGTGTGGGCCAAAACGTAGTAGTTTATCTCTGCCCATGACTCTAGTTTATGCATTTATTTTTTTAGTGGGGGTCAGTGGAAACATGCTGGTGTGTCTGGTGATTCTAAAGCACCATAACATGAGGACCCCAACAAACTATTACCTGTTCAGCCTTGCTGTGTCTGACATCCTCGTCCTGCTTCTTGGGATGCCTCTTGAAGTGTATGAGATGTGGAGCAACTACCCTTTTCTTTTTGGTGCTTGGGGTTGTTATTTCAAGACTGTTCTGTTTGAGACTGTATGCTTTGCCTCCATCCTCAGTGTGACCACTGTCAGTGTGGAAAGGTATGTGGCCATCATCCATCCCTTTCAAGCCAAGCTCAAAAGCACCCGAAGAAGGGCACTAAGAATACTCATTACACTTTGGATCTTCTCAATTCTTTTTTCCATTCCCAATACAAGCACACATGGTATCCTACTGCAGTACTTCCCCAATGGGAGCCTAGTTCCCAACTCTGCCACTTGCACTGTTGTCCAACCCCTGTGGATTTACAATTGCATTATCCAGATCACATCTCTGCTTTTCTACGTTCTTCCAATGGGAGTCATCAGTGTTCTTTACTGCCTGATGGGCATCAAAGTAAGTTTGATGGCATGCACCTGTGTTTATTGAGATGAAAGATTATTTATTTTAGATTTAATGATGCTAATAGAGCTCAAGAGTAAGATGCCAAAAAAAGTAAATTTAACTATAAACTTACAACATGAAGAAACTCAAAAAGAATATAAGTACCATTTAAATGTATGAAGAAGGTGAAGCAAAATTGTTGCTAACCAAACAATTCTATGTCATGTAATGTCGGCTTTGAGAGTACCTACTGTACCCTTAGCTACTGTAGTTGTCAGGCATCATTCAGCCAATAAAAACACAGTATGACATCATGACTGGTGCAGCATTAATCAGAAATTAGTGCTGAATTCTAGGAATCAAAAAGTGCTGAATGCTAGGAATCAATACTGTAATAGGGGGTTAATGTGAACAGCAGGAGTGCAGCAGGGCCAGAGTTTGTCGCAGCAAACAACATGCTTGTTCACATAATGAGTTTTACTATACTCACATACCCCAAGCTATAGCTAAACTAATCAGAGCTCTATGACAAGATAGCACAGACTGCATTTTCCACTAAATACGGAGTCATGATGCACATTCTGCTCTGTCTGTACAGATGTTTGTCTGCTAAAAGATTAGAGAGCTAGTTGTTAAAATGTACTAAGTTTATTTTATTTCTATTCTAGCACCTTTCTGCTGGAGGTAACTGCTGTTCATTTCCTAAGTTACACTCTGTAAGGCTGGACAATCTATATGTCATCTAATAGAATTGGTTTAGCCAATACTTTGCAATCAACTGTTGAAGGTTACAAGATAAAACAAACAACATTAGTTGTAGACGCCTTGATTCAAAGTAACAAATAATAAACCACCTCAGCAACACCGAACCTCTAAACATTTGTGTTTTCATACAACCGTTTCCTATAATAAATATAGTAATAAAATTGGGAGCAGTTAGACATAAATAAGCTGACTGAAGTTTTGTGTTGTTAACTTTACAAAACAAGTGATTTATATTTGTTCATTTTTGTACAGTTGCACTGTCACAATAAAGATTTATTTAATTTAGCAAAATCCTGGTTTTTAAAGACTTATCCCTGAAAATGTCAGGATTTACCAACTGCATAATAATAGCCATATTTCCTACATATTATATGCAATACTTACCATCTATTTGAAGAAAAGCATTTAAAAGGCTAAAAACTACACTTCCACATTCAGTAAATAGTAAGATGAGGATAAAAAGTGCCTCTGGAAAATATTGTAAAATGTTGGAAATGATGCATGAAGTTATTTGTTTATCAGTCTGTTGCTGATGTGATCATCTTACAGATGGGTGCTTCCTTACTGTTGCTTCATTCGCACCAAAAAGCCCCTCTCTGTGTGCCAGGCCATGGTACTCGGCCCAGCTGAGCGGTTTTTTTTTGCTCAAAATGTGCATCTTAATTTTATAATGAAAACACATGGAAGCAACTAGCCTGCATTGCTTGTGTAAACTGATCAAAGCGGTGTGTGACATTGGTACATCTGTGTCTGAAGGGGAGATGTATAAAGGGTGATGTGAAGGTTTATTGGTATCAGCGCACATTATGTGCTCTGATACCATTTTCCCCCATGCATTAATGTAGGGCTGGACGTTAAATGACAGGGACACTGGGCCTGATTCAGACCCGCTCGCGAGCACTATGCACACGCAAGCGGGTCAATGGTGGCCCAGTGCGCATGCGCGAGACCCGGATAGCGATGGGCAAACCGTCGCCCTGGATCTCGTACCAAAGGGGGCGTGCTGTCGGTGTTGAGTGACAGCACGCCCCCTTTGGTGGGCCTGCCGGGGGCGTGGCTGCCCAGACGGAGGCGTTCCCATGGGAACACCTACCATCTGGGGCCAGCGCCACTGACATCACTGTTTGAGCCGAAAACACTCCAGGGCTTGCGGCAACGAGACCCTACCACAAGGGTCTCGTCGCAAGCACGATGGTCGCAGTGCGGGTTGGATACAGTGCAGATCAAATACAGTGCATGTCAGATAAAGTGTGGGTCAGATATAGTGCGGGTCGGATACAGTGTGAGTGGTTACAGTGCGATACAGTGCAGGTCGGATACAGTGCAGGACACAGTGTGGATTGGATACAGTGCAGGTCAGATACAATGTGGGATACAGTGCGTTGGATACAGTGTGAGTTGGTTACAGTGCAAGGCAGATACTGTGTGGGATACAGTGGATACAGTGTAGGTTGAATACAGTGCAGGGGACAGTGTGAGTCAGTTACAGTGTGGGTCGGATACAGTGCAGTTTATAGTGCAGGTCGGACACAGTGTGGGTTGAATACAGTGTGTTATACAGTGTGGGTTGGATACACCAATAGTGCACTTACTGTGATAGCAGTGTCGGCAGTGCAGGTTGCTGGCAGTGTACTCAATGCAAGAGTGCCAGTGGTATCCTCAATGCAGGGGTGCCGGCGGTGATGGCAGTGTGGCAGTGTTGGCAGAGTAGGGGTGCTGGCAGTGTCTTCAATGCACGGTGTCGGCGGTGTCAGCAAAGCGGGGGTGCCAGCGGTGTCCTCAGTGCAGGGGTGCTCACAGTGTTGGCAGTATGGGGGTGCCCTCAGTGTGGGACTGTTGGCAGTGTTGCTGACAGCGTCTTCAGTACATGGGGTAGCAGTGCGGGAGGGCTGGCAGTGTCCTCAGTGCAGGTGTTGGCAGAGTGGGGGTGCCAGCGGTGTCCTCAGTGCATGTGTGCCGGTAGTGCTGTGGTTTTGGTGGTGTCCCACTGTGGGAGTGCTGGCAGTGTGGGGTTGCTGACGGTGTCCTCAGTACATGGGGAGTGCAGGGGTGCCGGTGGTGTCCTCAGCATGGGAGTGCCAGCAGTGTCAGCAGTGTGGGGTTGCTGATGGTGTCCTCAGTATGTGGGGAGTGTTGGGTGCGGGCACTGTCAGCAGAGCGGGGTTGCCAGCAGTGTCCTCAGTGTGGGGGCCCTGGTGGTGTCAGCAGTGCATGGGTGCCAGTGGTGTCCTCAATGCAGGGTTCCAGCAGTGTCGGCAGCAGAGGTGTCGGCAGTTGTGTGGTGCCGTCAGTGGAGGGTGTTAGCAGCGGGGGTGCCGGGGGTGTCGGCAGCAGAAGGAGCAGCGTTGTCAGGAAAGGGGAATGGGCGGCACCCTCCTACCTTCCTGTGCTCATTGAATTCAATGGGCTTAACGGTGATTGGCTGAGAGCCGTGACAGACGGTTCATTCAGAAAATCATTCAGAAAATCATTCAGAAAATCGTTGGTAACAAAATCGTTGTGTGTGTATGCAGCTTTAGCTTTAGTGTCTATCACTGCTCCAATGCTATGACTGGACATGACTTTTCAGAAGCCCTGTCCCAGCGGGATAAGCTCAATATCCCAGCATGTGGGATGCCAGCACTAAGGAGGATGGTTAGGTGCGGTGCAGGAAAGGGGAGGTTTGGTTGAGGCACAAGAGGGGAGGTTAGGGGAAGGAGAGGGGAAGGGTTAAGATACCGACCGACAGGTGTCGGTATCTTAACTCTGTCGGGATACCACCAGAATCCTGAGTGCCAGTATCCCCTATCCAACCTGTCCCAGCACCTGAAACATGGTAAATGCATGGTAAATTTGTGATGCTGGTGCTTAGAATACTAGCGCTGGAATCCAACACCTGTCAGAATCCCGGGCACCAGCATCCCGACCCCCAGTATCCCGAAGTTAAGTAGCGGGGTTAGGGGGAGGGTTAGGGGTTAAGCTTAGACACTGGGGGGAGGGTTAGGGTTAGACACTAGGGGGAAAGGTTAGGTTTAGGGTGCAGGGAGGGGGAGATTAGGCTTAGGCACGAGGGAGGGAGGTTAGGGTTAGGCACTGGGGAGGGAGGGGTAGGGAGAGGGGAAGGGTTAGGGTACCATCCAACATGTGATGGTATCCTAACCCTGTCGGGATGCCGGCATTCAGATTTTGACCGCCAGAATCCCAAGAGCCAGTATCCTGTATCCATCCCATCCCAGCACCTGAAACATGGTAATTGCAAGCAGTAATTTGCATTACCAGCAAAGATATCTTACAACAACCAGAAAAGATATGATTACCAGTAAAAATATCTTAAAACAACTGCATTTTACATGCGGATTGTGGTAAATATGGCCCATACTTTTTTTTATCTCTGATTAGCCTCTGCCTCATCAAAAGTTATCCAAATAATCTCCAGACACTAGAAACATGTCTGGAGATTTTTGGGGAATATACAGTACTTGACCTATGCTGTCAGTATTTGTTTAGGTGTGTTGGCCTTTTCTGTATATTTAGGCAACCAGGATCTGATGCAAATTTGGCTGGAAATTAGGCATATTCTGCTCCTGAACTACGGCCACTGAAATAAATGTGCATATGCTCCAATGCAAAGAGTTGTACACATCTTTATGATGCACCCACCCCTATAGGTATGCTTGATTTTCTACTAGTCATCATCACCAGTGCGCACTTGCCCCTGACTATACTAAGAATAAAAGATATACCTGGAAACAGAAGTATCTACACTTGCACCCACCACTGCATTGCCTGCCATTCCATTGACACTGATCTTTGCCTACATGAAATCGCTTAATTACTACCCAGTTACACCTCTTTGGTTGTAAGCGTTGATGTGATTAAAATGTGTACAACTCCTTATTGAATGCATTCTGTTCTAGCGCTTGGCCAATGGGGTAAGAAACAAGATACCCACCGACCACAGGCAATGTTCAGCTCTGCACCAGCCCCCAGTATTTTTAATAATAATTCTATTGTGATATGACTGCCCAAAAGTTCAGGAATTGTGGAAATATGGCTAAGCTGAAATAGAATATGTCTAACTAATGTACAGTAACTCACACTACAACTAATATCTACAAAATGTTCAATCTGACGGTTTACAACCTTTAGCTGGAAACAGAAGCTCTCAGTCAACAGAGATGTCAATATTACAAATTGCCACAAAATGTCACATAGCCATGTGCTGCTTGCTCAGTGAGAGATTTGTCAGGCGCTCCTCTTATATTACTAATGCAGTACTAGTGGGTTGCATATGAAATCCTGGCAGTCGGGATGCCGCTGGTCAGAATACTGACAGCAGCATCCTGGCAATAAAGATCCCGACAGCGCTAGGTAGTATACTACAACTAACTCTAACCCTTACCCTAACCCTCCCTTCCTCCCTCGTGCCTCAACCTAACCTCCCCCTAGTACCTAAACCTAATTTCCATCTCCCCGCACCCTAAACCTAACCCTCCCCTTAGTGCCTAACTCTAACCCCTAACCCTAACCCACCCCTAATCCCCGATACTTACCTTCGGTATGCCGGCGGTCAGGATACTGGAGCCGGGATTCTGATGCTGTCGGGATTCTGGTGCCTGTATTTAGAACGCTGTTGAGGTTCTGGCACCGGTATTTAGACCGCCGACATCCTGCACGCCAGGATGCTGACTACATCCCATACTCATCACTGGTCAACATTGTTGACTGTTTGATGAACTGTTCTCTTACATATGCGATAATCATCTTATTTTAGATATAGGATACTCTTGTGTTTTAATATACAGAGATAAAATAGAATAATTTACTGTCAGACATTCCTTTTCTTGATTTAAAAGGAGCACAAATGCTAAATTACATACACAATTTATTTTATTTTCATTCTTAAAGGTTTAAGTCGGTTTGCATAAGAAACCACATATTTCCCCTCCATTGTATTTATCTGTTTTAGCATAACTCGCAACCCTCCCAAAAAATTAAGAAGCTGCTGATGATCGATGGCTTTGACCAATAGTTTTAAAATGGCATGGAATCAATGTTAAGGCTTGTTTACCATTGATTCCTGTTGCTGCTTTAAATCTATCAATCTACGATGCCAATCAGTGGCTTTGGCTTTGACAAACTGTAGAATAAATAGTAATTCTAGCCTCATTTACAAGGCAAGTCGAGTACATCATCTTCCTTTGAGACCCTGGCCTGGATTTACTAATCGTCAGTTTGTCAAAAATAATCAACAGCTTTGACTAAAGGATTTTAAGCGACAACAGAAATAAATGCTAAACCAGTTTGTTCATCCATTGATCATTGGGGGCTTTGAAAAACATTAAAGGATAGTACAATAGATAGTAGAAGGCAACACACTTTAAAATACCAGAAATCGGGACTATCTTATGACATTTAAGACAGCTGGGAGTATGATATAGAGGGGGTTCATATGCTGTGGGTTCAAGTATTGTGGTTTATTTAGAACAAAATTATTTAATTATGTTGATTAAGGAAATTGTTATTTAGAACAAATTGTTGTTTAGGTATTATAGGGTTCCACACACATGCACATTTGCTCTTTATTTATAAATAACAGCTTTCCGGTCATTATATAACTTTGTAGAGCAAGAATGTGCATCCTTTGTAATAGAATAGTACATTTTTTTTATAGCCCCTCAGTGAGCTGAGCTGCAATTTACAAATTAATAGGATAAATTAAAAATATATATTATTTTCTATTGTTTTTACTACCTCTGGGTGCTCTCCCCCCAGTGCATTTGTTCACGTACATATAAAAGTGCTGTGTCTCCACGCAGTTTGAGCAGAGCTGCGAATGAAAAAAAAGTAGAAAAAAATATATATATTGTTTGTACTACTGTACGTATGTGCGCCGTCCTCCATTGCGTTTGTTCATGTACTATACATATAAAGCCCTGTGTCTCCATGCAGTATGAGCTGAGCTGCAATTTTACAAAATAGTAGGATAATTAAAAATATATTTTATTTTCTATTGTTTATACTACCTATGTGTGCTATTCCCCAGTGCATTTGTTCACGTACATATAAAAATAATGTGTCTCCACGCAGTGTGAGCTGAGCTGCAAATTCAAAATTAGTAGGTTAAATAAAAAAATATATATGATTTTCTATTGTTTGTTCTTTCGTCTGTGTGCTGTCCCCAGTGCATTTGTTCACGTACATATAAAAGTTCTCTGTCTTCACGCAGTATGAGCTGAGCTGCGAATTAAAAATGAGTAGGATAAATTAAAAAAATATATTATTTTCTATTGTTTCTACTAATTCTGTGCAATGTCCCCAGTGCGATTGTTCACGTATATATAAAAGCGATGTGTCTTCATGCAGTGTGAGCTGGGCAACGAATGAAAAATTAGTAGGATAAGTTAAAAATATATATTATTTTCAATTTTTTTTACTATATCTGTATGCTGTCACCCAGTGTGTTTGTTCATGTACATATAAAAGCACAGTGTCTCCAAGCAAATAGAGCTGTGCTGCGAATTAAATTTTTTAATTGTTTTTACTACATCTGTGTATTCATCGATATGGATAACAATTAGACGAGAGAAGAGCAGGAGCAGCACCCAAATACTAGCACTGCAGCTACTGCCAGCAGTCATGACAAATCCAACACTAGTCCTTCAACATCATCTGCTAAAGCATCAGGGCATTTGAAATAAAAAAAATAATATTTTACAGTGGTAAAGAAAAGACACCTCTAATAAAGAGAAAGTTTAGTGTAGAAAAACATAAAATAGCCAACAAGCCATGTACCACACGCAGTGGCAAGAGAAGGCTCAGCAACTGCTGTCAGTGAGGAATCTTCTTCTGCCTCTCATGACACTGCAAGCCCTTCTCACTCAAAGTGTAGAAGAGGTGTAACAAAAAATTAAAATCAGAAAATCAGTGCTAAAAAAAACCACTAAGCCAGTAGAACAAACTGTGTTCACAAATCCCTGAATAGAGTCTACGGGGTATATTTACTAAAGTGAGAGTTTTATTACCAATAGCAACCAATCAGAAGCTACTTAACATATAACTAGCACATTCTAGCAGATAATAGCTATAATCTTATTAGTTGCTATGGGCAACATCTCCATTTCTATATACAGTACTCTCACTTTACGCTAGTAAATATACCCCTGAGTGTGTCAGTGAGTGAAAATTGTATATGTTTTTGTGATTAAAAACTTCAGGCCATGATACTGTGTCTGTGATACTGTATATAACAGTAAGTAACAGTCAGTAGGTTAAGGGCCACCACATTATTATCTACACAGTGTGTTGCAGTTGGTGGCCAGATTTTTGGTTTATTTGTTTTACTTTTATCAAAATCAGAAGTGTTTAAGAATAATAATGGTCATTAGGTCAAGAGCCACCACAGTTATTATCTGCACAGTGTGTTGCAGTTGGTGGGCAGTTTTTTTTATTTGTTATACTTTTTGGCCAGCAGGTCTTCTTACTAATATTTGTTAGTATTAGAAAGGCTGATTTTTGCAATGCAACTATTCATTTTCTTGGCTTCTCTTTCAACCCTTGTGAGAAATCCTAGGCTATTAACAATGTAATCTTTTATGGCCTTAAAGTTAATTTTCTTAATTAATCAAACAATTATAACTAATTAATCAATCAATCAATCAATCAATCAATCATTTAATTAATGTCCCACTTTCATCCATTTTGGGTGCTTGTTTTTTTAATAGCATTTTCCACTTCTCTGATTTGTTTGTTTTATAGCAGTAATAAAAATAATGATTAATCAATCAATCCATTACTCAATCAATCTGTCTTCTACTACATACTCCACCTTCATGTACTGCCCTCAGGCCTCTGATCCAGTTCTTGATTAATGAAAACATTCTATAGCATCGTAAAGTTTATATTAAACTGCCATCCTGTCTGCCACTGCAGTGCCACTCTGTTTCCTAGATATGCCATGTTTGAAGTTGAACTGCCATGTGTTTGTACCACCCACTGCTGTTGCTTAGCTTGGTCAGACAGCTAGCTGGGTGCAACCTTTTGGCCTAAACTGGATTAAAACAAAATTGTGAGCTGTGAGATGGTCAACATTGACTGGAAATGAATGTTATTGAGGTTAGTAGTACTGTAGGAACAAAAGTAGAATCAAATTATGTAATTTTAGTTGTTTTTATAAGTATTGAAAAAACTACATATGGAAAACCAAAACCAAAGAACGTGAGGGTGGTTTTGGCAAAATAAAAATCAAAATCAGATGACAAATTAGAACCAGAACCAAAAGCAAAAGCCAATACAAGTGGGTCGGCACACATTTCTAATGCTTAGGGGCCACATCACTTAAAAGAGGGTCAAATGTGGGTGCCCCATGTGTACAGGTGGAATTATGGGTGTAAGATGGTATGTAGCATTGTCCTGCCTATACTATATATGAAAAATTTATGTTTTCCATAATGCCGGATAATATTATCTGTTTATCACATTTGGTCACCAAGCAATGGGCTTGATTCAGAGTTGTTTATGATTCCAAAGTTTACAGAGTTGAATGATTATCAGTAACCCACTCACACGTCTAAGTTGTAAAGCATTTGTGTCAAAGTACATTACCGTAGTCCCTTGCAGCGACTATTTGCAGTGTGATTGACAGTCAGTGAACATTTTTAAGAAATAATGGGTATTGGTGGCAAAAAATGCAGGCATGGAGTGACTGTTTCAGGAGCTTGTCACACCCTGTGACTGCAATCTGATATGCAGCTCCAGATTACAGATGTCCCGGTTGATAGTGGTTGTTCTCTGATGGACTGTACAGGCTTTCTGGCACTGCTGCACCATTGCCTGTCATATTATATGACAAGCAGCAGAGCCACAGCAGCAGAAAGCCTGTACAGCGCGGGTCATACAGCTCCTGCAGGTTCCATTAGTGTGACGCTGGTGTGCCCTAAGGTCACTTCGGCACCATTCACAGCAGAGAGCTTGCCATGGAGAAGAGAAGCAGAGGGAAAAAAGCAATGGTAAGTACATTTTGAGTGCTTGTTAAAGAGACAGGCTGGGGACTGGATTGCTGGAGACACACAAGGATGGGAGATTTGATGGCTGGAGACACACAAGGAGGATAGATTTGATGGCTGGGGACACAAGGGGAGAAGTTTGATGGCTGGAGATACACAAGGGAGAGAGATTTGATGGCTGGAGACACAAGGGGGAGATATTTGAAGGCTAGAGACACTAGAGGGAGATATTTGATGGTTGGAGACACACAAGGGGAGAGATTTGATGGCTGGAGACACACAAGGGGAGAGATTTGATGGCTGGAGACACACAAGGGGAGAGATTCGATGGTTGGAGACACACAAGGGGAGAGATTTGATGGCTGGAGACACACAAGGGGAGAGATTTGATGGCTGGGGACACACAAGAGGAGAGATTTGATGGCTGAGACACACAAGGGGAGAGATTTGATGGCTGGAGACCCACAAGGGGAGAGATTTGATGGCTGGAGACACACAAGGGGTAGAGATTTGATGGCTGGAGACACACAAGGGAAGAGATTTGATGGTTGGAGACACACAAGGGGGAGAGAATTGATGGCTGGAGACACAGAAGGGTAGAGATTTTATATGGCTGGAGTCACAAGGGAGAGAGATTTGATGGTTGGAGACACAAGGGGGGAGAGATCTGATGGCTAGAGACACAGAAGAGGAGAGATGTAATGGCTGGAGACACACAACGGGGAGCGATTTGATGGCTAGAGACACAAGGGGGTGAGATTTGATGGTTGGAGACACACAAGGGGGAGAGATCTGATGGCTGGAGACACACGAGGGGGAGAGATTTGTTGGCTGGAGAGACAAGGGGAAGATATTTGATGGCTTTAGACAGAAATATCCTCTGCCTCCTCAGTCACCCAATGTCATGAGGCCTTGTTCTTTCTGTGAGGCCATGCCCCCTTCTTGGATCTTACATTGAGGGGGAAGGCACCAGCCAGAATCTTTCTATGGCATCAAATTGGTCAGGAACGGCTCTGTCACAAGTACAGTAGATGGCTAGTTTTCAATAACCAAGTCTTTCAGGCAGATAGCTACTGTACAACACTCTTAAATTCACATATATATTGTATCCAATACAGACCTCCATTTTTAGGATTAAGATACAATACTGATCAAAAAATACCAGATGTCCAGTAAGGAATCGGTATGAAATACTGATGGCTGAAGCCCGACAGGAGGACATCCCGACAGGAACACCTAAGTACCTTAACCCTCCCTGCTCCCCCCTAAACCTAACTCTCCCTTGGTGGTGCCTAACCCTAGCCTCCCTGGGGAGTGCCTAACTCTAACGCTCCCCCCAGGGGTGCCTAAAGCTAATTTCCCCCCCAAGGCTACAACATAACTGTCCCCGACTATTTCATTCGGGATGCTGGGTGTCGGGATTTCGACGTGGGGCTAAAGATAGGCGTCTGCATTCGACGCCTGTCTTTAGTCCTGGGTCGGGATTCCCATGGCCGGCATTCTGGGTGGCAGTAAATTAACCACATCCACTCCAGTATATTATAGAATACAAGTGTTCCAAGAGATTGTTAAAATGACAGTAAAAATATAGAGCTGTCAGATGACTAGTGTACAGTACAGTCCATCATTCTGACAATTATTGTACATATAAAATACAGACTTTATTAACAATGGTGTGGTGTATGTATCTCTTTTCTATACATAATTTTCTTTTATACTTGTTTGTTTCTTTGTTCTTATCGTAGGTCCCCAAGTTTGTTCTCTGTGGGGAAATTGCAAATTATACTTTTATAAGCTGCTTGCAGGATGTTCTGCTTCCTGAAATAAACATGTTACTCTGTCATTCAGAAATAGCTCTTATGAAAACTGCTGATAGCCAGAGAGGCTTTTTAGACCAGACCGGACTTAATAAGCTGAGGTCATTTGGTGAATGGCTGATTGTGTAACATTCATTTTATCTAGCTTTAATGGGAACACTGGCAGCTTCCACAGCTGTGAACCTGGTGCCTCTCATAACTGGGGGAAATGTAAGGAATTAACCATTTATTTACAGTCACTTATAGTCTGTATACCTGATAATTTGTTTTGACCCCATCTTTCATAATCTATCTGTAACCATCTGTTGCCCACATCTACGAAATATCAGCTTTTAAAAGAAGTATCACCATCTGTCATGTCTCCACTGTGTCCTATGGATACAGAAAGGGTTATAATGAGTCAGGGCAGGTTATAGTTGGGATGCCATCATTGAACATTGAAACTCTTATAATAGTTAGATCATGTTTTTAACTCCTTCACCAGTACATTACTGATAAGAAGTATGCACTTTAACCCTCTTTTGCAGTGATGGCAAAATTCGGTCCCTAGGGATCCCCAACAATTCATGTTTTCCAGACCACCTATAAATCTACTAAAATCTGTCAGTTAGTAATAGAGATGTGCAGTTCGGTTCTCCAGAAATTCGAATCCACCTGAAATTCGTTAATCCGGACAGATCGGAGTCACAGTTCTGATCTCCTGAGGGGATCCAGACAGATCCCAGTCAAGGTTCTGGTCTTCCGGTGGTTTGGATGTCAGATTTCATCTGAATTTCAGGTTTTGGTTTGCAAAATTACATGATTTTAGCTGGTTTTAACATTTTTTTTATAAATAATAAATAAAAAACAGATCCAAAACTAAAACACTTGATGGTGTTTTGCAAAACCAAAACACAAAGATGGATCCGGATCCAGATCCAGAAACCAAAGCTAAAACACAGGAATCAGTGCACATATCTAATAAGTAATGAATACACCTGTACACCAACTAAGAGATCTTAAAAGCATGAAATGTTAGGGGTACGTGATAACCAAGTTTGGCCATCATTGCTCTATGAGCCTCATTCAGAGATGTACACAAACCCGATGGTTTGTTTACATCTCCGATGTTAGAAGATCAGGGCATGTGCAGGATCTGTACTGAGCATGCGCTGGTGTACTAATGGAGATCTCTCGCAGTTCCCCAAACCTTCAGCCTGATTGACAGGCTGCAGCCATTTGGGGGTGAGGAGTGGGTGAAGCTGGCTTGTGTTGCCAGAAACGAGCATTGGTGAAAAAGGTCATGATGGTGATCTGATGCTACATTCTTGGATGCAGCACTCGGATCGGAGATGCTGTTAGAAGGCGTTTTTTTTCCCAACAGAAGCCTCCTGCTGCATTACCATATGTTAGCATCTCTGCCGCTTACAAAGATGCAGCATCAATGCCAACTGCGTCCATTACTGAATTACCACATCTCTCCTACAATAGTGATTTCCCCATGACCCCTTATTGTCCTTGTCTTGATTTCTACATCTGTGGACCCTTACAGGATATCTATTCCACACCCATGGTCTTTGTTTCAATAATACCAACATTAGTGCTCATGGGTTACACTTTATTAATCCCAGGTGAGAGGGGGGAGTGTCACAGACTTATTTTATAATTTCCTTCCTTCTCACACGTCTGTCTACACGGCTGATTTAAAGTGGCTCCTCTTCTCTGGAGTTATCTCTTACACAGTGGCATAAGTAGGGGGGGTTGAGCAGGGCTTATGCCCTGGGCACCATCAGACCGGCGGCGTGGGGAGGGCGCCACCGGTCATGGTCTAGGACACTGTGGTCAGTGTAGTGTTGACCGGATGGAGTTCTGTCAGAACTACATAGTAACAAACACACAGCCACCAGCACTGGAGGCTGTGTGTTTATTTTAATTAGCATCCAATGAGAGTCAGACAGACTCTCATTGACTGCTGCACCCACTGCTGAAGCCGGGCTGGAGCTCACTCATGAGCTCCATCTTCCAGCTCCCGCAGTTGGTGATGGATGGGAGAGACCATAACTGGGGGGCACCACTGGGGTGGACTACTATTGGGGACACTGTATCGGGGGACCACTACTGGGAGGACTAATACTGGGGCCACTATATATATAAGGGGCACTGCATAGGGGGGATCACTACTGGGGGCCTGCATAAGGGGGACCACTACTGGTGGCACTGTATAAGGGGAACTAATGGGAGGCTGCATAAGGGGGACCACTACATGGGGTACTGTATAAGGGGCACTACTGGGGACAGAATAAGGGGGACCACTACTGGGGGCATTGCATACTGGGAGTACTGTATAAGGGGCACTACTGGGAGCCTGCATAAGGAGGACCACTACTGGGGGCACTGCATAGGGGGACTGTTTAAGAGGCATATGGAATGGAAAGGAATGTTCCCAGAGTGACAAGAAAGGGGTGTATGTCATGTCGACATGCCCCATTTTTAAGAGGCCATGCCAATATTTCACATAGGGGGAGGCTCCAGTTTGCAATTTGCCCTGTGCTCCAAATACCCTAGTTATGCCACTGCTCTTACATGCTTCATTAGACTGTCTACTAACAGTGAACAGAGCTGTTCCTGACTCTACATTGCCTACCTTGCTCCTCTAACACCACTTCCGGGAGGGAGCTGTATGTCAGTTTACAGTGCGGGGCGTGGCCGGACTATAGTGACATTTTGGGGGCGGAGCCTGGGGCAGGACTGCGAGATCGCGTCATCGTGGCCCTGTCCCCTCTTCACAATGGTGGAATAAACGGCGTTGTAAAGCAGGGGGCGGGGCCACGATGACGTGATTCAGCGCAAATCCCCACTGCGGGGGTTTCTCTATTTACTCTGGGGGGGAGGAATGGCGGTCTTTCAGGGGGGCCGATGGTGGCACCTGATATTTGGGATGGCTCCCGGCCAAATCGGGAGGGTAGGCAAGCCTGAATGAGGTACCAGGTGGTTTGGTGTAATCTGTTATGAATTTGCTGTTTAATTGTGAGTGGTAAGGTATCAATATAAGTTTCCCATAATGTAAAAAACCTGCCAGTTACTCCTTATTACATAATGTTTCTACCCAGTCCATTCTGAACAAAAGATGCAATTTGTCAAAAAACAAAGGTAATTGTGGTGACTTATTATGGATCCAATCCTGCAATATGGTATTTCGACCAACTGCGCTAAGAGCTAGTAACAATTTTTTGCCCTCCAAGTTATTCATTGTTTGGGGTCAAATATCCTTAAAATAGTCCATTCCGGAGTGAAGGGAACATGATTGATAAGTATTTTGTCTGCATATTGCCGTACGAGGTGCCAAAAGTATTTAATGATAGGGCAAGCCCATACACAATGGTACATGTCTGCCTCTCAATGTACACATTACAGTGTTGTGATATCTAGAGAGGGAAAGTATGTCTCCCATTTAGCCATCCCCCGCAGACTTCTTGGAATAGTCTAATACCCCTTTTCCACCTAAATTCCGGGTCTGACTCGGAGTTGGAACAAAGTTCCTATCCGGATCAGACCAGGAATTTTGCCGGCGCCGACTCGGGATATTCCCAGGTCAGCGCCGCTCACACCGCAGTGGGGTCTGCATAGACCCGGCTTTTGTGGAGTGAAAGTGGTCGCTTGGAGATTACATCATCTCCATGCGCCACTGAAGCCAGACCAATCGGCCGGCTAGCAGCGCACTCCAGGTCATCGTGACCCAGAGTGTGCTGTTCTCACAGCAGGGTTTCATGGGCTATGCCCGTGTTAAACCCTGCTAGTTACCTGGGTTGGATTGCCGTGTCACTCGACCCGGCGATCCAACTCTCTCCCCTTTTATACCAGGGAGCTGCATGGGTTAACCCTTCAAAAACCCGGGTTTTAGCTCCGGTGTAAAAGGGGTATGAGATATCATGAAGGAAAGTTAAATGGATTGAAATAGCTTTGTACGTGGAGGGAGGTTGTAACAGTAATTTATCAAATTAACTATCCATATCTACAGAGAAATGTCTGATAACATGGTTTACATAAATTTGGGACTGGAAGAACACTAGAGGATACCGTCTAACTGTCTCACACACATGGGAATTTTCTGAATAGGTCATAGGGCGCTTACTTTGCATCTTTACCAAAGCCCAGAATGTGGTAATCCCCACCACCCACCAAATAGTGAAGGGGTGAGCAGCCTTGCCAGCCAGAAAGTTAGGATTATGGATGAGGGGTAGAAAGAGAGAGTGAGAGGCTTTGAGTCCTGTCATATGGCGCAGTATGTGCCAAAATGTTTCATGTTGTTCACAGAAGTGGATTAGCTTTAATAGATTCCGATATCTCCTGGTCATGTTGGTGGAGGAAATAAACCAAAGCAGTGTACCCCAGAAAGCCCTGTTGTAAAAGCATATTAGTATATGTTGTTTTCATTATGCAGCCAGCCACGTAAATGTTCTAACAACGCTGCATAGTTATAGGTCACAACATCCAGAAAATGTATTCCACCATTGGATCTAGGCTGGAAAAGTTTACTTAAGGCAATGCGGGATCTACCACCTTTCGTAATAAATTGTGGAAAAGAGCGTTGATCTGTTGGAGATCTGCTTTAGTTAAAATAATTGTAAGGGATTGTAAGGGATATATTAAGCAAGGAAATGAGAATATTTTAAACAGGCTAGCTCTTTTTTTATATAACATGTAATTTACCATGCTGTCAGCGTGCAGGATAACGCATCATCAGTATTGGAATTCCGAAGCATGCCCTCACCCCAATCAGCTCTATTTTTTGCCTGCATTTGAGCATAAAGCAACTTCTCACCTTTTTTCTTCTCACTTCAACCCCTGAACTCATTATATTTAAACATCTTCACATGCTGACACATTGGGCCTGATTCAGAGCCATTCGCTGTTTGTGGTCGTTCGTTCAAAAACAAGGGGTGGCTATTCAAATGATCCGTTCGCAAATTGCAGTCTGTTCCCACCTCTAAGTCTGAACGAGCGAGCAAAATATACGCTCGTTTATTTGATAAAAACGCCCCCTGGCCGCACGCACCATACGTCATGTCCGCTATTTATTAGATTAATCGAGTACATCGTACAGCGTATGAACTGCTCGCTATTCTTGTGGTTGGTGTTTTCAACCGCTATTTTGCGAGCAGTTCTGAGTTAAAAAAAACCAAGTGACGTGGTCAATGACGCTGCTGTATTAATTATGCACTCCCTTAAAACGCCCGTTTTGACCTTTAAGCACGCCTGCGTTCGGATCTCCACTCCCCGTTTTCAAGCACCTTCCCCTGTTACCACCCACATACGCCTCATTCTGTCACTCAAAATAGCAGGCCCTCGCTATATTGCGTACCAACGATTTTCGGCCGCACTGACTGGTTCGCGCATGCGTACTAAAAACCGTACGCATGCGCAGATGTGCGAACATCGCTCGGAACAAGCGTACTGCCGCTAGCGAGTGGCTCTGAACGAGGGCCATTGTCCTCAGCACTAACAGACATCTGCAATCCATGTTTCTATGTAATGTTAATAAATATGAAAAATGAGTCATATTTAACAATTTTGCCCCTGCATGTCTACTGCTCTATGCAGCACCCCATTAGCGATTATTTTTACAGAGAAAAATAAATGGTTGGTAAAGAATAAGGGGCCTATGTATAAATCCTCCTGCATAATTTCTACTGCTCATGTGTGGCCATAGGTTCACATATGTATAAAGTCCAGGCTACTGGAAAGAGTTCAGAAGATCCTATTGCTTTACATCTGAAGTTGGCTTTATTTATTGGGACCAAGCTAGAAATAGCAAAACTTCAGAGCTTGATAAATTGGCTCATATCACAGTTTCCATTGAGAGTTATGGAGATTGTGGCCCTACATACCTCCCAACTGTCCCGTATTCAGCTGGACAGTCCCATTTTTCTGGGACTGTCCTGCTGTCCCACCCATGGGCAGCAGTGTCCCACGGTGGTGGGGAACTTGGGGGAAGCTTACAGAGCGAGACTACATGCTGTAAGTATGCGCACAGCATCTATTCACAGTTAGGGGGGTTAAGCCCGGGGGCAGCCCAGCATCTCGGAGATGCTGGGGATGCCCCTTAGTGATGCAAATGCAGGAGTGCCATCAGGCTACGCCCACTTTGCTATCAGGCCATGCCCACTGCTTCACCTGGGACAAATGTTGGGAGGTAAGGCCTTATACGTTAGACTGTCTACTGCAGGAGCTCCTGGCATTTGGTAAATAAGCAACCTCAACATTTTCATAATTTTTGGGAGGCAGCTGTCCATAGTATATAAGGGCCTGATTCATATATATATATATATATATATATATATATATCTATATAAAGACGGCCCTCATTCAGAATGAGGACGGCCGCTTTATTTTTGAAGTGCGGCCTCCTGGTCGTTAGGTAAGCTGTGGATTACCACCCACAGCTTAACGACTGACCAGGTTGATGGTCGCGATGGTGAACACCATCGCAACCATCGGGGCTTGCGAAGAGACCCTAAGGTTGGGTCTCGGCAGCTGCAAGCCCCAGGGAGCTTCCTGCTCTGAAAGAGCAGGAAACTCCCCACTGACATCACTGATGATGTCAGTGCGGCCGCCCACAAAACGGTAGGCGTTCCTTAAGGAACGTCTCAATTTTGGAAACCACCCCCCCGGCCCGCCTACAAAATGGAGCGAGCTGTCGATCAACATCGACAGCCGCCCCTTTTGTAGAGAGCTCCGGAGCGAGAGAATTTCTCTCTCGCTCTGGGGCTTGCGCACGCGCAGTGTGGCCGCTGCGCGTGCGCAGGGCTAACTGTCGACCCGGTTGCAAGCACACTGGTGCTTGGTACCGGGTCTGAATGAGACCCGTAGTCCTCGGCACTCCCAAACACTGCTCAATATATACTGTAGCTGGGTGCCATCCAATTTCACCAGGAAAAAATACAAACGAACCCTGAAGGTTGTAATAAACCGAAACTGTTGCACTCAATTTGAGGTTCTCTGTGACCAGAGTGTTTTAAGTCTGCAAGTGCCGCTGCTTCGTTTATATATATATATATATATATATATATATATATATACATATATATTGTATTGCACAGCTGCAGGGAAGCGGCTTTGCAATACTGTACAGCTAATATGCCAATGCCTGCAGGAGGTGTCTGGGGGATAAAGATGCCTCTAGCCGGCATCGCAGATTCAAAAGCTACATGTGAAGATGCAGCAATGGATCGACATCGATAACATCGGTCAGACCCACATCGGTCACACCCACATCATTTCCAAGTTCAAGGGACATTTAAATTTATATTTAACTCTATTGCCAGGGAATGATAGGGTTAAAAACTGATGTTGTTGGTTAAACTCTTGTTCTGCAGGATTCAAAAGCAGTGCAGATTCTCCAAGGAGCACTTCAGTATTTCTAATTGGATTATTCTTTACATTTAATCATTGCCAGTGTGTTGAAGGGAACAGTCCTCTTTACTCACTCTCCTAGATATGTCCTCTGATTTTGACTATAGATGTGCGCTGACCCCCGTGTTTTGGTTTTGGATCTGGATCTCCCCTGGTTAAGGATCTGGATTGGTTTTGCCAAAACCTCACCTCCATGTTTGGTTTTTCGTGTTTTGGTTTTGGATCTGGATTTTTTCTTAAAAAATCATAAAAACAGCTAAAATCACATAAAATGGGCCTGTTTTTGTTCCTACGGTATAATTAACCTCAATAACATTTATTTACAGTAATTTACAATCAATTTTGACCACCTCACAATATTATTTGCTTCATCTACTTAAGGCCAAAAGGTTGCATCCAGCTAGCTGGCTGACTAAGCTAAGTGACACAGTGGGCGGCACTAACATGTGGCAGTTCAGTTTTTAATTTCCAATATGGATACAGCGTGTTATACAGTGTGGGTTGGATACACCAATTATGCACTTACTTTGACATCAGTGTCGGCAGAGCGGGATTGCTGACGGTGTCCTCAGTACATGGAATGGCAGTGCTGCGGTGCTGGCAGTGTCCTCAGTGAAGGGAACTGGTGATGTTGGCAGTGCGGGGGTGCCAGCGGTGTCTTAGTGCAGGTTTGCTGGCGGTATCAGCAGTGTGGGGGTGCCAGCGGTGTCTTTAGTGCATGTTTGCTGGCTGTGTCGGCAGTGCAGGAGTGCCAACAGTGTCTTTATTGCAGGTTTGCTAGCTGTGTCAGCAGTGCCAGGGTGCCAGCGGTGTCCTCATTGCAGGTTTGCTGACTGTGTCGGCAGTGCGGCGGTTGCTGGCGGTGTCCTCAGTACATGGAATGGCAGTGCTGGCACTGTTCTCAGTGTAGGGTGCCAGCTGTGTCTTCAGTGCAGATTTGTTGACTGAGTTGGCAGTGCAGAGGTGTTCTCAATGTAGGGTGCCGTCACAGCAGGGGTGTCAGCGGTGTCCTCAGTGCAGGTTTGTTGACTGTGTCGGCAGTGCAGGGGTGCTGGTGGTGTCCTCAGCGTGGGAGTGCCAGCAGTATGGGAGTCGCTTACTGTGTACTCAGTACGGTGGGCAGCAGTGCAGGAGTGTCGACAGCTATGTTGTCGGCAGTGGGGGATGATGCCAGGGCGGGTGTCAGCGGTGTCGGCAGCAGGGGGTGCCGGTGGTGTCAGGCGGCTGGGGATGGCAGGCGCCATCTTCTTTTCCTCTTTTGTGCTGTTTTCAATGGGCTTAACGCTGATTGGCTGAGAGCCATGACAGACGGCTCTCTCAGCCAATCAGCATTAAGCCCGATCAAAACAAAACCTCGACAGAGGGGTCGCGAGGTTTTGCCTTGGGTCAGTGATCCGGGGCAGGCAGGGAGATCCGAGCTTGCTCGGATCTCCCCGGATCCCTGAAATTCGGGTGGGTTCGGATCTTTGAGATCCAAACCCGCTCATCTCTTGTTTTGACTCTGTCACTATATCCCAGTGTTACAAACATTGAGTATTTCTGACTTTTGTGCTCTGTATATTTATAACCATCATTCTGTACACTGTTCCTTTCTTATGGATGCCACAAGGCTCAGTCAGGGTTGTCTTAACAGCAGTGTGGGCCCTGGGCGAAGCAATGCACTGGGGCCCCTACCCAGTGCCAGATTAATGTCCACATGGGCCTGGAGCTGAAATTTATGAAGGGCCTATTGTGTGCCGCTGCAGGGGGTGTGACCAGTGCTGCAGCAGTGTGACTGGTGATGTGGGGTCATGACCAGTGTGGTGTAGGTGTGATTTACATAGGGATGTGCAGAGGTGGAATTGCCGGCGTTGTAGCACTGCACTGGGGCCCACCGCAATAAAGGGGCCCGCAGCTGGCTGCATTATAATGAGTCATATTGACTCATTATACGCCACCGCGTGCTGCCAACCAGTCCCAGTGATAACATCATGGAATGATGCACTGCCTGTGGTCGGGGATGTGATCCAGCCGGAGTTGGCTGGGCCCCCCTCTCTTCCCCTTATCTCCTCTCTCCTACCTGCTCCTCCCAGTCCCGCCCTGCTTTTCCACGACTGGCCTGGCTCTTCCTCTCTTAAGTAGTCCTTGCCACTGGCACCTGGGATCTGATGTCACAATCTCGTGACTGTCCCCGATGTTACAACCCAAGGAGGAGAGGAGGATCCACGAGCTGCAGTTCTGGGATCACGTAAGTAAATAGTAATATAAGTAATATATTTGTCATCCTCTCCCTGTCACCCTCTCCCTGTCACCCAATGCCTGTCACCCTCTCCCTGCCACCCAATGCCTGTCACCCACTGCATGTCACCCAATGCCTGTCACCCTCTCCCTGTCACCCACTGCATGTCACCCTCTCCTTGTCACACACTGCCTGTCACCCTCTCCTTGTCACCCTTTCCCTGTCACCCAGTGCCTGTCACCCGCTCCCTGTCACCATCTCCCTGTCACCCTCTACCTTTCCCTGCCACCCACTGCCTGTCACCCTCTACCTTTCCCTGTCACCCACGGCACTATGAACTTGGGGTGGGACAGAGGAGGGGGCCCAAAACATATTTCTGCACATGGGCCCACCAGTCACGAGTTCTGCCACTGGGGGTATGGCCTGTGTTGTGGGTGTGTTTTGACTGTATACAGTGCCACAACTACAGGTATGCGACCGGTGATGCTGCACAAAACGCAGGGCTCTGTTTGCAGCACCGTCGCTACCCCATGGCCCGTGTTACTGGCTAGCAGGGTGTTTGCACCCTGCAACCAGTATCACTGCTGCAGTGCTGCCCAGTCAGACACCCTGCAGTCTTTGCAGCATCCTCAGTGTTGCACTTCCAGGCCCCTCTACACGACAGCATGACGTCATGCGCTTAGGGGGCAGTGCCGGCACAGGGCGGTCTGGAGTCAGCGGATTGTGTGTGTGTGTGTGTGACACTCTGGACGGCTTGTATAAAACACCCTGATCCGTTTATGTAATCAACGTTTCAGAACTTGTATTTGTCCTTTTGGTAATCCTGACGAAAGAATGAATACAAGTTCTGAGACGTTGATTACTTAAATGGATTTTAGTGTGTATTATACAAGCTGACAGTCATAATGTCAACATTAATCATGTCGACATGAAATTGATGAAAAAATTACTGTGTGTGTATGAGGGGAGAGGGGGAGGTTAGGCCCTAGGGCAGGTGTGGGGAACTTTTTGATATATAAAACATTATTCACGGGCCTGGTGCAGACTACACTCCCTCGATGTGACGTCGCCGGTGATTACAGCAATGCCCAAAGCATCCTGAGGATGCTCCGGGGAGCTGTAAGGGCAGCAGTGTGACCATCTATAGCATCCTAAGGACACTCCAAGCGGCACTGCTGCATAGATTCTGGCTACAGGGTGCCATTCTAGGCACCCTGCTAGCCAGATGAGGCTAGCAGAGAAAAGCTCTGAGGGCCAGACCAAATGACTCCGCGGGCCTTATACAGCCCCCTGGGCCTGAGGTTCCCCATCCCTGCCCTAGTGGAAGCTAGGATGCAGGAGAGGAGCACAGGTTTAGACACTGCATGGAGGGTTAGGCACTAGGGGAGGATACAGTTAGATTGCGGAGGGTGGCTAAGATTATGCACTACAGGGAGGGTTAGACGTAGGGATTAGGGTTAGGTTGTGCAAGGGTTAGGTTGTGCAGGGAGGTTAGGCACAGGGCTAGCTCCAGGGGTAGCAGCCTCCTGTGCCGCCCAGGTGATAGTCGCCCCCTAATTACCATAGGCCATGCCCCCTAAATGACGTTATTTGGGGCGTGCCCGCATGGCACTCCTCCCGTGTGACATCAGGTAGGGGGAACCCAGCACTTTGTCACTAGCTGGGCTTCCCCCAGCCCTCTCCCAACAGTGAAAGGATGCCGCGTGCATGCGCACAGCATTCATTCAGACTCCGGGGTCCGGCACAGCCGCACAGGTGCGGCGGTGGGGGCACCCAACCTCCCGACCAGACTACCCGCGGGCCAATTCGGCCCACGGGTGGAACAGCGGAACAGTTCTGAAATCGGGATGTTGGGGAGGGGTGCGCCCTCTATGGGGTGGCTACCCTGTTCGACTGCACTGGTTGAACACCCCAAGAGCCGGCCCTGGTTAGGCACTAGTGGAAGGTTAGGGTTAGGCTGCAGGGGGAGGAGTGGGTTAGGCACTACTGGGAGGGGTAGAGATTAGGTTTAGGGATAAGCAGGAGCAGCAGAGGTCATGACTGCTGGGACCCGGAAGCTGCGCTGGAGCTGCCACAGCCATCAGGAGCAGGTTAGTGGGCCAACAGGGATGATATGTCGGTATTCCATCACAGTCTACATGATGAATGTCGACATATCATACCACACCCGATTTAGTCCACCCCCATAAGTGTGCCTTAAGCTCCTGTACCCTCCCTACTTACTACTGTGTGTGTGAGATATATATATATATATATATATACACACATGCTCCTGTATCCACCTAATTTAACACACACACACATCTATATAAGTATCTATGTAAATAAATATATACATACAGTACATACATACACAGAAAACATACAAAAATAATACACAGAGGCCAAACTTTACACTGACCTGTTAAACTGAAGTGACATGCTAGACTGCAGGGCCTTCCATCCTGAAGTAGGCAGCGATTGGTCTGGTGCACAGTCACAGGACACAGCTTTGAAGTAGGATGGCCCAGGAGGCGGAGCTTAAGGCACGTAGAGGCGGAGCTTTGGTGGCCAGTGGTGGGCGGGGCTTAGGTCAACCAGCCGATGGGCTCAACTTCGTGCTGCCGGGAGGTGAGTGAGCTGGGCAGGACACAGCTTTGCAGCAGGACGACCAAGGAGGCGGAGCTTCGGCGCCCCGCGGTGGGCGGGGCTTTGGTTGATCAGCCGAGAATGGAGGGGTGGGGGTTACGATGGGCTCAGCTTCGTGTGGTCGGGAGGTGAGTGAGCTGGGCTGTCGGTGGAGACAGGAAAAAATACTTTTTTCCTGTCTGTATTGCAGTCAGTGTATCCTGTGGGCCTGTTTACAATGGAAGGCCTGGAGCTGTAGCTCCACCCACCCCATTGTTCATCCGGCCCTGCCCCTACCCACCCATTCACGGGAAAAAAAATGTAAATGGTCAATAAAATGAAACCCTCCTGCATGCCCATCAGACCTCTCACTCATGCAGAGAGACTCTGTCTGACTGGTCTGAAGCCAGCGGATGAAGTGAAACTAGGACTGAGGCGAGTACTTGTCACCGGTGGGGGGGGAATGGGGTGGGGGAGGTTAGATCAGAATACAATGCACCGGCGGCCGGCTTATAAAAATATAACAAACTTACCAACTGGAAGCGGCTGCAGGGGGCCAGTTGGCGGCCCCTACAAGCTTCGGGTCCTTGGGCAACTGCCCAACAAGCCCAATGGAAGAGATGGCCCTGGACTACAGAACATTTGGCTGCCAAATGTTCTGTAGTCTCTCTACAGTTACTTTAGTTAGCCTGATATCCTCTTTTAAATTACAATCTCCACCAGGTTATTTGAAAGATATTTCTTTCTTCTTTTCCATTCACTTTCAACAATAAGAATTTTTTAAGTCATGTAACATTTGTCACATGGCATATTCAGAACATGTCCTGCCATCTCCCTCGCAGACCCCCCAAACCGCAGCAGGATTGACATGCTATGGCATTTGGGGGGCATGTCTGGTTGCCGTTCCCGTAAACAGAGGCGTGTAGCCTCCGTTATCCAGGAAGGACGAGGCCAGGGTCTGCGTCATAGACACAGACTCCTGGCTTCTTGCGAGACCCTGCAAAAGCTACCAAAGAAGCAACCATTGTGACCTTCGTTTGCGATGGTGATCCCAGCCTGCGACATCAGTCACAGTGCTGGGATTGCAAATGCAGCAAGGATGTTTCTGACACTTCCTTCTGCATTTGCATGTGAGATGGACAGATTTGCACAACTGCTTGTGTGTGGCTCTGCAAATCCGTCCATCTCTGTATCAGGCCCTCAGTTCGGAACTCGGATTTAAGAAACATTTGCATGTAAATAGGTCCACAATAGCTATTTTATCGATTTTGTATTGATTTTCGATAGAATTTCATCAATTTTTAGGAGTCCAAAACCATACTAAAACACTTGAGTGTGGTTTTTCCAAAACCAAAATATGGTGGCCCGTGCACATCTCTACTTAAAACTATACATGCAATGTTATTTGCACTTTAATACTTACCACCTACAGAACATCCACTGTGTAATACAGCCAGAAACACAATGTTTACGTATTTAGCCAAAGGCCAAATTCTCTTTGTCCATCACACGATTATTGTGTTGTAATATTTATTGCAGAAATGTTTTTGTCAGCTATTTTCAAGGTAATATCCAACATTCTCTTTCATTCAGCTTAGAGGCGATCAGTCACTGGAAGCTGACAAAATGTCTGTAAATATACAGAGGCCATCTCGGAAATCAGTCACAAAGATGCTTTGTAAGTATGAACTTTAAAACTGCATGTTAGAATTATTGTGTCTCTAATAGAGAGATGATAGAAAAATGCTGTTTTTCCTACATTTGCAACAGTAGCTTGAAAATGTGTTTGTATGAACTTTTTGTTTTATCTTTGTATTGGACTTTTAGTATTGTCGTCTCCAAGAACTTACCATAATTAAGTGTTGTGTAGATATACTATTGGGGGTAAATTTACTAAAGTGAGAGTTTTTAGAAGTGGAGATGTTGCCCATAGCAACCAATCAGATTCTACAGTAGCTATTATCTTCTAGAAGCTGCTAGTTGAATATTAAGTAGAATCTGATTGGTTGCTATGGGCAACATTTCCATTTCTGAAAACTCTCATTTTAGTAAATTTAGCCCTTGGAATGTAGACTTAAGACTTAGGGGCCTATTCATCATTACTAAAAACCCGATGGAGGTAATTAGGCTTAGAACTCACATGGAGTTCTACCTAATTACCGGGGGAATTCATCATTCCTCCTCTCCATAACTATCTATTTACGAAAAGCTGTCATTTTTGCGATGACAGCTTTTCAGAAAATAGATACTTTTCCATATCTGCTCTAACTTACCGCAGCTGTAATCCGTGCTGTGCATGCGCCGGTACGTTCACAAAAGCGGCACATGCGCAGCACTGAATACAGCTACGGTAATTCTGTGTCCGTCCACCCCCCCTCCCCCTCTTATCTGCACAGCCTGTCAAAGGCTGCAGCCGCGGACCCCGACTTTTTTTTTTTTTACTTTACTGTGTTCTGCTGGGAGAACACACTGAGCAGCAGCCAGAGCCGGCGGAGGGACCAGGGAGCGACGGAGGGAGCCGCGGAGGACCTGCTCACACAGAAAGCAGGTAAGTGTAACCTACTATATGCCACCTGAGAGCAGCGTGTTGTAACACCATCAAATTCCAAAAATACATAATTTTCAGAATTTCATGAATAGCCTAATTTCTACATCCCCATACTACTGTATGGGGAGTGAGGAAATTAACGCAGACGGACTTAACCAGGAGATCAGTGATATCAACTGTGTTAAGTGTGTTAATGAATACTATACTAGTCACTATACTGGCACCGCTGGAGTAAAAAGGAGTATTTCCCAAACAGGCACTAGCCCTGCGCCTACCAGTCTGGGGTTGGTTTTCACCGAAGCAGAGACCTCACATTCATGGTGTCCCTATTGTGGCCTTGTGCTATGGGCGGACTTCTGAGTTTATTTTTAACAAACTGGAGGAAAGTGCTAGAAAGACATTTAGAAAGTAGAACCATAAGTAACACTGGGCAAGCTCTCTTCTATTTTGCTGGATTAAGTCCCACAAGGAACAGATGTAAGAATTGAATGCTTACGTAGTTGCACACTAATCTCACCCTTTCTCTTCATAGTTGTCTTGGTGATGGTCTTTGCCTTCTGCTGGGCTCCCTTTCACGTGGACCGACTTTTCTTTAGCTTTGTGGTTGATTGGACTGAACCTCTTGCTAATGTCTTTAACCTCATTCATGTCATTTCTGGTAAGTTCTATTTACTAATATTAAATAAACTCAGTATTACATCACGTGATGATGTATGGTAGTGTTATTGGATATTGTAAAGGAATCTAAAGTGTGGGCTACTGCACAGTCTCCATGATGCTTCTTTAAGGAGGCATCAATTCATAACCAAGATGGCCACCGTTAGGTCTTCTGCGCATGTGTATTACATAGCTTTGATAGACCCTGCGATATCCTGCATTAGATGCCCGCTGTAACCGCTTACACAAGTATGGTTACCCATATACAGTAACCAGTTGGTGACCTGTAAGTTCGGAACAAGCTAACCTCTATCCAGTTGTCTGCATGTGCATAATTGTGAGTACAATTGTAAAATTGCATTACTGCTTAATAAATCACCCCACTGATTAAGTACTAAGCTGTTCCATGACTTGAGGGATCTGCTGATGTATACTATCACTCTGCTATAACCTACAACAATAACACACACATATTTAACAATCTAAGTGGGGATCATCTTCCAGAATTCCAGAGTTCCACATTACAATGTAGCACTTGTCCTGCACCTGATTTGGAGTCCATGGCTCGACAAATGAGAACCCAGATATTTTTTTTCTACTATGCATTTGATCCTTTTTTTATCCTTTTTTATCCTCGAGCACTGCACCTCTTCTCCAGAAACAGTGCAATGGAGCAAGCTGTGAGGACTCCAGGGGGTATATTTACTATGGTTTGATTTTGTTTTCTGTTCAATTTTGCATTCAATTTTGGTTCGATTTTTTATGAAGAGATTTACTAAAGGCCAAATCAAATGTAAAATCTAACAGAAAAAGGAATTTGAAATTAAATTGAATTTCTGAAAAACTTCGATGTTTTCACATAGAGGGCAATAGGATCCCTTCATTTACTAACAATCGATTTGTAAATCGAATGAAAAAGGAACTCAAACTTGAACTGCAAATCCCCAAATGAATAGAACTTCATGCATTAATTTTCAGCATGATCAGTTCAATTTCACACAGATGCATACATCAGTGAGATACATACATGTATCTTACTGTAAAAAGCTTGCAAGAGTTAATGTTTAAAAAAAAATTACGTGGGGTCCCCCCTTAAATTAGAACCAGCCCTGGACTTTTCATAGCCAGTCCTGGTTGTCTAAGTACAGGGACTAAATTGCGTAGGGTTCCCCTGTACTTAGCACAACCAACACCAGGCTCTGATCCAGTCCTGGTTCTGGAAATACAGGGAAAGAAATGCGTAGGGTTCCCCTGTAATCTCCACAACCAGCACCAGACCATTTCTAGCGGGGGGGGGGGGGTAATGTCACAGCTAGGGAAACCCTATTATCAGGTTCCCCAGCCGAAACATTACTCCTGACCACTAGTCAGCCCAGGCAAGGGATCCCTGGGGAAATGGGGACCCCCCAATAAAGGCTATCCCGCCATCCATGGACAGTGGGTGGTGGGTTGATAGTGTAAGTGTAGTGTATAAAAATAATAGT
This sequence comes from Taudactylus pleione, assembly GCA_031769625.1. NCBI lineage: Eukaryota > Metazoa > Chordata > Amphibia > Anura > Myobatrachidae > Taudactylus > Taudactylus pleione. The sequence goes on from JAUIMM010000175.1 coordinate 7,881,255, forward strand.
AAACATTCTCTTCATGAGTAGAACTGCAGGTCCCAGCAAGCCTCCCCAGCATGCTGGTACTTGGAGAACCATAAGTACCAGCATGCGGAGCATTAAGGGCCTGCTGATATCTGTAGTTCACTTGTAAAGAAATGTTTAAATAAACATATACAAACACCATGACAGTATAGTTTTGTTACATACACACTCATAGAATTTTGTTACATACACACTCATACATACTCACCTACGTTACCTGGACTGGTCCCCTTCTCCCTGTAGGCATCCTAGGTCTTCATAAAATAAAAAAAAATGAGAAAACCCTACCCATGCAACAGACAACAACCACAATGGTTGTAAGCTCCCGAATGTAGAGCTCAGACATGGTTTTTTTGTAGAGCTGTGTCTACAGAGGTCTGCCCCAGCCTCTCTCATCCAATGAATGGCTCCCACCATTGAAGTCAATGATGAGAGCCGCAGGGTGACTAAAGGTGATTCTGTGTTTCCCACCATTGACTTCAATGGTGGGAGACGTTCATTGGCTGAGAGAGGCGGGGGCTGACCTCTCTCAGGCAATGAACGCTTAGACACAGCCCTACAAAGGGAAAAACCGCGTCTGAGCTCTTCATTCGGGATGTAACAACCATCCTGGTTGTTACCTGTTGCGTAGGTCGGGTTTTCTCTTTTTTTATGAAGACCTAGGATACCTACAGGTAGAAGGGGACCAGTCCAGGTAATGTAGATGAGTATGTATGCGTGTGTATGTATGTAATAAAACTATACTGTCATTGTGTGTGTGTATTGTGTTTATTTAAACATTGTTTTACAGGTGAACTACAGGTACCAGCAGGCTCTTAATGCCCCGCATGCTGGTACTTGTGGTTCTCCAAGTACCAGCATGTGGGGGAGGCTTGCTGGGACCTGCAGTTCTACTTGTGAAGACAATGTTTACTATTCTTTTTTTACACTACACAATTACACTTTCAACCCACCACCTACTGCCCATGGGTGGCGGGGATAGCCTCGAGCTATCAGCCTAGGCCTGGGGTGCCCTGGAGAGGGGGACCCCTTTATTGGGGGGGTCCCCCTCTCACCCCGGCCTGGGCTGACTAGCGGTCAGGAGTAATGTTTCGGCTGGGGAACCCAGTGATAGGGTTTCCCTGGTTGTGACATTACCCCCCCCCCCACTAGAAAGGGTCTAGTGCAGGTTGTGGAAATTACAGGGAAACACTACACATTTTTTCCCTTGTAATTCCAGGACCATGACCGGATCAGTGCCTGGTGCTGGTTGTGCTAAGTACAGGGGAACCGAACGCAATTTTTTCCCTGTACTTAGACAACCAGGACTGGCTATGAAAAGTCCAGGGTTGGTTCTGTTTTAGGAAGGGACCCCACATAATTTTTTTTAAACATTAACTCTTTACAAGCTCTTTACAGTAAGATACATGTATGCATCTCACTGATGTATGCATGTATCTGTGTGAAATCGAACTGATCATGCTGAAAATGAAAGCATGAAGCAGTTCTATTCATTTGGGGCTTTGAAGTTTGTTTTGGAGTGGGATTTGCTGTTTGATTTGGACATGAACATGCAAAATCGAACAGCAAATCGCTTCTTAAACTGAAACAAGATTGAATTTCAGTTGAAAATCAAAAGCAAAATCCATTCTTAGTAAATTTGAGATTTGCTAAGGGATTTTGCTGTTCAAGTTCAATTCGATCTCAGGAGATTTCAAAGATTCATAAAAATGAATCTCTAATCGAACTTTAGTAAATTTATCCCCAGGAGTGTAATGCTGTAATGTATTTAGTGCATGAAGTGTAATAACCACTTTCTATAAAAATAAAAATAATTTAATGATATGACTTAGCAATGAATCTATAGAACACTTTAATCAGAAGCAAGAACATCATTCTACAATTACAACTCTATGGTGTATATTTATCAAAGTTCAATTATAGGTTCGATTTAGCTCCCCTGAAATCGAATCAAATCAAATGTAGAAATTCCTGTCAATATCATACATTTACTAAAATTCAATTTTGGAAGCCTGATTTTGAATAGTGATTTCTTGTTTGATTTTGCAAGCCTACTGTATATCCAAATCAAACACCAAATTGAACACCAAATCAAACACAAAGTCGAACTTCAAATCCCCAAAATAATACACCTGCTTCATGCTGGAATTTTTAGCATGAGCAAGTGTGTATTACACAAATGCATGCACAGATCAGTGAGATCCGTGCACGCTTCTGTGTATAAAAAGGTTGTAAAATGTTAATATAAAAACAAATGACATGGGGTCCCCCCCTAAAAGTATAACCAGCACCAGGCTTTCCTGAGCCTGCCCTGGTTGTGAAAATATTGGGGACAAAAGACATAGGGGTTCCCCCGTATTTTGCACAACCTGCACTGAGCACAGTGAGCCGGTACTGGTGTTGGAAATACAGGGGACAAAAGACGTAGGGGTCCTTTCCAAAACCAGCACCAGTAACCTTTAGAAACCTAGCAGCTCTCACCATTAAAGTCAATGGTGGGAACTGTTCATTGGCTGAGAGAGGCGGAGGCTCGCTGCTCTCAGCCAATGAATGCTCAGCCCATGCATTTCTAAGTGGAATGCCGCAGCTGAGCTGTCATTCAGGAAGTAACATCCTTAGAGGATGGTACTTATGTCCTTGGCTTGGGACTTTGTGTTTTTTTTGTTTTAGGAAGACGTGGATGTCTACATGGAGAAGAGGACATGTACAGGGTTTGTAGGTGAGTATGTGTGATAAAGTTCTAAATTCACGTGTGTGTCTTGTGTTTATTTTAATAATTCTTTTGCAGATTAACTAGAGGTACCAGCAGGCCCTTAATGCCCCGCATGTTGGTACTTGTAGTTCTCCAAGTACCAGCATGCGGGGGAGGCTTGTTGGGACCTCTAGTTCTCCTGTAAAAGACATTGTTATTTAATCTATTTTTATACACAATCAACTCGGCACCCTAGGGATTCCTGATGTGGGCTGACTAGCGATCAGGTATAATGCTTTGGCCGGGGGACCCGGTGAAAGGGTACCCCAGCTGTGGCATTACACCTCTGCTAGAAAGAGTCCAGAGCTGGTTTTGGAAAATACGAGGGACCCCTAAATTTCCCCCCTCCCATATTTCAAAAACCAGTACCGGCTTCCTGTGCCTCTCAGCCAATGAACGGTTCCTACCATTGACTTTAATGGTGAGAGCTGCTAGGTTTCTAAAGGTTACCGGTACTGGTTTTGGAATGGACCCCTATGTTTTTTGTCCCCTGTATTTCAAAATACAGGGGGCACCCCTACGTCTTTTGTCCCCCATATTTTCACAACCAGGACAGGCTCAGAAAAGTCTAGTGATGGTTATACTTTTAGGGGGGGAACCCACGTCATTTTTTTTTTTTTATATTAACACTTTACAACCTTTATACACACTAAAGCATGCACGGATCTCACTGATCTGTGCATGCATCTGTGTAATTCATACCTGATCATGCTAAAATCACCAGCATGTGCCAGGTCTATTATTTTGGGGATTTGAAGTTTGATTTTGAGTTCCGTCCAAATCGAATATTAGTAAATCAGGGATTTGTATGTTGGTTTACAGTATGTAAAAGTACCTATGTTTTGCTGATGTTCGACTTTGAGTGGGATTCAATTTTATGTTCAATTTCACATTCTATTTTACCTTTAGTAAATCTCCAGAGGCATAATCTACTAAAAACCGAATGCAAATCGGATGTCAAATAACACAAAATTCAACATCGAACATTAGTAAATAATATACCTCATATCAGACTTGAACAAGAATCCGTTATTTTCTCCTGCCCTTTTTTAAGTGATCATCTAATTTTGTAATCAATTTCAGCATAACCGCATTAAGGACCTGATTTATACCCAATCGCTAAGGCACGATGGCTCGCTGTGGGGCGATTGTTGCTCAGTGAGCATGCGTATATGTCGCAGTGCACATGCGTAAGCCAGTCATTGCAATGGGGAATCATGTGCTCGTAGCACAAAGCCAGAGCGCTACTTTGCGTGACAGATAGTGCCGTTTGTGGATAGTTACAGGGGAAGGTGCTTATGAATGGGGGAGTGGTGTCGCGGACGCAGGCGTGTCAGGCCGACAAAACGCTGTTTAAAGAGCGTGCATAATTAGCAAAGTAGTGTCATTGTACACGTCACCTGCATGTATTTCAGCCTGCAATGATCACAGCGCTTGCGACGGGGTAGGGCTACCTCAAGGGCTGCGAGCAGGTCCGATGGCTCTCGATGTTACCGATTAATTCAACAATTCCTGGATAAGATATGTGTTGTGAGGGGAAAGGGGGAGTCTTTATACACTAGCGTGTGCTCAGTGCCGTAGCTCGCAAAGATATAGAGGGCGTCCTTACGGCATGCAGTGCAGGCGTGGAATTTGAATATCCGGCCCCTTTTTGCCAGTGAGCAGCTGCATTTTGCGAGCAGGTCTGAATGAGCTCCTAAATCCATTTTAGCACATACACATACATCACTTACAGATTTTGGCTACAATGCAGCATGGCTTGAATTCATGAAACCCTCTAGTGTCTCAGTATAGAGCGTGTCTTGATTAAATGTCTCAGAACAGATGAATAGCCAGGCATTCCTTATAATAAGAAATGGTTTGACACCTGCTGATCTTTTGGCCGCCAGCTACTTGAAGAGGAGAATAGGGAGGCGGAAAATATCTGAACTGTGGCTGCAAATTATCACCTAGTTCTATATCTGTGCCATGTATGAAAAAAGGGTTTTGGCAAGGTACCATAGTTAAGTGTTTTGAGATGCGCAAAGCTTTTGCTTTTGTAACTGATGATTACTCCACACCTGTTCTATGTGGTTTCATAGCCAGCAGCCCAATAATTTTTACATTTTGTAATTCGTTAAGAAAAGCGCAGTCTACTTGCAGTACCTTTCTCACTATTTCGCCTTTATTTGTTTACAGGAAAATATATGGATGTATGAATTTCAATTAATCTAAAAATATGCTTTATATGTTTAGTTTTCAGTTGTTACTATTTCAAATGATTTTATTAAATTTTTTTGTATTGAAAGTCTTCCGAAGTTACAGGTTAGTTCTACCCCTGGCCACATGAAATGCTTACATATAGACATCCCAGAAAAACAAATAAATACCATGGGAACTCATCACAGTGAAATACACCTAAGAAGTCTACAAGTTTTCACACTGGGCCTGATTCAGAAATGTACACTATTCTGATTTTTACGTAGTATAGGGGCATATTCAATTAGGTGCGAAAAGTCAACAACTTTTCACCTTGTAAGGTTTTTGTCATGATCGCTAGTTTTCCATGCGGAAAAGTATTGTGCGTAGGGGCGGTGCAGCCGGTGCCTTGCACCGGGGCCCGCTGTGGTGCAGGGGCCCATGGCTGCCTGCATCCACAGCGCCGCTGCCCGCGGACCTGGCCCCATTAAGTAAATGGTTGGAGCCGGAGGGGGCCCGCTTCGGCTCCACCATGACAGATACACCCGCCTTGCCCCGGCCCTTTGTTATGACACAGCGCACGTGACGTCATGACATCACGCGCGGCGTGTCATAACAAGGGGCCGGGCTGCTGGATCGAGAGCAGCCGCGGATCAAGAGGAGCAGAAGAGGGAGAAAAAAATAAGGTAAGTGGCGGTGGTATTTGGGGGAGGAAGAAGCTGTGAGACACGCTGGGGGTGGAAGAGGCTGTGAGACACGCTGGGGGTGGAAGAGGCTGTGAGACACGCTGGGGGTGGAAGAGGCTGAGACACGCTGGGGGGGAATAGGCTGAGACACGCTGGGGGGGGATAGGCTGAGACACGCTGGTGGGGGAAATATGCTGTGAGACACACTGGGGGTGGAAGAGGCTGTGAGACACGCTGTGGGTGGAAGAGGCTGAGACACGCTGGGGGGGAATAGGCTGAGATACGCTGGTGGGGGGAATAGGCTGAGACACGCTGGGGGTGGAAGAGGCTGTGAGACACGCTGGGGGTGGAAGAGGCTGTGAGACACGCTGGGGGTGGAAGAGGCTGTGAGACACGCTGGGGGTGGAAGAGGCTGTGAGACACGCTGGGGGTGGAAGAGGCTGTGAGACATGCTGGGGTGGAAGATGCTGAGACATGCTGGGGGGAATAGACTGAGACACGCTGGGGGGAATAGACTGAGACACGCTGGGGGGGAATAGACTGAGACATGCTGGGGGGGAGAGGCTGAAGCACATGCTGGGGGGGAGAGGCTGAAGCACATGCTGGGGAGAAAGAGGCTTAGACACACATTGGGGGAGGAAAAAGGCTGAGACACACTCTGGGGGGGGGGTAGAGGCTGAGACACACGCTGGGGGGGAGAGGCTGAGACACACGCTGGGGGGGAGAGGCTGAGACATGCTGGGGGGGAGAGGCTGAGACACGCTGGGGGGGGAAAGGCTGAGACACATGCCTGGGGGAAAGAGGCTGAGACATGCTGGGGGAAAGAGGCTGAGACACACGCTGGGGGGAAAGAGGCTGAGACACATGCTGGGGGGAAAGAGGCTGAGACACATGCTGGGGGGAAAGAGGCTGAGACACATGTTGTGAGGAAAGAGGCTGAGACACATGCTGGGGGAAAGAGACTGAGACACGCTGTGGGGAAAGAGGCTGAGACACACTGGGGCTGGGGGGAAGAGTCTGACATGCCGGGACACACGCTGGGGGGAAGAACGAGGCAGAGACACGCTGGGGATGGAGAGAGAATGAGGCTGACACGCTGGGGCTGGGACACATGCTGTGGCTGGGGGAGAGAATGAGGCTGACACGCTGGGGCTGGACAGACTGGATTTACTGACTGGGGGGGGCAGTGAGGGTGGTGAAAAAACAAGGCTGGGCAGCAGGACAGACACTGGATTTAATTACTGGGGGGGCAGTGAGAGGTGGTGAAAAAATGTTGAGGTGCGGGGTGCCAGGAATGAGCAGGGCTGGTGGGGGGCCCAAAGCATATTCTTGCACCTGGGCCCACTCTCTAGTTCCGCCACTGATTGTGCGTGTCCCCGCATATCCCCGAATTCAATTAGAAAATAGAAATCGGCGAAAACGACACAAGGCGAAGTCGGAGCAAACGAAAAGTACTATAAAAATGGGGAAAACAGTCTGTACCCCCCGAAAAGCTGCACTAACATAGGGGATCACTATAGGGATGTACTAGTACCCCTAATAAAACTAATCTGGGTACTTAAGTTTTCTCAATTGCTTGCTATTAACGTCTTTGCATAAGTCGCAAAGAATGGCATTAAGCAATATTTTTTCTTCAAAATAACTAGTTCCAGCAAATTTGGGGTACATGAAAATGGGTGCTAGCATATTTTAAAGTTGCTATAGTGACGTTTTAAAAAACTTAAAAAATCCACCTGCAATCTTAAAAACACCTGGTGCATACTTGGGGACCCCACTGGAGTCTATTTTGCTAGCTTTAATGTTTATCCACCAACTTGGGACTTTTTCGCAACCAAATTTAAAGTACTTTTTTGGGGTGTTCTTAAGTATTTTTTTTTTTTTTTTGACACAGTTTAGCTTTGGGGAGCTGTACCAAGGGTGCTGTGTGGTTTCCGCAAGTTTGCACCCCAAAACCCCAATTTTGCACTTTTTTTCGCCTGCTTTCATAGGAGAATCTTTTCCACTGAGTCCAATGCATTGACTTTCCGCACCTGCGAAAAGTCTACACAATTAAATACGGGGTTAAGTTTTTTCGCCTGGCGAAATTACGTCACCGGCTAAACTTTTTTGTCGAAAACGGCTTTTCCCTTCTAATTGAACATACCCCTAAGGGGTAATCGGCAGTCTGCATATACATTTAAGTCGCACAGAGCATACTTCAAGGTAGTCGCTTGCACCGACTTTTTACTCGAAGTGTGATTGACAGTCAGGGAGTGCTTGTGGGAGGTAACGGGGAGTGGTTGTAAAAAGCTCAGGTGTCTGCAACATTTGCATATATTTGCATAGCAGCTACTGGATGTATGCAATTACAGCTGCGATAGCATTAGTGTACAACCCTGAGTCAGGCCCATAGATTCTAATATGACCAACTTCAGATGCTTTAAATGTGTGTTGCCAGGTGCTTAAACTTCATACACACACAAAAACAACTAATGGCAGCATTGCCTTGCTTCAGGCAATATTTATTAGAGTAAGTATATTTAAAATGGTAATAATAGTAATAGCCAAATTAGATCTGTTTTTGCATGAAATATTATTGCCCTTTTATCTGGCAGGCAAAATCTGCAAAATGTTTCATATGAAAATCCATTGCTTAGTAATATACCCCTTAGTTATTGTATATTTGGAGTTGTGCTGTGTTTGAGGGAATATTGTCTACTGTAGTCTACATAACAGCACAAAACATTAAGCCTTGGTTATTAAAATACATACACATTTCCCAAACCAGATACAGGATGTAGCACTGTACAGTACATACTGTACATGCAATTATGTATAAAGACTATGGGCAGGGCCGCCATCAGGGGGGACTGGCGGGCCTCAAGTCCCGGGCCTGGAGACAGCGGAAAGAGAGGGGGCCCAGACGCAGCAGTGCTGCACTGGCAGCCATGTTCAATGGAATACAACGCTGCCGGCTGCTTGTAATTTATTGTGCCGCCACAAGCCAGCCAGAGCTTGCGGACTGACAGCCAATCAGGAGCAGCTGCTCCTGATTGGCTGCTGGTCCGCAAGCTGTGATTGGCTCACAGCCGTGCCATATTTGAAATTCCGATGCACGGATGCAGCGCTACTACCAGAGCCACTCGCCCCCCCCCCCTACTACTACTCCCCCCCCCAGTCCAGCCAGCTGTCCCTGCCCTGCTCAACCCCCCGTTTCTGCCTTACTTCCTTGCCCTGTGCTTTCCCCCTAGTCCTGCCAGCCTTCCCTGTCCTGCCCCCTCCTCACAGGTCTTAGTAGCAATAGTAGTAAATAAGACAGACCCTACTCCATATATTTGATTAATAAACTATATGGAGTAGTGTCTCCTCATTTACTACTATTGCTACTAAGACCTGTGAGTGCCGCTCGTGACCCTCTTTATATATATATATATATATATATATATACGCTGCTTTACTGCTTTTTAAATTGGTTTACGCACAAATTGGTGTCCCACCCTCTGGTGTAGCTCCACCCACCTCTGCCAAACCCTATTGGTGAGGGCCCTGCCTATTCTTTCAGTCCCGGGCCCCACGATTTCTGATGGCAGCCCTGACTGTGGGGCCTATTCATCAACAAACAAAAAAAATCAATAAAGTAAAAAAAAAATCTTCACCAAGCCGGGTGGGTGGTCGGGGTCCAGGCGGCCAGGTAGGTGGGGGAGAGGAGCGGACACAGAGTAACCGCAGCTGTAATCAGTGCTGCACATGCGCTGCTTTTGTGAATGCAACGGCACATTAACAGCACTGATTACAGCTGCGGAAAGATAGAACAGGCAGAGACAAGTATCTATGTCCTGAAAAGCTGTCATCGCAATAATGACAGCTTTTTGGAATAGATACTGATGGAGAGGAGGAATGATTAATTTCTCCGGTAATTAGGTAAAACTCCATGCGAGTTCTAAATCTAATTACCTCTATCAATATTTTAGTGTTAATGAATAGACCCCTGTATCACATTCTGACATCTATATTTACTGCAACAGTTACAACATATTATAGAGGAAAGGGAATATATCTGTTTTTATTTCAAACTCTTTGATTCATAATAAGATAATATTAAGATATTGTAATATGTGATGATTCAAATCTGCAAGCTTCCCTGCAGTAGTCATTTGCACATGTGTAACTATTAACAAGGCTGTGATTTTAAAATGTGCGTAGACAAAGGAAGACACACACACAGCAATACACATAGACACACACACACCTATCCTTAGCATTTGTGGTTATATATGAGCATTTTCCACTAAGAAAATATACGGTTAATGATCTTTTAAATCTTGCATGTCCTTCTCTCATCTTCTACTGTAGGTGTCTTCTTTTATCTCAGCTCCGCTGTCAATCCTTTGATCTACAACCTTCTCTCTAGACGCTTTCGCTCTGCATTCAGAAACTTTCTCCCACCACTTTTCAAACACTGGAGTCCAAAAATTCCTGTCCAAGTTCTAGTGCCTCAGAAAAGCATCTTGATCTTGGCTGAACGAAACCGCAAAGACTCGGCCGAAGAAGGCAGTCCATCCTTTCCCCACCGAGCCTCAGTGTGCAGCTCCCACCTCTCCACCGTTTTGTGATTTGTCATGGTGGGGAGCAAAAGGGGACTTTGGACATGTGGGCAATCAACTGTTGAAGGAATTTATTTAGACAACTGCTAATACTCAATCTTTTGCCCAGTGAATAGTCATTTCATTCATAAGAGAAGTGGCTTAGTCTAAGAACCGCATAATCATTTCATTGCTAAACTAAACTCAATGAAAACATGTTGCTCTATGCATGCAAATCATGTTAAGCAACTTGTGTTTTTTGTACTTTTAGCTCTGTGACATTATAGCATTACAAATGGCTTAATATATGTACTTTAAAATGGCATACTTTTATATGACTGACATGATGCTTAATAATTGAAGGACTTGAGTAATGATGCAACTGAAAGAATAGTAAATAAGGGATGCAACTAAAAGAACAGTAAATAAGGGATGCAACTAAAAGAACAGTAAATAAGGGATGCCTGCAGCTAAGCATTCTTTCTTTACTAATCATTTGAAATTGATGTTCTGTGCACTGTGCTGCCGGGAAGATGCCTGAAAGTATGTTACATATATGGCCCCGACCAATTTACTTTAGAAAGTATTGTTTGCATGCAAACTACAGTAGCATCAGTTGCAGTCATCGCAAGCCATGAGAGTTAAGACCTTGGACTGGTCCCTCCTACTAGATGGAAGATATTGAGGTTCAGTAGAAAATAACCCATTTTGGATGGTGATCTCTTAAAAAGAGTTACAAAGTCTGGAGAATAACGGAAATCGCAGACATTGTACCATCTATGCATACAATAGAAAACAAGGGACATGTTTATGAAAATTAGGTGCAGGTGGTAATTAAGGGCCAATGTATAGTCTGTCTCCATTGTACTCCAGCCAGTGAATGCTGGGACTGTACTCGAGCAAGAAAAGGATAGCTCCAGGCAGCCAAACCTTGCAGGGCCGTAACCAACAATTAAAGTTAGACGTGAAGCCTCCTGTGAGACCTTCAGAGTAAATTTAAACAAAGGAAGCATGAAGAAATTATGGTGAAAGTGACTTTATTGCCCCCTGAGATCACAAAATAATCAACCACAACAGTTTTTATCGTGGCTTTATATATTTGTGTTGTACAACTTTTGTGCTGCATATGATATTGTCTTCAACAATACACAATTGTAACTGTATTAATGGTGTGTGTGTGTATACTGTAGTCTGATATTGTACTGTAAATCAAGCCATATAATTTACTTACAGGAAAATTCTACATTTTGGGTGGAACATTATCAAAGTAATCCTCAACCTTACCATAACTATGGGGGTCCTTACTCTGATACCGTCATTCTTTGCACTATAGGGGACACAGAATAAAATCTCTACCCCATAAAGGAGATCTTGATCTAGTGTTAACACACAAGCAGAGCCCTACAACTTCCCGTCCATGTGCTCAAGACACTGTTGCAGTTCAACCAACCACTACCTTCTGCTTAAGCCACTATGCCAGTTCAGCCAACCAGCACCTTCTGCTCAAGCCACTGTGTCAGTTCAACCAATCATCACCCTCTGCTCAAGCCACTGTACCAGTTCAACCAACCAGGACTGTAACTAGGATAGTGCGACCTGTGCCATGGCACTGGGCACCGGAGGGCAGGGGGCGCTGTTTGGGCCTGTCAATTTTCTGCTTATTATCATTCTCACTTGTACTTTCCTCTTATTTTATCCCCAGCATCTTCTAGTCTCCCCTATCTCTTCCCTGGCCCTTCCCCATGAGACCATGACCCTTTTTCAGTCTATCTCACTATTTAAAAATTAGGTTGGTACCAATGCTCTTTCTGGCACAGGGCACCAAACAGTCTAGTTACGGCTCTGCAACCGACCACCACCTTCTGCTCAAGCCACTGTGCCAATTCAATCAATCCTCATTTTCTGCTCGTGACACTGTGCCGATTCAACCAGCCGACATGGGTACAACTGCAAAAATGATTAGTGAAGGAGATATACTATGCTATGGAGAGAGGTAAACTGGATAGAGAGAAAGTACCAACAAATCAACTTCTAATGCTGCATACACACGGTACGAATTGTTCAGTGAACGATATAGTTGAACGATTTCCCTTGAACTTTTCTGTAGTGCAGGACAAACAATATTGGGTGTACACACTGATAGATAACTATGATAGATGTCTTTCAGTGAAGTCATCCTACCACATATCTCAACATGCAAATCTTGATGAAATTGTCCAAGTTGACCTGCATGTATAAATGACCATTGCTATAGTTATGGTCCATGCAGGAACGCACATTGTTGGCCATTCGTTGGTCATTTGCTGCATAAAAATTAACGATATGAACGATTTATCGTTGAACGATATCATTATCTATCATATCATTCATAGATATCGTGTCTATGCACCTTAACTGTCATTTTACAGGCTGTGTTTGAAAAATGAAAGTTAGGAGCTGATTGTTTGGTACTTTATCTATCTCCACTTCAGCTCTCTCCAAGGCTTAGTACATCTACCCCTTATACCATTAGTGATTATAACCAATGTTTGGGAGAGTAAGCAGAGCTGTCATAGAGCTGCTTACATCAAATACTTGTATAGCACTTTGGTCTAACCTTGGAGAGAGATAAAGTGGAGAGAGAAAAGGTACCAACTAGAGAGGTGCGGTTTGGTTCTCCAGAAATCCGAATCCACACAAATTTCATGAATCTGGATAAATCCAGGTCGCAGTTGTAATCTCCTGAGGAGATCCGAGTAAATCCGGGTCGCTGTTCTGATCTTTTTACGGTTCAATTTTTATCTATATTTTATTTTAAAAATCCAAAACCAAAACACTTGAAGGAGGTTTGCAAAACTAAATCCAGATCCAAAACCTTGAAGAGATACAGATCCAAAATAAAAAACAAAGCACGGGGGTCGGCGCACAACCCTAATTATGAATGAAGACAAGAAATCCAAGGACCATAGTAAAGACTAAGGGCCTGATTCAGACCCACTCACTAGATGCAATCATTCGCTCCCAACTTATGGAAATTTGGCTAAGTGACGTCAAGGCAGCCGCTCGCAGGGAAAATCATAAGCACACCCACTATGTATTGGCAAGTGATCACTTTTTGTTTGTAGACGCCCACCAGCCTGTCTTAATATGCCCACTTGCGTACATCATCTCCAGGAAGTGCAAGAAACCACTGGTACATTGAGCACCATCGGAAGCGATCACAGCACTTGAGGTTGACTATACCTTGCCGCAAGCACTGCGAGCACTTCAGTGTAGATTTCAAGGAAGTAATGTGCCCTATGATGCTGTCTGTTAATTATGCATGCCTCTGAAACGGCGTTGAATTTCTCAGGCATGCCTGCGTTCGCACCTCCACTCCCCTGTTTCCAGTGGCCTGCCCCTGTTACCACCCACAAACGGCTTGACCTGTCACTCATTCAGTTGGGATGTCTATGCTTGGCAAGTGAGAGTTTCCCCATCGCTCGTTCCAGTTCGCGCAATATGAAGCATACGCATAGGCAGATTGAAAAACATTGCTCGCTCCGAGCGAGTGGCCGCTTGCGATAGGGTCTGAATCAGGCCCTTAGTCCAGGTTTAAATTGGAGTTTTTTAGAGGTTGTCCGGACAACATAAATATCTCCTATTGACTAAAAAGTATAAATGAACCACCTCCAGGTTACTCACTGCTCTCTCCCTTATTGTTGCAGTTTAAGCAGCGATAGTGATCAGCCTGCAGCGTGGTCAGTGGCAGGTTAACTGATCAGGACATCCAGAAGATCTGTTGCAATGGTTTTAAATCAGCAGGTACACCTGTGTTTAACTGAAATAAGTGCAGCTAAAAAACAAGCCATGGTGTCTCAGCATATGACCAATGGAAGATTTGGCTTGTGTTCAGATGCTGTGGGTAGGAGCTGTTTGGCAAAAAGTCTATCCAGTGGCAGACCAGCGGTACTGGGGTGCTCGGTTTTCAGGTCACTTGGAAGTTGTGATCACTGTCTGGATTTCACTGATTACCCACGATTCTAACGCATTTCCCCATATACAGTAGCATATGGGTTTTTTAGTTATTGAAATCTCTCTGAGTGTAATACAGAAACCCTCTATTGGTCTGCTGCAGACCTTTATTTGATTTATATGTCCAATTAGTGATCTATTGGAGATAAACTAACCACTCCATATTCTTTGTTTATTGTGAATCCAGCCTCTCTTGGCGCTAATTGAAACCTGAATGTTTGGTTTAGTCATTTGTTATGGGGTATGGTACTGTGGATAGTGTACAAACTATGTATATTTTAATAGTGAAAATTCACATCCCTTGTGCAGATTGTCCTTTCTTAATCTACTATTACAAATAATATTTATGCTGAAGCAAAGATTGATTTCTATATTAAAGATACCTGTATATGCTTTAGGTATTTATTACAGCTATTTCTATTTTATTGACTTTAACTTTTATAGTGCAAAACTCCAATACAATTCAATCAATTCCTGTCAATTATACACATCAGATATGCATGGACCATTTTATTTGCTTATAAATTGATAATTGATTAAGTCTCAAGATTAAGATCAAGTCTATAATGTTGACAAACCAGCGATTGTTATGTCCTGTTAAGGCTGGGTGGCAATATCATTGAATTAATATCATGGTTTTAAAAATATAAATATTATTCCCATATTATTGTCGATCCAGAATCACTCCAGAATATGGATACGTGATCTCTGGGTTGGCCATCCCTGCATTATAGCGAGACAGCCAAAGTGGTGTAATGAAGTGTTACTGACAGCTTCTAAAGCTGGGTACACACTTGTCCAATCTTCAGGAAATCATACTCAGATCAGACTGTTTATACAATCTTACTGCAGACCTGGTGGCAGACTCTGCATCCAATCTATGCGTATGAAACACATTTTCCAAAGCATAATTATTAGGTGCTTGAATGGAAAATCTCTCTGCCCAAAATAGCTTTGATAAGGGATCTATCATTAAAATTACTCATTAGCAGTTATTCTGCATTGTCCCCGAGACCCAACTATGAACAGACAAGGATCTTGTCCTCTCAAATGACATTCTGTTTTACCACCTGAATTCTTATAAACCTTCAGTCATCTGAGTGGTATCCTGTGCATACTCCATATAATAATAAAGCATTCTAAAGTAAATCATAATATAAATAAACACTCAGAGACAAATTTGTTAGAATAATTTGTTATCTATTTATCAAA
The DNA here is from genome assembly GCA_031769625.1 of Taudactylus pleione. NCBI lineage: Eukaryota > Metazoa > Chordata > Amphibia > Anura > Myobatrachidae > Taudactylus > Taudactylus pleione. The sequence continues at coordinate 7,896,656 of JAUIMM010000175.1, forward strand.
CACATATAAGGAATATTTAAATGGGTTGGGTATGGGAGACCGACAGTAAGGATGCTGGCAGCTGCATCCCAATGCTCAGAATCCCAACTGGGACTGGGTAAGTATTCTAACCCTCCCCCCTTCACCCCATAACTCTAACCCTCCCTTCCTGCATCCTAACCCTAACCTTCCCTCCCCCTGCACTTCCCATTAATGCCTAAACCTAAACATTCCTCCTTAGTGCCTAATCCTAACCCCATCCCTCGTGTTACCTAAATCTGATCCCCCATGTCCTTAGCCTAACCCTAACCTTTCCCCTCCTGCAGCCTAACCCCCCATGGTGCCTAAACCTAACCCCCCTGCAGCTAACAGCTAACCCGGCCCGCTGTACTTATGTTCGGGATGCCTACTGTCGGGATGCTGGCATAGGGATTTTGACTGCCAGCATCCCGTATGGCAGTCACATAACTACATCCCATTTAAATACACTTAAATGATAGAAAGTATGGAGGCAAAGAAAGGATGTCCAGAATCTGCCTCCCCAACAATGGACTACACAACAGATGACATATGAGTCAAGTCAAACTTAACACCTATAAGGAGGGGGAGAAATAATAAAACATTACATTATTTTGAAATGAAAACTTAATGAAAAGGAGGATCTGGAAAAAAAAAAAAAATTGCGGAAATAAATGCCAACCCGAATCAAGACAAGCTTCATTGCCAATTAGAAGCAACATAAAGAGACATGAGGGTAAAGGAGGAATAACGAGGAGAAAAGAGTAGTAGAGTGGCGGAGGGGTGGGTATGAGAGAATAGCTAGGATAACACAAGTAAACTTGACCGGAGGTAAAACCAAAAACCTGCTAATTGGATATGCCCCATAGTAATCACCCACTGCCTCTCCCTGTCATCCTCTACCTATCCCTACCACCCACTGACTCTCCCTGCCACCCTATTCCTCTCCATGTCACCCTCTACCTCTCCCTGTCACCCACTGCCTCTCCCTGACTCTCCCTGCCACCCTCTTCCTCTCCATGTCACCCACTGATATTCCCTGTCACCCACTCCCAGCTACCTATAGCCTCTCCCTACCAGCCTCCACCTCTCCCTGTTATCCTCTACATCTCCCTGCCACCCACTGCCTCTCCCTGCCATTTTCTGCCACTCTCTACCTCTGCCTGTCACCCTCTTTTTCTACCTGTCACCCTCTGCCTACCTGTTCCCCTGCCACCAACTGCCTCTCCCTGCCCCCCACTGCCTCTCCATCATCCACAGCCTCCCCCTGCCACCCACTGTTTCCCCAGTCACCACTTGACACCCACTGCCTCTCACTACACCCTCTGCATCTCACTGTCACCCACTGCCTCCCCAGACACCGCCTAACACCAACTGCCTCTCCCATCCACCCACTACCTAGTCCTGCCACCCTCTGCCTCTCCAGTCACCCACTGCCACCTCTGCCTCCCACTGTCAACCTCTGCCACTCGTTGTCACCCCCTGACACCTTGGGCCTCTCCACATCACTCTCTGCCTCTCCCCGTCTTGCTCTTAAGATATTTTGTTCCTCCTCTAGATGTAACAGCTCTAGAGCAGTGAGCAGGAGGGGACTCTGGGCTGCTGAGGAGAGTCACACAGATGACAAGCTGGGATTGGATGCCAAGGATATTCTCTTATTGCCCAGCCATAGTGGATTTTTCGTTCTCTCCTCTATGCAGGATGACAGTCATCTCACATCACCTAGTATAAAAAAACTGTAATTCAGATGAGGCCACACAAGTTATATTGTAGGTCATAATCAGCTGACATTTTGTTAGATCTCTATAATAATGATATACATCTTGTGGGGCCCATAATCTGTTTACTGGGCCCCTGACTGCCAGACATGATTGTCTAAGGCTTATGCACAGTTGGCTACAAAGTTAGAGTGTTACTATCATAAATGGCATGTGTAAAAATAATGTATATTATACCAGAGCCTGAGATATAGCAGATGGGAAGTAGTCAATGTAGTTTGCCATTTACAATGTTGACATTCTGAACGTTGACAACAAAATGGCAACGGTTATGATATCAACATTGTTAAACTGTCATTGACATGGCCAATGTTGACATTATGACCATGTCGTCATTCTCGTGTTGACATGATTAATGTCTATATTATAAAGGTAGACATATCATACCAACATACCACACCCATCACAGACATCAGTAACACCGCTAATCTCTCTCTGGAGACATAACTCCCCATCTCATGTTAGAAAAAGTTTTGCTTAAACACGCTGACAATACAGTCTATGCCCTGGTGACAAAGGGCCTGATTTAGTAAGGATCGCTATTGCAATCGCAACAGCGATTTTGCATGCAGTCTCACTACAAAAATACGCTAATGATTGCAATCTCTATGCCATCGCAGCCAAACAAAGTATGCCCACTTTACCTTAATGCATACGAATACTTAATTAAGTTTGAGGATAGATAAGCACCCTGTTTGATATTTAAAATTTGTTAGTTAGTTAAGGGTTAAGGCTGGGTAAGGTGTGGTTAGATAGTGGTCAGTTGATGAGATAAGCCTATCATAGGATTTGCGGGAGGTTCCAAATTACCCATATATATTCCTTGGTAAGAAGAGCCATTTTCCTCTTTTCCAGTTTCTTCAAACCACCCACCCACCCACCCGACTAAGCTGGTTGGTGTGCTGTTTTGTTTTGTTGGATTGTGCATTTCTGTGTTTTCTTCCAACAGGTAGAAGTTCAGCCTGGCGGGAAGCAGTGCTCCTGGGCGGCCTATTATTTAGCGCAGGAGTGCCTGGGTAGCATCTTTCCTTTGAGAGCGGCAAGTTGGTCACCGCCCATAAGGGGGGACCTGGTCCCTGTCCAAGGGAAGGGCCGAAGGCTGTGCCAATTAAGGGGGGATGGTATTACCTCAGGCCAGTCTGCGCGGGGCGGGAATCCGCTTCCGTTTATTTATTATTGTTTCCAGCAAGGCTGTGGCCTCAGAGCACTGCTTTTGTCCTGCCACCCATTACCAATTTCAAATTCGATCAATAAATTATGGCTGTGACCTCTTTAATTACATTACATTTGTCAGTGTGTTCATTTCTAGGCTTAGGTTAAGATAAGTTAACAAATAGAATGATAAAACAAATGGGTGACTTATACACATTCATAATACTTAGCAAAACAACAAAACCATCAGTAAGATTGAGTACCATCGCAGTCACACGCACACTTGCACAAGGCCTGACCTTACTTAGGAATTGCTATCCTCATTGCAACCAGTGAAAGCCTAAGCTGCATATGGCATCGCAATGGCTAATTTATGCACACCCCTGTAACGGCGTTCAAATGCACTGACACGCTTGTGTTTTGATGACCACCCCCCCATCACCATCACCAAATGGTCACTTCCTGTCAATTGCTCTGCGATGGGTCAGCATAGTCACTGTGCCACAGTCCCGATCGCAGTGGAGTGTTAAAGCACGCTCTTTGCAGAGCATACACATGCACAGAACACAACAATGGTCCGATTGCGTGCGGAATCACAGTTGCAATAGGTAATGAATCAGGCCCAAAGAAACATCTTGTGACACCTGAATTATCAGCTAGAGAAGGTCAGCACCAGTGCTCTGCAATAGCTCCTAATGGCAATAGGGAAATGCTGGGAAATTGTTACCATGCATGATAAAGAAAATCTTCCCTTGTACATGTAACCTCACTGACACACGTGTGACCTATTCCCCAGTGACAATGTGCTCAGCTCTGTGAGCTAATGCTTTACCCTATAGACATTCAGTGCATGATGCTGGCAAATAATAAGGAGCCTATTTATCAAAGAATATTTGCGGGATATCTCCTGGGGAAACGAAAAAACATTTTCAGAAAAACGTATCAGTAGAAAGTTCCATTTGCAATAACTGTGCCGGAGACTGCACACAGGCCCCCTCCTCTCTAGAAATGCCCCTGGTGACAGCGTTGTTTTGTTTAATGTTCCTCAATGTTGGGTAGAGGTTCATTGTTTTACTGACTTTGTTCTCTTAACAGTTATAATCATTTACAGTATGTATATAGCACCACCCATTAAGCAGCGCTGTACAGAGAGTATTTGTCTTTCACATCATCCCTGTCCCATCGGAGCTTACAGAGCTGGCAGACAATTACACTACCAGTACATTTTTGGAGTGTAGAGGGTAACACGAGTACCTGGAAGGAACCCATACAAGCTACCAAAAATCATACAAACTCTGCACAGATAGGGGGCTGGTCAGGAATCAAACTAATATTAACAGCTGTGTAAGACAACAATGCTAACCACTGTGCCATTGTGTTGTCCAGTTCACATGCAGAGAATTCCCCACCTTACACTGATGAGTATAAAACAAGGAAGCACAGCCTGTCTGTAAGTGGGATTCTCTCTCAGCTCTTCAGCGTACTCTGAGTACCTTGTGGGTAGAACATTGGACATATAAATGGCTTTCCCAGAAACAATTCATCTTCAGATGAATTTGGGTAATAGCATACTGTAATTAGCAGGGACTGAAAGGACTGAGAACATGTATTTAATGTTTCACTGATGTTTCAGCTGCTGCAGAGAATCCAGGGGAGTAACTAGGTATTTGAAGGTGAAAAATGTATATAAGACATATCACTCTGACAAGGAAGATGCCCCCCTCAGCTCTGGGTCCCCTAGCAGCTGCACCCCTTGCACTTATGGTAGTTACACCCATGAGAGAATCCATAACCTGCACAAAGCACAGTAAATATTTTATTAACAAATGCCCCAGAACTTCATTTTGTTACACTGGAATGAAATGTTTTTCCTCAGATACATGAAACATTACACTGCTTATTGTTGATAAGGGAGCTGGTGTGTACATAACTCTTCCATATACCACACCTGTACATACATATCTCCAACACCCATTGTACCATGAAAAGAAAATGGATCTCAGACTGCACACTCTGGACATATATATATATTAGGGTTGAGCGGGTTTGGATTTCTGAAATCCGAACCCCCCCGATCCGAGGCCCGTCCGAGTCAGGCTCAACTTTTCCCGCCTGACTCGGATCTGAAATCGAGGCAAAATGTCATCATCCCGCCTTCCGGGTCTCGCGGGTTTTGGATTCTATATAAGGTACCCGCGTCTGCGCCATTTTCTCACTCGGCTGTGGACAGTGAAGAGGGAGGATGGGAGTTAGGGCTGGCTGGGCTGTGTAGTGTAGTGTTGTGCTGCGCTGTGCTGCTGTTGTCCATAGGGGCTGGGTCCACTCCTCCAAAGTCCATAGGGGCTGGCTGTGTTGAGCTGTGCTGCTGTTGTCCATAGGGGCTGTGAGCCTGATTCAGAGACGGACGCAAGTTTTTTCTCTCCGGAGCCATTTTCCTCTTTTCCAGTTTCTTCAAGCCAGGCTGGCTTAGTGATCCATATAGTATCTTGCACAGCTGTATATCTTTGTCTAATTCTTTCTCTTTTATTTCACATCCTACCTATCTCTTTTATTCTTATCTTTCTCTCACCTCTTTCCTTACAGCTCCTTCTATCCAACCCCCCCTTTTTTGTTTAACATCCCATCCACCTGCTGTTTTCAGCCCCCCCCTCCCTCTGTCCTGATTTTCCTGCACCCCCCTCATTCCTGTTTTTCATAATGCCCAGACCCCACCGCTCAGCGCCCCCTCCCCGCCGATTGATGGAGGCTTCCAGGCCCCTTACATCTGCGGCCCCCCCACCATCCAGACGCGGGCCGCACCACGCTGCAGGCCGCGAGCCTGCGCCCGCCCGCGTTCCCGCGCGGGCACACCCCGCCGGCTCCCGCTCCCTCACCTCCCCCGCTACCTCTCCGCAATTGATGGCCGCCTGGCTCTCCGGCGGCACCGCGAGCAGCACAGGCGGCCGTAGCCCAGCGCCTCTCCCCACACTTGCCTCGGCCAGCCCACGCCCTGCATCGGCGGTTGGCCCCGCCCACAAAGTTGCGGTGGCCATTTTAGCCCCGGATCCCGCTCAGGGGGCCCTATGCATTTCAGCATCCCCCCTTCAGTCCCCTCTCACCCTGGAGCGAGGGGGCCCCCTCCTCCTCAGCCCTCACCTCTATTATTCAGCCACCAAGGTTCCCCCTGCAGCGTGGCATCAGTTGCAGGGTCCATCAGGTCTGGTCCCCTAAGTGCCCCCCCAGCTTGTCATTGCCCTTCGCCACCCCCGCACCTATGAGTGGCGGTTACAACATGCAGCAACCCCCCCTTGCATTCAACCCTTTAGCAGCACAGCAGCCCAGCTGGTCACCATATTTCACCGGCCCCTACGGCCCACCCCATTTTCAAATGCAGCACCTTACTTTTCTGCCCCCATTGGGCTCCACCAAGCCCCGCCCCCCACTATGTTCCAGTACGCCCTCCCTGCGTTAACCCCCGGTCCCGCCCCCCTTCCACAAGGGTTCGGTCTGTATTACCATGCCCTGCCGCCACCTTTCGCCCTTCCTCCGGCCACTTCTGCAGCATATTCCCAGCCCATGCATATCCCACCTCCACTTCCCACCCCGCCCCCCCCCACCCCCTCAGCTACCTGCAGCTGTCCATGTGCCCCTGCCACCTCCCCCTCCCCCCCATGCCCCCCTTTCCACGGGGGGAGTTGATGTGCAGTCTGAGTCACCTGTGATTACGTAAAGTCCTCAGTTGCAGTTGGGGAGCATTCCAATCGGGCAGCTGAGATTCAGCGGACGGACGGCGAGATGGCATCAGCGAGTCAAGGCGCGGTGCGTGCAACATGGGACTTTTGGCGAACACTCGGGACGAAGTGGCTGGTCCTTCGACTGCAGTTTCTGGTGAGCATGCTGTTTCCACATTGCACAGCACACACTCATCTTCCACTGACTCTAGCGATTCTGCAAGTTCATCAGAGAGGCCGCGTAAGCTTATGCGATATTTAGCGCACAAGATTAAAGGGAAATGGGGGAGTCCCAAAAAGACGAGAACAGTGTCAGCAGCTAAGGTCCCAGATGCTACGGGGACCTTAGCTGCTGGGGGGGATATGGTGCATTGCGCGAACATGGCCATTCTTAGAGGTTTGAGGTCTAAGGTTAGGGAAAGGATCAGGAAGGGGAATTTCGTGGACATGTTTTCCATTACAGCGGATGCTAAAAAGGCTTTAGATCGGGCAAAATCAGCTGGTGCAGGCGCGGAAGAAAGCTTCCATTCATTCCAGAATTGGGAAGCAGGGATGTTCATTCTCGCAGCTTCATACCTTGAGTCACGCCCGGCTGAGTACATGAATGTTCTCAAGTATATGCATATGGTGCACGGCATGCACTCATCAGGCAAAGGTACAGCTTGGCTGAAATATGATGAGACATTCCCGAAAAAGCAGGAGGGGCAGGCAAATTTTCAGTTTGGCTTCAAGGACGTAGAGGTGTGGCTGGAAGTCAACCAACTGCCTCACGCTTCTTTGGATTCCTTGGTAGTGCGTAAACAGCCCTTTCCGGCCCGCCCAGGTGGTACAGGAGCCGGCAGAGGAAAATGCTACGCATATAATAACGCGCAGGGTAATAGAGGGTCGGGCTGTCGGTATAGATACATTTGCATACTCTGCGTGAGCGGGCACCCGGCTAAAGAGTGTGGGCGTACCGGCGGTGGAAGGACAAATCGAGGTGATCAGCCTGACGAGTCGCGGGGCGGTGTTAGGTAAAGCACCATCGCCGGTGGACCTAGGGGCATTGAAGAGCTGGTTGGCTCGTTATCCTCTTAGGGAGGAAGCAGCCTTTTTGTTTCATGGGTTTAGTGAAGGTTTTCGTTTACCAGTGACACGGGAGGTCTCGGTTGTGTCTAAAAGAAATCTTAAGTCGACACGCCTACACCCAGAAGTGGTTCAACTTAAGATTAAAGCGGAAATCGGGTTGGGGCGCATGTGTGGCCCTTTTAAGTCCCCACCATTGGAAGGTTTGTGCATATCGCCTTTAGGGGTCGTACCAAAAAAGGAACCGGGTAAGTTTAGGTTGATACAGCATCTTTCTTACCCCGAGGGAGGGTCGGTCAACGACGCGCTAGATCCATCGGATTGTCGGGTCATTTATCAATCATTTGAGCAGGCTCTAGATATAGTACAGAGTTTTGGGAGAAGGGCTTTATTAGCCAAGGTGGATATTGAGTCTGCTTTTCGGCTGTTGCCCCTTCACCCCGAATCTTTTAAGTACATGGGTTTTAGAGTTGCGGGGCTCTATTATGTAGATAGATGCTTGCCGATGGGATGTTCCATCTCGTGTTCCTTTTTTGAATGTTTTAGCTCCTTTTTGCAAAGGTGCTTACAGGCGGGCACAGGGCAAGCGGGGGTTACCCACTACCTAGATGATTTTCTGTTGGTGGGGCCAGCGGATACCCAGGTTTGTGAGGAATTGATTTTTTCCTTGCAGGCCTTGTTCACAGTGGTAGGCGTTCCTGTTGCCAGGGACAAGACGGAGGGTCCGTTTACACACTTGATGTATTTGGGCATAGAAATAGATACTGTGCTAGGGTTATGCCATTTGCCGATTGAAAAGGTGCGACGTTTGGGGGAGTTGCTTGAAGCATTTGTTTTGTCAAAAAGAAAGTCTCGCTGAAGCAGATGCAGTCGTTGCTAGGGCTCCTTAAGTTCACTTGTAGAGTCATTCCCATGGGTCGGGTTTTTTGTAGGCGGCTCAAAAGAGCCACAGCGGGTGTCAAGAGGCCCCATCACCTCATTCGAATATCCCAAGATTTGAGGGACGACCTTCGAGTTTGGTTGCTTTTCCTGCACGAGTTTAATGGTGTTCGGATATGGCTCCGGGCCCCAGTAGATAATTCAGAGCTTCAACTATTTACTGACGCGTCCGGTTCCATCGGTTTCGGCGCCTTGTTTGAAGGGGATTGGTGCGCGGAGCCTTGGCCAGAAGTTTGGGGAGTTTTGGGCCTTACGAAGAACATACTGCTCCTAGAACTTTTCCCCATCGTAGTGGCAGTTGAGTTATGGGCTTACAGGCTTTGTAATAGGAGGATCCTTTTTTGGTGCGATAATTTGGGTGTTGTTCAGGCAGTAAATAATCAGAGGGCGGAATCTCCGTTGACTTTGAAGTTGTTGAGGCACTTGACGCTTCTTTGCTTACAGAGGAACATTTAGTTTAGGGCTCAGCATGTGCTGGGAGTGTCTAATGAGATAGCAGACGCCTTATCTCGTTTGCAGTGGAACAGGTTTCGTTCTCTCGCTCCTTACGCTCTTATTCATGGTTTAAACTGCCCCTCCCATGTATGGCAGATTGTCGTGCCGGCATCAAAGGCCTCGCAATGAAGTCTCTGGCCCCTAGCAGGTTAAGGACCTACACGGCAGCTTGGGACAATTGGCAGGGTTTCTTGGCTTCCACACGTGAGGGAGGTAAGAGGGTTGACGACCGTATGGCAGAGTTTGTTTGGAACTGGCATGAAAGGGGTCGTTCTAAGGCTGCTATGTCTGCGGCGCTGTCTGGTATCGCTTACTTTTCTAAACTACATGGCTAAGAGGATCCCACAAAATCGTTTCTGCTATCCAAAGCGATGAAGGGGTGGGCGAAGGAACACCCTAGCATAGGCAACACGCGTAGACCAATTGACCCGGCTTTGCTTAAAGATCTGATTGTGGCTGTATCAGGGGTTTCTTTACGTGAATACGAATCGGCCCTTTTTAGTTTAGCTTTTTCATTGGCATATTTCGGGGCGTTTAGAATCGGCGAGCTTGTGGCATCTAGTAAGAGTTCCGCGACGTCGGGTTTATTGTTAAAACACGTGGTAGTTAAGAAGGAATTGATATTGTGTAAAATTCATAGGTCCAAGACAGACCAACTTGGCAGGGGTCGTTGGATTTCTATAAAAGAACACTCAGAGGCTGTCATCTGCCCAGTTGCCTTGGCGCGGCATTTTAATGCTCTTCGCCCTCCAAGTGGCACGCAGTCGCTTGTACATGTTAACCTTACACCTTTATCTAAGTTTCAGTTCATAAAGCTGTTTCAAAATTGCCTTATAACCTTAGGCCTGCCAACAGAACAGTTCGGGACACATTCATTTAGGATAGGGGCAGCTTCGGTCGACACCTTACATAAGTTGGGTCAATGGAAGTCATCAGCTTATAAAACTTATTTACGGGAGGACAAGTTGCTTAAGTAGCTGCTCTCCTTGCAAGTTTGTTGGGAAACCCAGGGGCCTTATGCTTACTGCCGCTTTGGAGTTTGAGGGGCTTTTCAGTTTTGCCCTCAAAGAGGTTTTATGTTTTTCACCTTCAGCTGGGTCACCCAACTATTGTTTTCCCTTCCTTAAGATGCATTTATTTGTTATATTGTGGTTTAGTTTCTGACTAGGTAACTTTTCTTGCAGGGTTACCCAGGAATGCTAACGGTCGGGTGTGGTTTGTAGGACACTCATTTATATTTTGGGCTGGTCAGCACCCCTTAGCTTTGCAGGCCCCCCTTTTCTTAGGTGCAGATGACGTCCGTTGGTTGGGTTTCCGCGGTATGCGCTGGAAGCGACTGCTGGAAGCCTTATGGACGGCAGAGGATAAGTTCGGGGCCCCGGACTGGGTGGTCATTCACTTAGGGGGGAACGATTTGGGCACTTGCAAAGGCATCGAGCTAATACATGCTGTTAGGAATGACTTGCAAGTGCTAGTTAACCGTTGGCCCAATGTGCGTATCGCTTGGTTGGACATTGTTCCACGGCGAGTTTGGCGAGGACCCCATGGTGGTAAGGCATTAGACGGAGTTCGTCGTAAGGTCAATATGGCAGTTGGCCGTTTTGTCCTCAGTGTGGGTGGCCGCGTCATACGGCATCCACGTTTACGTTACGAAGAAGAGAGCTTCTATAGGCCTGATGGGGTACACCTAACGGGAGTAGGGTTAGAGCTATTTATCAGCAACTTATGTAGTTTCCTTTAGGTATTGGAGGGTCACAGTTTGGTGGCGGGCCTGGTTCTATGAACCAGGCTTTGGCGGGAAGCAGTGCTCCAGGGCGGCCTATTATTTAGCGCAGGAGTGCCTGGGTAGCATCTTTCCTTTGAGAGCGGCAAGTTGGTCACCGCCCATAAGGGGGGACCTGGTCCCTGTCCAAGGGAAGGGCCGAAGGCTGTGCCAATTAAGGGGGGATGGCACTACCTCAGGCCAGTCTGCACGGGGCGGTAATCCGCTTCCGTTTATTTATTATTGTTTCCAGCAAGGCTGTGGCCTCGGAGCACTGCATTTGTCCTGCCACCCATTACCAATTTCAAATTCGATCAATAAATTATGGCTGTGACCTTTTTAATTGCATTACATGTGTCAGTGTGTTCATTTCTAGGCTTAGGTTAAGATAAGTTAACAAATAGAATGATAAAACAAATGGGTGACTTATACACATTCATAATACTTAGCAAAACAACAAAACCATCAGTAAGATTGAGTACCATCGCAGTCACACGCACACTTGCACAAGGCCTGACCTTACTTAGGAATTGCTAACCTCATTGCAACCAGTGAAAGCCTAAGCTGCATATGGCATCGCAATGGCTAATTTATGCACACCCCTGTAACAGCGTTCAAATGCACTGACACGCTTGAGTTTTGATGACCACCCCCCCATCACCATCACCAAATGGTCACTTCCTGTCAATTGCTCTGCGATGGGTCAGCATAGTCACTGTGCCACAGTCCTGATCGCAGTGGAGTGTTAAAGCACGCTCTTTGCGGAGCATACACATGCACAGAACACAACAATGGTCCGATTGTATGCGGAATCACAGTTGCAATAGGTAATGAATCAGGCCCAAAGAAACATCTTGTGACACCTGAATTATCAGCTAGAGAAGGTCAGCACCAGTGCTCTGCAATAGCTCCTAATGGCAATAGGGAAATGCTGGGAAATTGTTACCATGCATGATAAAGAAAATCTTCCATTGTTCATGTAACCTCACTGACACACGTGTGACCTATTCCCCAGTGACAATATGCTCAGCCCTGTGAGCTAAAGCTTTACCCTATAGACATTCAGTGCATGATGCTGGCAAATAATAAGGAGCCTATTTATCAAAGAATATTTGCGGGATATCTCCTGGGGAAACGAAAAAACATTTTCAGAAAAACGTATCAGTAGAAAGTTCCATTTGCAATAACTGTGCCGGAGACTGCACACAGGCCCCCTCCTCTCTAGAAATGCCCCTGGTGACAGCGTTGTTTTGTTTAATGTTCCTCAATGTTGGGTAGAGGTTCATTGTTTTACTGACTTTGTTCTCTTAACAGTTATAATCATTTACAGTATGTATATAGCACCACCCATTAAGCAGCGCTGTACAGAGAGTATTTGTCTTTCACATCATTCCTGTCCCATCGGAGCTTACAGAGCTGGCAGACAATTACACTACCAGTACATTTTTGGAGTGTAGAGGGTAACACGAGTACCTGGAAGGAACCCATACAAGCTACCAAAAATCATACAAACTCTGCACAGATAGGGGGCTGGTCAGGAATCAAACTAATATTAACAGCTGTGTAAGACAACAATGCTAACCACTGTGCCATTGTGTTGTCCAGTTCACATGCAGAGAATTCCCCACCTTACACTGATGAGTATAAAACAAGGAAGCACAGCCTGTCTGTAAGTGGGATTCTCTCTCAGCTCTTCAGCGTACTCTGAGTACCATGTGGGTAGAACATTGGACATATAAATGGCTTTCCCAGAAACAATTCATCTTCAGATGAATTTGGGTAATAGCATACTGTAATTAGCAGGGACTGAAAGGACTGAGAACATGTATTTAATGTTTCACTGATGTTTCAGCTGCTGCAGAGAATCCAGGGGAGTAACTAGGTATTTGAAGGTGAAAAATGTATATAAGACATATCACTCTGACAAGGAAGATGCCCCCCTCAGCTCTGGGTCCCCTAGCAGCTGCACCCCTTGCACTTATGGTAGTTACACCCATGAGAGAATCCATAACCTGCACAAAGCACAGTAAATATTTTATTAACAAATGCCCCAGAACTTCATTTTGTTACACTGGAATGAAATGTTTTTCCTCAGATACATGAAACATTACACTGCTTATTGTTGATAAGGGAGCTGGTGTGTACATAACTCTTCCATATACCACACCTGTGCAAACATATCTCCAACACCCATTGTACCATGAAAAGAAAATGGATCTCAGACTGCACACTCTGGACATATATATATTAGGGGTGAGCGGGTTTGGATTTCTGAAATCCGAACCCCCCCGAGCCCCCCCGATCCGAGGCCCGCCCGAGTCAGGCTCGACTTTTCCCGCCTGACTCAGATCTGAAATCGAGGAAAAACGTCATCATCCCGCCTTCCGGGTCTCGCGGGTTTTGGATTCTATATAAGGTACCCGCGTCTGCGCCATTTTCTCACTCGGCTGTGGACAGTGAAGAGGGAGGTTGGGAGTTAGGGCTGGCTGGGCTGTGTAGTGTAGTGTTGTGCTGTGCTGCGCTGCTGTTGTCCATAGGGGCTGTGTCCACTCCTCCAAAGTCCATAGGGGCTGGCTGTGTTGAGCTGTGCTGCTGTTGTCCATAGGGGCTGTGTGCCTGATTCAGAGTCGGACGCAAGTTTTTTCTCTCCGGAGCCATTTTCCTCTTTTCCAGTTTCTTCAAACCAGGCTGGCTAAGTGATCCATATAGTATCTTGCATAGCTGTATATCTTTGTCTAATTCTTTCCCTTTTATTTCACATTTTTCTCTCACCTCTTTCCTTACAGCTCCTTGTATCCAACCCCCCCTTTTTTGTTTAACATCCCATCCACCTGCTGTTTTCAGCCCCCCCTCCCTCTGTCCTCTGATTTTCCTGCACCCCCCTCATTCCTGTTTTTCATAATGCCCAGACCCCGCCGCTCAGCGCCCCCTCCCCGCCGATTGATGGAGGCTTCCAGGCCCCTTACATCTGCGGCCCCCCTCCATCCAGACGCGGGCCGCACCACGCAGCAGGCCGCGAGCCTGCGCACGCCCGCGTTTCCGCGCGGGCCCCCCCCCCCGCTTCCTCCCGCTCCCTCACCTCTCCCGCTGCCTCTCCGCAATTGATGGCCGCCTGGCTCTCCGGTGGTGCCGCGAGCAGCACGGGCGGCCGTAGCCCAGCGCCTCTCCCCACACTTGCCTCGGCCAGCCCGCGCCCTGCATCGGCAGTTGGCCCCGCCCACAAAGTTGCGGCGGCCATTTTAGCCCCGGATCATGCTCAGGGGGCCCTATGCATTTCAGCATCCCCCCTTCAGCCCCCTCTACCCCTGGAGCGACGGGGCCCCCTCCTCCTCAGCCCTCACCTCTATTATTCAGCCACCAGGGTTCCCCCTGCAGCGTGGCGTCAGTTGCAAGGTCCATCAGATCTGGTACCCTAAGTGCCCCCCCAGCTTGTTATTGCCCATCGCCACCCCCGCACCTATGAGTGGCAGTTACAACATGCAGCAACCCCCCCTTGCATTCAACCCTTTAGCAGCACAGCAGCCCAGCTGCTCACCATATTTCACCGGCCCCTACTACCCACCCCATTTTTCAAATGCAGCACCTTACTTTTCTGCCCCCATCGGGCTCCACCAAGCCCCGCCCCCCACTATGTTCCAGTACGCCCTCCCTGCATTAACCCCCGGTCCCGCCCCCCTTCCGCAAGGTTTCGGTCTGTATTACCATGCCCTGCCGCCACCTTTCGCCCTTCCTCCGGCCACTTCTGCAGCATATTCCCAGCCCATGCATATCCCACCCCCCCTTCCCACCCCGCCCCCCCACCCCCTCAGCTACCTGCAGCTGTCCATGCGCCCCTGTCACCTTCCCCTCCCCCCCATGCCCCCCTTTCCATGGGGGGAGTTGATGTGCAGTTTGAGTCACCTGTGATTACGTCAAGTCCTCAGTCACAGTTGGGGAGCATTCCAATCGGGCAGCTGAGATTCAGCGGATGGACGGCGAGATGGCATCGGCGAGTCAAGGCGCGGTGTGCGCAACAAGGGACTTTTGGCGAACACTCGGGACGAAGTGGCTGGTCCTTCCACGGCAGTTTCTGGTGAGCATGCTGTTTCCACATTGCGCAGCACACACTCATCTTCCACTGACTCTAGCGATTCTGCAAGTTCATCAGAGAGGCCGCGTAAGCTTATGCGATACTTAGCGCACAAGATTAAAGGGAAACGGGGAAGTCCCAAAAAGACCAGAACAGTGTCAGCAGCTAAGGTCCCAGATGCTACGGGGACCTTAGCTGCTGGGGGGGATATGGTGCATTGCGCGAACATGGCCATTCTTAGGGGTTTGAGGTCTAAGGTTAGAGAAAGGATCAGGAAGGGGAAATTCATGGACATGTTTTCCATTACAGCGGATGCTAAAAAGGCTTTAGATCGGGCAAAATCAGCTGGTGCAGGCGCGGAAGAAAGCTTCCATTCATTCCAGAATTGGGAAGCAGGGATGTTCGTTCTCGCAGCTTCATACCTTGAGTCACGCCCGGCTGAGTACATGAATGTTCTCAAGTATATGCATATGGTGCACGGCATGCACTCATCAGGCAAAGGTACAGCTTGGCAGAAATATGATGAGACATTCCCGAAAAAGCAGGAGGGGCAGGCGAATTTTCAGTTTGGCTTCAAGGACGTAGAGGTGTGGCTGGAAGTCAACCAACTGCCTCACGCTTCTTCGGATTCCTTGGTAGTGCATAAACAGCCCTTTCTGGCCCGCCCAGGTGGTGCAGGAGCCGGCAGAGGAAAATGCTTCGCATATACTAACGCGCAGGGTAATAGAGGGTCGGGCTGTCGGTATAGACACATTTGCATACTCTGCGGGAGCGGGCACCCGGCTAAAGAGTGCGGGCATACCGGTGGTGGAAGGACAAATCGAGGTGATCAGCCTGACGAGTCGCGGGGCGGTGTTAGGTAAAGCACCATCGCCGGTGGACCTAGGGGCATTGAAGAGCTGGTTGGCTCGTTATCCTCTTAGGAAGGAAGCAGCCTTTTTGTTTCATGGGTTTAGTGAAGGTTTTCGTTTACCAGTGACACGGGAGGTCTCGGTTGTGTCTAAAAGAAATCTTAAGTCGGCACGCCTACACCCAGAAGTGGTTCAACTTAAGATTAAAGCGGAAATCGGGTTGGGGCGCATGTGCGGCCCTTTTAAGTCCCCACCATTGGAAGGTTTGTGCATATCGCCTTTAGGGGTCATACCAAAAAAGGAACCGGGTAAGTTTAGGTTGATACAGCATCTTTCTTACCCCGAGGGAGGGTCGGTCAACGACGCGCTAGATCCATCGGATTGTCGGGTCACTTATCAATCATTTGAGCAGGCTCTAGATATAGTACAGAGTTTTGGGAGAAGGGCTTTATTAGCCAAGGTGGATATTGAGTCTGCTTTTCGGCTGTTGCCCCTTCACCCCGAATCTTTTAAGTACATGGGATTTAGAGTTGCGGGGCTCTATTATGTAGATAGATGCTTGCCGATGGGATGTTCCATCTCGTGTTCCTTTTTTGAATGTTTTAGCTCCTTTTTGCAATGGTGCTTACAGGCGGGCACAGGGCAAGCGGGGGTTACCCACTACCTAGATGATTTTCTCTTGGTGGGGCCAGCGGATACCCAGGTTTGTGAGGAATTGCTTTTTTCCTTGCAGGCCTTGTTCACAGTGGTAGGCGTTCCTGTTGCCAGGGACAAGACGGAGGGTCCGGTTACACGCTTGACGTATTTGGGCATAGAAATAGATACTGTGCTAGGGTTATGCCGTTTGCCGATTGAAAAGGTGCGACGTTTGGGGGAGCTGCTTGAAGCGTTTGTTTTGTCAAAAAGAAAGTCTCGCTGAAGCAGATGCAGTCGTTGCTAGGGCTCCTTAACTTCACTTGTAGAGTCATTCCCATGGGTCGGGTTTTTTGTAGGCGGCTCGAAAGAGCCACGGCGGGTGTCAAGAGGCCCCATCACCTCGTTCGAATATCCCAAGATTTGAGGGACGACCTTCGAGTTTGGTTGCTTTTCCTGCGTGAGTTTAATGGTGTTCGGATATGACTCCGGGCCCCAGTAGATAATTCAGAGCTTCAACTATTTACTGACGCGTCCGGTTCCATCGGTTTCGGCGCCTTGTTTGAAGGGGATTGGTGCGCGGAGCCTTGGCCAGAAGTTTGGGGAGTTTTGGGCCTTACGAAGAACATACTACTCCTAGAACTTTTCCCCATCGTAGTGGCAGTTGAGTTATGGGCTTACAGGCTTTGTAATAGGAGGATCCTTTTTTGGTGCGATAATTTGGGTGTTGTTCAGGCAGTAAATAATCAGAGGGCGGAATCTCTGTTGGCTTTGAAGTTGTTGAGGCACTTGATGCTTCTTTGCTTACAGAGAAACATTGAGTTTAGGGCTCAGCATGTTCTGGTAGTGTCTAATGAGATAGCAGATGCCTTATCTCGTTTGCAGTGGAACAGGTTTCGTTCTCTCGCTCCTTACGCTTCTATTCATGGTTTAAACTGCCCCTCCCATGTATGGCAGATTGTCGTGCCGGCATCAAAGGCCTCGCAATGAAGACTCTGGCCCCTAGCACGTTAAGGACCTACACGGCAGCTTGGGACAATTGGCAGGGTTTCTTGGCTTCCACACGTGAGGGAGGTAAGAGGGTTGACGACCGTATGGCAGAGTTTGTTTGGAACTGGCATGAAAGGGGTCGTTCTAAGGCTATGTCTGCGGCACTGTCTGGTATCACTTACTTTTCTAAACTACATGGCTAAGAGGATCCCACAAAATCGTTTCTGCTATCCAAAGCGATGAAGGGGTGGGCGAAGGAACACCCTAGCATAGGCGACACGCGTAGACCAATTGACCCGGCTTTGCTTAAAGATCTGATTGTGGCTGTATCAGGGTTTGCTTTAGGCGAATACGAATCGGCCCTTTTTAGTTTAGCTTTTTCATTGGCATATTTCGGGGCGTTTAGAATCGGCGAGCTTGTGGCATCTAGTAAGAGTTCCGCGACGTCGGGTTTATTGTTAAAACACGTGGTAGTTAAGAAGGAATTGCTATTGTGTAAAATTCATAGGTCCAAGACAGACCAACTTGGCAGGGGTCGTTGGATTTCTATAAAAGAACACTCAGACGCTGTCATCTGCCCAGTTGCCTTGGCGCGGCGTTTTAATGCTCTTCGCCCTCCAAGTGGCGCGCAGTGGCTTGTACATGTTAACCTTACACCTTTATCTAAGTTTCAGTTCATAAAGCTGTTTCAAAATTGCCTTATACCCTTAGGCCTGCCCACAGACCAGTTCGGGACACATTCATTTAGGATAGGGGCAGCTTCGGTCGACACCTTACAAAAGTTGGGTCGATGGAAGTCATCAGCTTATAAAACTTATTTACGGGAGGACAAGTTGCTTACGTAGCTGCTCTCCTTGCAAGTTTGTTGGGAAACCCAGGGGCCTTATTCCTACTGCCGCTTTGGAGTTTGAGGGGCTTTTCAGTTTTGCCCTCAAAGAGGTTTTATGTTTTTCACCTTCAGCTGGGTCACCCAACTATTGTTTTCCCTTCCTTAAGATGCATTTATTTGTTATATTGTGATTTAGTTTCTGACTAGGTAACTTTTCTTGCAGGGTTACCCAGGAATGCTAGCGGTCGGGTGTGGTTTGTAGGACACTCATTTATATTTTGGGCTGGTCAGCACCCCTTAGCTTTGCAGGCCCCCCTTTTATTAGGTGCAGATGACGTCCGTTGGTTGGGTTTCCGCGGTATGCGCTGGAAGTGACTGCTGGAAGCCTTATGGACGGCAGAGGATAAGTTCGGGGCCCCGGACTGGGTGGTCATTCACTTAGGGGGGAACGATTTGGGCACTTGCAAAGGCATCGAGCTAATACATGCTGTTAGGAATGACTTGCAAGTGCTAGTTAACCATTGGCCCAATGTGCATATCGCTTGGTCGGACATTGTTCCACGGCGAGTTTGGCGAGGACCCCAGGGTGGTAAGGCATTAGACGGAGTTCGCCGCAAGGTCAATATGGCAGTTGGCCATTTTGTCCTCAGTGTGGGTGGCCGCGTCATACGGCATCCACGTTTACGTTACGAAGAAGAGAGCTTCTATAGGCCTAATGGGCTACACCTAACGGGAGTAGGGTTAGAGCTATTTATCAGCGACTTATGTAGTTTCCTTTAGGTATTGGAGGGTCACAGTTTGGTGGCGGGCCTGGTTCTATGAACCGGGCTTTGGCGGGAAGCAGTGCTCCTGGGCGGCCTATTATTTAGCGCAGGAGTGCCTGGGTAGCATCTTTCCTTTGAGAGCGGCAAGTTGGTCACCGCCCATAAGGGGGGACCTGGTCCCTGTCCAAGGGAAGGGCCGAAGGCTGTGCCAATTAAGGGGGGATGGTACTACCTCAAGCCAGTCTGCGCGGGGCGGTAATCCGCTTCCGTTTATTTATTATTGTTTCCAGCAAGGCTGTGGCCTCGGAGCACTGCTTTTGTCCTGCCACCCATTACCAATTTCAAATTCAATCAATAAATTATGGCTGTGACCTCTTTAATTGCATTACATGTGTCAGTGTGTTCATTTCTAGGCTTAGGTTAAGATAAGTTAACAAATAGAATGATAAAACAAATGGGTGACTTAATGCATATGAATACTTAATTAAGTTTGAGGATAGATAAGCACCCTGTTTGATATTTAAAATATGTTAGTTAGTTAAGGGTTAAGGCTGGGTAAGGTGTGGTTAGGTAGTGGTCAGTTGATGAGATAAGCCTATCATAGGATTAGCAGGAGGTTACAAATTTCCCATATATATTCCTTGGTAAGAGGAGCCATTTTCCTCTTTTCCAGTTTCTTCAAACCATCCACCCACCCGACTAAGCTGGTTGGTGTGCTTTTTTGTTTTGTTGGATTGTGCATTTCTGTGTTTTCTTCCAACAGGTAGAAGTTCAGCCTGGTGGGAAGCAGTGCTCCTGGGCGGCCTATTATTTAGCGCAGGAGTGCCTGGGTAGCATCTTTCCTTTGAGAGCGGCAAGTTGGTCACCGCCCATACGGGGGGACCTGGTCCCTCTCCAAGGGAAGGGCCGAAGGCTGTGCCAATTAAGGGGGGATGGTACTACCTCAGGCCAGTCTGCGCGGGGCGGGAATCCGCTTCCGTTTATTTATTATTGTTTCCAGCAAGGCTGTGGCCTCAGAGCACTGCTTTTGTCCTGCCACCCATTACCAATTTCGAATTCGATCAATAAATTATGGCTGTGACCTTTTTAATTGCATTACATGTGTCAGTGTGTTCATTTCTAGGCTTAGGTTAAGATAAGTTAACAAATAGAATGATAAAACAAATGGGTGACTTATACACATTCATAATACTTAGCAAAACAACAAAACCATCAGTAAGATTGAGTACCATCGCAGTCACACGCACACTTGCACAAGGCCTGACCTTACTTAGGAATTGCTAACCTCATTGCAACCAGTGAAAGCCTAAGCTGCATATGGCATCGCAATGGCTAATTTATGCACACCCCTGTAACGGCGTTCAAATGCACTGACATGCTTGTGTTTTGATGACCACCCCCCCATCACCATCACCAAATGGTCACTTCCTGTCAATTGCTCTGCGATGGGTCAGCATAGTCACTGTGCCACAGTCCCGATCGCAGTGGAGTGTTAAAGCACGCTCTTTGCGGAGCATACACATGCACAGAACACAACAATGGTCCGATTGCATGCGGAATCACAGTTGCAATAGGTAATGAATCAGGCCCAAAGAAACATCTTGTGACACCTGAATTATCAGCTAGAGAAGGTCAGCACCAGTGCTCTGCAATAGCTCCTAATGGCAATAGGGAAATGCTGGGAAATTGTTACCATGCATGATAAAGAAAATCTTCCCTTGTACATGTAACCTCACTGACACACGTGTGACCTATTCCCCAGTGACAATATGCTCAGCCCTGTGAGCTAAAGCTTTACCCTATAGACATTCAGTGCATGATGCTGGCAAATAATAAGGAGCCTATTTATCAAAGAATATTTGCGGGATATCTCCTGGGGAAACGAAAAAACATTTTCAGAAAAACGTATCAGTAGAAAGTTCCATTTGCAATAACTGTGCCGGAGACTGCACACAGGCCCCCTCCTCTCTAGAAATGCCCCTGGTGACAGCGTTGTTTTGTTTAATGTTCCTCAATGTTGGGTAGAGGTTCATTGTTTTACTGACTTTGTTCTCTTAACAGTTATAATCATTTACAGTATGTATATAGCACCACCCATTAAGCAGCGCTGTACAGAGAGTATTTGTCTTTCACATCATTCCTGTCCCATCGGAGCTTACAGAGCTGGCAGACAATTACACTACCAGTACATTTTTGGAGTGTAGAGGGTAACACGAGTACCTGGAAGGAACCCATACAAGCTACCAAAAATCATACAAACTCTGCACAGATAGGGGGCTGGTCAGGAATCAAACTAATATTAACAGCTGTGTAAGACAACAATGCTAACCACTGTGCCATTGTGTTGTCCAGTTCACATGCAGAGAATTCCCCACCTTACACTGATGAGTATAAAACAAGGAAGCACAGCCTGTCTGTAAGTGGGATTCTCTCTCAGCTCTTCAGCGTACTCTGAGTACCATGTGGGTAGAACATTGGACATATAAATGGCTTTCCCAGAAACAATTCATCTTCAGATGAATTTGGGTAATAGCATACTGTAATTAGCAGGGACTGAAAGGACTGAGAACATGTATTTAATGTTTCACTGATGTTTCAGCTGCTGCAGAGAATCCAGGGGAGTAACTAGGTATTTGAAGGTGAAAAATGTATATAAGACATATCACTCTGACAAGGAAGATGCCCCCCTCAGCTCTGGGTCCCCTAGCAGCTGCACCCCTTGCACTTATGGTAGTTACACCCATGAGAGAATCCATAACCTGCACAAAGCACAGTAAATATTTTATTAACAAATGCCCCAGAACTTCATTTTGTTACACTGGAATGAAATGTTTTTCCTCAGATACATGAAACATTACACTGCTTATTGTTGATAAGGGAGCTGGTGTGTACATAACTCTTCCATATACCACACCTGTGCAAACATATCTCCAACACCCATTGTACCATGAAAAGAAAATGGATCTCAGACTGCACACTCTGGACATATATATATATTAGGGGTGAGCGGGTTTGGATTTCTGAAATCCGAACCCCCCCGAGCCCCCCCGATCCGAGGCCCGTCCGAGTCAGGCTCGACTTTTCCCGCCTGACTCGGATCTGAAATCGAGGCAAAACGTCATCATCCCGCCTTCCGGGTCTCGCGGGTTTTGGATTCTATATAAGGTACCCGCGTCTGCGCCATTTTCTCACTTGGCTGTGGACAGTGAAGAGGGAGGATGGGAGTTAGGGCTGGCTGGGCTGTGTAGTGTAGTGTTGTGCTGTGCTGCGCTGTGCTGCTGTTGTCCATAGGGGCTGTGTCCACTCCTCCAAAGTCCATAGGGGCTGGCTGTGTTGAGCTGTGCTGCTGTTGTCCATAGGGGCTGTGGGCCTGATTCAGAGCCGGACGCAAGTGGCCGTTCGTTGTATGAGCGAAAAAATTAAAATTCAAGCGCTTGCTCGTATGTTCGCTCGCAGCTAATCTTCCGCCCCATAGTCTCCCAATCCCTCCTCTAGCTAGCAAACTTTCTAAATAGTGACCGTCCGTGTCCTCTTTGGTTGCAGGGAATGCTCGCACAAGTCAAATCCGGAAGTGGGCCTGTCATTTTTACGATTGCCTGCTATTTCATTCTGCAAACATACTTGAATCGATTAATAGCAATCAGTATATTCATTAGCTTAATTGGTATTCACATCTTTGCAATTGTTTTTTTTTTTCACTGTCAATAAACTTTATTATTGTTCGTGTGTGTCATTCCTTCCGCTGAATACGTACGTTTGTACCAAGGGGATGGTTTTTCACATTTTAAAGTTTGTTTGAATGCTACTATTGTTTTGCATTAGTTTATATGCAGATTTTTCATCTTTATTAATAATATTTAAATTAGCTTATGCATGTCACTGCATCAAGCCTATCATAACTCACATTATATTTGTGAGGGTGTAGGTCACATGACTCATACAATAAACAATACAATGCTTTCTGTTATTTTTCAAAGTACATTAGCCAATTACATTTTTTCTGGGACCATTATTAAAACTGTTTTGTGTTGAAAAAATCATTGCCATCATAAGAGCCGCAGCATTTACTCGCAGAGAATTCCTGGTCCTCACAGATGTGATGGACCGGAGAATCACGGAGCATCCAGCCCCCATCACTAACCTCCGCAAGCGGCTCGCCTATGCGGAGTTGCGGCGCTGCCAGCGTAACTTGGGCTACTGCCACAATATCGGCAAGCTCGAAAGGCGCTGGTCAGATCTCCACTGCAGATCCCCACGCCTTTTGGCCAATTTGCGTCAGCAAATTAGCGAAAGTAAGTGTATTTTTTAAACATTTTAAATGTAAGCATACCTGCGTGTACATGTTTTCCATCTAGCCCAGTTTCTTTATTTAGGACATACCTGCGTGTGCATGTTTTCCATCTAGCCCTGTTTCTTTATTTAGTACATACCTGCGTGTGAATGTTTTCCGTTTTTTTTTTATAAAATTTTTTGCTTGTGTAAATTTTTAACAAAACCCATAAAAAAAATAATTTTACAAATTTTTATCCATCATTTAGGGGCTGAGCGCAGACTACGACGTCTACAACGTCAACGACGTCGGCCTCGTCCCCTATCCCCCACCCAAACCTCCTCTCCCCAACCTTCCCCAAATTCCCCCTCCACCCCAGACCGGCCAGACCGTGATGTCCCTCCCTCTCATAATATTCCCATCCCTCAAAATTCACCCTCCCCTCCACCCCCCCCTCTTTTCATCACCCTCCCCACCACCCACCCCTCTCTTTTCCTCCCCCTCCACACCAAGTCAAATCACCCCTCATCCATCCGACCAGCACTGGCCCACCTCAGAGGAGGGCGATGTCGGGGCTCCAGGACCAGTCATCATTCTGACCGGTATGTTTCCCTTTTAAACTATGGTTGCTTTTGCATTTTTTTGTTTTTGGGTGATGTTGTCCTTTTGCCTGTGCATTTCCAATTTGTTAAGTATTTCTAATGTTTTGGATATATATCTTTGCCAAACAATGTCTAGGATGTTTTCCCCTAATGCTGGGTATACACGGCAAGATAAAATGCCTGTCAGACCGACAGACATTTGATCTGGCCGGCTGCCAGCCGCAGATGTCGCCGGCATACACTATGAGAGAAATCTCAGTGTATAGCCCGACATCTGCGCTCCGCCCCTGGGGGAGGAGACATTTCCCTGTTCCTTCCGTAGAAAGGAACACAGGAAATGTCTGTCGCCGCGCTGGGCATACACTGCCCGATGCGGCCGACAGTTACCGGGTAAATATCGCATCGGACGGGCATGCTGGACAATCCAGCATGCCCAACCGAGCAATATTTACCCCTCGGTCGCCTCCCCCCACGCTACAATTATCGCGGCGATGCGCCGATATCGGGCGGATCGTCCCGATAATTGCAGCGTGTATGGCCAGCATTACACATATCACACATGTCCAAACACTCATACTTGTATCTTTCTTGTTTACGGTACCAACAAATGTAGTATTTTGGCGTACTTCTCCCTTTTTTTTGTTGTATTTTTATGTGTAATTTTTTACGTTTTTATTTATACAATCTTTGCGTTTGCCATTACTTTGTTTTGTTTTATTTGTTTCTCTTTTTTTAAAGTATAGTCTGATTTTTAAGTTGTTTGGTAACATATAAATTAAGGTGTCAGTTTAGTAATCCACACATTTTTTTTAACCCACAGGGGACCAGAGGCGGATGCAAGAAATGCAGGAGGGCTTGCTCAGGTTGAGAGGCCATGTTGTAGGCATGCTCGTGGTCCTGGATCACATGTTGGCGCTCCTGTGCCACTAATTTTTGGGATTTTTCGCACTAAAAATATTAAAAAAAATAAAATATATTTTGATTTATTAAAGTCTCATTCCTTGTCTGTAAATATTAGATTGTTTAACCTTACATAAGTCGACTATTGGAGCATGTTTTTTTAAGTAATGTAAATTAGATTGTAGAAAGCTCAAGTAAGTATGTAAGCTGGCATATTAAACACCTAACAATACCAATAGGGTTGTAGAATTACCAGCAATTTTTTTTTTTTTTTCTTTTGGTGGGTAATGTAAATATTAAATCAAACCTGCTTAAGCCTAGATTAGAAAACATACTGATTCACCATAATACCTTTGGTGTTTGTTTTTAGCCACAAAGCATGGTAAAATACTTTACAATTTAACACATTACAGGATTAGCAATTAACCAAGTTTGCCTTTTTTGGACCAGGTTACACTTGCTTGTAATTTACCAAGGAAATGTTTTTTTAACGTTAACCAAAAATTTATTCCACACAAATAATAAACACAAAGTGAATTGTCACAATCAATTCACACAGTGAAAACACACTCAAAAATACAACCAACACCCAAAAAAACAAAATAACAACAACAATCAAGAACTGTTTGAAGAAGTAGCATGCCAACATGAATCCACAAATGAGGCGAAGAAATAATTGTTCCAGAAGTTATATCCAAAGTGGCCACATGAAGTCATTTTTTTTGGATCAGGTAGTAGGCATCGCTTTTTTGGTTAATTTTATGGAATAAAAGACAAAAAAAAAACAAACACAAATTAAAATTGGCCATTAAAATCTTACATGTCTACATTGTGTCAATTAACTAAATTTTTAACAATAATAACCTAAAAAATCTGGCCACCACATCATCGCGTATGGCCCTCCCACATACTGACACCCGGCCAACCTCGAGGGGGCGCAATCCTCAGGCAAGGCATCCTCTGGCTGCATTGGGACACCACTCCTTATGGCAATGTTGTGAAATATCCCACACAGGACCACAATTTTCGAAACCATAGCCGGCAAATACATGAGGTCACCACCAGAGCGGTGGAGGCATCTGAGTCGGCCTTTTAAAAGGCCGATACAGCGCTCCACCACTTGCCTGGTGGCTGTAAGTGCGGAATTATACTCACTTTGTGGCCCTGGTGTGGGAGCCAAATAAGGAGTGAGCAGCCAGGGCGTGCAAGGGTAACCGCTGTCTCCTGTGAAAACAGATAGAAAAGCATCAGGACCATTGTGTAACAAGCTTTGCATTGGTTTCAACAGAAGGTGTCAACTTACCCAAAAGCCACGCATCACCAGCTTGTAGGTTGTTTAATTTGTGCCAAATCCCTGGATCTGGAGGGAGGCATCACATACCACCATTACATTCATCAAGTGAAAGTGTTTGCGGTTCCTAAATATAGCCTCCAGCCTTGCTGGAGGCTGAAGTGGTATGTGAGTGCTATCCACAACCCCTTCGCCACATTAAGGGAACCCATATCCAACGGCATTTTAATAAAATGATGGAGGTGTTTGAAAAGGGCCTCCATCACTGCCCTCAGGATCCTTAAAAAGGAGGATTGGGAAATTCCAGCGACTATTCCTACAGTGGTTTGAAAGGATCCTGAGGCACAAAAATGTAACACCGACATTAATTGCGTAAGTGGTGGTATTGCTGTAGGACTGTCAATTTGCCGTTCAAGATCACTCTCTATTAATGAGAGAGTGTCTATGATGAGTTGTGGCGGAAGACGGTAGCACCTTAACACCTCATCATCTGGCATTCCAAAAAGGGTGACACGTGTTCTATATATCTGGGGCCTTGCACGCCTACGAGGCCTACGCTTGGGACGAAGTTGAGGTTGGTCGGGTTCTGGAACCATGGCCAATATAATACGACCAACATCAACCTGAAATGTTAAGCAAGGTAGTTATAGGTTTAGACAAATGTGTTAAGAAAAATATACTTATCTTTTCCAAGAAAACCAAAGATGCTTACAGGCCTGGGACGTGTCATGGGCAAATCAACCTACATTTCAAAATTTGAAAATTTTTAAGATATTAATTTAAAAAACTGATTTTAAAAAAAGTTCGTATTCTAAAAAATAGAGAAGGGAGCACACATTAGTTCTCAAAATAATACGCTACATTTAGTGGTAAGACATGATTTTACACAGAAAAATTGAAAACACATTAGTTTGCTAAATAGTATGCTACTTTTACAGTTGAATAAGGATACATTAGTTCGCTAAATAGTACACTACTTTTATAGTTGAATAAGGATACATTAGTTTACTAAATAGTACGCTACTTTTACAGTTGAATAAGGATACATTAGTTTTCTAAATAGTACGCTACTTTTACAGTTAAATAAGGATACATTAGTTCGCTAAATAGTACACTAATTTTACAGTTGAATAAGGATACATTAGTTCGCTAAATAGTACGCTACTTTTACAGTTAAATAAGGATACATTACTTCGCTAAATAGTACGCTACATTTAGTGGTAAGACATGATTGTTCACAAAAAAAAACAACATTACTTAGCGAAACATATGCTAAGACCACAACATCAAATTTGTAAAATCATGAAACCAAAAACACTTACCAAAAACAGACAAATATCCCAAAGTTCAAAAACTTCACTCGGTCACTGCCAAAATAACTGTAAAACCAAAAAAAAAATTAGAAACAAATGTAAACTATTTACTATTATTTTTTACGGTGGTTTTTTTAAATACTTACTCAAAGCGAGGAAAAAAAGCCAAAAGATCAAAATAAACCAGTCCTCCTTCTACAAACCAATTGCCAACAATCAACTCCAGCGCTAAACCTCCAACAATCAAAACATGCCACCTCGTCTCAAGTCACACCAAGCCATAAATAGGCTTTATTTTCCCGCTCAAATTAAGGACCGATAATAGGAGCGCACAAGGAATGATGCGGCCGAATAATGCTGACACATGTATAAAAACGTCACTGAAGGCCAAAATCGGTCTGCTACATTGACCAAAAAAAATTAGTACAGAGCATCAAAGTACTAGCCAACAGGCACCATGTAAGTGTTTTTTTTTATGGGAAAATGCGTATGTTTAACATTACATTTTAAAACATTTTACTAAAAATCTTTTTTAACATTTTAAAAAAAAGGTGTGGAGGATGCCATGGAAGAGGCTGCTGGCCCTAGTAGGCAAACTAGGGCCAAAAAAAAAGGCAGCCACAATTCACAAGGAAGGAGATGGAGGTTTTGGTGCAAATGTGCAATGACAACCTGGCACAGGCACCAAGGAATATGGGTGCAACCCAGAGATGGAAACTGTGGGATGACATAGCCAGTGGTGTCAATGGTGTGGGTGAGTTTGAACGTTCAACCCGGGGGGTCAAACGCCGGTAAGTAAAAACTACATTTTAGTAAAAAGTGTTTACAGGTCAAAATACTGCAGGAATAATGCCAAATTTTAAACCAACAGATGGAGCGACTTCAAATATCGGCTTAAACAAAAACTGGCTGATAGGGCTAGGCATGCAGGGGGGACAGGTAGGGGTCCCACCCCTGTGTCACTTGAGCTCACAGATTTGGAGGAGCTTGCCCAGGGGTGTGTGCAGGATGGTGTTTGGCGTATCGAACATGGATACCGACATGCCAGACTTTGCGGCTCCTCATGTTGCCCCAGGTAAATGTTGTAAGGTTACCAACTCAGAAATGTGTTTTTGACAATATCTAGATTATAATTTTACTCTTTTCTCTTTTTTCTCACAGAAACACAGGCGGATGAGTCTTCTCCAGGGGTGAGCTTTGGCTGCAGAATTTCTTCTGGCTCTGCAGGGAAGGAAGCAGTAGATACGGCTGGGGACCCTGTGGCAGACAGTCCAGGGCATTCCCCCTCACAGGCAGTGGCCCTCCTCACTGATCTCAATGGTAAAATGGATCAGCAGACCGAGATTCTGCTGAGGATGGACGCCAATCTGCTACGGGTGGCGGACGCCCTGGAGCAAAGTGCTGTGGCCAACGTGACCATTGCTAAGGCCCTTGCGGAAAATACTGGAGTCAACGTGCAAATAGCAAATGCCCTGGAGCAGCTTGTTCGCCAGCACATGTTGGAGCCAGCCTCCCTTCCTGCCGGAACATCAGGACCCTCCACCTCTGGCACAACAACAGCCATCCCTCCAAATGTGCCTAGCCCTATGCCTAGTCCAGAGGCCACAACATCTGCCTCTGGCCAGGCCAGCCAAAGGACTTCCCGGACCCGTTCAGGCTCCCTCCAACCCCAGGCCAAACGGCCTAAAAGGCGATGACAGCACTGGCTAATTTCCCCACAATCCATCTCTGTGTTTGCCCCATATATACCTGCATGGCAAAAACCTCCATCTCCTTTCTTGTGAATTATTTTTATTTGTTTTAATTCTAAATTAACCACTTATTTTGTGGGTGTGTTTGCAAAATGATTTGTAGATTTTGTCCCATGAAAAAAAAATATGTTTACTTTAAAAAAAACTTGACACAAAAATAAACAAAAAATTATTACACTTTGGAAACAAAATTGCAAAAATCTATTGTTGATTTATTCACAAACTGGTTAAAAGGTAATCCCTCTAACAAACTTACAAACAGTACAACGGAAATATAAACATTTCATATTTTGCCTAAAAAATAAGGGTTAAAATCAATTTATTAGTTTTAATTAACAATTATCCAAAAAAGGCCGATTGGTTTCTTGGTCCAAAAAAAAAAACATGCGTACAATATTGTTTGTCTTCAAAATAAACACTTACAAATATGTAAAAAGCAGTCCAAAAAACCCAAACATTTGTTAACTAATTGATTGTATGCCCCAGAAATTAGCAGGTGAGTAGTTCACCTGCGTTCGGTTTTAAACTACTAAAAAAGGTCTATTTGCGAAACACCTTAGAAGCTGTTTAGCAATTAAAAGTTAATTGTTTTTGTTGCCTCACTTGATTAATCGCAACACCATTGATGAGTCCGGGGAAGTACGAGGAGACAATCGTCACTGCGGTAGACTATACCAGACCCAAAGCTGAGCGAGCAGTCTTAATGGAAATTGGATCACACAGTGACGTGTACAAAATAGCGTTCACATTGGACGTTCGCACAAGACAATACATGTACGTCCAAAAAACGCCTTGCCACGCCTGCGTTTTCTCATCTCCACCCTCGTTACCACCCATAAACGGAACATTCTGTCAATCAAATGACATAGGTCATTTCCTGGTCACTGTGTATACGAGCAATCGAGAAATGACCGCAATGATCCGGCCACACATGCGCAATGAGAACCGGACGCATACATCTTTTAAAACAATCGAATGCGTACGAGCGAACGGCTGATAGCGTCCGGCTCTGAATGAGGTCCTGTGGCTGCACGTGCATCAACAAAGGAGCAGCGCCAAGCGTGCGCCTGTGTCCCATAAGTAAAAGGCCGGCTGGCTTGTCCATTAAAAGGTGCTGTAACCCCCAAAGGGCACTCCAAACAAAATAAAAAAATATTTTCTGTGTTTGTGAATTGTGTGCACTGTGGCTGCACGTGCATCAACAAAGGAGCAGCGCCAAGCGTGCGCCTGTGTCCCATAAGTAAAGGATTGGCTGGCTCATTTCTTAAAGGGTGGTGTAACCCACAAAGTGCACTAGTCTCCAACAAAAATACAAAATTATTTTCTGTGTTTGTGTGCGCCTTAGCCGCATGTATATATCAATATAACATAAATGGAGGACCAAACTTTCTCCGATAAAAATAAAATAGAGAAAGATCAAGAACCACTACCTCCTAGTGCTGTTGCTGCTGCTGGGAGTTGTTCATCATCCCAGAGAGGAAGTAGGAACACCACTACTTTTACTAAACAATTGACCGTCCAACAGTCCTTAGCGAGGAGGATGAAGTACGACAGCAGACATCCTGAAGCAAAACGTATAACTGAGGCCTTGATTGCTATGTTGGTGTTAGACGTGCGTCCGGCATCCGCCATTGGTGCAGTGGAATTTAGACAATTCATGGAGGTAGTGTGTCCCCGGTTCCAAATCCCGTCTAGATTCCACCTGCATCCTCAAAGCAGCAGCGACAAGCATGCGTCTGTCTGTTAAATGGTGGTGTAACCCTCAAAGTGCGTTCCACAAACAATAAAAAAATTAAATTTCTGTCTTTGTGAATTGTGTGGGCTGTAGCTGCACCTGCATCCTCAAAGCAGCAGTGACAAGCGTGTGTCTGTCAGTTAAAGGGTGGTGTAACCCTCAAAGAGCGCTCCACAAACAATAAAAAAAAAAAAATTCTGTCTTTGTGAATTGTGTGGGCTGTAGCTGCACCTGCATCCTCAAAGCAGCAGTGACAAGCGTGTGTCTGTCTGTTAAAGGATTACATCGGTAACAGCAGCAAAGTAGGCATGTCAGGCAGTCCGTACATGTACTGGCAGGAAAAAGAGGCAATTTGGAGGCCCCTGTACAAACTGGCTCTATTTTACCTGAGTTGCCCCCCCTCCAGTGTGTACTCCGAAAGAGTGTTTAGTGGCCAGGAACCTTGTCAGCGAAAGGCGTAGGAGGTTGCTTTCACAAAATGTGGAGAAGATGATGTTCATAAAAATGAATTATCAACTCTTCCAGGGAGACCAGCCTCCATAACGTACAGAGGGACCTGTGGTGGTGGATTCAAGCAGGGACAAATTTATACTCTGTGAGGATGAGGATGTACACAACACTGAAGAGGGTGAGGAATCGGTGAATGAGGAGGATGAGGACGACATCTTGCCTCCGTAGATCCAGTTTGTGCAGGGACAGATTAATTGCCAGCTTGTTTTGTGGGGGCCCAAACAAACCAATCATTTCAGCCACAGTCATGTGGCAGACCCTGGCGCTGAAATGATTGGTTTGTTAAAGTGTGCATGTCCTGTTTATACAACATAAGGGTGGGTGGGAGGGCCCAAGGACAATTCCATCTTGCACCTCTTTTTTTTCTTTGCATTATGTACTGTTTGCGGCCTAGTTTTTCAAACTCCCATCCTGTCTGCCACTGCAGTGTCACTCCTAGATGGGCCACGTGTTTGTGCCGCCCACTCGTGTCGCTAAGCATAGTCATCCAGCTACCTCGGTGCAACCTTTTGGACATAAAAACACTATTGTGAGGTGTGAGGTGTTCAGAATAGACTGGAAATGAGTGGAAATTAAGGTTATTGGGGTTAATAATAGCATACAAGCAGAAAAACCCACAAATTCTGTGATTTTAGCTGTTTTTATTTTTTTTTACAAAAAATACAGATCCAAAACACAAAACCCAGAACACGGAAGGGTGGTTTTGGCAAAACCAATCCAGATCCAAAACACGAAGAAAGATCCAGATCCAAAACCAAAACACGAAAAGTGGCCGGTGCACACCCCTAATATATATATATATATATATATATATATATATATATATATATATATATATTATATATATAGAAAATCCAGAAAACCCGGCACTCATAACCTTGGGTCAGGGATACTTGCTAGGGTGCCTTTCCAAAGGTGCATGACGCTTCCTCCACATAGCATAGAACAAACGGACGGCACTCCATAGACTTGGTTAAGAAGAATAAAATGGTCCTTTATTGAGCCGACGTTTCGGGGTTCCCCCCTTTGTCAGGAACAGAAGTACAAATGAAACAAACATACATGACAAACATATAAAGCCCCATAATCAGTCCATAATCAACTCACCTGTGGGATGCCAGCCTCCGACCTCCCGGACCAGCGAGCGGGAACTCGGACGCTGAGCCCATGACGTCATCAACCAGCGACCCACAGGAGAGCCAAATCATGTGATCCTGTCGCTTAGCAACCCTAAACACAGGGTGCTGAGGACACTGAATTAAAACAGCTATGATATTAATATTAAACAATATACAAAACCAGCAATCATCATAATATTATAATATGCGGCACTAACAAAGAGTTATACACTGATTACACAGCTAGCAAGATTCAATGAAAACGATCCGATTGACAATTAGATTTAAGCATCCATTAAACACTATTAGGAAAAATTACATAAATACAGGAAAGACATTACTACAAAAAACACTGCAAACCCAGAGTCTCATTCAGACCCCTTGGGGCAATAGTATCTAACATATGTATCCACCGGCTCTCTTTTTGCATCAAAATTTTATTTCTATTGCCACCCCTCACAAGGGGGGGTACATGGTCTATAATAATAGATCTAATAGATGCCACCCCATGCTTAAACTGGGCACAATGCCGAGCCATAGGCTGTTCACTGCCCCCACTAGCCAACGCCTGTCGAATGGCTGAGCGATGTAGCGCCATACGCTCTTTAAATTGGCGCTGGATTTTACCCACATAAGATAAGCCACAGTGACAGGTAAGCATGTAGATGACAAACATAGTGGAACAGGTCACTGCAAAATTAATTTTAAATCGTTTCCCCGTATGGGGATGACAAAACGAATTTCCAACAGTTAGACTTCTACATGTGACACAGCCCAGGCAGCGATGACAACCTGCCTTAATACTCAGAAAATGCATTGGTTGTGATTGACGATCAAGGCCCGTTATATCCAATCGCATAACACGATCACCAATATTCCTACTTCTTGTGAAACAAGGCATAAGCCTAGAGTCACGCAAAGTGGGTAAATCTCTATCTGAATTAATAATAGGCCACCACTGTTTTGCCCGTCTAACAACGTGTGGGCTGTCATTACAGAATCTATTCACCCATGGAATACATTTACTATCAAGTTGCTTCTTGGGTTTACCAGGTCTTAATAAATCAGCCCTAGACATATGTAAGACTTTATCCTTCAACTTCATTAGTTCACCACGATCATAACCGCGACAGACAAACTTTTCAACCATATTAACCAAAGCTAATTCAGCCAAGGCGTCAACAGAAGTGATGCGCCTTACCCGTAATAGTTGGGAATAAGGTAAGCCCTTTCTCAACGTCAAGGGATGAAAGCTGTCATTCCTTAATAGTGTGTTCCTGTCCGTACTTTTAGTGAACAGGGAGGTCTTAAACAAGCCTGCCTCAAAAATTATATGCACATCCAAAAAGTTTACATCTGTATGACTACACTGATAGGTGAGTTTTACTACACTATCTGATAAATTTAAGTCATCCAGGAGGGAAGTCAACTGTACCTCTGGTCCAGTCCACATTAATAATAGGTCGTCAATATAGCGTAAATATAATGCTACTTCAGCCTTCAAATGACCATCCACATAAAATAATGCCTGTTCAACAGAATACATGAAGGCGTTGGCATACGATGGGGCCACAGAGGACCCCATCGCACACCCCGCCACCTGTAAATAATAACTATCATCAAAAATAAAATAGTTATGGGTCAGAATTAACCACAGTAATTCAATAACAAATTCTACTGGGGGGCCCATGTACTCGGCATCTTGCGAAATGATGCGCTTGACCGCCTCGACACCTGCATCATGGGGGATGCAGGTGTAGAGGCTCGTCACGTCCGCAGTACGCATTACCAATGGTTTATCCACAATGGTTAAATTATCCAATTTTAACAGTAGCATACTGGTATCTTTCAAATAAGCAGGCAAACGCTGTATACAAGGATTGAGAATAGAATCCAAGTATACAGCAATGGGATGATATAAGGATCCCCGGGCGGAGATTATCGGACGCCCAGGAGGATTGACCGGATCCTTATGCAGTTTTGGCAAAACATAAAATAAAGGCACAATAGGAAATTCAACTTCAAGCGAGGACTTCAAAGACAATGTAATCAATCCCTCATCAAGTGCACGATTTAACAGTGCATCTAGTTCCCTTTTGTATATAGCAGTAGGATCATGGCCCAGGCATACATATGTCGTGAGGTCACCCAATTGGCGATAACATTCCCCCCTATATTGCTCGAGATTTTGCACAACTACCGCTCCCCTTTTATCAGCATTACGTATTATTAAATCCTTCCTCAAGGACAGAGATTTTAATGCCAATAGTTCATTCTTTGTAAGATTTTGATGGTATAAATGTTTATTAGAAGGATGCGTATTGAGGCCCTCATGTTCCAAGAGACGTGAAAAAGTCCTAATTGAGGCATTCTGTGAGACTGGGTCGAATTTGGACCGTGGCACAATTTTCTTCAAGGAGTCAGGGATACCCGCCGATGTATTAACCTGAATTCCTTGTGGTTGTTGTTTACCGTGAGTTGATTATGGACTGATTATGGGACTTTATATGTTTGTCATGTATGTTTGTTTTATTTGTACTGCTGTCCCTGACGAAGGGGGGAACCCCGAAACGTCGGCTCAATAAAGGACCATTTTATTCTTCTTAACCAAGTCTATGGAGTGCCGTCCGTTTGTTCTATGCTATATATATATATATATATAATTGGAGGTGCTACCTGTGGAGACCAATTGATATATACACAAAGAAGAAATACAGGTGCACAGCTCCAAATTAACTGATTATATATAAATAAATACATTTTGAAGTAAATCCAATAGAGGTTTTTGCCATAATCTTGGCCAAGGTTATGGGCCTGCCCATCATATCCGAGTAACCTCTTGTCGGGCAGGTCCCTAACATACTAAGATTCAAATCCAGAGCGCAGGACACCCCCAAACTAGCCCAGCTAAACCACCCCAAGGCACCGCTCTAATAAGAAAAGTGAAGTGTTAAGAGCAGCCCTTGGCCGCATATAAAGAATAAAAATAAAAAAGTGAAATACATATATATAAATAAAAGAAACAGACAGTGAGGTATTAAAATGTGTTATACTGCGGTGCCCTGAAGCAGACCAGCAAAGCAATCTAGGGGGACCCACACCCCAAAAATGAACCAAAGCTGCACTACACAGTCTAAATATTAGCAGGACTTACCTATATTGTGCCTTGACTGGTGTGCATATTACATTGCCAGCCCTCCAATTATATATATATATATATATATATATATATATATATATATATATATATGTGTGTGTGTGTCCAGAGTGTGCAGTCTGAGATCCATTTTCTTTGTAAACTAATTAGTGCATTGATTTGCACACCTGGGAAGCCTGAGCCACTTCCCACTCAGACTAGCACCTCTACTATATTGGTTAGAGCATGGAGTCTGGCAATGTAATATGCACACCAGTCAAAAACAAAGAATTCTTTTTTTTTTCTGTTTGTGTGCGCTGTAGCCGCACGTGCATGAACAAAGTAGCAGCACTAAGCGTGTGCCTGTGTCATAAGTAAAGGGCTGGCTGGCTCGTCTGTTGAAGGGTAGTGTAACCCCCAAAATGCACTTCAAAAAAGTATATATATATATTTTTCTATGTTTGTGACTTGTGTGCGCTGTAGCCGCACGT
The DNA here is from genome assembly GCA_031769625.1 of Taudactylus pleione. Lineage (NCBI taxonomy): Eukaryota > Metazoa > Chordata > Amphibia > Anura > Myobatrachidae > Taudactylus > Taudactylus pleione. Next base: position 7,932,807 of record JAUIMM010000175.1, read on the forward strand.
GCATCAACAAAGTAGCGCCAAATGTGTGCCTGTGTCATAAGTAAAGGGCCAGCTGGATCCTCTGTTGAAGGGTGGTGTAATCCCCAAAGTGCCTGAAAAAAAAAATATATTTTTCTGTGTTTGTGTGCGACTTAGCTGCACGTGCATCAATGTCACATAAATGGAGGACAAAAATGTGTCCGATAAAAATAAAATAGGGAAAGATCAAGAACCACTTCCTCCTAGTGCTGAAGCTGCTGCCACTAGTCATGACATAGATGATGAAATGCCATCAATGTTGTCTGCCAAGGCTGATGCCCAATGTCATAGTAGAGGGCATATAAAATCCCAAATGGCAAAGTTCAGGAAAATGACCTTAAAAAATAAATGTAAATCATCTGAGGAGAAATGTCAATATGCCATTTACGACACGGAGTGGCAAGGAACGGCTAAGGTCCTCCCCTATGTTCATGACTAGTGGTTCAGCTTCACATGACGATGGAAGCCCTCCTCCCGCTACAAAAATCAAATGAGTTAAGCTGGCAAAAGCACAGCAAAGAACTGTGCTTTCTAATTCTAAGAAGATATCACAAATCCCCAAGGAGAGTCCAAGTGTGGCAACTGTTGCGATGCCCGCTCTTCCCAAAACTGGACGGGAAGAGGTGGCTCCTTCCACCATTTGCATGCCCTTTGCAAGAGCTGGAAGGAGCACCCACAGTCCACTTGCTAATATTCAAATTGAAGCTGTCACTGTTGAAGTATAACAGGATGAGGATATTGGTGTAACTGGCACTGAGGAGGAAGTTGATGGGGATTATTCTGATGGTGAGGTGGTTTGTTTAAATCAGGCACCGGGGGAGACAGTTGTTGTCCGTGGGATGAAAAAACCCATCACAGTCATGCCTGGGCAGAAGACCAAACATTCCACCTCTTTGGTCTGGAAATATTTATATTCAAATCCGGACAACAACTGTCTCGCCATATGTACCATATGTAAAGGTTGAATAAGCAGGGGTAGGGATGTTAACCACCTAGGAACATCCTCACTTATACATCACCTGCAGCGCATCCATAAAAAGTTACTGAAGTTCAAGTTCAGAAACTGTGGCTAAGACCGTAAGCAGTCAAGGGGCACCTCAATCCCTTTTTCCTGTTGCATCTAAGCACCTGCAAACAACACCGTCAACTCCCTCCTCATCAATTTCCTCCTCAGTCAGGATCGGAAGTAGTCCTGCAGGCCATGTCACTGGCATGACTGACTCTCCTATCCATGATTCCTTGGGAGGATCCTGCATTGCTACTCCAACTGCTGCCACTGCTGCTGTTGCTGCTGGGAGTTCTTCATCATCCCAGAGAGGAAGTAGGAACACCACTACTTCTTTTACTAAGCAATTGACCCTCCAACAGTCCTTATCGAGGAGGATGAAGTACAACAGCAGACATCCTGAAGCAAAGCGGATAACTGAGGCCTTGACAGCTATGTTGTTGTTAGATGTGCATCTTGTATTCGCAATTAGTGCAGTGGGATTTAGACAATTGATGGAGGTAGTGTGTACCCGGTACCAAATCCCATCTAGATTCCACTTCACTAGGCAGGTGATGCCAAGAATGTACAGAGACATCAGAAAAAGTGTCCTTAGTTTCCTAAAAATGCAGTTGTACCCAATGTCCACTTAACCACGGATATGTGGACAAGTGGAACAGGGCAAACTAAGGACTATATGACTGTGACAGCCCACTGGGTAGATGTATCACCTTATGCAGCAACAGCAGCGTCACCAGTAGCAGTGTCTCAGAAACACCAGCTCATTCCAAGGCAGGCTAAGCTGTGTATAACCAGTTTTAGTAAGAGGCACACCACCGACAACCTCTTAGAGAAAATGAGGGAATGCTAAAGACTGGAGCACCGGCAAAACACTCTTGAACCAGCCCTGCCATCACCTGAAGCAAGAGGTTGTGATGCGGTGGAACTTAACCCTCTATATGCTTCAGAGGATAGAGGAGCAGCAAAAGGCCATTCAAGCCTATACATCCACCTATGACATAGGGAAAGGAGGGGGTATGCACCTGACTCAAGGGCAGTGGAGAATGATTTCCGTGTTGTTCAAGGTTCTCCAGCCCTTCAAACTTGCCACACATGAAGTCAGTTCAGACACTGCCAGCTTGAGTCAGGTCATTCGCCTCATCAGGCTTTTGCAGAAGCAGCTGGAGAAAGTGAAGGAGGAGCTAAGTTGGAGCAATTCCACTCAGTATGTGCGACTTGTGGATGAAGCCCTTCATTCGCTTTGCCAGGATTCCAGGGTGGTCAACCTGTTGAAATCAGAATACTACATTAAGGCCACCGTGCTCGATCCTAGGTATAAAGCCTACGTGGTGTCTTTCTTTCCGACCAACACAAGCCTGCAAAGGTGCAAAGACCTGCTGGTGAAAACACTGTAAGCTGAAGCGGAACGTGACATGTCAACAGCTCCTTCTTCATTTTCTCCCACAACTGGGGCTGCCAGGAAACAACTTAGGTATCCTAAGCAACCCTCTGGCGATGATGCAGGGCAGACAGGGCCAAGTTTGGTCCAGACTGAAGGACCTGGCAACAATTTCTGACATAATAGAAAAAATAGGGGTTAACCCGCACAGAAATATACATATAGCAAATATGAAAATACTGAAAATTATAGAAAGAGTCCTTCCCTATGTATAATATAACTGTTAATAATAAGTAACTGGTGGGAGGTGCACCTAGGAATAAATTGAAACTAGTAGCAAAGAGAAAGAAGAGTATTCCTATGCAGGGCACACTCGGACTAATTTCATGTTCTACTTCGACAATAGTCAATAGAAGGTTTTGCCAATCCACGAAAACAGCAAAAAAAAATGTATTAAAACATAACCTTTATTGTATTAAACCTAAAATAAAGTAAAAGCGAAATATAAATCAAATGTGCATAACTGTGAAAGTGAGAAAATGTGAAAATGAAATGTAATAATTTGATGTGATATCTCCTCTAAAAAACCGTATCTTATTTATTGTCTCTTAGAAAGCCATATATTTTCAGTAGCAGGTCACGGTTTTAATATATTTATAATAAACACAGGTGCTTAAATAATTACTCATAAGGTAATATAAATCTCCCTAATATATGGAAATATAATACGAGTCTTTTAGTCGCAGATTTTATAAGCACTAACAGGGTTCAGTATAGGATGGCTTATTGTCCCATATATCAAATACATCAAACAGGGTGAGATTTGCAGGAACTGATGGTACTTATCAGCAGTTTATAACACCTGTTTGTTTATACACATTCTATTGGTTCTTAATGGACCTCTAATAATGGGGTGGGGGGTTACTCAGTGACATATACTTGTTCCTTGTCACTGTTACCATGATAATAGGTGTATGTAATTGTTATACACATTTGCCCAGTCACATATTTATAAATATGTGAGATACAATCCATCACCAATGACGGTATATATTTTTATGACAGATTCCTATGTCACTTTTACAATTAAAAGGGGAATCTGCATTTCTTAATTGCAACTGAGTTTATACAGCAATAATCAAATACATTGTAGCATCTTCATTTGTATGCAGCAGCCGCATAGCTTACTAAATAACAAATCAGTCCCAGTAAGTGGCTGGTCTGTTGCTACAATGTATCGTGTAGAGTAACAACACCCATTGAACTCCTAAAGTATCCCGTGACTTAGTGCTAATATAATATTACTGCGGTCTCATAAGCACAGTCGGATGTTCATTGTAATCCTGCTATATGCACAGTAGCTAGAGATCGTATCGCATGTCACCTGTGAGGAGAAAAGTTAATTCACAACATTTCAAACATAAACAAAGACACGCTAGCAACGTGTGCCGCGTGTCTCCCTGACATGCGTTTCGCTCAGCTGCTTAATCATAGGGTCAACCAGTGTACTGGGCTGACATTTCTTATGTAGTATAGCTTGACCAATCATATGGTCTATTCGTTGATAGGCATTTTACATAGCCAATCAATATCCTCCTTTATGATTGACTTTCCTAAGAGCCAATTAACACAGCCTGTCAGCTCTCTAATTGGTTAACCATTCTGTATGGAGAAACTCTATTAGAAATGGACATACACCGTAAATAGAAAATAAATAGAGATGGAAATGATCTCTATATAATCCTATCTTTACCACATCCTACTGGCAATGTTATTAAGGTGATTTCTTATTAATGACTATATTTAAGCTTACAGAAATATATAAATAAAAAATAAGATAAATATATAGAAAAACTTTTATTAAATAAAATAGGAATGAATACTTTAAATATGTTTTGGAGTGCTGAAAAAAATCAAATCAGAAGAACAAGATTCCCTTAATAGTGTATATAAACATATGTAAAATAATAATTATTAAATATATTCATACAAAGGATATATAATACATATTTGATACTATATTATATATCACTCTAAATAAACATAATAATAAAATAAATATTAGTCAGTTCTACCTCATATATCTTACGTGAAAAATAAGGGATAGGATACAGTACAGCGATACAGTATTGTACTATCAATATGTGTATTTCCCTAAATAAAACCATAAGTTAATATTTGTATAATAAAGTGAAGAATAAATTAATTGATAAAAAGTGAATCAAAATGTGTATATGTGCTAATTCATATAGATTAATATGTGTATTAATATTTATACAATATCAAAATTGGTGCAATAAAATACTATTATTGTGCACATGACTCTAATTTTGAATGAAACAAATAATTAAATATAAAATGAAATAAAATATAATAAGTCTATGACTAAGAAAATTAACATTTAAAAAAAGACACCATAATTAATGTGTTCATTAAGGCCCCTTGGTTGAAGACCTCCCATAAGAAAAGTCCCGTAACTTTCTTTCTTCAATAATTCTTGTGTAAGTTTGCCACCTCTAATGCCCAGGTTAAGATGTTCAATTCCATAGGCCCTCAGGGCAGTCGCATTCCCTTGGTGTTGAAGCAAAAAATGTTTTGCCACTGTGGTAAGCTTTTTACATTTGTGTAGGTCCGAGCTGGTGTTTCTTATTGATCCTACATGATCCAAAACTCTCTATTTTAGGGGTCTAGTGGTCATCCCTATATAGCTTTTTGCACAAGAACACATAATACAGTATACAACTCCTGATGTATTACAACTAATGAACTGATTAATTTAAGTGTCTTCTGGTACTTGTCCTTGAATTCAATGGTTCGCTGCATGTACATACAGGCTTTATAATTCCCACACTTGATGGATCCTTCCGCCAGAGGTTTCTTATGTACGGACCTAACAAAATGACGATGTTCCAGCTTGTCTCTTAAATTAGGAAACCGTCTCCAACTGAATTGTACCCTGGGTACAAGGTTTTTCTCCAGGTCTTGGTCCAATGTGAGAACTGTCCAATGTCTCTGAATAATATATTTTATCTCCCGCCACTCAGTGCAGAAATCTCCTACAAACCTGACTGTCCTATCCTCCTCTTTCATGGTTATTCTATTAGGGTATAGGAGGGAGTTTCTCTCTTTCTGCATGGCTTGTCTGGCTTTTTTGATTGATCTCTTACTGTATCCTCTAATAATCAATCTTTCTTGCAGTTCTTCAGTTATAATTTTAAACAAATCGAGACTTGAGCAGTTCCTCCTAAAGTGTAAAAATTCACCTTTGGGGATTCCATTTAATACTGGTGGAAAATAAGCACTGTTTCTATGCAGGACACTGTTTGAAGCAGTGTTTTACCAGAAAAGATTGGTTTGGACCCTACCATCCATCATTCTCTGAATCTTGAGGTCCAAAAAGGTGACCTCGGTATAAATAATCTCATATGTTAACCTTAAATTGAGGTCATTGGTGTTAAGAACTCCCATAAATTCTCTGAAAAGATCTTCCGGACCATCCCACAAAATCAAGAGGTCATCTATATGTCTTACCCAAATGAGTATGTGTTTGGTGTAATATTCATTATATTCTTGGAAGACCATGGTTGCCTCCCATCACCCTAGGTATATGTTCGCGTACATTGGGGCACAAGCTGCTCCCGTAGCCGTCCTGCAAATTTGTTGGAAGAATTTATCATTAAACTCAAAAAAGTTTTTCTTCAGAATGAATCGAAGTAAGTCCACCAAAAATTAACCAAAAGTTGTCATACCTTCCTTTTCAAGATAATGTTTTACTGCTTTTATACCTTTGTCATGGTCAATACTGGTATAAAGGGACTTGACATCACATGTGGCCAGTATTACCCCTTCATCAATATGTATCTCGTCCAATTTTTGTAGTACTTCCATGGTATCTTTGACATATGATGGTAAATCAATAACAAACCTCCTTAAATGAGTGTCTAGAAAATTAACAGCATTTTCTGTTAGATATTTTATGACAGATACTATTGGACGTCCAGGGGGAACCTCATCATTGTTATGTATCTTGGGGAGCACGTAGAACTTTGCGATAACTGGTTCTTTTGCTTCCAAGATTTGATATTCCATTCTTGTGATCACACCGTGTTCAAATGCTCCTTTAATAATTATCTCATATTGCTTCTTATAATCCTCCAGTGGACTGAACAATAATTGTTTGTAGCACATTTTATCTTTAAGTTGTCTATTAGGTTCCACAATGTATTTCTCTGTGTCGGATGGATGGCTTAATTATGATATCATCCCAGGATTGAATTTCCTTAAGAGCCTTAGGGCCTGATTCAGACCCACTCGCGAGCGGCTGTCCGCTCGCAAGTGGGTCGATGGTCTGTACTGAGCATGCGCACGACGGAGGGAGCTCCGTCGTGCGCATGCGCCAGACACGACGAGCGAAGGACTTTCCTTCGCTCGTTGTGTCCGATCAAAGGGGGCGTGCTGTCAATGTTGATTGACAGCACGCCCCCTTTGGTGGGCATGCCGGGGGCGTGCCTCCCTGACGGGGGCGTTCCCACGGGAACGCCTCCCGTCAGAAGCCGGCCCACTGACATCACTAGTGATGTCAGTGGGAGTGATTTTGGCTCTGATAGAGCCAAAATCACTCCGGAGCTTGCGGTTGAAAACCTCAACCGCAGGCTCCGGCTCGCAATTTCGATGGTCGCGATGGTCACGACCATCGCGGCCATCAAAATGCACGCTCGTATAGCCTGTGGGTGGTGACCCACAGCTATATGAGCGTCTAGGAGGACGCTCCATGAAAATGGAGCCCGGCCCTCATGCAGAGCGTGCGCTCTGCTCAGAGCGTACGGCTCTGAATGAGGGCCTTAATCTCTTCCTTGTTAAGGTTATTGGAAGACAAAGAAGAGTTGGATTTTCTGGCACATAATCTGTCAAAATCCCGCAAAACCAACTCTATAAATGTACCAACTTCTGGGCATATCTGCGTTTGTAGATAAAAGGTTTCTTTCTTTTTACATACTGGTCTGGAATTGGTATTAAGGTCATTTGATTCTCCTTCTAGGTCTTCCAATATTGTTATTGCTTGTGCTTCTTCCAAAGATAATTCTTCAACTATATCGGCCATGGGTGGTATTTAATTTGCATTGTGGGACAGATCCCTGGAATAAAATTTGGTTAGAAGGAGCTTTCTTCCAAAAAGATGGAGATAATTTTCCCATTTGAAATGATCTAGATGGTTATTAGGGGAAAATGATAAACCTTTACTTAAAACTCTAACGTGTATCTCATCTAATTCCTTAGAGGTAAGGTTTATTACTCTCAATTCTCTCTCTCTCTTTCTATGGTATTTATCATCATTTCTGAGATCTTTTCTGATATCTCGGGTTGTCCTGCATTTCCCATTAGTCCCTGCTTCGGGTGTTTCTTACCCCTTTAGCCCTTCCTCTGGCATTATGTACTGTTTGGGGCCTAGTTTTTCAAACTGCCATCCTGTCTGCCACTGCAATGTCACTCCTAGATGGGCCACGTGTTTGTGCCGCCCACTTGTGTTGCTTAGCATAGTCATCCAGCTACCTTGGTGCAACCTTTTGGCCTAAAAACAATATTGTGAGGTGTTCAGAATAAGCTGGAAATGAGTGAAAATTAATGTTATTGAGATTAATAATAGCATAGGAACAGAAAAACACACAAATTCTGTGATTTTTAGCGGTTTTTATGCTTTTTTCCAAAAAAATACAGAGCCAAAACACAAAACCAAGAACTCAAAACACGGAAGGGTGGTTTTGGCAAAACCAATCCAGATCCAAAACATGAAGAAAGATCCAGATCCAAAACCAAAACACAAAACACGAATAGTGGCCGGTGCACACCCCTAATGAACTGTATATGTGTGTATATATATGTGTGTGTGTATGTAAAATATATATATATATATATATATATATATATAAAAATGAGAAGAATTGGCACTCACCAGGTAGCTGACAAGAAAATTGGTTTTTAATTACCCATCTTGAGGGAGAAAGTGCATAGAGCCATAAAGTGCAATAGTCATAGTCTACGTTGAAACGTAGACTATGACTATTGCACTTTATGGCTCTATGCACTTTCTCCCTCAAGATGGGTAATTAAAAACCAATTTTCTTGTCAGCTACCTGGTGAGTGCCAATTCTTCTCATTTTTTATATTTCATGGGCTGTTTTGTCCTTAATTGAGCACCCCCAAGTTGATTCTGGTGCTGCAAGTGCGGACACTCTGTATGATTATATATATATATATATATATATATATATATTAGAGATGTGCGCCGACCCCCGTGTTTTGGTTTTGGTTTTGGATCTGGATCTGAATCTGGTTTTGGATTTTTTTTCCTCCATGTTTTGTTTTTTGTGTTTTGGTTTTGGGTTTTTTGCATAAAATCACAAAAACAGCTAAAACCACATAATTTGGGCCTGTTTTTGTTCCTACAGTATTATTAACCTTAATATCAATGATTTTCAAGCATTTCTAGGCATGTTTAACCACCTCACAGATCACAATATTGATTTCACTATTTTTCAACAATATAGGCCAAAGTCTGCAACGAGCTGGCTGGCTAAAGTAAGCAACAGAGCAGCGGCACAAACGCACAGCAGTTTAAAAACATATCAGACATCTATGAAACATTGCCACACAGCAGTGGCAGGCAGGATGGCAGTTTAATAAACTATAAATATGATAGTCAGCAATGCCCAAAATTGTGCCAAATGTAAAGGAAAGAGGTGCAAGATGGAAATGTCCCTCACACCCACTCTTATGTGTGATATTAAAAGGACATGCACAGTTTAACAAACCAAGCACTTTCTAGGACTGACACTTTCGTGGCTGAACTCCTTGGTTTGTTTGGGCCCCACAAAACATTTTTTGGAAGGACTACCTTCAATTATTAAGGAGGAGGTTGATGATGAGGGTGTTGGTGGTGGAGATTGCATGTTATGGTCCAAACTGCTGGTAGCTGTTACTGGACTGCTTGTTATTAATTTACAAATTATAATTTTGTTAAACAAATTGCATGAACTCGCTGCAAATGACGTAACAGGGAGGAGGTGCCTAGATGGTTAACGTCCCTTCCTCTGCTAACTTTGGCTTTACAAATGGAACAGATGCCTTCACAACTGTTGTCAGAATTTAGATTAAAATAATTCCACACCCAAGACGTTGCTTTTCTGGCTTTCTTTTTATCATTTGCAAGAACTGCTGCAACTGGTGACTGATTTACGCAAACCACATCCTTATCATCAACATCCACATTAGCATTAGATAGGACACAAATTTCCCCCTCATCCTCCTTTTGCTCTCCCTCCACGCTATCAGCCTCATTTTTTATTATTTCACCATCTAATACTAGCACAGCCGTCATGGCGTCAGTGATCCGTTGTGAATCTGGTTGACAGCTGATATACTTACTTCCTCTGTCAAAGGACTGTTTAATAGTCAATTGTTTTTTTTAAATTACTTCTGATCATGAATGAGGATGTAGATGATGATGAAGGTGTTGGTGTTGGAGATCGAAGCTGCTTGGATCTCACAGGTAGGTGACACTGGACTTGTTACATTTTGAGTTTTGGAACTTGGCAATGTACACTTTGATATTTGATGAATGCGCTCCAAGTGACGTAACAAGGAGGAGGTTCCTAGGTGGTTTAGGTCCCTACCTCTACTCACTCTTGCATGGCAACAAGCACATATGGCTTGACAACTGTTGTCCGGATCGGGTTGGAAATAATTCCACAGGTGAGAAGTAGATTTTTTTGTCTTTTGTCCCGGCATCACAACAATGGGCTTTGGCTTTTTCAAACCTTGGGCAACAGCTGTTGCCTTACTTACACAAAGGACATCCTCGGCATCAACATCCTCATCACCAACACCAACATCTTCATTATCAACATCCTCATCATCCTTAGCACCTTCATCCACCAAAATATCCTCCTCCTCCATGTGCAATTCCACAGAAGCATCCTCAATGACTACGTGTGCAAGATGTTGACTGCCCTTCCCTACATTTACAGAGGGCACACAAATGTTGGAACTTGGAAGATCCTCCAGTACACTAGTATTTAGGTCGGGCTCACACATGGCAACCGCGGACACACTTGCACTCTCCTCGGGGATTTGTGATTTCAATTTCTCAGGGCACACAGTTGGTTTTTCCGGAGCTGTCTTAACAGCTTTCAAATTTTTAATTGGACCACCACCACTACTACTACAAGCAGAAGGGCTATCAAAATCATCAGTCTTCTTCATAAAGTAAGAAGACCAAGGCCTTATCCTTTCCTTGCCACTTTGTGTAGTGAATGGCATATTGCCAATTTTTTGTTTATCTAAAGTCAAATATCCTTTCAATTTTTTTTCTTAATTTCAGTAAAACCTGCTTTACCATATCGATGGCGTGTCTTAAGCCGTGGGGCATGGGCCTTCCTAGAGGTCGAGGAAGTTGACGGCCTTGCACTGCTGGCAAGGCCGTCAAGCTCTCCTGTCATGTGACAGCCCTCCATATTTTTTCTGCAGTCTACAAGCAGTGTCACAATCACCAATAGTGTAGCCAAGGTGCGGTTACAAAATTCACACATGTGCAGTCGTGCGCACACACAAAAATATTAGAAAAAACAACAAATGATGATTTATATTTTTTGTCAGCTCCAGAAAAACTTGGCCCCAGAGTAACGATTAATCATGACTGTAGTCGGGCAGCACAAGGTTGCAACTTGTGTTGCTAGCTGACTCTTGTGCACTACTGCGGTTAAGGCAAAAACACACCCACACAAACAAGAAAAAAATATGACACTTTTATTGTATTTTTTTTTTAGAACGACTGGAGTCAGGCAGCACAAGGTTGCAACTTGCGTTACTGGCTGGATCTTGTGCACTACTGCGGTTATGGCGAAAACCCACCCACACAAACAAGAAAAAAATATGACACTATCATTTTTTTTTTTTAGAACGACCGGAGTCACACAGCACAAGATTGCAACGTGCGTTACTGGCTGGATCTTGTGCACTACTGCGGTTATGGCGAAAACCCACCCACACAAACAAGAAAAAAATATGACACTTTTATTGTATTTTTGAGAATGACTGGAGTCAGACAGCACCAGTGGCGGGCTGGGCTGGGAGGCAGGGTGTCATGTGCCCCCCCGGCCGCAGCGTCATGCAGGCTGCGGGCCGCGGGCAGTCTGTGTCACTGGGACACAGCTGCACCGCTTGGGTAGCGCTGATCGGACGGAGTTCGGTCAGCGCTACACAAGTGACAAACACACAGCCGCCGGTACTGGCAGCTGTGTGTTTGTTTTGATCAGCAGCCAATGAGAGTCTGTCAGACTCTCAGCTGCTGCTGCGCCCACTGCGGGAGCCACTCCATCTTCCGGCTCCCGCAGTGGGCAATGGGAGAGGCGTCATGATGTCATGACGTCTCTCCCATAATGCAGAGCGGCCCAGCCCGGGAAGGACAGACGGAGGAGCGGATGGCAACGGCGGGAGCAGGGATTGAGGTAAGTGGGTTTTTTTTATTACGTGTGTCTACTGGGGGAGGGGCAGGCACTACAAGGGGGAGACCACTACTGGGGGCACTACAAGGGGGGAAACTACTACTACTGGGGCACTACAAGGAGGGAACTACTACTGGAGGCACTGCAATAGGGGACTACTACTACTGGGGGCACTACAAGGGGGGAACCACTACTGGAGGCACTGCAAGGGGGGGACTACTACTACTGGGGGCAATACAAGGGGGGGACTACTACTACTGGGGCAATACAAGGGGGGGACTACTACTACTGGGGGCACTACAAACGGGGGAACCACTACTGGAGGCACTGCAAGCAGGGGACTACTACTACTGGGGGCAATACAAGGGGGGACTACTACTACTACTGGGGGCACTACAATGGAGGGGGACTACTACTACTGGGGGCACTACAAAGGGGGAACCACTACAGGGGGCACTACAAGAGGGAGGGACTACTACTGGGGGCACTACAAGAGGGAGACCACTACTGGGGGCACTACAAGGGGGAGATCACTACTGGGGGCACTACAAGGGCGGGGCGACTACAGGGGTGGGGCACTACAATGGGGGAGACTACTGGCGGCACTGCAAGGTAGAGACCACTACTGGGGATTATTACTGGGGGGACTACTACTGGGGCACTACAAGGGGGGACTACTACTACAAAGGGGGACTACTACTGGGGGCACTACAAGGGGGGACTACTACTACTAGGGGCACTACAAGGGGGACTACTACTACTAGGGGCACTACAAGGGGAGGGGACAACTACTAGGGGCACTGCATAGGGGGGGACTACTACTAGGGGCACTACATAGGGGGGAGGGGACTACCACTGGGGGCACTGCTTCGATGGACCACTGCTGGGGGCTCTATAAAAAGGGAAATACTGGGGGTACTGCATAGGGGGGAGACTACAACTAGGGCCACTATTTAAGGGGCACTTCATAAGGGTTACCACTATTGGGGGCAATGCATGGGCGGTGGACTGCTACTGGGGGCACTATATAAGGGGCACTGCTTAGGGGGTACCACTACTGGGGGCACTATATAAGGGGCTTACTACTGGGGGCACAAGGGGCACTGCACAGGGGGGACCACTACGGCACTGTATAAGGGGCACTGCATAGGAGGGGATCACTACTGGGGGCATTACTGGAGGCCTGCATAAGGGAGTCCTCTCCTGGGGCACAGGGGGCACTGCATATGGGAACCACGACGGGGCTGCTCCTAATCTTTATTTTTACTTTACATTAATCCCATATGGACCCGCCTCCTCCCTGGAACACTTGAGGGACGGGGTGGGGGGACGCCGTAGCACGCACGTTCTTCGGGCACCCTGGCTACACGCTACTCCTCTGCCAGGGCCGTCTGCATGCATTTGCCCCCCAGGCTAAAAGTTGCCAGCCAGCCCCTGGACAGCACAAGGTTGCACCATGCGTTACTGGCTGGATCTTGTGCACTACTGCGGTTAAGGCAAAAACCCACCCACACAAACAAGAAAAAAATATGACACTTTTTTATTTTTTTATTTAGAACGACTGGAATCAGGCAGCACAAGGTCGCAACTTGCATTGCTGGCTGGCTCTTGTGCGCTACTGTGGTTAAGCCTGTTAATGGCACATGCACACACAGAAAAATCTAAAAACTTTAAAGACACTTTTAAAGATTTTTTTTTTTTACTTTTTTTTTTTTTGGAGTCCAGAACTTGGGCCTAGAGATGGACACAGCACAAGCCGAGGATACAGCAGACAGCCCAGATGGATCACCAGACAGCACAGTGACAGTGACAGCACCATGACCAGAGACCACAATGGATCAGCAGACAGCACAGTGACAGTGACAGCACCGTGACCAGAGACCAGAATGGATCAGCACCAGCCCAGGACACAGCAGATAGCACCAGCACCTCTCCCAGCCCTACACTACCCACCCTCCCTGTTCAGTCTCCACAGCCGGAGTGAAATGGTATCTGTCGTGTGGTCCCTATATACTACATTGATCATAGAGATGAAAGCTCGCGAACCGCAAGATTTCCGTCTCTATGGTTTTGCCTCGGTTTCGAGAACCGAGTAAGGCGGGAACCTCCGAGCCTGCCTGGATCCGACTCAGATATGCTAAATTCGGGTGGTTTTGGTTCTCTGGGAACTGAACCCGTTCATCTCTAATATATATAATATAATACAGTATATATGTGTGTATGTGTGTGTGTGTGTAAACCCCACTGTAAAAATCCTGCATTTGCCCATGTGTGTTACACACCTTGTCCAGCTCTTCCCGAGTCACAAATGTTCTGTGCTGCATTCTGTGCCACAGGGCATCCTTCACCTTCCAGAACCTTTTAATTAGTAGTCTAAATCAGACAATCTGGCGTTCCACTTGCTGGTGATCCTCCTCCATCTGGTTTGCAAGATACCTACAGAAACAGACCATGAGGAGTAAGGTTTGTGCCATATAGTCACCAACTGCAGATAGATGTATGAGGATACATCTGTACATGCGTGCACCAGGCCCAGTACATGCTCAGAGGAGAACAGGGGCCTCTAGATCAGTCAGTAACTATTACAGCTATGGATGGTGTCTCCATGGCGGCTGGGTATTGCTCAGCTGTCATTGTGACAAATGAGTGAGGAGTCAGTGTGATAAGAACATCATTACTGCCATGATAAACAGTGATAAAAATGAGAGGTATGGCCGTGGGCAATCTCTCAGTGATACATATAGGTCAGTGTGCTGCCCAGTGTGCTGACAGCTATGTGCTTTTCTTATACAGAAAATTGGGGAGAGAAGGGAATAAATGGTTCTCCTATGTATTAAACCTTCTAAAGAGTGGAGAAGTGGAGAAGTTGACCATAGCAACCAATCAGCTTCTAGCTAGCATTTATCAAGTACATGCCATAAAATGATAGGTACAAGCTGATTGGTTGCTATGGGCAACTTCTCCACTTCTGCACTCCTACAGTCTTTAGAAGGTTTGATACATCTCTCATAGGATGGGATATAGCAAGTATTACATATACTATGTGATACCTCATGCTCCCTATCCCATGCATACTGACATTTAATAACACCGATATGCATATATACTTACCTCCCAGGATAGCTCTTCTGATGTAAAGCTGCTTCCGGGTTTATAACCCTTGATTCCTATTGCGCATGTGTGACGAGGGGTCTAAGCTTGTGCAATCATCCTTTGGTTCCCTCTCCGAAGATTTCTGTGTAAAGAATCCCATAGGCTCCTATAGACAACGCCACCTACAGAATGCACTAACTATCATGCAGGAGCTCCGGAAAGTTTCTCACTCATAGTATCTGTATAATGTGGGATATATTATTTATTGGTATAAATGTAATAGTCTGAAAATTAATCAAAAGTGCAGATTTTTCATTGATTTTGCCACTAGACTTAAAGTGGCAATGTTCTTAAAGGCGAAACCAACCTGGAATAGGAACACTGAGGCAGATCGACCAGCCATGCAGCTTGTAAGTCACTTCTGACCAGCCTCACACACTGCAGCTCTTCTGCAATGCAGGGAGCTCTCATGCTGCGAAGGAGATCACAATTGCTTATATATGTACGCCCATAAAATGGAGTTTAAACTGTATAACCACACCTGCATTTGCCTAGACACTCCCTGTTACCTCCCACAAAAGCTGATTTCCTATCACTGACTTTTCAACTGTTCAATCTGTCTAAATATCTGCATTGCGTAAATCTCAGAATCGAGCCCAATATTTCCCTAGTTAGTGATATATTGGGTTTATTTACTAAGCCCTGGATGGAGATAAAGTGAACAGAGATAATGTACCAGCCAATCAGCTCATAACTTCCATGTCACAGGCTATGTTTGAAAAATTACAGTTAGGAGCTGGTTGGCTGGTACTTTACCTCCGTCCACTTTATCTCCAATAAACAGACAGCCCCTTACATGTGTTACCCTTTCCACTACTCTTCCTATGACCCTATAACCTACTACTTTTACTGTATATATAGTTATTGGCTTACTGCACTCACCCACTGTCCAGTTCTCTGCTACTGTACTCTGTCACCTCTAACAGAGAATGACTCCAAATAGAAGAAATGTATTGAAAAAAGGCCTAGGTAACAATTTACAATAAATAGAGAAGTAAATGTAAAATCAACAAATAGAGTGTAAATTTAAAAATGTTAAATCGATTTAATCTGTGTAAATTACACATGATTTTCACTTAAATCTTATACCGTGTTTCCCCGATAATAAGACACTGTATTATTTTATTTTTTTTGGTCAAAAAAACTCCATAGGGCTTATTTTCTGGGTAGGGCTTATTTGAATTAACATTCACAGCATCATACCCTCAGTACTGCTTTATCCCCATCATGCCCTCAGTCCTACTTTTATCCCCATCATGCCCTCAGTCCTACTTTTATCCCCATCATACCCTCAGACCTGCTTTTATCCCCGTCATGCACTCAGTCCTGCTTTTATCCCCGTCATGCCCTCAGTCCTGCTTTATCCCCGTCATGCCATCAGTCCTACTTTTATCCCCATCATGCCCTCAGTCCTACTTTTATCCCCATCATGCACTCAGTCCTGCTTTTATCCCCGTCATGCCCTCAGTCCTGCTTTTATCCCCATCATGCCCTCAGTCCTGCTTTTATCCCCATCATGCCCTCAGTCCTGCTTTTATCCCCATCATGCCCTCAGTCCTGCTTTTATCCCCATCATGCCCTCAGTCCTACTTTTATCCCCATCATGCCTCAGTCCTGCTTTTATCCCCATCATGGCCTCAGTCCTGCTTTATCCCCATCATGGCCTCAGTCCTGCTTTTATCCCCATCATGCCCTCAGTCCTGCTTTTATCCCCATCATAGCCTCAGTCCTGCTTTTATCCCGGTCATACCCTCAGACCTGCTTTTATCCCCGTCATGCACTCAGTCCTGCTTTTATCCCCGTCATGCCCTCAGTCCTGCTTTAACCCCGTCATGCCCTCAGTCCTGCTTTTATCCCCATCATGCCCCCAGTCCTGCTTATATCCCCTTCAAGCAATCAGTCCTGCTTTTATCCCCATCATGCTCTCAGTCCTGCTTATATCCCCTTCAAGCAATCAGTCCTGCTTTTATCCCCGTCATGCCCTCAGTCCTGCTTTTATCCCCATCATGGCCTCAGTCCTGCTTTTATCCCCATCATGGCCTCAGTCTTGCTTTTATCCCCATCAAGGCCTCAGTCTTGCTTTTATCCCCATCATGGCCTCAGTCTTGCTTTTATCCCCATCATGCCCTCATCCTGCTATTATCCCCATCATACCCTCAGTCCTGCTTTTATCCCCATCATGCCCTCAGTCCTGCTTTTATCCCCATCATAGCCTCAGTCCTGCTTTTATCCCGGTCATACCCTCAGACCTGCTTTTATCCCCGTCATGCACTCAGTCCTGCTTTAACCCCGTCATGCCCACAGTCCTGCTTTTATCCCCATCATGCCCCCAGTCCTGCTTTCATCCCCATCATGCCCCCAGTCCTGCTTTTTATCCCATCATGCCCACAGTCCTGCTTTTATCCCCATCATGCCCCCAGTCCTGCTTTCATCCCCATCATGCCCCCAGTCCTGCTTTTTATCCCATCATGCCCTCAGTCCTGCTTTTAGCCCCATCATGCCCTCAGTCCTGCTTTTAGCCCCATCATGGCCTCAGTCCTGCTTTTAGCCCCACCATGGCATCAGTCCTGCTTTTAGTCCCATCATACCCTCAGTCCTGCTTTTATCCCCATCATGCCCTCAATCCTGCTTTTATCCCCATCATGCCCTCAGTCCTGCTTTTATCCCCATCATGCCCTCAGTCCTGCTTTTATCCCCATCATGCCAGTCCTGCTTTATCCCCATCATGCCCTCAGTCCTGCTTTTATCCCCATCATCCCCTCAGTCCTGCTTTTAGCCCCATCATGCCATCAGTTCTGCTTTTATCCCCATCATGCCCCCAGTCTTGCATTTTTCCCCATCATGCCCTCAGTCCTGCTTTTATCCCCATCATGCCCTCAGTCCTGCTTATATCCCCATCAAGCAATCAGTCCTGCTTTTATCGCCATTATGCACTCAGTCCTGCTTTTATCCCCATCACGCCCTCAGTCCTGCTTTTATCTCCATCACGCCCTCAGTCCTGCTTTTATCCCCATCATGCCCTCAGTCCTGCTTTTATCCTCATCATGCCCTCAGTCCTGCTTTTATCCCCATCATGCCCTCAGTCCTGCTTTTATCCCCATCATGCCCCCAGTCCTGCTTTATCCCCATCATGCCCCCAGTCCTGCTTTTATCCCCATCATGCCCCCAGTCCTGCTTTTATCCCCATCATGCCCTCAGTCCTGCTTTTATCCCCATCATGCCCTCAGTTCTGCTTTTATCCCCATCATGCCAGTCCTGCTTTATCCCCATCATGCCCTCAGTCCTGCTTTTATCCCCATCATGCCCCCAGTTCTGCTTTTTTCCCCATCATGCCCCCAGTCCTGCTTTTATCCCCATCATGCCCTCAGTCCAGCTTATATCCCCATCAAGCAATCAGTCCTGCTTTTATCCCCATCATACCCTCAGTCCTGCTTTTATCCCCATCATGGCCTCAGTCCTGCTTTTATCCCCATCATGGCCTCAGTCCTGCTTTATCCCCATCATGGCCTCAGTCTTGCTTTTATCCCCATCATGGCCTCAGTCTTGCTTTTATCCCCATCATGCCCTCAGTCCTGCTTTTATCCCCATCATGCCCTCAGTCCTGCTATTATCCCCATCATGCCCTCAGTCCTGCTTTTATCCCCATCATGCACACAGTCCTGCTTTTATCCCCATCATGCCCTCAGTCCTGCTTTTATCCCTATCATGCCCTCAGTCCTGCTTTTATCCCCTTCATGCACTCAGTCCTGCTTTTATCCCCATCATGCCCTCAGTCGTGGTTTTATCCCCATCATGCCCTTATTCCTGCTTTTATCCCCATCATGCCCTCAGTCCTGCTTTTATCCCCATCATGCCCTCAGTCCTGCTTTACAATTCTTCACTTACAATTATTTTTTTTTTTTTTTTTTTGTTAGGGCTTATTTTGGACCGTTTTTCAAAAGTAAGGGTAGGGCTTATTTTCGGGGTAGGTCTTATTATCTTGGAAACACGGTATTAGCAAAACCGTTTAGCTGGTAAAGTCAGAAAATGTTTGTATTAACTATATATATATATATATATATATATATATATATATATATATTATACCCCACCAAACAGCTATATTCATATAATTATATACAAATATTATATTAATAATTAGTTGGGTAATAAATTGATATTGTAAAATTTAAAAATAGATAAGAAAAATAGATACATTTAGTAATAAAGTGAGATATTAGCCAAATAGTGCAGCTCCTCAGTGGTCAGGCAAATGCTTCACCATCAGTCACCATCAGGCATCAGAGCTCACAGCCAGTTTGAAAATAAACTGATGTTGCCATGGTGACCACCAGACTTAAAGGGCTACTACAGCCAGGGGCGGATTGGGATGGAAAACCAGCCCGGGAGGTTTCTGGAAGCAGACCTAATGGGGGAGTGTGTCTGTGGAGCAGGCGGGATACTCCCTATTCATATGGCCTGATAAGGAGTCGGATGCAGTTGCAGTCATTACAAACCCTTTGCATTGTGTACAGCAAAATGTGCAAGTACTGAGACGCCCATGTACAGCATCTACAGACTTTGCAATTATACTTAGTGCATCTTTAACCGTCACCATTGGTCGCACCATCAAAACTTGCACCAGCCCTGTATGCTACCACGGTCAGCAGCATGTCTGAGACAAAAGTAGAACACATTTGTTCCCTCCTGGGCTCCAGGATAGCTGCACCAAAACAATAAAGCAATCTTGGAATTTAGAATGTACATCTATATTTTTCAGTACACCTACATTATCTTAAGGGGAAAAACAGTAAAAGGTGCCTACACACTTGGCGATTTTTTACACGATCTGCCCGATTCCGACACATCGGAACGACAGATCGTGTAAAAAATGCCCAAATCGTAAGTCCCCACTCACGATCACGATGCGCGTCCCCGCTGGTTGCACATCGCATCGCTAGATCTGCCGTGCTGTAGGGCAGATCTGCAAATCTAGGATGCACTGAAAAAAGTCTGGATGCAGGAGAGATCATTTGAAGATTGGACACCAAATCGTGTGCAGAGCTGTCGGGGAGAGTTTCAAGGGAAATCGTGCACAATGTCGGATCGTCAGCAAGTCGGGTAGGCACCTTCACACTCACCTCATTTTAACAGTGACCTGGTGGTGTCTGTGAAATGCAGCAAATTCCACAAGACACCGAAATACAAATTTTAAAAAACATTATTAATTCTCTGACGCAGTCAGAACAGTTTAGCAGAGAATTTGCCCCTCACCTCCTTGCTGGAGGCATATTGTGAGGAGTGACTCACAGATATCAGCAAAGGACCATGGCAGGAGCTTCGGAGGCTGGGCATGTGCAGCAGCTCACCCTCAACCATTAAATTAACACCATACAATGATCCTCTGCGCATGCAATGAACCTCCGAACACTGCCCAAGCTGAGCTCCGATTGCGAAAGGCAACATAGTTTTGATACGCCACTGAGGGGAGCACAGGATACTGCCCCTGTATATCTAACAATTCCGAACTCAAGGCAAAGCAAATAGTTACAGCACAATAACATTACAACATAATGGGGGTAAATTATTTCCGTCCATGGCTGATAGCGGCAAGTGCCCGACAGAGCAATGCAACTGTTGCTCTATTTGGGGTACGTACAGCCGCAGGAGAACACATTTCTTCACACAGTCTCCCGGGCAGGTGAGCATGAATATTGGATAAGTTGGCAGTTTGGCCGACCAAAGCAGGTCTATAGATGGGTTTAGTCATTTTATGTGGCTAAACCCTGTCTATTTGGGCACGACATGTGCGATATGCATAATCGGCCAAAAACAATTGAATATAGCACCCTGATCTCCCGTCACTTTAGATGGGAGTTAGGGTGCGATAAAATTATCGCACCCTATCGGAAACTACAGGAGAAAGCACAGACACAGCATGGGGTCCCGTTAGTGATATACACTTACTGCAGCCTGTATACACCAACACACAGCTCTATATAATACAGCAGCCCCTATATATCGACACACAGCTCTATATACCACAGCCCCTATATACCATACCTCCAAATTGTCCCGAATTTAGAGGGACAGTCCCGTTTTTATGGGACTGTCCCGGTGTCCCACCCGCGGGCCGCAGTGTCCCACGGTGGGGGGGAAGTCGGGGGAAGCATATGCATAGCGAGAATAGATGATGTGCACATGCGCACAGCATCTATTCACAGTACGGGGGGGAAGCCACTAGGCCATGCCCCTTTACGTGTAGACCACACACCCTTATCTGGAGCGCGCGCACCTCCGGCTCGCAGATTTCCCGACTGCTTATAGTCAAATGTTGTGAGGTATGATATACTGACACACAGCTCTATATGCCACAGCCCCTATATATTGACACATAGCTCTAGATAACACCGCAGCACTTTTATACTGACACACAGCTCTATATAACACCAAAGCCCCTGTATAGTGACACACAGCTCTATATAACACCAAAGCTCCCTATATACAAAAGCAAACCCCTATACACTAAAATCCCATTCTACTATATATACACCACAACCCCCTATGTAACATCACAGCCCCCTATATAACAACAAAGTCCCCAATATAACACAGACTCCCATATAACACTACATCCCTCCCATATAATAACACATCCCCCCATATAACACAGATCCCCCTACATAACACTACATCCCCTATATAACAACACAGCCCCTTTATAACAGCAGTGACAGTAACCTGCTGTACTCACCAGCCACACAAGATACTGCCAGGATGTCATCACTGAAGATGAGAAGATTCATTCCCTCTGTGTATGCTTCAGCTGAATCTGGCTCTGAGAGACCCCGGGCACAGATACTGCCTGGCTCCTCCCCTTCCTGTCACACAGATCCCTGCACAGTGAGTGCACACAGTCCTGCTCTCATTGCACAGTGCCTAGGCAGGTGACGGGGCTGTGTACTTGCTTCAATGCACAGAGTGGAGTCCAGCCCCCCCCGCTCACTCAGCAGACAGGACTTACGCAGCAGTCAGCAGCCCTCTGAACTTAAGCTCTGCAGAGAAATGTAGCTTGCCCTGGTGCTTCCAGTGTGGCCAGTGTTAGTCAGACACTGAGCCTGCGCTTGTTTACATGCAGCCCGGCCACTGAGTACTAGCGGCCGGCCCTGTGGGAGGGGGGCAGGGACACATTACAGTCGGCCCAGCGGGAACTGTCCCGATTTCCCGGCAGCCCAATCCACCCGTGACTACAGCTCAATTGCAGCATTGCATAAGGCAAATACTAATAGTAACATTTACAACATTTACAATGACATATCTATGAAATATATCTCAGGGACACCTCAAAAATTATAATATGTGACATGAGGCAGTGATTGTGGTGGAAGACTTTGTCAGATGCATATGTATGACTTTGTCAGATGTCTTTAAGACTATTAAAAGTGCCTACAGTTAGCCACTCCTGGGTCACTTTCATATGCCCGCAGTGTTCATAAAGGGTATCAGTAGAGGGTGTAGCTACAATGGGGCTCATAGGTGAGTCTGCTCAGGCAGGTTGGATCACCAATCTAAGGGCCTGATTCAGAGCCGGACTCTATTTGCGCTCACTCGTTCATTAAAAAGGGGTGGCTATTCAAATGAACCGTTCGCACTTTGCGGTCTGTTCACGCCTTTATGTCTGAACGAGCGAACAAAACTTGCGGTCGTAATTTTGAAAAAGACGTCCCCCTGGCCGCTCGCACCATACGTCATGTCCGCTATTTAATAGATTAATCGAGTACATCGACCAGCGTATGAACTGCTCGCTATTCTTGTGGTTGGTTTTTCCAAACACAATCTTGTGAGCAGTTCTGACTATAAATCAACCAAGTGACGTGGTTAATGAAGCTCCTGTATTAATTATGCACACCCATAAAACGCCCGTTTTGACCTTTAAGCACGCCTGCGTTCTGATTTCCACTCCCAGTTTTCAAGCACCTTCCCCTGTTACCACCCACATACGCCTCCTCCTGTCACTCAAAATAGCAGGCATTCGCTATTTAGCGAACAAACGATTTTCGGCTGCACTGACTGGTTCGCGCATGCGTATTAAAATCCGTACTCATGCGCAGTTGTGCGAACATCGTTCGGAACGAGCGGCCGCTTACGAGTGTCTCTGAATCAGGCCCCAAGTCCCTTGCTATATGGTCTTAAAAGAGCAGAACTGAGGCCTGTTCTGTACATACACAGGCCTTATGCATGTGCACTGTGGGAGGGCATAAATAGACCCTTACCCCTTTGCCATGGTGCACAGTACCAGTCAGGGCTGGTTCTAGACCAAGCGGAGCCCAGGGAGAAAATTTACTTTGGTGCCCCCCCACTCTATGCCCTACACTACATTGCTAAGTCCTTTACACCATACACTAGTTTACTGACCCCTCTATAGCCTACACTACATCACTGAACCCTCTATACCCTATACTACATTACTGACCACTCTATACCCTGCACTACATCACTGACCCCTTTATACCCTACACTACATTACTGACCCCGCTATACCCTACACTACATTACTGACTCCTCTATGTCCTAAACTACATCACTGACCCCTCTATACCCTACACTACATTACTGACACCTCTATGTCCTACACTACATTACTGACCCCTCTATACCCTACACTACATCACTGACCCCTCTATACCCTACACTACATTACTGACCCCTCTATGTCCTACACTACATTACTGATCCCTCTATACCCTACACTACATTACTGACCCATCTATAACCTACACTACATCACTGACCCCTCTATGCCCTACACTACATTACTGACTCCTCTATACTCACTACTACATTACTGACACCTCTATACCCTGCACTACATCACTGACCCTTCTATACCCTACACTACATTACTGACCCCTCTATGTCCTACACTACATCACTGACCCCTCTATACCCTACACTACATTACTGACCCCTCTATGTCCTACACTACATTACTGACCCCTCTATACCCTACACTACATTACTGACCCCTCTATACCCTACACTACATCACTGACCCATCTATACCCTACACTACATTACTGAACCCTCTATGTCCTACAATACATTACTGACCCCTCTACACTCAATACTACATTACTGACCCCTCTATACCCTTTGCTACATTATTGACCCCTCTATACCCTACACTACATTACTGACACTCTATACTCTACACTACATTACTGACCCCTCTATACTCTACACTACATTACTGACCTCTCTATGCCCTACACTACATTACTGGCCCCTCTATACCCTGCACTACATCACTGACCCCTCTATACCCTACACTACATTACTGAACTCTCTATACACTACACTACATTACTGACCCCTATATGTCCTACACTACATCACTGACCCCTCTATACACTACACTACATTACTGACCCCTATATGTCCTACACTACATTACTGACCCCTCTATACCCTACACTACATTACTGACCCCTCTATACCCTACACTACATTACTGACACCTCTATACCCACTACAACATTACTGACCTCTCTATACCCTACACTAAATTACTAACCCCTCTATGTCCTACACTATATTACTGACCCCTCTATACCCTATGCTAAATTATTGACCCCTCTATACCCTACACTACATTACTGACCTCTCTATACCCTTATCTACATTACTGACCCATCTATACCCTACACTATATTACAGACCCCTATATACCCTACACTATATCACTGACACCTCTATACCCTACACTACATTACTGACCACTCTATACCCTACACTGCATTACTGACCCCTCTATACCCTACACTATATTACAGACCCCTCTATACGCTACACTACATTACTGACCCCTCTAAAACCTACATTACATTATTGACCCCTCTATACCCATCCTTAAAATACTGACCCCTCTATACCCTACACTACATCATTGACCGCTCTATAGCCTACACTACATTAATGACCCATCTTTGCCATACACTACATTACTGACCTCTCTATACTCTTCACTACATTACTGACCCCTCTATACCCTATGCTGCATTATTGACCCCTCTATATCTTACACTACATCACTGACCCCTCTATACCCTACACTACATTACTGACCCCTCTATACTCTACACTACATTACTGACTCCTCTATACCCTACACTACATTACTGACCCCTCTATACCCTACATTACATCACTGACTCCTCTATAGCCTACACTACAATGCTGACCCCTCTAAAACCTACATTACATTATTGACCCCTCTATACCCATCTTTAAAATACTGACCCCTCTATACCCTACACTACAGCATTGATCGCTCTATAGCCTACACTACATTAATGACCCATCTTTGCCATACAATACATTACTGACCTCTCTATACTCTTCACTACATTACTGACCCCTCTATGCCCTATGCTACATTATTGACCCCTCTATACCTTACACTACATCACTGACCCCTCTATACCCTACACTACATTACTGACCCCTCTATACTCTACACTACATTACTGACTCCTCTATACCCTACATTACATTACTGACCCCTCTATACCCTACACTAAATTACTGACCCCTCTATACTCTACACTACATCACTGACCCCTCTATACCCTACACTACATCACTGACCCCTCTATACCCTACACTACATTACTGACCCCTCTAAACCCTAATCTACATTACTGACCCCTCTATGTTCTACACTACATTACTGACCCCTCTATACCTTACACTACATCACTGACCCCGCTATGCCCTACACTACATTACTGACCCCTCTATGTCCTACACTACAATACTGACCCCTCTATGTCCTACACTACATTACTGACCCCTCTATACCGTATGCTACATTACTTACCCCTCTATATCCTACACTACATCACTGGCCCCTCTATACCCTACATTACATTACTGACCGCTATATACTCTACACTACATTACTGAAGCCTCTATACCCGCTACTAAATTACTAAAACCTCTATACCCTACACTACATTACTGACCCCTCTATACCCTACACTACATTACTGACCCCTCTATACCCTACACTACATTACTGACTCCTCTATACCATACACTACATTACTGACCCCTCTATACCCTACACTACATTACTGACCCCTCTATACTCTACATTACATCACTGACCCCTCTATACCCTACACTATAGTACTGACCCCTCTAAACTCTACATTTCATTACTGACCCCTCTATGCCCTACACTACATTACTGACCCCTCTATACCCTACACTACATCACTGACCCCTCTATCCCTACACTACATTACTGACCCCTCTATGTCCTACACTACAATACTGACCCCTCTATGTCCTACACTACATTAATGACCCCTCTATACCCTATGCTACATTACTGACCCCTCTATACCCTGCACTACATCACTGACCCCTTTATACCCTACACTACATTACTGACCCCTCTATACCCTACACTACATTACTGACTCCTCTATGTCCTAAACTACATCACTGACCCCTCTATACCCTACACTACATTACTGACACCTCTATGTCCTACACTACATTACTGACCCCTCTATACCCTACACTACATCACTGACCCCTCTATACCCTACACTACATTACTGACCCCTCTATGTCCTACACTACATTACTGATCCCTCTATACCCTACACTACATTACTGACCCATCTATAACCTACACTACATCACTGACCCCTCTATGCCCTACACTACATTACTGACTCCTCTATACTCACTACTACATTACTGACACCTCTATACCCTGCACTACATCACTGACCCTTCTATACCCTACACTACATTACTGACCCCTCTATGTCCTACACTACATCACTGACCCCTCTATACCCTACACTACATTACTGACCCCTCTATGTCCTACACTACATTACTGACCCCTCTATACCCTACACTACATTACTGACCCCTCTATACCCTACACTACATCACTGACCCATCTATACCCTACACTACATTACTGAACCCTCTATGTCCTACAATACATTACTGACCCCTCTACACTCAATACTACATTACTGACCCCTCTATACCCTTTGCTACATTATTGACCCCTCTATACCCTACACTACATTACTGACACTCTATACTCTACACTACATTACTGACCCCTCTATACTCTACACTACATTACTGACCTCTCTATGCCCTACACTACATTACTGGCCCCTCTATACCCTGCACTACATCACTGACCCCTCTATACCCTACACTACATTACTGAACTCTCTATACACTACACTACATTACTGACCCCTATATGTCCTACACTACATCACTGACCCCTCTATACACTACACTACATTACTGACCCCTATATGTCCTACACTACATTACTGACCCCTCTATACCCTACACTACATTACTGACCCCTCTATACCCTACACTACATTACTGACACCTCTATACCCACTACAACATTACTGACCTCTCTATACCCTACACTAAATTACTAACCCCTCTATGTCCTACACTATATTACTGACCCCTCTATACCCTATGCTAAATTATTGACCCCTCTATACCCTACACTACATTACTGACCTCTCTATACCCTTATCTACATTACTGACCCATCTATACCCTACACTATATTACAGACCCCTATATACCCTACACTATATCACTGACACCTCTATACCCTACACTACATTACTGACCACTCTATACCCTACACTGCATTACTGACCCCTCTATACCCTACACTATATTACAGACCCCTCTATACGCTACACTACATTACTGACCCCTCTAAAACCTACATTACATTATTGACCCCTCTATACCCATCATTAAAATACTGACCCCTCTATACCCTACACTACATCATTGACCGCTCTATAGCCTACACTACATTAATGACCCATCTTTGCCATTCACTACATTACTGACCTCTCTATACTCTTCACTACATTACTGACCCCTCTATACCCTATGCTGCATTATTGACCCCTCTATATCTTACACTACATCACTGACCCCTCTATACCCTACACTACATTACTGACCCCTCTATACTCTACACTACATTACTGACTCCTCTATACCCTACACTACATTACTGACCCCTCTATACCCTACATTACATCACTGACTCCTCTATAGCCTACACTACAATGCTGACCCCTCTAAAACCTACATTACATTATTGACCCCTCTATACCCATCTTTAAAATACTGACCCCTCTATACCCAACACCACAGCATTGACCGCTCTATAGCCTACACTACATTAATGACCCATCTTTGCCATACAATACATTACTGACCTCTCTATACTCTTCACTACATTACTGACCCCTCTATGCCCTATGCTACATTATTGACCCCTCTATACCTTACACTACATCACTGACCCCTCTATACCCTACACTACATTACTGACCCCTCTATACTCTACACTACATTACTGACTCCTCTATACCCTACATTACATTACTGACCCCTCTATACCCTACACTAAATTACTGACCCCTCTATACTCTACACTACATCACTGACCCCTCTATACCCTACACTACATCACTGACACCTCTATACCCTACACTACATTACTGACCCCTCTAAACCCTAATCTACATTACTGACCCCTCTATGTTCTACACTACTTTACTGACCCCTCTATACCTTACACTACATCACTGACCCCGCTATGCCCTACACTACATTACTGACCCCTCTATGTCCTACACTACAATACTGACCCCTCTATGTCCTACACTACATTACTGACCCCTCTATACCGTATGCTACATTACTTACCCCTCTATACCCTACACTACATCACTGGCCCCTCTATACCCTACATTACATTACTGACCGCTATATACTCTACACTACATTACTGAAGCCTCTATACCCGCTACTAAATTACTAAAACCTCTATACCCTACACTACATTACTGACCCCTCTATACCCTACACTACATTACTGACCCCTCTATACCCTACACTACATTACTGACTCCTCTATACCATACACTACATTACTGACCCCTCTATACCCTACACTACATTACTGACCCCTCTATACTCTACATTACATCACTGACCCCTCTATACCCTACACTATAGTACTGACCCCTCTAAACTCTACATTTCATTACTGACCCCTCTATGCCCTACACTACATTACTGACCCCTCTATACCCTACACTACATCACTGACCCCTCTATCCCTACACTACATTACTGACCCCTCTATGTCCTACACTACAATACTGACCCCTCTATGTCCTACACTACATTAATGACCCCTCTATACCCTATGCTACATTACTGACCCCTCTATACCCTACACTACATTACTGACCCCTCTATGTCCTACACTACATCATTGACCCCTCTATACACTACACTACATTACTGACCCCTATATATCCTACACTACATTACTGACAGCTCTATACCCTACACTACTTTACTGACCCCTCTATACCCTACACTACATTACTGACACCTCTATACCCACTACTACATTACTGACCTCTATATACCCTATATTACATTACTGACCCCTCGATGTCCTACACTATATTACTGACCCCTCTATACTCACTACTACATTACTGACCCCTCTATACCCTACATTTCATTACTGACCCCTCTATACTCTACACTACATTACTGAATCCTCTATACCCGCTACTAAATTAATGACCCCTCTATACCCTACACTACATTACTAACCCCTTTATACCCTACACTACATTACTGACCCCTCTATACCCTACACTACCTTACTGACCCCTCTATACCCTACACTACATTATTGACCCATCTATACCCTACACTACATCACTGACCCCTCTATACCCTACACTACATTACTGACCCCTCTATGTCCTAAACTACATCATTGACCCCTCTATACACTATACTACATTACTGACCCCTATATATCCTACACTACATCACTGATCCCTTCTATACCCTTTATTATATCACTGACCCCTCTATACTCTACACTACATCACTGACCCCTCTATACCCTACACTACATCACTGACCCCTCTATACCCTACACTACATTTCTGACCCCTCTAAACCCTAAACTACATTACTGAACCCTCTATGTCCTACACTACATTACTGACCCCTCTATACCTTATTCTACATCACTGACCCCTGTATGCCCTACACTACATTACTGACTCCTTTATACCCTACACTACATTACTCACCCCTCTAAACCCTACACCACATTTCTGACCCCTCTATACCCTACACTACATTACTGACCCCTCTATACTCTACACTACATCACTGACCCCTCTATACCCTACACTACAGTACTGACCCCTCTAAACCCTACACTACATTATTGACCCCTCTATGCCCTACACTACATTACTGACCCCTCTATGTCCTACACTACATTTCTGACCCCTCTATACCCTACACTACATCACTGACCCCTCTATGCCCTACACTACATTACTGACCCCTCTATGTCCTACACTACAATACTGACCCCTCTATGTCCTACACTACATTAATGACCCCTCTATACCCTATGCTACATTACTGACCCCTCTATACCCTACACTACATCACTGACCCCTCTATACCCATTACTACATTACTGACCTCTATATAACCTACATTACACCATTGACCCCTCTATAGCCTACACTACAATGCTGACCCCTCTATACCCTACAATACTTTACTTACCCCTCTATACCCATCATTAAAATACTGACCCCTCTATACCCTACACTACATCATTGACCGCTCTATACCCTACACTACATCAATGACCCATCTTTGCCATACACTACATTACTGACCTCTCTATACCCTTCACTACATTACTGACCCCTCTATACCCTATGCTACATTATTGACCCCTCTGTACCTTACACTACATCTCTGACCCCTCTATACCCTACACTACATTACTGACCCCTCTATTCTCTACACTACATTACTGACTCCTCTATTCCCTACACTACATTACTAACCCCTCTATACCCTACACAACATTACTGACCCCTCTATACCCTACACTAAATTACTGACCCCTCTATACTCTACACTACATCACTTACCCCTCTATACCCTGCACTACATAAATGACCCCTCTATACCCTACACCAAATTACTGACCCCTCTAAACCTAAACTACATTACTGACCCCTCCATGTCCTACACTACATTACTGACCCCTCTATACCTTACACTACATCACTGACCCCTCTATGCCCTACACTACATCACTGACCCCTCTATACCTTACACTATATCACTGACCCCTCTATGCCCTACACTACAATACTGATCCCTCTTTGTCCTACACTACATTACTGACCCCTCTATACCCTATGCTACATTACTGACCCCTCTATGCCCTACACTGCATCACTGACCCCTCTATACCCTACATTACATTACTGACCGCTCTATACTCTACACTACATTACTGAAGCCTCTATACCCGCTACTAAATTACTAACCCCTCTATACTCTACACTACATTACTGACCCCTCTATACCCTACACTACATTACTGACCCCTCTATACCCTACACTACATTACTGATTCCTCTATACCCTACACTACATTACTGACCCCTCTATACACTACTCTACAGTACTGACCCCTCTAAACCCTACACTACATTACTGATCCCTCTATGCCCTACACTACATTACTGACCCCTCTATGTCCTACACTACATTACTGATCCCTCTATACCCTACACTACATCACTGACCCCTCTATGCCCAACACTACATTACTGACCCCTCTATGTCCTACACTACAATACTGACCCCTCTATGTCCTACACTACATTAATGACCCCTCTATACCCTATGCTACATTACTGACCCCTCTATACCCTACAATACATCACTGACCCCTCTATATCCTACAGTACATTACTGACCCCTCTATAACCTACACTACATCACTGACCCCTCTATACCCTACACTACATTACTGACCCCTCTAAACCCTACACTACATCACTGACCCCTCTATACCCTACATTTCATTACTGACCCCTCTATACTCTACACTACAGTACTGAATCCTCTATACCCGCTACTAAATTACTGACCCCTCTAAACCCTACACTACATTACTAACCCCTCTATACCCTACACTACATTACTGACCCCTCTATACCCTACACTACATTACTGATCCCTCTATACCCTACACTACATCACTGACCCATCTATACCCTACACTACATCACTGACCCCTCTATATCCTACAGTACATTACAGACCCCTCTATACTCTACACTACATCACTGACCCCTCTATACCCTACACTACATCACTGACCACTCTATGCCCTACACTACATCACTGACACCACTATTCCCGCCACTACATTAATGACCCCTCTGAACCTTACACTACATTACTGACCCCTCTATTCCCTACACTACAATACTCACCCCTCTATGTCCTACACTACAATACTGACCCCTCTATACCCTACTCTACTGACCCCTCTATACCCTACAATACATCACTCACCCCTATTTAGCCTACACTACATCACTGACCCCTCTATGCCCTACAATACATCACTGACCCCTATATACCCTACACTACATCACTGACCCCTGTATTCTCTACGCTACATTACTGACCCCTCTATACCCTACACTACATCTCTGACCCCTCTATACCCTATGCTACATTACTGACCCCTCTATACCCTACACTACATCACTGATTACTCTATGCCCTACAATAAATAACTGACCCCTCTAAACCCTACAATAAATCACTGACCCCTATATACCCTACACTACATCACTGACCCCTCTATACCCTACATTATATCACTGACCCCTCTATTCTCTACGCTACATTACTGACCCCTCTATACCCTACACTACATCACTGACCCCTCTATACCCTACACTACATTACTGACCCCTCTATACCCTATGCTACATTACTGACCCCTCTATACCCTACACTACATCACTGACTACTCTATGCCCTACAATAAATCACTGACCCCTCTATACCCTACACTACTGACCCCTATATACCCTACATTGCATTACATACCCCTCTATGCATTACAATACATCACTGATCCCTCTGTACCCTACACTACATTGCTGACCCCTCTATGTCCTACACTACATCACTGACCCCTCTATACCCTACAATACATTACTGACCCCTCTATGTTCTACAATACATCACTGACCCCTCTATACCCTACACTACTGACCCATCTATACCCTACATTATGTTTCTGACCCCTCTTTACTCGCTACCAAATTACTGACCCTTCTATACCCACCACTACATTACCGACCCCTCTATACCCTACATTACATCACTGATCCCTCTATACCCCACACTACAATTATGACCTCTCTATTCCTTACATTACATTACTGACCCTCTGAAGAATCTGTCTCATTTGTGGGTGCAAAAATGCATCAGGTGTTCTGTCGTCATTGGGACGCAGGTGGAACACAAAATCCAAAAGATGCAAGCTTGACTCCGGTAGCCACTAGCACGCACCACAAAATGTACACCCACCAGATTGCTCCTACCCGAGTCTATTGCACAGGCCATGCATTGGGAGCAGAGGTCCCTCTGCGATGGGTCTCAGCGCTGTCCATTGCCGGGTACACATGTCAGTTACCATAAGCTCACTCATTTCCTCCCTGTTATGAGGGTAGAGGTAAGGATTGCTTTAGACCACAAGTGTCATCCTCCCTGGCCAAAGGTAGAGGTAAAGACTATCTTTCAAATAAATTGTGGATCTATGCAGTACCTACAGTCTGTGGATTAAGCTCCAATCTATTGGAGTGCATGACTTTATTGCTAACATCAATACCAGCTGGTTTATTACTAACTTATCATCTATGCATGCATGAACTTACAAATACTGACATACCAAGCCGTTAAACATCACCTTGCGCTTTACTATTTAATCTATCATTTTCTGACTTACTTGAGATTATTTATGTTCTGCTATACTGTATATTGGTGGCTATGTGCAATATTGTTCAAATGTGATAAATTGAAAATATTCATAATATGGCACCTGTTTATCTACTGTTCATGTGTCATATGTATTTCAATGTTGATTTTTATCAAGTAAAAATATGTTTCAAATAAGAAGCTGTGTCTGAGCGCTCCCATTTCTATATTTTACATTACTGACCCCTTAATACCCTACACTACATTACTGACCCCTTTATACCGAACACTACATCACTGACCCCTCTAAAACTTACACTACATCACTGACCCCTCTATACCCTACACTACATCACTGACCCCTCTATACCCACTACTACATTACTGACCCCTCTATACCCTACAGTACATCACTGACCCCTCTATACCCACTACTACATTACTGACCCCTCTATATGCTACACTAATTCACTGACCCCTCTATACCCACTACTACCTTAATGACCCCTCTATACCCTATACTACATCACTGACCCCTCTATACTCTACACTAGTTCACTATCCCCTCTATACCCTACACTATATCAATGACCCCTCTATACACTACACTACTTCACTGACCACTCTATTCCCTACACTATATCACTAACCCCTCTATACCCTACACTACATTACTGACCCCTCTATACCCACTACTACATTACTGACCCCTCTATACCCTACACTAAATCACTGACCCCTCTATACCCACTGCTACATTACTGACCCCTCTATACCCACTACTACATTACTGACCCCTCTATACCCTACACTACATCCCTGCCCCCTCTATACCCACTACTACATTACTGACCCCTCTATACCCTACACTACATCACTGACCCCTCTATACCCACTACTACATTACTGACCCCTCTATACCCTACACTACGTCACTGACCCTTCTATATCCACTACTACATTACTGACCCCTCTATACCCTGCACTACATCACTGACCCCTCTATACCCATTACTACATTACTGACCCCTCTATACGATACACTAATTCACTGACCCCTCTATACCCACAACTACCTTAATGACCCCTCTATACCCTATAGTACATCACTGACCCCTCTATACTCTACACTAGATCACTAACCCATCTGTACCCTACACTACATCAATGACCCCTCTATACTATACCCTACACTACATCACTGACCACTCTATTCCCTACACTATATCACTGACCCCTCTATACCCTACACTACATCACTGACCCCTCTATACCCTCCACTACATTAATGACCCCTCTATACCATACACTACATCACTGACCACTCTATTCCCTACACTATATCAATGACCTCTCTATGCCCTACACTACATTACTGACCTCTTTATACCCGCTACTAAATTATTGACCCCACTATACCCGCCAATACATTACTGACCTCTCTATACCCTACTTTACATCACTGACCCCTCTATACCCTACGCTACATCACTGACCCCTCTATACCCTACGCTACATTACTCACCCCTTTATGCCCTACACTACATCACTGACCCCTCTATACCCTACACTACATTACTGACCCCTCTATACCGTACACTACATTACTGACCCCTCTATACCCTACACTACATTACTGTCCCCTCTATGCCCTACACTACATTACTGACCCCTCTATACCGTACACTACATTACTGATCTCTCTATACCCACTACTACATTACTGACCCCTCTATACCCTACACTACATTACTCATCCCTTTATGCCCTACACTACATTACTGACCTCTGTATACCCTACACTACATTACTGACCCCTCTATACCCTATACTACATTACTAACCCCTCTATACCCTACACTACATTACTGACCTCTCTATACCCTACACTACATTGTTGACCCCTTTTTTCCCTACACTACATTACTGAACTTTCTATAAGCTACTGTTATATACTGTAGATGGACAAAGACATAGGAGCATTTTTAATGTGATTGTCTAATGTGAATAACAGGGGTGGGTAGAATGTAAAATGTGTGCAGAAAACGTATAGTTGTGGGAATATAGGAATGGGTAAGGTTGAAAATGAAAATGTAAATGAATAAAATATATTAAATATTTAAAAAATATATTAAGTATATATATATATATATATATATATATATTCAGTTATAGTGAGATGTCAGTGCCATCTAGTGTTTTCTCTTCAAAAGGTGACTTTAAATAATAAATCCAGTCAAACGAGGTCTTTCTGCAACTCCCAGGCAAAAATATTGTGATGTTTATACACAAAAATAAAAAAATATATCAATTAATAACGTGATATACACAAATATATTGTGTATCCAAGCCAAAGTGCATGTGCCACTTGATGGTCTATTGCATCCTATATCAAACAAGTGCAAATAAGCAAGCAGCATCCACAAATGTGCAAAAAATGCAAGAAAGTGCTACACCACAAATATAAAGTGCACAGTGTTCAGTGCAACTCTTTACAATATGTACCTGTACACCAACCAAAAAATAAAGTGGATATAGGAGGACTTTCAAGGCTTTGTCCTATTATTCGCCATGTCACTCAAATGGATTTGCAGGTATAAAATAGAAATAGGTACCAATGAGTAGTAAAGTTTAAGACCACATTTAATAAAAAAAAATAGTAACATACATCTAAGAACAGAATAATCAGCTTATCTGGTTAGGACCAACAGCAAAACGATATGGACCACCAACACCAGAGATACTTCAACGCGTTTCATCAAACTACCTTTTGAAGAGAAAACACTAGATGGCGCTGACGTCTCACTATAACTGAATATTGCTTCATTTGACATTCTTGAGCAACGGTCCTACTTTGGAGACTATTTTACCAGCCACTCTGAGAGAAGAGGAGTGTAACCTTATTTCTCATTTGACTGATTTGGTTTTAAGGAAAGGACAATATAGTCGTCTTTTATTCACAGACATAGCGCTGGTCACCACTATTTGTTTATATATATATATATGTATATGTATATATATATATATATTTTATATATATATATATATATATATATATATATTAGATATGAGCGGGTCCGGTTCTTGGAAAACCAGACCCGCCAGAACTACGTGTTCCGAGTCTGGCTTGGGTTTTCCCACCTGACTCGTATCCGAAAATGAGGCAAAACGCATCATCCTCCCACTGTCAGTTTCACACCGGTTTTGGATTATATAAAGGTCCCCGTGATCTGCACAATTTTCACTCTGGCTGTGGAGAGAGAAGCTAGTAGACATAGTCAGTCACTGTGAGTCACTCAGTGTGTGTGTCCAGTCAGGGTCTTGGCCTGAAGGCTGCTGCTGTGTTGTCCATAAATGCTGCTGTGTTGTCCATTAGGCTGCAGTATATAAAAGGAGGCTTCCTTCAGTGGGTGCTGCAGCTGCTGTGTCACTTGTATTGTCAATTAACTGTGGCTGCTGCTGTGTTTTTGTCCTGTCCATCAGGCTAGGGCTGCAGTCCACAAAGGTGTGCTGTGTTGTCCAGGGGGGTGCACTGTCAATTAGGGGTGCGCTGGCAATTATGGGTATTCTTCCCCAATGTAAAAAAAATAAAAGTACTTTTTTTCTTTCTTTTTTTTGTGTGTGTGCATTAGCAACTTTGCTGCACTATTATTGTTTGATGACACTGACACAGTTTATTGTCCACATATTTATGACTCTGCAGGTGGTGTGTCTGCACTCGGCAGGGGTGCTTTGTTGTCCATAAAAAGGGATGCTGTCTGTGTTGTTCATCAAAGGGCTGCTGCCTCCTTCAGGGGTGCTCTTCCCCAGTGTATAAAAAAATAAAAGTGTTTTTTATTGTGTGTGTGTGTATTAGCAACTTATCTGCCCTATTATTGTTTGGTGATACTGTCGGCCAAACCGCAGTTTATTGTCCACATATTATGACACTACAAGTTGTAGCACATTGTATTATTCTTATTCATAAAAAATATTGTTACACTGTAAGTAGTAGCACAGTGTTTTACTCATAAAAATCTTGTGACACTGTAAGTGGCAGCGCAGTCTAACATTCAACTTTTCACTTGTTTCCTCAATCGTGTATAAATGATTAGGCTTCATGTCGACTACAAGACCACAACAAAATGCTAAACATGCATTATATATAAAACATGATGACATCACTGTAAGTGGCAGCGCAGTGTGTTATTCTTTTCTTATTCATAAAACATTGTGACACTGTAAGTGGTAGCAAAGTGTGTTAATCTTATTCATAGATAATCTGGTGACACTAAATGGCAGCACAGTGTTATTATTTTCTTATTCATAAAAAAATCTTATGACACTGTAAGTGGCAGTGCAGTGTGTTATTCTCTTATTCATAAAAAATCTTGTGGCACTGTAGGTCATTGATACCGCAGTGTAATATTTAAAATTGGTAGAAATTGACGTGTGTGCTGTACCCCACTTCATTCGTGTTTGTTGATATGGAGAACGATCAGTTGAGAGGAGAGCAGGAACCACATACTAGTGCTGGAGCTGCTGCCAGTGACACCAGTAATGATGGTACGAATCCATCTACATCATATAGTAAAGCTGATGCCCAAGGACATACAGGGCTTAAGTTAGGGCATCTAAAACCAAGAACCAATCTTTTATAGTGGTAAAAAAAACATCAAAGGGATAGTTAGCTGCAGAAAGACATAAAATTGTCAATAAGCCTTTCCTTGCCACTTTCACTTGTGGTGAAAGGCAAAGGCCTTGGCCTTTATTTATGACTGGTGGTTCTGCCTCTTATGATGATGTAAGAACAAGTGAACATGCTGACATAGAAATCGAGGATGCTTCTGTGGAAGTGCACCAGGATGAGCAGGGTATTTGTGTAGCTGATGCTAATAAGGATGTTGTTGATGAGGATGTTGTTTGTGTAAATCAGGCACCAGTGGAAGAAACGTGATATTCCCATGATAAGGAAAAACCCAATGTCAACAAAAAAATCCACTTCTTATGGGTGGAATTATTTCTACCCAAATCAACAATTGTCAAGTCATCTATACCCCCCAGAGTAAATAGAGGTAGGAACCTTAACCATCTAGGAATCTCCTTCCTGTTACGTCATCTGCAGCACATCCATCCAAAAAGTTTTTTGTGTTTTGTGTTGACTCATCTGCATTACCAGTGGGTCTTTTGGGAAAGTTTAGTTTTTTCTCAGCAGATGCACTTGCTGGAGAAACTGAAGGAGAAGCCATTTCTGCGTCACGTGCCACTTGAGCTGACAATTTGCTTACCAACAGCTCTTTGCATATCTTCAGATCTGTGTCCGTTGGGAAGAACACAATGTATGACTTAAACCTTATATCTTCAATCTTGCATTTGTTCTGTTCAGCTTGTCCACATATCTGTGGTTAAGTGGACAGTGGTTACAATGGCATTTTGGAGGCCACTAATTAAGTTTTTTTTAAGGTCCCTGTACAGTTTGGGATTGCTTCTTCAGTGAAATGGAATCTTAATGGGATTTGGTAGTGGGCATACAGGACCTCAGTTAACTGTCTAAAACCCATTGAATTATTGCTGAATATTGGACGCACATCTAATACCAGCATAGATGGTATGGCATCAATGATCCGCTACGCAACTGGGTGACTGCTATCATACTTGTCCCCCTTGCAAAGGATTGTTTAACAGTCAATAGTTTTTTTTTTAAAGTACTAGTAGACTTCCTTCTGGGATGAAAATCCACTCCCAGCAGCAGGCATAGCACTCAATGATTCTTCTAGGCCAAGGACTGATGTGAATGAGAAATTTTTTTTGTAAATGCTCCCCTTAAATTTACTACTAATCAAATCTTCCTAAATATCAACACAGGACTAAAGACAGGCATCGAAATCCCAATGCCCGTCTATATCCAGATTCTGGAATCTAGACAGATGGTAAGTGCTTATTCGTGGGGGGAGGGTTAGGTTGAGGGACCACCCGGGGGGACTTGGGGATAGGCACTACCCTGAGAGGGTTAGGTTTATGGTTTGGGGAGGGGTGTTAGGTTTAGACACCTCTGGGGGGAGGTTAGGGTTAGGCACCACCCCTGGAGGGTTATATTTAGGGTGCGAGAAGGGGGGGATAGGTTTAGGCTCCACTAGGGAGAGGTTGGTGTTAGGCACCACAAAGGGAGGGTTAGGGTTATGGGGGGAGAGGGGAGGGTTAGGGTATTTACCAGCCCCAGTCGGGATCTTCAGCATCGGGATTTAGTCAGACGGCTTCCCGGCCATCGGCATTTGATACCTAACCTCAGGAGACAATAAAAGAAAAATGTAATTGAAACATAACAATATAGTTTATAAATCATAATTTCTTTCCTTTAGGCTGTACACTTTTAAAATAAATTGGGCTGTGTGGACCCACACCAAAGAAAAAACAGTGTCTTATATATTATTTGTGTATGTTTTCAAGTTTTTATTTATTTTGTTTACACAGTAGAGCTGGAAGTTGAACCCAAGCTTTTAGCTCTATGTATGTGCCTGGTGCCTTGCACATGCTCAATAAAGTTGAACAGCTGCCTATAGGTTACTTCATCACTCAGGATATATTTTGCCATGGTAGCTGGGCATTGTCTGCATACCATACCTATAATATAATACAGGGGTATATTAATACCAAAGGGGGCCCGTGTGCATTGAGCCCCCTCCTCTGAGGAGCAGCCCCCTCAAGCCCTGCAATTTGTCTTCTGCTGGTCAGCGGGTCTCTCATACTCTGTGGCACCAGCTTCCCAGTGATATTCGAGAACATGTGCGTGTCAAAGTCTTTGCTTTCACTGCGCGGTGCCATCTTCATGAGGATGTCAATGGGAAGATGATGCCACAAAGAAGGAGTGACCCACTTGTCTGCGAAGAGTAAATACAGTATACTGTACTATGTGTATAAGGTGTGCGGTGTACTCATCATGGATACACCTATGGGTTTATGATAATTAGCTTTAAATATCTCCACAAAATAAAAAGAGTAATAGCTGAAATGTTTATGTCACATAAACATTTTTCTGTACCCATGGCTAATTGCAGCACTTTATTCATTTACACTCTTAATGTGGTTTCTGTATCAGTGATGAGAATGTCAGTCATTTAGGCGGTGACTCGAGTAAACACAAGAATGCCCCTGTGCCAAACACATATCGCATCAGCAACATTGCTGCTTTTTGTTTACAGTTGTGCAGGAAAAATGGCAATGTTGAGGATATCGTACATGGCGAGTACAATAGGCCTTATTCAGGGGTCGATGTCAGATGCAAGCAGATGATTTTTTCAGTCAAATTTGGACACAGAGAGAGGCAATTTCAGTGGGAATTCCTGGGTGGTAACAGAGGGTGTTGCTAGTTAGACACAGGCTTGTCATGGTCAACGACTGCAACTTTTTGTGTAGTTTTACTGATTTTTGGTGGCCATGTTCTGATTCTGCACCTCCAAAAGGGCTGGTGCAATGTTCGATTGGTGCGACCATTGTGCAACCGACGGTGCATCCTAACATGGGTTTATCTAGGGGTCTGAGAGCCCCTGGCAGAGTAAGGGACTGGCGCCCCCCCTGCTAGCAGTTAGTAAATTGGCACCTTGTTGGCTGTACAGGTGGCGATCACCCCCTCTCCCCTCCCTCATTGTCTGGCAGTGATGCTTCTGACTGAGAGATCAGCAGCACAGACTTTTGGGGAAAAGAACAGTGTGTATGTGTGTACTAAATAAAAATACACCTTACCTATATGGTAGTTTCTCTGTGATGGGGAACCTCTGAAGAAATTGATCCTCCTTGGGCAGACAGTCGGTATTCACTATTCATGTAGGAAATCCCATTTACCGGAAGATGTGTGTTTGTGTAGGAATATAACCAATGTCATTATCATACAACAGAGGTTCAAACCAAACTCGTGCCTCGTGTCCCCTCCAGCCTGATACCTGTGTCACTCTAGACTCCTGTTCTGTGTCCAATTCATCCATGTGTCTTTCAAGTTACATGCCCAGTGTCTCATGTCTTGTGCCCCGTGTCACCTTCAGCCTCCTGCTCCCTGTGTTACCTCCTGCTCAAAGTCCCCACCAATGTTCTGTGTCTCCCCAACCTCCTGCCCAATGTTGCCTCCAGCTCTGTCATCTCCAACCTCCTGCCCCATGTCCCTTCCAGCTTTCTGTGTCATCTCCTGCCTCCTGCTTTCTGTATCATATCCTGCCCCATGAACCCCCCCCAGCCTCCTACTCCGTTTTGCCTCCAGCTCACTGTGATATTCCAGTCTCCTACTCCATATCATTCCAGCCTCCTGCTCCCTGTGTCACCTCCCTCCCCATGTCACTTGAGCTTCCTGTCACACTCATTCCTTCCTCTGCTACCTGTCTTTCAAGTCTTCT
The DNA here is from genome assembly GCA_031769625.1 of Taudactylus pleione. NCBI lineage: Eukaryota > Metazoa > Chordata > Amphibia > Anura > Myobatrachidae > Taudactylus > Taudactylus pleione. Next base: position 7,975,161 of record JAUIMM010000175.1, read on the forward strand.
CCCCCCTCTGTATTTCCAACCCCTGCCCCCCACTGTCTTTCCTACCCCTGCCACTTGTCTGGCAAGGCTCTGCCCTGTTTTTCAAGCCTCCAATCTGTATTTCCAGCCTCCTGCCCCCGCTGTATTTCCAGCCTCCCATCCCTCTGTATTTCCAGCCTCCTGCCCCCACTGTATTTCCAGCCTCCTGTCCCTCTGTATTTCCAGCCTCCTGCCCCCACTGTATTTCCAGCCTCCCGTCCCTCTGTATTTCCAGCCTCCTGCCCCCACTGTATTTCCAGCCTCCTGTCCCTCTGTATTTCCAGCCACCTGCCCTCTCTATATTACCAGCCTCCTGCCCCTTCTGTATTTCCAGCCTCCTGCCCTCTCTGTATTTCCAGCCTCTTGCACCCATCTGTCAATCTTGCCTCCACCACCTTCGGCTCCACTCTGTAATTTCAAGACACACCCCCCCCCCGCTCTGTCTTACCAGCTTCCTCTTTCTGTCTGCAGCCCGATTGGTCCTCTCCGTAGCCTGTGTGGGGCCGACAGCACTTCTTCCAGGCACAAAGTGTGATGTGATGTTGTGATCCGGCTCCAGGCAGTCCTGAAGGTAGGAGGAGCTGTCACGCCATCGAGCAAGACCATGGGGCTGGCACTTTGGGTCAGGATGGGAGAGACAGGAAATGAGCCGGGGAGGGGGCGGAACACATGGCACAGACAGCGCAGCACTGCCCAGCCAGTGCCTGCTGTAAATGTAAAGTGTAAAAATAGCGGTATTAGTAGCAGTGCGGTCGGCAGCAGAGAAACCGGGCACACCGCTACCAGTATACATGTAAAGAACTAGTGCCCATGATCGGGGGTTGTGGCGGCCAGTTCCGCCCACAGAGCATGAGCGGTTGTGGTGGCTGCACCACCCTAATTACGGCCCTGGACTGGCACCCTTCAACATCGGAGATATGCGTTCATCCACGGTTGAACGTACATCTCTGAATCAGGCCCAGAGTGGGCACACATACAGTATGGGTGAATATGTATTCATTTATTATTTCCATGCATGTAAAGCAGGAGCACATACGACTAACTTCCGTCCAAATCAGCATTAGCCTAATGTATTAATTCTTTGCCTATTTTTTGCATATATAAGTCCCACAATGCAATTGAAGATATATAAAATATGATACCTCTAGATATGTCTACAATTTCCAGCGACAGCCCGAGGTTGTCGTAACAGGAATGGCCCCTTTTTTATTTATATCTCCGTATATGCCCATTACAATGACTAACTGCAAGCTAGAAATCTTTATCTGTCTTGATGCAATTCTTGTCATATATTCTCTTTTTTTAGGCATTATAAGTTGATATTTATTGAAGAGGAGCATTTAAAATGCAAAAAAGTACATTGTAATTAAATTCAGTCATTTTGGCATGATTGCAACGTTCCGCGCTCCACCGAGAATGTTGGCATTTGTGCAACTAATAAGGTCATAATCCCATCTGGTCCCCACTGAAGATTCCTCTAGCCCATTACAGTGCTTTACATATTTGCAATTATAACACTACCCTGTATAGTGCTGGTGTCTTCATACTGTAATTCTATATATCAGGATCAGTAAACATCAAGTTAACTCTCCATTTTAATGTTTTTATTATTATCCTTGCCTTATCTGGCTGTTTAATCTTCATGTGGTTTGTATGTTTATATCAGTTAGTCAGTTGAAAAACAAATTATGATAGGAATTGCACCAGCTATCTGTCACAGAGGGCCAAAGATGGGTCCCACCAAATGTTTATATGAAGTTGATAAAAACATATTTGGGAAAACACTTTTAACAGCACTTAAGTAACATCTAAACATATCGGTCCTCAAGGCACCCTAACAGTCCAGGTTTTAAGGATATCTAAGCAGGGGGTGGGGTCACAATGACGCGATTCAGCCACGCAGATTGCGTCATCGCCCCCTCCCGCTGCAGGGGATTGTCTGTGGACTGCGGGGCATCTGGAGGTTTGGCGACCAGCCGGGGGGCTTGCCTACTTTTCCAGAGGGCTCCCGGCCAAATTGGGAGAGTAGGTAAATATGGATTGGTTGTTACTGTATGGGCAACATCTCTACTTTTAAAAACTCTCACTTTAGTAAATATACCCCAGTGTATCTAACCAATGGTTACATATGGAATAAAGTTTATATTTTCAAATTAAATCCCTTGGTCCTATTTTGAACATTTAACCCTAAAGAAAAAAAACCTGCAGAGTGGAAAGAATTTTAATCATGTACTAATGCAATTGTTTTACATTCGAAAATAACAAATCCATTGCATTGTTACTTTGTAACAACATTAATATGGTTCTTTAAATAAATAAGGGCCTGATTCCGAGATGTACATTTTCATGATGGTTAGCGATCATCTCTGATGTTTTGGGGTCCTACCATGTGCAGGACCCAATATGCACCCTTATAAAAAGGGTCCTGCGATCTCACTCGCAGCCCCCCACAAGCCGCAGTATGATTGACATGCTGCGGCATTTGGGGGGCTGAGTAGGGGCTTATCTGGCCACTCTTCCATGAAAAGTAGGCATGTCACCCACATTTTCTGGGAGGGATGACGCTTCACAAATTACCAGGAGCTGGTTAGGTCATGATGGTGATCCCAGGCTGTGACCTTGGTGGCAGCGCTGGGATTGCAGATGCAGCAAGGAGGTATATGTTTCCTACAGACACCTCCTTCTGCATTCACATTTTAGATGGACAGAACTGCACAGATGCTTGTGCGTGGCTCTACAATTCCATCCATCTCTTAATCTCTAAGTCAATATAGACTGCTGACAGGGCTATCTTTCAGTTTTACCTGTTTGTTAACAGCAAGTCTTCTTTTATTACAAATTGTCCCTAATTATAAAGTGCTACTGAGTATGCTGACATTAAATATATTAATGCTAAGTAATAATAAGTTTCTTTGGCAGAGAACAACTACATACTTAAGATAATTTATGTAATAGATTGTATTGAATGTTTCACATTCATTTACAGAAACAATGTAAATATTGTAACACAGGGTGTTGAAATGAGGATTCCAGACAGGCAGGTATTTTTGGTAAAGCAGTGGCTTTTTAATATCAGCAAATGCTGCACCTTAGCATACATGAGTTTAGGCCTGTATACACACAGGCACATAACAGAAAATAAGCAAATAAACATAAAAGGAAATGTTCCAGCACTCCTTGTGCTAATCAGTCAGCAGTAGCTTGCAGCCACAATTTGGGCATGCTCTCCAAGCATAGCACTTGGACCCTGGCACTACAACACTGTGTCCCTATTTCCTGGCTGCTACTCAGCATCAGGGCAATGAGCATCAGGTGTGTGAGAGTTTTAAACCCTTCCTGTGCTCCAGTGATTATTCAAGCTGGATAAAGTCTGTGTAAATGTGAAACCCTGGAACTCCTCAACTGCTATTGCAGAATGCACAGGTTTTCACTCCAGCCTCCCTTGGAAAGAGCTGATTCCACTGGAATGTGGGCAATTCAGGTGAGAGACAACCCCTCTCACCATAATATGTTGTGGCTTTTTCAGTTTTACTCTGCAATGATATTTTCATAAGATACACAAATAAACATTGGTAAATATTGTACCAAACATTGTGGGGTAAACATCTGACTGTGCTCTGTATGTAATCTTATCGTCATTAAAAGATTTCCAGAGAATCACTTGTTAATATAATATTGTGTGTGGCTTCTTGCTATGTGGAATTTCATTGATTCAGAGGGGCCCATTTACTAATAATCATTTTTTATTTACCTGAAAATTGTCATTTCTTATTTCCGCAGCAATAAGAAACCACCAGGATGTACTATTGTTCATATGCAGGAATAGGGGCTCCGATAGCTACATCCAGGGGATACATAGTATTTGCTGGTACAGTAGATCCTCATTATTGGGTGTTTGAGGGTTACACCACAAACTTGAATTAATAATTAGGCCCTAAAGTCTCATACATCAGCTATGTATGGTGCTGATGTTTTGATTGCTTTGAGTTTGCAGATATACCTCTGCCAGCATTGGCAGTGAGCAACAAGCGTAATTATCAGCAGACTGGGCATGCTCCGCACCTTGATGGAGGATATGACAGTGGAAAGTTCACTCTGTGCATGGCTGTTTCTCTTCAACTGATAAAATGCAGGCAACTGGATGATTACCTAAGGATACATGGAAGAGATCAGCTTCATGGGAGTGTCATGGGCGGGAAGGCCAATTTCCATGGGTGTTTGTGGAATACAGCTGAAGGCGGGATGCCTGTTTTAGATGTATTGCAATCAGCAGGGGTTGGGTATAAGAGCCGATACTAATGATGGCTGTATCTGTAGACAGATAATCAGTGCACAGATTGACCATATGCATGGAGGCAGATAGACACTCGCATAGACAGATGAATACTTGCATTAGCATAAGGTAGTAAACTTGGCTGCCGCTGGTGTTCACACTTGTCGCGTCTGCACAAAATCAGGCTCAAGGTTAGAATTATGCAAAAATGGATCTGCTGTTCCGGATCCATTGCACGGAAGAACTGGGAATATGGGTGCCCATATTATCAAACATATCGGATGGTTTTTGGAAGGCCTGCTCCACTTGCTTCATTAGTCCCAATGAAGATCTTTGCTTGGAAGGAGGCTGACTGGATTCACCTTCGCTCTCTGTGATGGTAGCCATATGGGGGGTAGGTCTCAGGTATAGCTCAGGTGTACCAGACTGTTGGATGGGAGAAAACATTTGCATAAATAACATGTTATAATATGTTTTTTTTCTTATTTTATTCTAGTTTCCCTCTACGGTGGAGGAATGGCAATCCATTGCTGAGGAATTTGATCGAAGGTGGAATTTCCAAACTGTGGTGGAGTGATTAATGGAAAACATATCCGCATAACCCCACCTGCCCATAGCGGATCTTATTATTATAATTACAAGGGTTTTTTAGTAAACTATGAGTTTATATTTGTTGATGTAAGGAAAAATGGCTGTGCTTCTGATTGAGGGTCCTTTAAAAAAAACCTCTTCTATGATAAACTTACCTCCAGTCGCCTGAAATTGCCAACTACAGCGGAAACAAAGCATGGGCTAAATGTTGTTTCTGTGGCTGACGAGGCGTTTGCCCCATACGAACACTTGATGAAGCCATATGCACAAAGGGGCCTGACTAAGGAAAAACACATCTATAATAACAGGCTATCCAGGGTATGGTGGATTGTTGAGAATGCCTTTGGCATTCTCAGCAACCATTTCAGAATCTTCCAGACGGCCATCAATCTACGTTTCGACAAGATTGATTTGGTCGTCTTGGCATGCTGTGTCCTACACAATTTTCTGAGAGTAAAAACAACCACCAAACAGAGGATATCTGGCACAGCTATGCCAGATGATTCGGAACAGCCAGAGGAGACCGTCCACATGCACTCTGTGTCACCATTTGTCAATCTGGAAATAACGGGGACTGCGTGGGCTAAAGAGGTCAATCAGCAATACCTGGCCTATTTAATGGAGTGGGGGCAGTGCCATGGCAGGAGGACTGTCTCCAGTGAACAAATGTGGACAATTTGGAACTGGTAAAAGGTCTTTATTAACAAACATTTGGCATAGTGTGTATGCACCGTGTCTGAACTTACCACATCCAAACACGAAAATCCGTTCATTTCCTCTGTGTCTTCTTCTGGCTCCACTGGCACATTCTCAGCCATTAGACACTGTGAAGCTCCTTGTGGTTCTTGGTCGTGAATGAACCGAAGCAGGTCAAAGTACCATAACGTGCTGTTTTATACATCACTGGCCCAAAGCCCTTGAAACCCATGAGTCCTGTTGTTTTTTATACTCTTTCAGGTAGACTATACGCAGATTTAGAATTTTGGCCTTCACCCATTTGGGACACGCCTCATTGTAATAAGGCTTGCTGTATGTCACAAGCTCCATGATGGCTGCAGCTTTTTTTTCCTTGTTGCTGTAATCCTTTAGTTTTATTTTCCATAAACACTCATGACTTTTGTATAATTCCAAGAATCCAGTCATGATTTCTCTTTCTCTTGCACTAGTCATGTCTGTGTAGAAAAGGGAAATAAAAACTGATTATATACACTAATTTTTTAAAATGTTTTCATGTTTGTACTGTTTTTAACGTTTAATGTTTTTACATATTTAATGTTTACGGTTTCTATCTTTAAAAATATTTATCTGTTTATTGGTTATGTTTTCAAAATACATTAAAATCATTTTACAGTGTTTAAAATTTCCCTTTTATTTTAATACCACATTTAACATTAAACTTGGTGGACGTAAAAAAAAAAAAAAATTGGTAGAAACACTGACTTAACGTTGGTGGGACAATTGGCGTACTGTGATAATCACAATGATAATACAGTGGATTAATAACATTGGTGGTGCAGTGTGTACATTGGTGGTACAGTGGGTTAATAACATTGGTAGTGCAGTAGGTAACATTGGTGGTGCAGCGGGTCAATAACATTGGTGGTATAGTGGGTAACATTGGTGGTACAGTAGTATAATAATATTGGTGGTGCAGTGGAATACATTTGGCTCTATAAACTTAACATAAACTTAATATTTCTAAAACAGAATTAATTCTATTTCCACCGGCCAATAACAGTTACCAACCTGATATCTCTATCAATGTTGATCACTCGACAATCCACCCTGCCCCACAAGCTAGCTGCCTAGGTGTCATCCTTGACTCTGAATTGTCCTTTGCTTTGTTCCCAACATTCAATCTGTCTAAAAATCATGTTACATACATCTAAAAAACATATCTAATATTCGACCATATCTCTCACAAGACACTGCAAAAACTATGCACTCATTATTTCCTGCATTGACTATTACAATAGTTTCCTTACTGGTCTTTCCAAAAACAGGGTCTCGTCATTGCAATCCATTATGAATGCAGCTGCAAGGCTGATCTTCCACACCAAGCATTCATTGTTTGCTGCTCCGCTCTGTCAGTCCCTCCATTGGTTGCCGGATTTCTACCGTATTCAATACATAATACTTTTAGTTACACATAAGGCTAATAACCAAATCACACCAACATACATCTCTTCACTCATCTCAAAATATCTCCCAACCCGACCTCTCCGCTCAGCACAAGATCTGCGTCTCTCAACCTCACTCATTACTTGCTCCCATTCATGGTTACAGGACTTTTTTCTGGCTGCACTCACTCTATGGAATGCCCTTTCACACACAATAAGACTCTCCTCTAGTCTCTAATCCTTCAAGCATTCCCTGAAAACTCCCCTCTTCAGGCAAGCTTATCAGATATTTAAACTGCGTAGTGCAGCTTTGGTTCATTTTTGGGGCATGGGTCCCCCTGGATTGCTTTGGCTGATCTGTTTCAGGGCACCGCATTATAACACATTTTCCTTTATAACACATTTTATCCCTTCACCGTTTGTTTATTATATATGTACCTCACTTTTTATTTTCATTCCTTATATGCAGCCTAGGCTACTCTTAATTGCACTTTTCTAATTATGGTGGTGCCCTGGGGTGGCTTAGCTGGGCCAGCTTGGGGGTGTACTGCGCTCTGGATTTGAATCTTAGTATGTTAGGGACCTACCCGACAGAGGTTACCTGGATGCGGTCGGTAGGCCCATAACCTTGGCCAAGATTATGCCAAAAATCTCTATTCATTGCAAAAATTTATTTATTTATTTATATACAAACAGTTAATTTGGAGTTGAGCACCTGTACTTCTTTTTTTTGTGCATACATCAATTGTCTCCACAGGTAGCACCTCCAAATATATATATATATATATATATATATATATATATATATATATACAATATAGAATAGTCCGGCACTAGATCCGTCAATAAAAATAAATGGCTCCAGTGCCTTTCCAAAACAGCACTAAATATAGAAAGATACGGACGGCACTTGGAGACTAAATAACAAAATACACAACTACAATCCTGTAGCCAACATTTCGAAGGGTAAACCTTCTTTATCAAGACCGGAACCCAGTTTTGATAAAGAAGGTTTACCCTTCGAAACGTTGACTATAGGATTGTAGTTGTGTTTTTTGTTATTTAGTCTCCAAGTGCCGTCCGTTTCTTTATATATAAATATATATATATATATAATGTCCAAGGTGTGCAGTCTGAGGCCCCTTTCCCATATAAGCTTATTAGATTCCAGAACTGCCCACATAACCTTCATAGCTCCATATATCATTGCATCCCCTTTCACAGTCCACTCATAACCTCACACATTCTTTTTTTCACATCCTCCTGACATCTGGGCGACATTCCTGTGTGACTGGATCTTGCAGCCCACCAAGAAACTCTGCATTCTGACTAGACCAAAATGCGATATATAACACCTAACCTTGTGTATCAATGCCTATTTCCCTATAGATTGTAAGCTTACGAGCAGGGCCTTCCTACCTATATATCCGTCTGTTATTACCCAGTTTTATTCTATTAATGTTTGCAATTGTAAAGCACAATGGAATATGCTGCACTATATAAGAAACTGTTAATAAATAAAATGTGTATACTCACTAGAATCAACAAGCCAAATCTCCCCAGACGATCCACAGTGCTACTGTCTCCATCGTCCGGCACAAAATGGAGGAGGGGGTGGCCAGGATCAGTGATAGGGAGCGTGCCTCAGCATGGCTATCATCTCCACACACAGCACTTTTTAAACAATTGGTCATTCCAATCGATTGAAAATGGCCAAATCATGGAAAAAATCATACCATGTGGGTGCCTTAAGAAGCAAGGGCCTGTGGTGAGATGCAAGGAGCTGTGGAAAAATGCAGGGGACAGTAATGAGAAGCAGGAGGCTGTTGTGAGATGCAGGGGATAGGAGTAAGAAACAGGAGACTATTGTGAGATGCAGGGGGCTGTGGTCAGATGCAGGGGACTGTGGTGACCTGGTGTAGGTTAATGAGATGCAGTGGGCTGTGGTGATGCGATACCATCAATATACTGACAGACGGGAAGCCGTCCATCAGAATCCTGACTTCGAAATCCCGACACGGGACTAAAGACAGGTGTCTAAATTCAGACGGCTATCTTTAGCCCAACAACTGAATACCAACAGGACGGCTTCTCGAACAAAGGTAAGTGGGGACACTTAGTTGTCAGCCGCAGGGGGAAGGGTTAGGTTTAGAGTAGACACCCCCGGGACATAGGGTTTGGCACCCCCCCCTGGGATGGTTAGGGATAGGCTAGGGGAAGAGAAGAGGGGTTAGGGTTAGGCACCACTCGGGGGAGGTTATGGTTAGGCATCCCCCTGGAGGGTTAGCTTTAGGGTGCAGGGAGGGGGGGTTAGGCACCACCCACGGAGTCTTAGGGTTAGGCAGCCCCAAGCGATGGTTAGGGTTAGGGTGGGAGAGGGGAGGGTTAACTATACTTAACAGCCAGCATCGGGATTTTCAGCATTCGGGCTTCCACTGTTGGGATTTGAACCGGCGGCTTTTAAGCCATTGGTATTTCATACCAACCCATGGAGAGATGCAGGGGACTGTGGTGACCTGGTGTAGTTTGTTAAGAGATGCAAGGGGATGTGGCGAGATAAAATTGCTCCTGTGCGAAGCCGGGGCAGGTCACTAGTTAGTCTATAAATGCTGACATGGTGAAAGGTTGCATAACTGGAGACAGCTTTGAGCGAGCACTGAGGACTCTTGTCTCCTGCACCATTTTAACCTGGGGAGTCGCCAGGCTGCTGACATCATCAGCTGTTTCCAAGGTTCCTCTGTGTGAGAGAAACTACTGTATGTGCATCTGGCAGCTCTGCTCCACATTTGCGTACTGTCAGAGCCTATTACAGACAGACGCTGAATGTCAGTTTACCAGCAATGTATTAATGCTGTTGCTCTTACTTCTCGAAAAAAAGCAGGTAATCTGGTTATGTCAAATCTTGTGGTCTACCATCGATTCTTCACCTACATAAACCACTGACCTCAATCGGGGCCATAGCTGGGGTAGTGCGGCCGGTACCATCGCACAGAGCACCACAGGTCAGGGGGTGCTGTTTGGGCATGTCAAATTGCTGTTTATTATCATTCTTTGCTTGTAGCTTCCTCTTGTTTCACCCTCCTGGCCTCCCCTATCTCTTTCCGGGCCCTTCCCCATGAAGCCATGGCCCTTTTTGGGTGCATTATGTCCCTTTGAAAATGAGGGGGGCGCCAATGCTCTTTCTGGCATAGGGCACCAAAAAGTCTAATTACGGCTCTGACCTCAATAGTGGCATACGTAAATCAATCAAGCTTTGTATTGCAGGGTAAAACCAATAGTCCCCATTGCCTACATCTGGCAATGGTGACCTGTGAAACTTGAACAAAGGTAATGCATCAAAGATAATGCCTTGTAGCTTTATTTTATTCACAAATAGTATTACTTTAATGTTGATTCCTTGGAAGAAGATCAAACCATTGAAATCATATTTTTTTCTACCAGTGGGCCTGGCATCCCACTCATTGATGCTAACTGGCAGTAACATCAACCATTCAGAACTTGCACTTCGAAAACCCCAGAAATAGGGAAACAACATTTTGCAGTCTACTGACTTTATTTCAGCACCTTTGGGATGTGAGATTGAGATCACAAGCTTCCTGTGGTTGTACCACATTTGTTTGCATTGTTTATTGTTCGCTTACAGTTATTTTTATAGCGCTTATGTAACCCTAAGTACCTTACTTATCTAATAGTGCCTCCACCCCATATTTTGTTCTACATAAAATATATTGTGGGTATACCCGGGGAAACCCAATATAATTGCCTATTATACTATACCATACACTTATTAGGGTACTATGCTCCCTATTTATAGGTACTTTATCATTTGCTAATAATGTTTTCTCTCTATTCTCTCCAGCTTTGTCTCGGATAACAGTTGTCTTGCTGAATGATAAGGTAAGTTTACCCCCAATATTACATCCCTTGAAAGTGATGTGAATGCAGTTAGCGTAATTATTAGATATTAGTTCTCAGAGTAATGAATATCACCCAGGATTTAATACAATCAACCTTAGATGAATGTATTCAGAAGCAATATAATTCACATTGAACATTACACAAATACAATTATTCCAGTCAAAGTAATATTTCTCCAGTTTATCATTATACATAAACAATATCCTTTGCAAATATTATTATACCTGAACTGCTGATATTAGGTCTCCTGGCTACACATTCCTGCAACAGATGCCCATGTTACACATAAGTTACATTTCAATTGACATACACACTGGAACCACTTTATCCTTCTCCTTTCCTCGCTATTACACTATATTAACAATGTCATACAATATAGGGGGTATTCAATTAGGCTGCGAAAAGCAGTTATCGCCGATGTAAGTTATCGCCGATGATGTAATTTTCGCCTGTTTCAATTTCAAAGACTTTTTGCAGGTGCAAAAAGTCTTTGTTGAAAAATGGGGATAAGTTTTCACCATGTAATACATAGCTAAAAAAAGTGCAGAATTGTGGTTTAGGGGTGCAGGCTTAAAAAAAAATAGTCTGCAGCCCTGGGAGTGTCCTATAAAAGTAATCTGTGTCAAAACATTTAAAAAAATTCTCTGGACACCCCAAGAAATTTACTTACATTTTGTGGGTGAAAAAAAATATATTGGGGAACAAAGTTTTAAACTAGCTAAATTGATTCAGGGGGGGGGGTTCCCAAGTATGTGGCAGGTGTTTTCTAGAATGCGGGTGGTAGTGCAGGTACTTAAAAATATGCTTGCACCCATTTTCATATACCCCAAATTTGATGGCAATAGTTATTTCCCCCCCCAAAAAAAACTAAGTGCTATTCTTCACCCCTTCTTCACAGGTGCATTTATGCACCTGCCGCGGCTATATAAAAACCCAGATTACCATCAGCAGGCCAAATCTGGGGTACCCATAGTGATCTCTCATGTCAGACCATCTTTAGGGGGGTGCCAGGATGATTTCCTGAAAATTCTCAGGACTTTTCGATATTTATCTTTCCACCAGGTCTCGTTTTGGCCGGATCCTAATTGAATACTGGGATAAAGCGGGAACGCGCCCGATACTTTATCCCAGAAAAAAAAGGCTAGGGTGAAAAGTCTGACCTCCAGACTATTTCGCCTGTAATTGAATACCCCCCTTAAAGTTCATTACATGTAAAGAAGTGGTAATACTAAACTAAAGAGGCACTTTTTGAATCTCAATGTCAATATTTACAAGCCGTAAGCCTTTGGTGCCAGAATATTACTAGCAAAGTTGTGATAATAATGCAAGCTACTGGGAAATAGATACGTAAAGTTCCAGGGTTTGTAGCAGATTAAAACTTATTGCAACATTTGTGTACATTCCTTGAAACAACTAAAAGTCATTGGGATAATGAATCCCTTTAGTGCAGGGGTGGGGAACCTTTTTTCTGCCGAGGGTCATTTAGATATATATAACATTATTTGTGGGCCCAGTGCAGGCCATGCTCCCTCCAGGAGCTTTAAGGGCAGCAGTGTGACCATCTGAAGCATCCTAAAGAAGCTCCTGGCGGCACTGCTGCATAGATTCTGGCTACAGGCGACCATTCTAGGCACCCTGGTAGCAAGATGAGGCTAGCAGAGAAAAGCTCAGAGGGCCAGACCAAGTGATTCCGTGGGCCTTATACAGCCCCTGGGCCTGAGGTTCCCCATCCCTGCTTTAGTGAAATGTCTCCCCCAGTACATTCAGTAGATTATTAAGGGGTTATTATAATTACAATTTATCTGCTACTTGCTCTCTAGAAATAAATATGCCCAGGAGTGTTTGTTAGCACTAATGCAGGGAGATGTACTCCCTATTTCCCTGTCAATTGTTTACACCTCTTCAGGGGTCTTTCCCTAAAATCTCCCTTTATTTACTGTCAATACTATCCCTGGTAGAGAGTTGCCCTCCTGTTCTCTCTATATAGACTTAGAGTGATCATAAAGAGTTACCCGGGGTATTACCCCGGTCAGTTATGGTATCCGCTCACTGAGGGAATTAGTCTCACCCCCTCATAAGAACTGAATTGGTGTACATGATGGCAGGCTTAATGGTCCACCTGATCTCCAGTGCAGCTCCGGTATTGACAGGCCACCTACTGGTGTCTGTCACCTCAGGAATTACCTATGCTCCGCTCCGGAGGCAGGGCCAGCCGTCAGCTGTCTCCTTCACTCCCACGAATGCAGACAGGCAGCCCTGAGTCACTGCTCACAGCTTCCTCCATCCAATTAGGTAAGTGCCTATAGCTCCAGCACTCTATACCCCTCACAGGCGGAATCGGTATGTAATACCGCCGGCCGCATGGCCGGCAGTTTGAATCCCAGCAGCATCATGCCGACAGAGGAACAAATCCGGGCAGCGGCAGCCCGACAGTGCTGGAAATCCCGATCGTCACCAAGTAAGTACTAACTAACCTAACCTAACCCTAACCCTCCCTTAGGGGTGCCTAACCCTAACCTCCCCCCCAAGTGCCTAACCCTAATCCCCCCTCTAAGTGCCTAAACCTAACCCCCCCTTTCCCGCTGCCTAAACCTAAGTCCCCCGGGGGGGTGCCTAACCCTAACCTCCCCCCGGGGGTGCCTAACCCTCCCTCTCCTTAGCCTAACTCCAACCTCCCGGGGGGGTGCCTAACCCTAAGTCCCCCCCGGGAGCCCTAAACCTAACCTTCCCCCCCCCGTGGCTGTCCGCTTGCGGCGCCCGGCATCCTATCGCTCGGGATGCCGGGCGCCGGTCTCCCGCCGTCGGTAAAATGAGCGGTGTCTCCACCTAGCCGCCAGTCATTTCACCCTCGCCGGGATATGACAGTCGGGAAGCTGGCTGTCGGTATAAAGTCAGCCGGCTTCCTGATTGCATCCACTCACAGGCACCACTCTCCACCGTCACCCGGCAGCTGTTAATATAGCTCTCCAACAGCACCGGGGATGATGAGGTGTGCACGGAAAGGGGGGTAACTCCAGTCTAAACTATTCAATGGCTGCTCAGCTATTTATACTGGCCCTCTCTCTTCGGCGTGACCTGCTATACCCACCTGCACTTTCCTCTCACATCCGGTGCTAGAATCTTCCATCACAGAGTAAGCCCCTCCAATTTCCAATATTAGTTAATAGGCAATATATATAAATTATACACCCTGGGCATATCTGTCCCGAGTAAGCTTACAACATCCATAAATACAACATATATACATTTATTACCTCCCCTACTCTAAATTACATTACTAAACATACAACTTCTACCTCACATGGTAACAATATATTTGTTAACTAAATTACTTCCTATACTCTGATTATTATGATTTATAATTCTGCCTGGTATATTGAGAGATTATCCCTATTTACCTGGCTATTGTGATCTCTTAATGGTATAGACCAAGGCTACACTTACATTTTATGCAGCGCTTTACAGAGAACAGTCATTCACAGTTCCAGCTCAGTGGAGTTTACAATCCATCAACAGACGCACACAAGTTCATTTTTTGTCTAAAACCAATTCACTCAGAAGGAAACTGGAGCATAACCCAGGCAAACACAGGGAGAGAAGATATAAACTCCAGACAGATAATGATCTAATTGGTATCAAGCCCATGACCCCCGTTCTATGAGCCAGCAATTCCACTGTGCCGCCAGTCTATAATTTTGATTTTCCCATGGCTCAGAATAACTGACAGTAAAATGTATACCAGGGGTGTCCAACCCACTCCTAAAAGACCCTTAAAGCTGGGTACACACTGATAGATATATTGCCCATGCCATTGAGCAGGTGATATATCTATAGTGCATTGCAGGGTGTGTACAGCGGATACGTCATTCACAGACATATCCAATCTGCTGTGCACATGCTGCAAGGACTCGGCGGTGATTGACAGCTCAACTGGGCGGGCAAATTTAAATGCCCATCGGTAAGTGTGTACCCAGCTTAACAGTTCACATTTTCCATACCCAGGGGGGCCGGTGGGGGAGTGGGTACTAATTACCCAGGCCTGGGTCTGGCGTCACCCCTCCCTCCTACCTCCCAGCAGTCCATCACATGCTGCTGTGTGCAGGGCTGCAGTGTGAGACTGCATCCGAAAAAAGACCAAACAGAATTACAACCAAAGGGTTTCATAGGTGTGGCACATGTCTTGTATGTAGGTCACACACAGGTCAAAAAGTAAAATAGAAAAAGTAATATCAACGTCTACTAGAAAACCATTTAAAATCGATCATTTCATCACATGTAGTACCACTAATTGCGTTTACCTTGTTGAGTATAAATGTGACCTTCAGTATGTAGGAAGGACCACAAGAATGTTGAAGCAATATAAAGAAAGGGTTCACTCTGTTTCTCAACATTTTAAGGAAAAACACAAATGTCTTGTTAATGGTATTAAGTTGATGGTAGGTCTCAAAAAAGTGGAAGGGAATTGGAGAAAGAAATGTCAAGAATCAGATCTAGCTAAGGCAGAAATGAAATATATCTATGATATGAAAACTCTAATGCCATCAGGACTGAACAGCGATTTTGAAATTAAATGGTTCTTATGAGGTTTTTATTCAGAGTTTTAAATTAGTTATTATACATTTATACTTTTAATGGTGGAAAGATTTAGCTGTCCTTTTATTATTTTTGTATTTTTAACTAGATAATATGTTGTATACATTTATAAGACAGACAGGAGTGAGATCATCATCCGGTGTTTGTGTTCCAGGTGGAACGCATGAGAGACCGGAAGAGGTGAGAGCCCTATCTGGCTCCTGCGTCCCACGTGAGTCATACGGGGGAAGCCGGAAGTGACTCACGCTCCGGATGGAACGCAGGAGAGACCGGAAGAGGTGATAGCTCTGTCCGGCTCCTGCGTCCCACGTGGAGTACACGGGGGAAGCTGGAAGTGACGGACATTCCGGATGGAACGCGAGAGAGACCGAAAAGGGTGAGAGCTCTGTCTGGCTCCCGCATTCCACGTGTAAGGCACAGGGAAAGCCGAAAGTGACGGATACTCCGGAGCTCGCAAAACTGAAAGTAATGTATATAACTCCGGACTGGAAGTACTAGATTTTAAAGTTTTTTTTTACAGTTTTGAAAGGATTTTATTGATTTTGAAGTATCTTGTGGATTTTATATGAAAAAAAAAAGATCATATTGAGACTTATATGGTCGAAACGCGTCGGTGAGGGTGTGGAATCACTGCATGTCCGGAAGGGAAGAATCTTAAGGACAAATCCAAGTAAAGGTATCCAGGCCTGGAGGGAAGATCAGAGAATATTCCTACTTGTGATATGCATATGTTTGCCTTATTTTGGTACGCAGGATTACTCACCATTAATACTGCACATGTTAGTTTGTTCTTTGTGGTTGGAAATGAAAATGGTGTTATGCTATGTGGAGCTCCTCTTGTGTTTTTTTTTTTGAGGTCTACACTAACAGAAATGTCTCAAGGGAACGTGGAGAAGGAGCATTTATTTGAGTTTTGAAGAAAGTTGGCTAAAGAAAATTGGAACTTTGGGGGACAATTTCTATCCCTGGATGGTACTTTTATAATAATTTAGTCAAATTTTTCTTTCCAAGAAGGAGAGCAAATTTCCACTTATATATTTATTGATTATTATATAGTGTCGGTGATACTTTTTCGATTTTTGTTGCTGCTCTTGATATTTTGTGCAATAGGGACCATATTTTTTGTTTTGCAGTGGGAGACTGTTCGTGGTTGCTGAGCAGCAGCCACAGCAGTCTCTTATCTATGCCTGTGGGGGGGGGGAGTGATCAGACTGATCATGCCCCCTCCTGGCTTTGCGCTGGGCTGAGGGGCTCACAGCGTCCCCTTCCCCGATACACGGCACAGCAAAAAATATTTTTTTCAAATTCTTTTTTATCCTTTATCCATGCCTCAAGTGATTAAGCCACACCCCATTCCACCCGGGCCCCTACACAGACTCATTGCAGAGTGATTAACAGGAAGTGCCGTTTGTGGGAGGTAATGGGGGGGGCGGTGGTCTGTGAAATGCAGGCATCCCAATGCGTTTGCATGCCGATTCAGAGGCGTGCATAAATTATCCACTGCAATGCAATACGCAGTCTGAGGTCTCATAGTGTGCATGGTTGTTAGCAATTTCTGAGTAATGTCAGAGCTTGTACAAGTGTGCATTAGGCTGTGATGGCACTCGATTGTATTACAGATGTGGTGCTGAATTCATTAGATCGCATGTATTAGTATACTATAGCAGTTGTACTGTGTGCGTACGCAATATTGCAAACAGTAGTGAATCAAGCCCTTAGTGCACAAAATGTTCTCACTATTCTGGGAAATACTATAAATATAGCAAACAAACTGCTTGAATTAGATTTCCTGGCAGGAAGGATCCAAAAGTCAACAAATATAAATTACTATAAAAGGTTAAAAAAAGCTGGAATCCCTATCAAAACCTGGGTTTTCTCCTGACACAAACCCTTCAGGAAAGAGATATAGCAATCTGTAGATTTACTAACTCATTTTTTTTCAAAATGATATGCTATTAGTCCTACAGCATGGAGGAAAAGAGAGATGGGGACATAAGTGACCTGCTAATCAGATCAAAAAGGTAGGACAACCATTGAAGTGTTCATTCTGATACACGCCTGATCTGTAACCCTTGCACACTTGGCTGCTTCTCCAGCTTCAATGCTGCGGATGATTAGATTGTATACCAGGGGACTAGATGATTGCACCAACTTGTTGCCATTGGAAACCAAGTAATTAGAATTTCAAGGTCTGTATTTACCTTTCTAAAGGAAGCATACACTTATTACCATTTATATGAAACAGACTATTTAGTGATTAGAAAAACCCCTGAGGGAAGGCAAAATAGTAATCAACAAAATATACTGCAATGTGTTACTTATTTGCCCATAACAGTTATCTACAATAATGTCTTGTCAAAGAAGCTGGTTGATAATATTATTACCAAAGAGTGTTACAGAAAGAGATTTAAAT
This sequence comes from Taudactylus pleione, assembly GCA_031769625.1. NCBI lineage: Eukaryota > Metazoa > Chordata > Amphibia > Anura > Myobatrachidae > Taudactylus > Taudactylus pleione. The sequence goes on from JAUIMM010000175.1 coordinate 7,993,087, forward strand.
ACAATCTATTACCTTCTGCCAATACTCATTATGAGTCATAAAAATGCAATCAGAACTTACAGTATGACATAATTAAGGCAATGCATGAGGAATGACTAACATTCATGCACTGATTTGATAGGCTCTGTTCTCATATATTGGTTCAGACAACAAAATGGCTTCCTTCAGTGGATTCATTTTTCCCGATCACCACAGCGCACGCAGAAATACCTGGGTGATTTTAAGATTCTAGAAGGTAATTGTTGGCAGCCTAAAACTTCATAAGCACAAGCCACACCCCAGATAGCATGGTAGGTCCCAATGTGATGCTGCCACTCTCCCCATCATGACCTCACCTTGTTCCCCTTCAAGAGACGGAGAAGCATTGCACTTCCACTGTCCTCATTCCCCATTTTCATATATTGGGAGGTATTCTAGATGGCCTCTCTGAAGTCACCTGCACAACCTAAATTTGCGGAGAGGTAGAAAGATCTGACGATGTGCACTGTTCAACAGTGTAAATGTCACATCTTCCTGCCACTTTAGAACTTCCCCTTTCACTGAATATTAATGTTCTGCTTTACTCTTGCACTAGTGACTGACTTAAGGCCTGGTTCTGAGCCCAAATGTGGCTGCATCTAGCAAGTTTTAGCTTATTGCTCATTAGTCGCTGGCTGCATACAAATCGTTGTGCACTTACGAGCGCTTCAGAGTCATATGCATCTCAGTTGTTTCTCTGCAACAGCTGAATGGGAGTTATTGGGTGGCATCAGGACATATGTGCATTATATATCTGATCCGTGGATGGGTGTATAGTAGGGATGTGCAGGCTCGGATAGGTTCGAGTTTGCACGTGGAGTTCGGATTTTTCCCTCCAAAAAAACGGAACTCAGAACGAGGCAAAACGTCATCTTACATGGACGAACATCATCATTCCTGGACAAAAGACCAGGAATGATGATGTTCGTCCATGTAAGATGACGTTTTGCCTCGTTCTGAGTTCCGTTTTTTTGGAGGGAAAAATCCGTACTCCACGTGCAAACTCGAACCTATCCGAGCCTGCACATCCCTAGTGTATAGTCAAAGAAATGATTACCTAATCTGAACTTGCACATACAGTCACATCTCCTGCATGGGATGTAGTCAGCATCCCGGCGTGCGGGATGGCGACGGTCTAAATACTGGCGCCGGAATCCCGACAGCATCGGGATCCCGGCTCCAGTATCCCAACCACTGGCAACCTGAAGGTAAGTATCGGGTTAAGGCCTCCATACATCAGCAATTTGAAAACCACAATTGAACAATTTGAAGATTTATTGCCCGATCTTAGGATTTCCCAATCGAGCAATCTGAGCCCATACACTACAGATCTTTTTCAGGGATTTGCAGATCGATTGCAGCAAACACAGATCTGGCAATCTTGAAAGGCCTATCATTTTGCTAGAAACGGTCTGCAAATCTGCTGATCATGTCCATACACTAGCAATCTACAGCCCCAATCGATCTGTGAAATCCAACATGTTGGACAATCTGATTAAACAATTCCAATCACTTTTTGGTTGCAATCTGCGATCTGTGAAGCCCATACATTGCAGATTTTTATACACAATCGATTGCAAATTGCACGATTGCTGCAATCCATCTCTGATGTATGGGGGCCTTTAGGGATGGGTTAGGTTAAGGGTTAGGGGTTAGGGTTAGGCACTAGGAGGATGGTTAGGGTTAAGCACTAATGGAGGACAGTTAGGTTTAGGGTGCGGGGAGGGGGAGGTTAGGTTTAGGCACCGGGGAGGGAGGGTTAGGGTAGGGGTTAGGGTTAGTGGTAGTATACTTAACTACCCGTCAGGATTTTCACTGTCGGGACACCGCTTTTGGTATTCTGACCAGTGGCATCCCATCTGCCGGGAACTCATACCCAACCCTCCTGCACATAGGGCCTGATTCAGACCCGCTCGCAAGCGCATAGCACTCGCAAGCGGGTCGATGGTGGGCCACTGCGCACACGTGGCATGCGCACTGTGGATGCGCGAGCCCTGGAGCGAGCGCAAAAAGCACTCGCTTCAGTGCTCGCATCCAAAAGGGGCGTCTGTCGATGTTGATCGACAGCTCACCCCATTTGGAAGGCGGGGAGGGGGGTGGCTGGGCAAACGGAGGCGTTCCTGAGGGAATGCCTGCCGTTTGTGGGCGGCCCTACTGACATCACTCGTGATGTCAGTAGGTGGACTTCTTGCTCTATTAGAGCATGAAGTCCACTGGGGCTTGCGGCCACAAGACCCTACCATAAGGGTCTCATCACAAGCCCGATGGTCGTGATGGTCTTGACCATCGTGACCATCACCTGGCCGCTCGCATAAGCTGTGGGAGGTCACCCACAGCTATGCGAATGGCCAGGAGGCCGCAATTTAAAAATCAAGCGCCCGCCCTGATTCAGAGTGATCGCTCGCTTTTTGTGAGCGGCTCTGAATCAGGCCCATAGTGTGGCATGGGTTATATGTTAGTGTCGAAGGAGATTGGCAGTGCGTTTGCAGTTGCATATGGATAGTGCTACATTTCACACTGGGCATTGAGAAGGGAGGTTTCAAAGGACCCATGCATGCCAAAGAAGTGCAGCCTCAGACTAACATGGTATGGCCTTGCCCCCTTTCTGCAGCACCCCACCACTTAGTGAGGTGCAGCATCTGTTGGTTGCACTCCGAAAATACCAGTGTGACATGTCCATGACCCTTTTTCATAGTGGTGCCTGACATTTCTAATAATAGGAATGGGATTAAACTATGTACTAGTTTATGTGGGGTTGCTATGGTAACAGATGATGGGTAGGTTTATAGTGACGCAAGATACTGATAGTAATTAGTAATACTTTTTCGATGAACTTCTGGTAATCAATTTTTTGGAGATATTGTATAAAATGTCTTTATTATTTCTATCCAGCACTTTTCTTTTGTGTTTTATTTTGTATTTTTATATTATTATTATTATTATTATTATTATTATTATTATTACTGTTTTTTTAATGTACCCTCCACCCACTGAAAAGAGGTCACATGGAAATGTAGGACTTAATGTAAGATGCTCAGTAAAATCTGTAAGCATGCTCCAGTTTAGAGGTACTGTAGCTGGCACTGTCAGCAGATATATAAAGAGTTCAGTCATACAGTATTTATTTATAAAGGGGGCTATCCACTAGACGATAAAGTTGAACGATTGAACAATAACGATAAAATCGTTCGATAATCGTTCAAACATCGTTTGAAAATGTTGTCTTTTAGACATCTTTTAGACAGCAAACATGCTGTTCAACCTGACGATATCGTCAGGCTCAGCATGTTTCCAGATGATGGATGGATGACCCTGCACTGAACGTCTGCTCATTCAGTGCAGGCACATCACACGACTGACAAATGACTGCACGATTACAATGTCATAATCGTGCAGTCATTTTCAGATCTTGTAGTGGATGCCCCCCACAGGGGCAGAACTATGGGAGACAATGGAGGCGCCTGCCGCCGGGCTCCAGCACTGAAGGGGCACTTCCTCCATTATCCACAACATATTCACCCCACTTAGGGCTGTAACTATGTACCCGGAGTGTACCGTCATGGCCGCCCAATACATGGCACTCCTTCCCGGCACCTGAGAAGCCACCATACACTAGTGGAGAGCTCCACGTCAGACCATCAGCTGCTGCCTTCGTGTGTCTATAGCCTGTTAGCATGCAAATTGCTACTTTACAGAGTCAGCGGCTGTGACGGATGGGGCATCAAATTATAACTTGCCTCCGGGCGTCTGGAATGAATTTACGCCACTGGCCCCCGATTAGTACAAAGAGTAAATGAGGCTGAACAGGAGAATTCATTCACTTTCTGTACACTTCCTTGGTCAATAACAGCCTCTGACTTATTAACACTCTAAATGCAGAATAATAAAATTGTACTGGCAAAAAGAGAAAAAAACAACAAACAGAATTTCACAGAATATTAACTTCATTAAAATTAAAAATCAAGATTTATATCAGGGAATTAAGCTGCTCCAATTACTCATAAGTAATTATAGCCTTTGGAAGCAGAACATCCCTAATGCAATTGCATTACAGTAACTCTCTATGCAGAGAAATTTTATGCATGTGTGTTTGCCAGCGAAAGGGAAAAGTACAGCCGATGTTGTCCTCAAATAGTTTTGATGGATTAGCTGCACTTGAGAGGAAGGTGGCTTCTTTCCTTTAATGGACTTTGAATGGCCTGCCATTCTATCCCTCCCACTGATGTTCTCTGTCAGTGCTAATTTTCTCCCCAGCAGTACGAACTATAGGACCAGAGACAGGCACAATAATGGCGGTTAGTCAGTTATGGGATGTAAAACACTGCGGAAACCCTGCTTAGACTCTCCCATTATGAGGGAACAGACATTATCATTGTACCTACTTAAATTACAGGTGCTCAAGGTACATAGAGAGTCGAAATCCTGAGGAAAGTAAACATTTTGAATTAAAGATTTCCTGGCTAAAAACGAGGAGTTTAACAGGGCACAAATTATTATTAATATTATTATTATTATTATTATTATTATTATTATTATCTGTATATTTATGGCTCCACAAGTGGTCTGCAGCACCTTACAAAGTACAAAGTACATAAACAGAAACAATAATAACAAAACATTGCAGGACATGGACAAAGTATATTGGGATGCGGTCATAATCCCTACTGCAGGGATTTCGGCTCTCAGAATGCAGGCGCTGGAATCCTGACACCTGTCAGAATCCCGGTGCTGGTATCCCCACCACCAGAATCCTGAAGGTAAGTAGCGGGGTTAGGGGGAGGGTTAGCATTAGGATTAGGAGTTAGGCACTAGGGGGAGGGGTAGGCACTAAGAGGGTAAAGTTTACGGTGCAGGGAGCGGGACAGGGCCGTCTCTTTCATTGGGCTTGTTGGGCAGTTGCCCAAGGGTCAAAAGCTTCAAGGGGCCTAGCCAGCAGGAGAGATCAGTTGGCTGCAGCAGCAGCAGGGCACTCACATAGGCAGGAAGTGTTTTTAGTTTCACTTTCACCTGTGAGGCTGATGTAAGCTACTGCAGAGTGCAGAGGAGAAGCCAGGCAACACCCGTGGAGCTGCTGACAGACCCGGCTCCACCACACAGGATAAAGGTAAGAGCTCAAATAGGGGAGACAGATACATTTGGGGAGTGGGGGCTGATGGCACTACTGTGGGAGGGGGAGATAAAGACATATGGGGAGTACGGGCTCAGGGAGTTGATGATACTGCTATGCGGGAGGGGGAGATATATACATATGGGAAGTGGTGGCTGATGGCACTGCTGTGGGAGGGTGAAACAAATACATGGGGAGTTGGGGCTCAGAGAGCTGATGATACTGCTATGGGGGAGGGGTAGGCAGATACATATGGCGAGTGGAGGCTGATGGCACTGCTATGGAAGGGTGAGACAAAGACATTGGAAGCAGGGGCTCAGGGAGCTGATGATACTGCTATGGGGGGGAGCAGGAGGCAGGTATATGTGGGGGCTGATGACCTGTTATGGGGGGATACAGAGAAAATGTGTGTGGGAGCTCAGGGCTGAGGACACTGCTATTGGGGGAGAACAGAAGGCAGAAACACATGGGGAGTGGGGGCTCATGGTGTTTATGACACTGCTTTGGGGGAAAGGGGGAGAGATATTGGGAGTGGGGCCCAGGGGGATAGGACACTGCTCAGGTGGACTCTATCATCCACATTGATAATAAGGAACCCAGCGGCAATGGTCTTCTGGTGTCGGGATTTCAACCATAGGGCCGGCGGTCATTCATACTGATTCCCAATATGGGCAGCAGACTCTCTTGTGTACTATATGGTGGCTGTGTCATATCATTGTTCTGGGCAGCATACTGTATATGACCGTTTACATTTTTTCCCGTGAATGGGTGGGTAGGGGCCCCAAGTACATTGTTTTGCCCAGGGCCAACACTGCTGTTAAGACAGCCCTGGATGGGGAGGTTAGGTTTAGGCACTAGGGGTAGGTTAGATATAGGCACCAGGTAGGGAGGGTTAGGGTATGGATAGGAGGAGGGTTAGGATGCCTACTGTCAAAATGCCGACAGCGGCATTGGGACAGCTCGGATCTCCCTGCCTGCCGCGGATCCCTCTTCGAGACAAAACCTAGCGATCCCACTGTTGATTGGAAATGACTGGAAATAAATGTTATTGAGGTTAATAATACAGTAGGAACAAAAACAGGCCCAAATTATGTGATTTTAGCTGTTTTTATGATTTAAAAAAAAAAAAATACAGATCCAAAACCAAAAAACAAAACACGCAAGGGCGGTTTTGTCAAAACCAATCCAGATCCAAAACAAGAAGAGATACAGATCCAAAGCCAAAACCAAAACACGGGGCTCGACGCACATCTCTAGTTTTTATTAGAGATGGGCTCTGACTCCAAAACCTAGCGATCCCACTGTTGATTGGAAATGACTGGAAATAAATGTTATTGAGGTTAATAATACAGTAGGAACAAAAACAGGCCCAAATTATGTGATTTTAGCTGTTTTTATGATTTAAAAAAAAAAAAATACAGATCCAAAACCAAAAAACAAAACACGCAAGGGCGGTTTTGTCAAAACCAATCCAGATCCAAAACAAGAGGAGATACAGATCCAAAGCCAAAACCAAAACACGGGGCTCGACGCACATCTCTAGTTTTTATTAGAGATGGGCTCTGACTCCAGTGTTTTGGTTTGGGATCTGGATTGGTTTTGCCAAAACTGCCCTTGTGTGTTTTGGTTTTGGATCTGGATTTTTTTCTAAAAAATAAAAGAAACAGCTGAAATCACCTCAATAACATTCATTTCCAGTAAGTTTTGGCCACCTCACAGCTCACAATATTGACTTCATCCAGTTTAGGTCAAAAGGTTGCACTGAGCTAGCTGGCTGACTAAGCTAAATGAGAGCAGTTTGCGTCACAAACATGTGGCAGTTCAGCTTCCAACATGGCACATCTAGGAAACAGAGTGGCACTGCAGTGGCAGATAGTATGGCAGCTTAATAAACTACTAAAACACACTAAGGGTATGACCTGTAATGTCACAGTACTTGTGTTATGGATACACACTGGGGTACGGCCTGAGGCATCACAGTACATTTGTTATGGATACACACTAAGGTTATGGTCTGTGGTTTCACAGTACTTGTGTTACTGTATGTATACACACTAAGGGTATGGCCTGCGGTGTCACAGTACTTGTTTTATGAAAACACACTAAGGGTACGGCTGAGGCATCACACTACTTGTGTTATGGATACACACTAAGGATACAGCCTGAGGGGTCATAGTAGTTGTGTTATGGATACACACTAAGGGTATAGCCTGAGGGGTCATAGTAGTTGTGTTATGGATACACACTAAGGGTACAGCTGAGGTGTCACTATACTTGTGTTATGGATACACACTAAGGGTACAGCCTGAGGAGTCATAGTAGTTGTGTTATGGATATACACTAAGGGTACAGCTGAGGTGTCACTATACTTGTGTTATGGATACACACTAAGGGTACAGCTGAGGTGTCACTATACTTGTGTTATGGATACACACTAAGGGTACAGCCTGAGGCGTCATAGCACTTGTGTTATGGATACACTGGGGTACAGCCTGCAGCATCACAGTACTTGTGTGTTTAGGGATACACACTGGGGTATGGCCTGCAGCATCACAGTACTTGTATGGATACACTGGGGTATGGTCTGCAACATCACAGTAATTGTGTTAGAGATACACTGGGGTACAGAACAAATAAAATAATTATTTTTTACTTTTTTCTTTTACTTTGCTTGACTTTTTTAAAAGTGTTTTTTTTACTTGTTCTTTACTTTTTCTTACTTTTTTTAAACTTTTTTTTTAACACTAGAGCAGATGGACACAGAACAGGTGCGTCAGCAGCACTGGAGTGGATGGATACCTGACAGGTGATTCGGCAACACTGGAGCGGATGGACACTGGACAGGTGCGTTGGCAGCACTGGAGCAGATGGACACCGGACAGGTGCACTGGAAACACTAGAGCAGATGGACAAAGGCACAGCCACTGGAGTGTATGGACGGAGCACAGCGCAGCCCCTGGATGAACACAGCACAGCCCCTGGATGGACTCAGCACAGCCCCTGGATGAACAGCACAGCTGCAGGATGGACAGCACAGCCCTGGATAGCACAACCCCTGGATAGACTCAGCATAGCCCACAACTCAGCCACACAGCAGAGTACAGCACAGCTGGAGTGAAGCAAATGGCGCAGATCACTGCAGGAAGGGACGAATATGCAATCCAAAAGCTGACACCGGGATTGATGATGTTTTGCTTTGTTTTGGGAACAGAGTCTGGTGGGAAACCCCGAACTAGACTCGGATCCCCGTCTGATCAGGTATGTTCAGGTGGGTCCGGTTCTCAGAGAACCGGACACGCTCATCTCAGGTTTTATAAGTGGAGATGTTGCCTATAGCAACCAATCAGATTCTATTTATAATTTATCCAGCACCTTCTAGAAGATAAAAACCCACACTTTAATAAATATACCCCTAAGATGTTTGTTGAATTCTCCAGCAGCTGAGTAAAACAGCTTCGGTATGGACTTTTTCAACCAGATTTCAGAAACAAAAATGTGTAACATCTTGCCATCAACCAGGCGAGGTGAATGTAAATCTACAGTAATTGGTTATAGTTCAATATCCAAGGTAAGCTAATTAGACATCTTGCTGCCCATAGTCAATGGTGCTTGTCAGTCATGTGGGGGAGTTTATTTGTTCTAGGGTGAATGTGCTGACCACACATCATTTGTGTGCAAAAGTTATTGTAGATGCTGTAGCCTGAAGTGGCCCAGACATTATTCAAGTATTTTCCTTCAGTAAGCTGGAGCTCATCAGTATGCTGATTAGCACAAAGCAGTTCATACTGTACATGTCCAACAAACATAAAAATGTCACCATAGAATAACAGACAAAAATTCAAGTGCAGCGCAATGATGACAGTAGCCAATAAACAAACAGCTTAGTGCCACCCCTCTGGTAGTAATGATAAACAGAGAAAGAGCGGGTTGTACTAAAGGAAAAAATGATGTAAAACCACAGAAAATGCAGTTTTGGGGCATTTTATTGCATTTTCCATATGTACAAAGCACTGGAGTGCATTCGTCATGGTGGGTAAAGTCATCTTCAGGTGGCGTTACTCAATAAAAGCTTATGGGATTCTTTTCGGGATGCCTCCCCTGATAGGGTTCCTATCGGATCCCTCCCATCTCTCCTTGCTGCCCGCGGCCTTCTGTACATGCACAGAAGGACGCCAGAGGGACTTATGGGTGTTAATCCTGAAAGTTCCTCTATGCTAGGGCATCGCAAAGGCCAGCTCTTATCGGGAGAGCTGTCCTTTGCGATTTTCATTGCATTTCTACTATACGTACCACAGTAATCACAATGTACACGATGAGAGGAGGGATGAACCATATGGCGGATGTGATGCTTAGTGCATACCGCCCAAAATGTGTCAAGGCTCTGTCAAATGAAACGCTTAAGATAGTACTAGAGATTTGTGCAGAGAAGACCAATGTGTTTTGGTTTTGGTTCTAATTCATCATCTAATGTTTTGGTTTGGATTCAGTTTTGGATTCCTTAAATATCGATGCAAAAGTCGATAAAAAGAGCTACAGTCATATAATTTGGACCTGTTAACATGTAATCCAAAACCCCATTTCAGTTTTTAAATCTGACTCCCGAACTGACAGTGGACCCGGAACTCGGTTATACTCAGATCCCCAAAGTGATTCCGAACTGGATTCGATTCAAGACCCCTAAGTTTGTGTGTGTTCATATTTCAGGAAAACCGAATCACACATCTCTAGATAGTATAGGTCCAAAATGCCCCAAAGTATCTCAGAGATAAATATATTATCACAACCAATAATAAAATAACTTAAATAATTCACATTACAGTAGAATAAATTGCTTTAAATGAATTGATTCCAAAATTTTTAACAGTGGTTATGCCAGTTAGAATAATCATCCATTTATTTTTGCAGAATGTATTAAATAACAGCGTTTTAGGGCCATGTGTGTCTTCCTTTATGTTGTAATGTAAGGATCTAGGTGGATTGTGACTCTTTAGCCTATCCACCTTGCAAATGCAAAGTAAACTTCCTTTTGTTGATAATTTTTCCCACCTGAGTACAGTACATTTAATAAAAATAAGCTCATTTATGCAATAAGTACTGTACAATCAAACACACAAAAGTGTAACAATTACTACAGACAGTCCTAATGTCCTCCCTCTCATGGTGTTTTGGAGTTATTAATAATGCTTGAGTAAACAGTAACTTTGAAAAAAACATATTAAAATGACTAAAATTAACAAAGGGTTTAATTTTATTAATTTTAACATACCTAGAGAGTATTAATTTTCTTTAAAAAAAAAAAGTACCTGTACTCACCTAAAGTTACAAGTTGATACAGTATTTATAGTAAATTCTATACTTTGGAAAAGTCTTCAGATGCTTATTTTTTATATCTGAAATGATCTCAATAACTTCATCCTATTTCCATTACTATTTGTACAAATTAAAATTATACCAAAAGATGCGAATACAACATACAGTTGCGTACCACCAGATAAAGCATTGGTCCTTGAATGTTAGTAAGCAAGTCATTTCCAATATTTTATTAAACTTTCCATGTCCACATTTTTAAGGCAACATGTTAGGGGCTGTTTAAGAGAGGAGAGGCCTTGGTTTTGCCATTTTTTTTCTATACGGCAAACATTCTAACCTTAATTTTTTGGGTTATCTCAGTTCCCCCTCTGTGTTCCTTTTCTGTGTGTCTTTTTTTTTTTTTTTCTGGTTTATTTTGTTTTTTGGGTACCACAGTTCATATTACCCTATCTCCGCTAGAACCTTGACTATTTTTGTCAATCTAACGTCTCTTGCTTATGGTCTATAGATTATGGTCCAATTCTTTTCTTCAAATGTACATGGTTTGAACTCCCCTAACAAGCGCAGGCTTGCTTTGTCCACCTTCCATAGACATAGGGCTAAAGTCGTAGCACTACAAGAAACTCATTTTTCATCTGTGGCCCCACCAGTATTGAGAGATGCAAGATATAATGTTGCATATTATGCGAACGGTCCTCTCAAAAAGAATGGTGTAGCTGTGCTGTTCCATAACTCAGTGTCTTTCACTTTATCTAAAAATGTAGAGGATAAGAACGGCCGGTATTTGATTTTAGTAGGTCAGCTGGAAGGTAAAGAGGTTACATTAGTTTCCCTCTATGGCCCTAATACTCTTCAAATCCCGTTTCTCAGACGAGTGTTCGAGGAAGTCTATCAGATTAGACGTGGTCATACGATTATACTGGGTGATTTTAACTTAGTCCCTGATAGTTGAATAGATAAATCATCAGTTAATGTCTCCGGAGTGAACAATGGCTTTACCGATACATCAGCTCTGCTGCGGAAGCTCTTGGCGGAATTCGATCTATACGACGTGTGGCGGGTTAATTTGCCTAATGTGAAAGACTACACGTTTTTCTCACATGTACATAATACTTATTCACGTTTTGATCTGATTCTTTTAGACAAACATCTACTCCAACATACTCGACAATCTAGTATCAAACCTATAGTTTGGTCTGACCATGCTGCGGTAACGTGGACTTGGGATGGCCATAACACAAGATTTCCTCCTAGACCATGGCATTTACCGGATCACTTACTATCTTCCCCCGAAGGTGTTAAATGATTAGTAGATGCCCTGGAATCCTATTTAATAACTAATGATCCACAGGACACTTCTAGCACAACACACTGGTGCGTCCTCAAAGCACCATTTTCCCAGTGATTAATGCCACATCTGTGAAGAGGTATGTATTGGTAATTGGTGCAGGCTGTACAAATAGGAAGATACCAGTTTTACATGGCAGTCCCTAGATGTGTTATGTACTATGAACTTGAGTCATTACGGATTGCAAACGTGATTGCAATAGCGATTAAACACGGAGTTTCACTGTGATAGTATGCTAATCCACAGCACTACTAAGGATGTCCACTTTACCTTACAAACATCTGTAATGTTTAGCAAGACTACAAAACCATCGGTACCATTGCAGCCTCACGCACAGTTTGCACAAGCTCTGACCTTACTCAGGAATTGCTAATCTCATTGCACGCAGTGAATACACAAGCTGCATATGGCATCGAAGTGGATAATATATGCACGCCCATGCAACAGTGTTCAAACGCACTGGCATGCCTGCGTTTCACCAACCACCCACCGTCACCTCCCATAAACGTTAGTTCCTGTCAATCACTCTAAGATGGCTCTGCATAGTCACGTGGTCGCAGACCCAATCGCAGTGGCAAGTTTTGCATGCGTTGAACACAACAATCTGCCGATTGCATGCGTAATCACAGTTGCGATCGGTAATGAATCAGGCCCCAATATCGACAAATAGGAGCATTTGCAACAAGCATGGCATCCAAACCCCGCCATCGGGGGGGGACTGCCGGGACTGGAGTCCCGGGCCCAGACAGACAGGAGGGACCACCCACAATCCCGAATCACTGCTCATCATGACCAGCCTCTCTTGCTGCATGAACCGGCCCACCTGCTGCCGTTCAGGCCCACCAGCACCGCCTACTGCTCACTGCCGTAGAAGGGGTATTTCTGAAATGCGTGACGTCAATACGTAGTGCCACGCCACTAAAGAGTTGCTTCACGTGAGGAAGAAGACTTGGACCTGGACAGGTGTGTGGTGGCTGGGGACACAGACAGGGGCTGGGACTTGAGATACAGAAGGGGGCTGATTGGGGAGACAGAAGGGGGGCTGGACTGTAAATGCAGAAGGAGGCTGATTGGGGACACAGAAGGGGTCTGATTGGGGACACCAAAGGGGGGCTGGGCTGCAGATACAGAAGGGGGTTGGGCTGGAAACTCAATAGGGGTCTGGCTGGGGACACAGAAGGGGGCTGGCTGGGGAGACAGAAGGGGGGCTGGCTGGGGAGACAGAAGGGGGGCTGGCTGGGGAGACAGAAGGGGGGCTGGCTGAGGAGACAAAAGGGGAGCTGGCTGTAACTAGAGAGACACTGCAGGACTGGAGTCACAGAAACACCAGGGGTGGGGGGCCCTGCCTATTTTGTCAGTCCCGGGACCCACAATTTGTGATGGCAGCCCTGCATCCATATACAATGCACATTTCACTATAATGTTACATAGAATATTTTTTTTAAATAGAATGCAATACAATAATCATTCAGGAACTGATAGCCCCAGCTTGTATGGCATCTGCTGGCAAACATGACTGCACACTCAGGTAGGTGCACCCTGTGACCCATCCTCAGGGCCAATAATGATGAACAAGTTCCAACAGAGTGCTCTGCAGCTACAAGGAATGTCAGACTTGCACTCATTATCATTGCAAGTAATTGGGATGTAGTTATGTCACAATCCTGGCAGCAGAATGCCAGCTAGGGAGTTATTGAGATACCAACGCCTATCATAATCCCGAGGCCAGAACCCCGACCCCTGCCATCCCGTTCATCGCGGATGGGGTAAGTATTCACTTAGCCAGGGGGTGAGGAGGTTAGGTTTAGGGCACCCCTGGGGGACTTAGGGTTAGGCTCCCCCCTTAAAGGGAAGGATAGGGTTAGGCTAGGGGAAGGGGGGTTAGGTTTTGGCAGTAGGGGGGAGGTTAGGATTAGGCACCCCACCGGGAGGGTTAGGTTTAGGGAGCGGGGGGGCTAGGTTTAGGCACTAGGGGGTAGGTTAGGGTTAGGCACTAGGGGGGAGGTTAGGGTTAGGCACCCCTAAGGGATGGTTAGGAGGGGAGAGGGGAAGGTTAGGGTTACTTAGCTCCGCTGTCGGGATTCCGTCCTGCCGGGCTAGCCTTGTTGGGATTTGAACCAGCAGCTTAACAAACCCATTCCCAAGTAATTAATTATCTTGCACCTGTACAGTGTCAGCGCAGTGTGTTTCACTATCTTTAAAAAAATTCTAATTTGCTATATGAAAAATTAGGATTACTCATATATAAAACATACAATCAAAAGATTATATATATATATATATATATACAGCATAAAAAATGCATGTTGAGATGAAAATTACAAATACAAATTAAAAAGAAAGGAGAAAAATTTATATTACTAACCCTGGGTTCGAAAATTCCAAGCCTCTCCATTATTAATGCAATATCTCTAACCACTAGTAACTTGAGCGTAAACAGCATAAATATGAGAGTCTATTTTTAAGAACAACTAAAAATATCTGCAATTGTATCCACAGAAAGAGAAATTAAGCGGGCCATATATCTATGGCCCGATCCTCCATTCTGCCAACATTGCACTGAAAACCACTGATCCGCGGACATTAATGATCGGTAATCTGTCAGCAGATCAGGGATAAATGACATGTTAAAAATCCCAATAATTTTTAGGTCGGGAAAGGTGAATCGAGGATTTCCAAAATGTTAGATATCCCTAATTCCCTGACCCCAGCATTGGCAGAATGGGGAATTAGGGCAATCCATCTCAATTGTATGGAACCCATTAAATAGTCTCAGTAAATTAGACTGCAAATACAGTTACGATGTGTATATTGATAGGCAAACCATTGTGTATCAGAGACAAATTTAAATCCCCAGTTATATGTTTATTATTAAACCCATACATTGTGGTTATTTTCAGAAAGAGTTATTAATATTTATGGGTTTTAATAACACTAAAGGCCTGGACATAAGTTGATTCTTTATCCATGGGATAAACCAGCAGATCTAATATAATATAGTATTAATCCTAACATTATTATAGAAAGGGCTCAAAATCAATATTCTCATTGAGTCCATCTGTTGGAGAGTGTGCAGCCGAAACATCCATAGTGCTTTCCAGGCACATAAAGTTTTGAATCCCACCCCTAATAGTCATAGTTATATGTTGGACTCCTACGATAGTTAAACTCTTAGGGTCACCTTTGTGAGCAGAGCAAAATGCTTAGATAAACTGTGAAATTGGTATAATTTTAAAATACTGTGACAATGTTTTCAAAACCCATTTTTCAATGCACTGCAGTACATAGAGGCAATAATGGCTATCGCAATTAGTGATTTTTTTCATTTTGAATTTCTACTCACCATGGAACAAATGGACATGGAACTATTTACTAGATGGTTACAAGTGAGACACTTAGTTTTGCTGCATCTACAGCAACCCACATTAGTTGTATGATTGGGTGATCTTTTCCTTCTTTTGTTTTTTAGATTGGTACTTTTCTTAAAAATTACTTGTGAAAATAAAGATTTGCTGCAAGATTTTAAAATATCTAGTGATCACATTTCAGATTAATTCGGTCCTATTATTGAATATGGATATACAGAAAATATTGGAATCAGATTGTCAGGTTCAGGTAAATTAATAGTTATTTTTTCTATTATAAGATTTGGTGTTTTTGGGTAAATATAGGATAGAATGATCATTTGCCCTATCATAAGCAGATTTAAGGAGATTTGGAAAATGATCTCTCTGTGCAAAACCATTAATCATATTGTCAGCTTGGACATCAAATGATTCCATCGTAGGCTAATTACGATGTAATCTATTGAGCAGGCAAAGTGGTACATTTTAAGGCCATGGTTTATAAAGGTCACTAGAAAAATGCAAAAAAGTATTAGTACAGAATCTACAGGTTTTTGATAATTGATAGTGGAAACTGAAGTGCCTACTGAGGACGAAGTTAGATTAAAAAAATTCATAGAACTGTAACTAAAAGTGTATTTAAGCTTAAGATTCCAAGATCATCAGTATAATGGCCATACTACAGTATAGTAGGTTTGCTCAATTTGGGCAGTCCCAAAAAATTGTTGCTCAAATAGACCCATGTATAAAATAGCAAAACTAGGAGCGAACCTAGTGCCCATGGCCATTCCTGTCACCTTAATAAAAAAATATATAATCAATTAAATTATAAATCAATTAATTAAAATAAATGTGATAGATTCCAAAATAAAAGTCTTTAGTGTTCCAGTTGTCGGCAGCTTGTGCTGTCTCTGCCATTGTTGCAGATTCCTGATACTACTATAGTTGTGCCCCCCTTTACTTTGCATTACAGTGAGAAGAATCACTGGAAAAAATCCAGGCCTTTCTTTCATGTTCAGAGAGCCCTCCAAATTAACCTAAAATTGTGTTGCTCAGCATTGGAAGCTAGTGTCCATGTAACAGTCTGTTTGAGACATAGGTATCACTGTGCAGTGTGCTACATTGCTTAATTCTATCAAGGAAAATATCTCAATCCTCTCAACTTGATTAGGCGAGTTATATACATTTAGAACTGATAAAGTTATTATAAAAAAACAAACTAAATAAGTTCAGTTATATTCCATTCACACATATTTCTTCTTTGTCATTCTTGGTACACCTGCACTAAAGAGACTTTCTATCCTTTATTCTGCTTTGAGGGGAAGCTGAATTGCCCCCATCTCTTCATTGGCTACAGCCACCGGGACTGCTCTGACATACTGTAGCTTTAACAGTGGAGGGGTGCAGGCCTTTTGTGCTGTACTGCTATTGCTGCCTTATATTCTTCAAGATTTAAGCAAACATACATATATTTGTGTTAGCTTGTCCATCACTTCTATGTCAAAAGTATTAAGGGTGTAAATCCATAGATAATTTCAGACTATAATCCTCTTCCTAATCCTGCAAAGAATTCCAAAGTGACATGACATTGCTACATTCCTTGTGAAAGATGCATTACTATGCTAAATAAGCAGTTATAGTATCTTAACTGCAGTGCATTCTTATTGTCTTCATATTGCTGCATTTAAAGTGTTATTGTATTCTTATTGTTATTTATCGTCCATTAAATAATTGAAGCTATTATTATTTGTTTTCAGATACTATCTTCTCTTATATTTATCATTATTTAAATCTGTCTTTGATATTGTACTGCATGGCTCAGTCAAAATTCTTTAAGTATGTGGGACTTTATTGTTCTCATTCAAATATTATCGTATGGTTAAATTACTCTACAATATTTAATTCACCACTGTTTCAATGATTCAACTATTTGTTATCTACCACTCACTCCTTATCAAGTTTCAGGCTGATATACAGTTTGTATAATTAATATAATCCCTGTGATATTGTATGTTACAGTTTGTGTATATAAGTTTCTATGGTTAACTATTTGTACTGTATATATTAGAGATGTGTGGTTCGACTCTCCAGAAATCCGAATCCACCCGAATTTCCTGAATCCGGGTAAATCCGAGTTGCGGTTTTATTCTCCTGAGGAGATCCGGGTAAATCCAGGTCATGGTTCTGATCTTTTTGCAGTTCGTAATTCGGAATTTTGGGTTTTCCATTGCATAAATTACATGATTTTAGCTGTTTTTGAAACTTATCTATTTTTTATTTTAAAAATCCAGATCCAAACCCAAAACCAAAACACTTGAGGTTTGCAAAACCAAATCCAGATCCAAAACCTTGAAGGAGATACAAATCCAAAACCAAAACCAAAATGGGGGTCGGTGCACATTCCTTTTGTATATATATATATATATATATATATATATATATATATTAGGGGTGTGCACCGGCCACTTTTCGTGTTTTGTGTTTTGGTTTTGGATCTGGATCTTTCTTCGTGTTTTGGATCTGGATTGGTTTTGCCAAAACCACCCTTCCGTGTTTTGGGTTCTGGGTTTTGTGTTTTGGATCTGTATTTTTTTGAAAAAAAGCATAAAAACAGCTAAAATCACAGAATTTGTAGGTTTTTCTGCTCCTATGCTATTATTAACCTCAATAACCTTAATTTCCACTCATTTCCAGTCTATTCTGAACACCTCACACCTCACAATAGTGTTTTTATGTCCAAAAGGTTGCACCGAGGTAGCTGGATGACTATGCTAAGCGACACGAGTGGGCGGCACAAACACGTGACCCATCTAGGAGTGACACTGCAGTGGCAGGCAGGATGGCAGTTAGAAAAACTAGGCCCCAAACTGTACATAATGCAAAGAAAAAAAGAGGTGCAAGATGGAATTGTCCTTGGGCCCTCCCACCCACCCTTATGTTGTATAAACAGGACATGCACACTTTAACAAATCAATCATTTCAGCGCCAGGGTCTGCCACACAACTGTGGCTGAAATGATTGGTTCGTTTGGGCACCCACAAAACAAGCTGGCAATTAATGTGTCCCTGCACAAACTGGCTCTACGGAGGCAAGATGTCATCCTCATCCTCCTCATCCACCGATTCCTCACCCTCTTCAGTGTGTACATCCTCATCCTCACAAAGTATTAACTTGTCCCCACTTGAATCCACCACCACAGGTCCCTCTGTACCTTCTGGAGGCTGGTCTCCCTGGAAGAGCTGATAATTCATTTTGATGAACATCATCTTCTCCACATTCTGTGGAAGCAACCTCCTACGCCTTTCGCTGACAAGGTTCCCGGCTGCACTAAACACTCTTTCGGAGTACACACTGGAGGGGGGGCAACTCAGGTAAAATAGAGCCAGTTTGTACAGGGGCCTCCAAATTGCCTCTTTTTCCTGCCAGTACAGGTATGGACTGTCTGACATGCCTACTTGGATGCTGTCACCGATGTAATCCTCCACCATTCTGTCAATGGTGACAGTATCATATGCAGTGACAGTAGACATGTCAGAAATTGTTGCCAGGTCCTTCAGTCCGGACCAGATGTCCAAACTTGGTCCTGCCTGCCCTGCATCACCGCCAGCGGGTTGCTTAGGATACCTAAGTTTTTTCCTGGCAGCCCCAGTTGCGGGAGAAAATGAAGAAGGAGCCGTTGACGTGTCACGTTCCGCTTCAGCTGACAGTGTGTTCACCAGCAGGTCTTTGCACCTCTGCAGGCTTGTGTCGGCCGGAAAGAGAGACACCACATAGGCTTTAAACCTAGGATCGAGCACGGTGGCCAAAATGTAGTGGTCTGATTTCAACAGATTGACCACCCTGGAATCCTGGCAAAGCGAATGAATGGCTTCATCCACAAGTCCCACATGCCGAGCGGAATCGCTCCGTCTTAGCTCCTCCTTCACTTTCTCCAGCTGCTTCTGCAAAAGCCTGATGAGGGGAATGACCTGACTCAAGCTGGCAGTGTCTGAACTGACTTCACGTGTGGCAAGTTCGAAGGGCTGAAGAACCTTGCACAACACGGAAATCATTCTCCACTGCGCTTGAGTCAGGTGCATACCCCCTCCTTTGCCTATGTCATAGGTGGATGTATAGGCTTGTATGGCCTTTTGCTGCTCCTCCATCCTCTGAAGCATATAGAGGGTTGAGTTCCACCGCGTCACAACCTCTTGCTTCAGGTGATGGCGGGGCAGGTTCAAGAGTGTTTGCTGGCGCTCCAGTCTTCGGCACGCAGTCGCTGAATGGCGAAAGTGGCCAGAAATTTTTCGGGCCACCCAAAGCGTCTCCTGCACGCCCCTGTCGCTTTTCAGAAAATTCTGCACCACCAAGTTTATTGTGTGAGCAAAACATGGGACGTGCTGGAATTTGCCCAGATGTAATGCCCGCACAATATTGGTGGCGTTGTCAGATATCACAAATCCCCAGGAGAGTCTAAGTGGGGTAAGCCACTGGGCGATGATTTCCCTCAGTTTCTCTAAGAGGTTGTCGGCGGTGTGCCTCTTACTGAAACCGGTGATACACAGCGTAGCCTGCCTTGTAAAGAGCTGGCGTTTCTGAGATGCTGCTACTGGTGACGCTGCTGCTGTTGCTGCGTAAGGTGATACATCTACCCAGTGGGCTTTCACAGTCATATAGTCCTTAGTCTGCCCTGTTCCACTTGTCCACATGTCCGTGGTTAAGTGGACATTGTGTACAACGGCATTTTTCAGGACACTGAGGACACTTTTTCTGACGTTTCTGTACAGTCTCGGTATCGCCTGCCTAGTGAAGTGGAATCTAGACGGGATTTGGAACCGGGGACACACTACCTCCATCAATTGTCTAAATCCCACTGCACTAATGGCGGATACCGGACGCACGTCTAACACCAACATAGCAGTCAAGGCCTCAGTTATACGTTTTGCTTCAGGATGACTGCTGTCGTACTTCATCCTCCTCGCTAAGGACTGTTGGAGGGTCAATTGTTTAGTAAAAGTAGTGGTGTTCCTACTTCCTCTCTGGGATGATGAACGACTCCCAGCAGCAGCAGCAACAGCAGCAGCGTCAGCAGTAGGCGTAGCAATGCAGGATCCTCCGGAGGAATCCCGGATAGGAGAGTCAGTCATGCCAGTGATATGGCCTGCAGGACTACTTCCGATCCTGACTAAGGAGGAAATTGACGAGGAGGGAGTTGACGGTGTGGTTTGCAGGCGCTTGGATACAACAGGACAACGGGATTTAGGTGTCCCTGGACTGCTTACGGTCTGAGCCAAAGTTTCTGAACTTGACAGTAACTTTTTATGAACGCGCTGCAGGTGCCGTATAAGGGAGGATGTTCCTAGGTGGTTGACGTCCCTACCCCTACTTATTTCACCTTTACATATGGTACATATGGCAAGACAGTTGTTGTCCGGATTTGGATAGAAATATTGCCAGACCAAAGAGGTGGAATGTTTGGTCTTCTGCCCAGGCATGACCGTGATGGGCTTTTTCATCCCACGGACAACAACTGTCTCCCCCGGAGCCTGATTTAAACAAACCACATCACCATCAGAATCCTCCTCGCCAACTTCCTCCTCAGCGCCAGCTACACCAGTATCCTCATCCTGTTGTACTTCAACAGTGACATCTTCAATTTGCATATCAGCAAGTGGACTGTGGGTGCTCCTTTCAGCACTTGCAGGGGGCGTGCAAATGGTGGAAAGAGCCACCTCTTCCCGTCCAGTGCTGGGAAGGTCAGGCATCGCAACCACCACCACACTTGGACTCTCTTTGGGGATTTGTGATATCTTCTTAGAAAGCACAGTTCTTCGCTGTGCTTTTGCCAGCTTAACTCTTTTGATTTTTTTAGTGGGAGGAGTGCTTCCATCGTCATGTGAAGCTGAACCACTAGTCATGAACATACTAGGGATCGACCTTAGCCGTTCCTTGCCACTCCGTGTCGTAAATGGCATATTGGCAAGTTTACGTTTCTCTTCAGCTGATTTAAATGTCTTTTTCAAGGTCATTTTCCTGAACTTTGCCATTTGGGATTGTATGTGCCCTCTACTATGACATTGGGCATCGGCCTTGGCAGACGACGTTGATGGCATGTTATCGTCTATGTCATGACTAGTGGCAGCAGCTTCAGCACTAGGAGGAAGTGGTTCTTGATCTTTCTCTATTTTATTTTTATCGGAGAAAGTTTGGTCCTCCATTTATGTTATATCGATTTGATATATACGTGCGGCTAAACACAGAAAATAAATTTTTTTTTGGTTCGGACTGGAGTGTACTTTGTGGGTTACAGCACCCTTTAACGGTCAAGCCAGCCGGCCCTTTACTTATGACACAGGCGCACTCTTGGCACTACTTTGTTGATGCACGTGCGGCTACTGCGCACACAATTCACAAACACAGAAAATAATTTTTTTTTGGTTTGGACTGGAGTGTACTTTGGGGGTTACAGCACCCTTTAACGGTCAAGCCAGCCGGCCCTTTACTTATGACACAGGCGCACGCTTGGCACTACTTTGTTGATGCACGTGCGGCTACTGCGCACACAATTCACAAACACAGAAAATAATTTTTTTTTGGTTTGGACTGGAGTGTACTTTCGGGGGTTACAGCACCCTTTAACGGTCAAGCCAGCCGGCCCTTTACTTATGACACAGGCGCACGCTTGGCACTACTTTGTTGATGCACGTGCGGCTACTGCGCACACAATTCACAAACACAGAAAATAATTTTTTTTTAGGTTTGGACTGGAGTGTACTTTCGGGGGTTACAGCACCCTTAACGGTCAAGCCAGCCGGCCCTTTACTTATGACACAGGCGCACGCTTGGCACTACTTTGTTGATGCACGTGCGGCTACTGCGCACACAATTCACAAACACAGAAAATAATTTTTTTTTTGGTTTGGACTGGAGTGTACTTTCGGGGGTTACAGCACCCTTAACGGTCAAGCCAGCCGGCCCTTTACTTATGACACAGGCGCACGCTTGGCACTACTTTGTTGATGCACGTGCGGCTACTGCGCACACAATTCACAAACACAGAAAATAATTTTTTTTTTGGTTTGGACTGGAGTGTACTTTCGGGAGTTACAGCACCCTTAACGGTCAAGCCAGCCGGCCCTTTACTTATGACACAGGCGCACGCTTGGCACTACTTTGTTGATGCACGTGCGGCTACTGCGCACACAATTCACAAACACAGAAAATAATTTTTTTTTGGTTTGGACTGGAGTGTACTTTCAGGGGTTACAGCACCCTTTAACGGTCAAGCCAGCCGGCCCTTTACTTATGACACAGGCGCACGCTTGGCACTACTTTGTTGATGCACGTGCGGCTACTGCGCACACAATTCACAAACACAGAAAATAATTTTTTTTTGGTTTGGACTGGAGTGTACTTTCGGGGGTTACAGCACCCTTTAACGGTCAAGCCAGCCGGCCCTTTACTTATGACACAGGCGCACTCTTGGCACTACTTTGTTGATGCACGTGCGGCTACTGCGCACACAATTCACAAACACAGAAAATAATTTTTTTTTAGGTTTGGACTGGAGTGTACTTTCGGGGGTTACAGCACCCTTAACGGTCAAGCCAGCCGGCCCTTTACTTATGACACAGGCGCACGCTTGGCACTACTTTGTTGATGCACGTGCGGCTACTGCGCACACAATTCACAACCACAGAAAATAATTTTTTTTTGGTTTGGACTGGAGTGTACTTTCGGGGGTTACAGCACCCTTTAACGGTCAAGCCAGCCGGCCCTTTACTTATGACACAGGCGCACGCTTGGCACTACTTTGTTGATGCACGTGCGGCTACTGCGCACACAATTCACAAACACAGAAAATAATTTTTTTTTTGGTTTGGACTGGAGTGTACTTTCGGGGGTTACAGCACCCTTAACGGTCAAGCCAGCCGGCCCTTTACTTATGACACAGGCGCACGCTTGGCACTACTTTGTTGATGCACGTGCGGCTACTGCGCACACAATTCACAAACACAGAAAATAATTTTTTTTTAGGTTTGGACTGGAGTGTACTTTCGGGGGTTACAGCACCCTTAACGGTCAAGCCAGCCGGCCCTTTACTTATGACACAGGGGCACTCTTGGCACTACTTTGTTGATGCACGTGCGGCTACTGCGCACACAATTCACAAACACAGAAAATAATTTTTTTTTAGGTTTGGACTGGAGTGTACTTTCGGGGGTTACAGCACCCTTAACGGTCAAGCCAGCCGGCCCTTTACTTATGACACAGGCGCACGCTTGGCACTACTTTGTTGATGCACGTGCGGCTACTGCGCACACAATTAACAAACACAGAAAATAATTTTTTTTTGGTTTGGACTGGAGTGTACTTTCGGGGGTTACAGCACCCTTTAACGGTCAAGCCAGCCGGCCCTTTACTTATGACACAGGCGCACGCTTGGCACTACTTTGTTGATGCACGTGCGGCTACTGCGCACACAATTCACAAACACAGAAAATAATTTTTTTTTAGGTTTGGACTGGAGTGTACTTTCGGGGGTTACAGCACCCTTAACGGTCAAGCCAGCCGGCCCTTTACTTATGACACAGGCGCACGCTTGGCACTACTTTGTTGATGCACGTGCGGCTACTGCGCACACAATTCACAAACACAGAAAATAATTTTTTTTTTGGTTTGGACTGGAGTGTACTTTCGGGGGTTACAGCACCCTTAACGGTCAAGCCAGCCGGCCCTTTACTTATGACACAGGCGCACGCTTGGCACTACTTTGTTGATGCACGTGCGGCTACTGCGCACACAATTCACAAACACAGAAAATATATTATTTTTTAGCACTTGGGGGGAGCACCCCTGATGGACAGAGCACCCCCTGGACAACACTACAGCACCCCTTTAGGACTGGGACACTGCACAGGACTTTGGAACTGACTGCACAACACAGTCCAGCCAGCCCCTATGGACTTTGAAGTAGTGGACACAGCCCCTATTAACAACAGCAGCACAGCACAACACAGCCAGCCCCTATGGACTTTGAAGTAGTGGACAACAGCAGCACTACACTACACTACACTACACAGCACTAACTCCCACCCTCCCTCTTCACTGTCCACAGCCGAGTGAGAAAATGGCGCCGACGCGGGTACCTTATATAGGATCCAAAACCCGCGAGACTCGGAAGGCGGGATGATGACGTTTTGCCTCGATGTCAGATCCGAGTCAGGCGGGAAAAGTCGAGCCTGACTCGGATCGGACTCGGATCGGGGGGGCTCGGGGGGGTTCGGATTTCAGAAATCCGAACCCGCTCACCCCTAATATATATATATAACCAAGTTCCGGCACTCATGAGGAAAATGTCTACTGTTCCGGGTGCCTTCCACAGTGTAAGTTATAAACCGCAACAGCACTGACAAACATAGCATCCAATGGCGGCACTCCGTAGAAATAACTTCACTCCAAACTCAAACGCTTATCAGCAACGTTTCAGAGCATTTATTAGCGCTTTTATCAAGCCACATACAAATAAAAGTGTACACTTACCAAGCTTAAATACTTCACCCCTCTAGTGTGACATCCGCTACTCCACGTGCACGCTGCAGCAAGGCAGTCGCGCTGGAAGCTGCATCACTCTACCAAATGTTACCATAGTAACATAACAACAATCAATTACGACGTGCAAAATATATTAAAGACTATTAAACGGCTTTCTTTAAACATAGTAACAATATACTGACATAAAATTACGTGCATAACTGTAAAATACAGTGTATAATATAATCTCCAAAAATACTTATTCAATATATCAATTCGTGCGAAGTATTATCTTATACATTTTAGCAAGAAGAAATATACATAGAATTAAAAGCACCACATTTAACATACAAAATCACATACATAAAACAATACATTTAAAATACCATTGCTACAGCATTTTCTCTCTAAAGTCATTTGTATCAATAGATATAGCGATATTTTTTTATAATTAATTATTGCCATTACATACATAATGAACACTAGCATTGATGTGGCAACTCCTACTAGTGGATAACCCACAACATAGATGCACTTATAGGGAAACATATCATGGACCCAGAACATAACCAGTGCTCTAGTGTCTACCAAGAGGTACATGAAATTACATATCCATACTCAAATGAAGCTCTGAAGCCCTAGTGCCTCATTTAAACCTTTAGGTGCTAAAGTATCCAATCTAATAATCCATTTGGTTTCACACTGGAGAAGTAATTTAGATCGATCACCACCCCTTCTAAGTGGGGGTATGTGATCGATAATCCTATACCTCAAAGAAGCAATATTATGCTTAGCCTCGGCAAAATGCCTAGCAACGGGCTGTTCACTGGTACCCGTAACCAGTGCTGCCCTAATGGCTGAACGATGGTTAGCCATACGAACTCTCAGTGTACATTCAGTTTTGCCGATGTACATTTTTGAACAAGGGCAACTGATGGCATACACGATAAAACTAGATGTACATGTAAGATAATGTCGAATATTAACTTTTGCCCCCGTAAATGGCTGAAAAAATACGGAGCCTACTAATAAAGACCTGCAAGTAATACAATTGGGACATCGAAAACATCCCTTTCTAGATTTACCCAGCATTGATGTCTTATTAACTTGGCCTAACTGGGAGATATTATTACAAACCAGATAGTCCTTGAGATTCTTACCCCTTCGGTAACATGACATACAGTAAGAGTGGTATTATGTAGAGACCCCAAATCCTTATCAGATGTAATAATAGGCCAAAGGGCCTTGGCTTCACGATTAATTTGAGTGCTCATGTGGTTAAATTTGTTAACCCAAATGTGTTTTTTATTAGTATCTTTAGGCTTGCTGGATAGGGCAGGTAATAATTTATCTACAGGAATAGACAAAGCCCTGTTTTTAGCACTTTGTATGACAGCAGCGCTGTATCCTCTGTCACTAAATTTGACACACATAGCTTCAAGTTGTTTAATCCCCTCCTCATGATCTTTAGCAATTCTGAGAGCCCTCAGAAACTGAGAGAAGGGAAGTGCATTTTTAAGAGGTTCCGGATGTGCACTACTGGCCAGCAGAATATTATTCCTATCCGTAACTTTAGTATATAACGACGGAACCAATTTACCATCAAGCTTCGTAATGGTTACATACAGAAAATTGACTTGATTAAAATCGATGGTGCAGGTAAATTTAACCGGTTTATCCAATCGATTATAATTGTCAATCACATCTGTGAAGGCTTGCGCGCTGGCTCCCCACACTATAAACAGATCATCGATGTTTTTCGGGCACTGTCCCAGTGCTCCACCCATGGACCGAAGTGTCCCACAAGCGGTCGGGAGGTTGGGGACACACAACATTGCAGCTCTGCCAGTGAAGACCAGGGGTGCCAGTGAAGCTGAATGGATGCCGCACGCATGTCAGGGAGACAGCTGGGGGCAGCCCAACTGCTGATGGATTGCTGGGTTTGCCCCCAGCCTGATGTAAAATGGGAGGCATGCCATACAGGTACACCCCAAAACAACATCATATAGCGGGTGTGGTCTATGGAAATTAGGCCATGCCTGCTTCTCTTGGACATGAGTGGCAAAGCTGTGTGCAGGGGGTAAAGGGCATCTAACCGATGATGGCACAGGGCGCTACTGTACCTAGAGCCAGCCCTGCAATAAGAATTCTTTATTTGCTTGAATGTATTAATATAAATTGCTGGGACACAAGCTCCTATAAGAGCCTGTCCTGGTGATCAGGAAGAAGTATAGAGATCACATCCTTGATCACGTTACTTCTACCTATGGACCCCCGCATGGCTACTGAGTATGCACGGCTTTCAAGCTGCACATGCACTGTGCGGTAATGGGTGTGATGCACAGCGGGATCTCCTGCTGCCCATCGAAGAGGGATTGCAAGATCTCTCTCTGGAAGGGCTGCCTCATTGAACTCATATTGCCTCATATTTGTTTGTACAGTATGTCCACAATAAATGGGATAAAATATAATTAGATAGTTTGTCTTTGCTTATAATACATCATGATTAAGTTGATGAAAACTCTAAGTTCATATGGAGATTGACATGTAATGTAAAATGTTAACATTTTGACCATGTCTACATTCTTTTGTGGAAATCCTAACTGACGACAATCAGAAAGATTGTGATAGTAGCAGATATAGAGATGTACCCCTTTGCTAAAAAAAAAAAACCCTGATGGTTAAAAATGAGACAATACTCCTAGAAGACCCATTTTCAGATGACTTAACACATTTTTGGGATATAAAACAGGCCCCTTAAAGGGTACATATTCTCATGTGAAGGTGAAAAACAAAAATTGGTTTATACAGTAAATTCAATAGACATCTTGTGAATATTTCAGGCACACTCTCTAAAACCATTCAAACATAAAACTTTCCACAATAAAGACATTCTCAGGATTAGTGTACAACATAAAGACCTGTTGCAAGATGCAACTGAGACAAGAAATGTCTATTTGGGGAACTCTTTTAACTGATTATTGCTGTTAATATTACAATGGAATTAGAATACTTAACTTTTAATAAATGACACCTCTAAAAGAGTGAATTTGTATACACTCAGGCACGAATCACACAAAAAAAGAAAGAAAAATTGTTAAAATCTACATATAAAATAAAGTAGCCAAAAATTCCCCAAAAATGTAATGATCAATATCAGATAATATTAATATGGTCAAAAATTTTGAATGCACCCCCTGGTAACATATATCTAAGGTCACAGACCTCCAGAAATATACACCATACTCTGTTTAATGAAAAACGATCTACATATGCTGAGTTCTTTTATAGGGATAAGATACACATAAATATATAAGGAAATCAAAAAGTTTTAAATACAATATATCAGAGCAGAGTGTGTTCCTCAGTTCCACTCCCTAGTAGTCATATTCAATATGCATGTGCACTATATATTTAAGTGCATATAAATCATACATTGAAAACTCATAAATTTCTATGACCAGCTGACAGATATGAAAAATAATGTTTGATAATACCACCTTTTGTGTACGGAAATCACAGTAAAAAATGTCATACACAGCTTTTCAGCTCATGATTCTCCAGAATAGAGATTCATGAAAGGAAGAAAGAACAGTCCGGGGTAGCTGATAATACGTCTGAACACTTCTACTTTCCCAAGTCTATATCATCGAACAGGGTATGAGAGAGTGACAGACGTTAACCCCAGAGAAACAAAAGAAAATGTTTGGAATATCATTCATGTTTCTTCCCTGTTACGGTGGTGGCATTGCAGGGGAGTTCACCATGATCAGTGTAAAACATACATGAGATTATCTTGGCCCTGACTATATTGGATGTGGTATGATATTTTGACATTCTTAATTTCGACACTTAGAATGTTGACTCCAAAATGTCCATATGTTCTGAATGTTGATAGAATGTCGATATGATCAAATTGTAGGCATGTAAAATGTACTTATTCACATATGTTGACATGGTCAAATGTCAACATGGTTATTATGTCAGCATTTTACATGTTGACAGTCAAGATATCGACAAACCACTTTTAGAATATTTAACCCTAACCCTAAAACTAATCCTAAATATAATTCTAATGCTAACCCTAAATCTAACCCTAAACCTAACCTTAACCCTGAACCTAAATCTAAATACAACACTAAAAGGTACTGTTGACATTCTGACTGTCGACATCTACAATATCAACATAATGAACATGTCAGCATTATATTATCAACAAGTTGTTCTGAATGTCGTATCCTGACCGGATACTGGCTACTGTACATCCACAATCAATACAGCAGTACCACTTTTACCATCTACAAGCACTGATCTATGGTTATGGACAGGTTGTAAGACTTCTAGGTTTAGGAGAAAGTTTACTTCCTCACTAAAAAGAAATAGTACATTTCTCCACTCCTGCATGCTGTACACTGAAATTGTCTTTTATTGTCATGTAATTTTAGTCAGTACATTCAACTACTGTAATAACTTACTGCTTCTCAAGTGATGGGATTTGTGGTTCCAGGGCAACTAAAGATCTATGGAATGCCAACCTCTGCTCTACATATTTACAGGAAATCGATATGTAATGCCGGCTGTAGGGATGCCTCCTGTCAGAAAACCGACATCCCGGTGGTTGGTATCCCAACAGGGGTTGGGTATGCATACTTACCCCCTCCTTTCCCCTGTAACCCTCCCTTTTTGTAGTCTGGCCCTAACCCTTCCCACCCGCACCCTAACCCTCCCCATTAGTGCCTAAACCTAAGTCTCCCCCCTACGTGCCTAAACCTAACTTTCCACCCTTAGTGCTTATCCCTAACCCCCCCCCCCCCCTGGTGGCACCTAACCCTAACTCTCCCCCCTAGGGCTGCCTAACCCTAACCTCTCCCCAAAACTCAACCCTAACCCCACTACACTCCATAACCCTAACCCTCCGTGCGGTTAAAGCTAAGGGCACCCCAGACTTACCTCATTCAGGCTGGCTTCATTTGGTGTTCCAGCATCAGGATTATGATAGGAATCGGTATTTCAACGCCTATCTTAAGTCCCTTGTCTGGATTCCCCTTTCGGTATTGAGACCAGCGGCATCGCGATCGCCGGTCTCATAACTACATCCCTATTTATAGTGCCCCAGTGGCTAAAGTGTAATTGGTATACCAAGAAACTGATATTGGAGTGCATAACTGTTGAACTGGTTACCTGTAATTCTTCTGCATATCTCATGTCTTCTCGGTAATTAGATATGCAAAATAAAAAGAAGGGAACATTTGTTTCAGTAAAGTGTCCCTTTAAAGGATATTTTGTTCTGCAGTATTTATGTTAGTTTTTATGCGAAGTAGAAAACGTATTTCCACAGCAGGCATTGTGGGCATCGTATTATAGCTGCTGCTTGTTGAAGTGGAACATGCTGTGACATTTACCCTCAGCTTAACTTCTCCTACTGCTTTACAATTGGATCAAATATGAGTAAACAGAATGTGCTGCAACATATGAATCACTACGCAATCATATGATCCAACATATACTGTTTCTACAATCTAAATGTGACTACAAACATAGATAATATTGAACAATATCAGAACACAGTCAATGTGTAAGTTTCTGTTACAATGAATTGTATATTCTTTTTGTTAAATACTGGTTTCTTATTATCATAACAGCAGAACTGTCCAAGGGCCTGATTCACTACAGATCGCAATATAGTGTACTCACAGTTCAGTGCAATATTATGCTACACAATGCCGCCACAACACTACATAAGGACGCCCACTTTACTTTACACACACATACATAGCAAGACTGGAAAAACATCAGTACAATTGAGTACCTTCAGACCCATACGCATAGTCAAGGCAGGTCAGACCTCACTCAGGAATTGCTTACTTCAGCGCACGCTATGAGGCTTCAGACTGCGTATGGCATCGCAGTGGCTAATTTATGCATGCCCTTGCAACGCCATCCCAACGCAATGGCACGCCTGCATTCGTCTGACCACCCCCTTTCATCGCCATCCACAAATGGCACTTCCTGTCAATCACTCTGTGATGGGTCTGCATAGTCACTGCGATCGCATCCTGATCGCAGTGGCCAGTTCGCGCACATGCACTATGATCCGTACGCATGCACAGAATGCAACAATTGGCTGATTGCATGCGTATAAGCAATCCTTGCTGAATCAGGCCTAATGTCACGGTTCAACTGTCCAAGTCTGCAAGAAAGACCATTGGGATATCTTCAGATCAGAGGGGAGATGTATCAAACTTTGGATAGAGATGAAGCAGGGTAGTTGCCCAGAGCAAGTAATCATCTTCTAAGGGGGACATTTTTTAAGAATCGTGTTTATGCAATTTCATGTTTTTCAATGATAACCCTATGAGTTTGAAAATTGGGGATTTACTAAAAGCCAACTCGCCCCCGTTTCAAAGCATATCACCATCGGACCAAACATTATATGAATAACAATGAAATTAATACAAATCATGAATTTACTAAAATTTGTGTTTGTCAACACAAGTGAACTCGCACCTAAATCTTAACGCAATGCATAAAATGAATAGTCAACAAAATCAGTGGTGTGCCTGCATGTGCAAAACATTTAAATTAGGACAGTCTCAATCATGATGCTTATTAATGGTGCTATATGTGATTTCAACCATGGCTGCACCAGGCTTTTCTGTCATGTGGACACAGGCTGTAATTTCACATAGATTACATCAGCTGACTGAAAGGGCTCAGGAACAAAGAGAACAGAGACACCAGCAAGTAGAGGTGCTGCAGTGCCTACATAGGCCCTACAGTAAGTTCTTCCGTGGGTAGTAAAATCTCAATGTAGTGTCTGATGATGAGGTCATCCAGATGTTCCATCTCAACCACAACAAATTAATAAACCTGTTTGACCCTGTTTT
The DNA here is from genome assembly GCA_031769625.1 of Taudactylus pleione. Classification (NCBI taxonomy): domain Eukaryota; kingdom Metazoa; phylum Chordata; class Amphibia; order Anura; family Myobatrachidae; genus Taudactylus; species Taudactylus pleione. The sequence continues at coordinate 8,024,614 of JAUIMM010000175.1, forward strand.
TATAAACGTGCAACTTAATCTTCATCGAATAGAGTGTTAACCGACATGGGTCATGATGCTAAACAGTATTGCATTACACCTCTGCCGGGCCAAATGAGAGATAGATATATCAATTATGATTTATCCATTAGTAGATCTGAGCATACTATTTAAAGGGTAACCCTCCAGATACCGGTTTCTGATATAGGGCCTGATTCAGACCCACTCGCAAGCGGCTGTCCGCTCGCAAGTGGGTCGATGTTGTACACTGAGCATGCGCACGACGGCGGGAGCTCCGTCGTGCGCATGCGCCAGACGCGACGAGCGAAGGGCTCGTTGTGTCTGATCAAAGGGGGCGTGCTGTCGATGTTGATTGACAGCACGCCCCCTTTGGTGGGCGTGCCGGGGGCGTGCCTCCCTGATGGGGGCGTTCCCAAGGGAACGCCTACCGTCAGAAGCCGGCCCACTGACATCACTAGTGATGTCAGTGGGAGTGATTTTGGCTCTGATAGAGCCAAAATCACTCCGGGCCTTGCGGTTGAAAAACTCAACCGCAGGCTCCGGCTCGCAGTGGCGATGGTCGTGATGGTCAAGACCATCACGGCCATCAAACTGCACGCTCGTATAGGCTGTGGGTGGTGACCCACAGCTATACGAGCGTACAGGAGGACGCTCCATAATTATGGAGGGCGGCCCTCATTCAGAGTGTGCGCTCTGCTCAGAGCGTACGGCTCTGAATGAGGGCCATAGTTTGTAACTGTATACATCTATAGCCCATTTGCTATATAATATTAATACATTTTGGTGACAAGCATATCTAATATTTCACCTTCTTTTTTCCATTAAATTTTAATATGGGGACCCAATGCAATAAGATACTTAAAATTGCATTTCAAATTAAAATATGCTTGTTTTGTAAATAATAGAATAAGATAATTTTTCTGTGGTTAATTATTCTTTACTAATACTGCAGTGCATGTTTTGTTTGTGTTGTATATGTGATGAATTAAACTCTCTAGCATTTTAGGTGCATAATTAATAAAAGTTATGTTTTATATTTAATTTTTTGGGATCTAAATGATAAGAGTGCCCCCACAAAGGAGTTTTTTCTGTTATCCTGCTATACATGGTAATATTAGTTGACTTGTGTATTTTGTTATTACTCCTGGGGAGCACCAAAAACCAGGTTATGGGCAAAAGTGTTTTCCCTCTGACAATAATTAATATGTGAGTCTCTATTATGAATTCCTAATGATCTTTTCACCCAGTGGCGGAACTAGAGAGTGGTAGGCCCAGGTGCAAGAATATGCTTTGGGCCCCGCCCATTCCTGGTACCCCTCACCCCAACATTTATCACCACCCCTCACTGCCCCCAGTACTTAAATCTAATGTCTGTTCTGCTGCCCAGCCTTGTTTTTTCACTACCCCTCACTGCCCCCCAGGTCATTAAATCTAGTCTGTCCAGCCCCAGCATGTCGGCCTCATTCTCTCCCCCAGCCCCAGCATGTCAGCCCCATTCTCCCCCCCAGCCCCAGCGTGTCAGCCTCATTCTCCCCCCCAGCATGTCAACCTCATCCCCCCCAACCCCAGCATGTCAGCCTCATTCTCCTCCCCCAGCCCCAGCTTGTCAGCCTCATTCTCCCCCCCAGTCCCAGCATTTCAGCCTCATTCTTCCCCCCAGACCCAGCGTGTCAGCCTCATTCTCCCCCCCAGTCCCAGCATTTCAGCCTCATTCTTCCCCCCAGACCCAGCGTGTCAGCCTCATTCTCCCCCCCCAGACCCAGCATGTCAGCCTCATTCTCCCCCCCAGACCCAGCGTGTCAGCCTCATTCTCCCCCCCAGACCCAGCGTGTCAGCCTCATTCTTCCCCCCCAGTCCCAGCATGTCAGCTTCATTCTTCCCCTCCAGCCCCAGAGTATCAGACTCATTCTCCCCCCCAGCGTGTCAGACTCATTCCCCCCCCCAAGAGTGTCAGAATCGTTCTCCTCCCCCCCAGCCCCAGTGTGTCAAACTCATTCTCCACCTCAGCCCCAGCATGTCTCGTTCTCCCCCCCCAGTGTTTCTCAGCTTTGCCCCCCCTCCAATACCACCGCAGTCGCCGCCGATGCCGCCACTGACTTACCTTGTTTCCTTGGCTGCTTCTTCCTCGCTGCTCCTCGCGATCTGTGGCTCCTGACGATCCTCTCTCTCCAGCAGTATGGCCCCTTGTTATGATACAGCGCGCATGATGTCACGCGTGCTGTGTCATAACAAGGGGCCGGGCCATGGCGGGTGTAGGACTGTAGGTCAGGTCATGTTGGAGCCGGAGCAGCAGAGCGGGCCCGCTCCAGCTCCAACCATTTACTTAATGGGGACCGGGTCGGCGGGCAGCGGCATTGTCGGATGCAGGCGGCCATAGGCCCTGCACCACAGCGGGCCCCGGTGCAAGGCACCGGCTGCACCGCCGCTAGTTCCGCCCTGAATACAACCTAAATGTCTCTATTTAGCATTGTAAGTCGCACAAGAAATAATTGCTTCCCAGACTTTGATTGTGGTTCCAAAGCACAAAAAGATATTATTCACCAAAAAGCACATAGTTACACGCTGTTATCTAAATAGAATTAGCGCAAACAAATTATACAATCACAAGGCACAGTCGATACATACGCATGCACTCTGGATCCAGATTAACCTGCATCAACTATGAAACCTCCGCCAACAGAAAAGAAAAGATGACTAACTGCCAGATACAAGGTGCTTGCTTATGTACCCTGGCAGAGATAGGCAATATAGAACGAGTTGGCATAATCCCATTGGTTCTTCCTCTTGCTTCTTCTGTAACGATGTAGTCCATAGACCAGTTTGTACAGTATGGGTCCAGCCCTCCAACGGCTTTTTCTGTGTGTTTTCCCACCGAAGAACAAGTCTAAACTGACTAATAAACATTACATTACAGAGTACATTTCAATGCCTAACTCTCTATGATCCATAATTTGCAGACACATGTTGCGATCTCCTTGCCGATGGAACCGGAGATCTGCAAATAAACAGTTTTTTAGAATAGCACCAAACACGATCTGCTGATCATGTACTAAACCTGAGATCTTAAATACAGTCACTTCATTACATAATTAATAATGAATAAAACCTTGAATATTAACCTTAGTGCTAGGGAACCTTTCTATGTAAGTGTGCAATGTGTAAGTGTAAGGATATTAAGAAAAGACGCTAGTTAGCGTTGTGCATCTACGTTTATGTGGAGTACACCATGGTATGTGTTTTGCAGGATTGTTCATATTATATGTTTTAGTAAATGTATGTATTTATATCGTGAGGACTTTTAACATTGTTCTATTGCATGGGAAATGCACGACGCTAAATAATAACATTGTCGTATATACTGATATTGTGTGAGATTCGCTAAAATGGCATTGGGCTGCCATTCGCAAAATGGCGTCTTGTTGCCATTTGCAAAATGGCATTGTGCAGATTTTAATTTTAACAGATTTTGTCTCAGCCAATTATCTGGTTTCGACAGTCCATCCTTTGATAGCAAACAATACGCTATCACACTCTGATTTTAAAATTAATTTAGGCTTACACTGTGACATATTATTTAATGTTATATTATGGGATGGCACAAGGTGGTTCTTAAACCATCAATAATGTGTCTCTAGGAAGGACATAAACCTACCCTTATATGCACACTGCGGCTCTTGGGAGATCATGGGAAAGATGTGGGGATGCATCTAACCTATAAAGGTAGTCTTGAAGGGGATAGGGACTTACATTATTTAAAATGTTTAAAATAAAATTTCATAATACATTTCATGCATGTATAAATCTATACATCATCTGATGGTACATCTAGTTCAGGGTTGTAATGCAGTCCTTCATTTACCTCAGTATTGATATTATTACTACTGACCACCATCATAATTTAATTCCTTCAATTTACCTTATCTTTACATTTTCCACATTTCAACACAGTAGGAACACATTTTACACATAAGCCAATTACTATAATGATAACCAATATGAGGATCAGGAGTTTACTGTGCTAGCAACAATTTCCTGGACCCACTCTCCTAGACCAGAGAACCATTTCACTGGGTTCAACCAAGAAACCCATTCCTCTGCCTTCTCCTCTACTTCAGCCACTGAAGCATTATGGTTCTTCCGAAATTCCCATTTTAACTGCAGAATTTCATCCATCTTCCGGTCTATAACCTCTTTGGGGTCGCTAGTATTGTTTGTGATGTATGTGCAACACTTTACACCAAATTGGGTGGCTAAGGTCACACAGTACCCTCCAGTGACAGCTGTTAGATAACTTAATACTAATCTGTGTTGCACCAGTTCTTTCTTGTAGGCCAGTAACTCCTTACCTGTGTACCTAAATGTGTCATCATACATCTCGGTGATATTATCTATTAACTTAGCAGGATCTTGAATATATCTGAAATTTAGAGTACCCTGAGCGATCCTGGTGGGATCCAATGCGACTAAAATTTGAAAGCCAGTTGTTTCACTAATTAACTGTGTGGCTTTATGTACATCACCAGGTATCATATTTCTTTTGTCTCTATGTTCATACTGTGTGTGAAAATATGGTGATGGTGTGTTTTTATGAATACCAAGCATTTCACCATGTGTAAGGGTCATAACCTCTTGGAGTACTCTTCCCAGATAACACAAACCTTCGGAACTCGGAGAGAGCCACTTATACGCTTTTCTTCCACAAATAAAAAATACATCATCGGGGAGAACATAAGGAATAGAATGTATCATGATCATCCAACACATTTCCCTAACAAATGATCCTATCATCGGGCTAACACACGTTTCTGGTTGTATAACCCTGAAACAGTACCCTTCTGGTACTCTACCAACCATTTCTTTGATGTTACTTAGTGTGTACCGATACCGGACGTGTTTCCCACTTAACCTAATTGTGCGTAACTGTTCAAAATTTATAGGCTCATAATCAGCTCTTAGTGAGAAGGTCATCGTTTGGTTATTCCCAGTCACCTCCCAACTTCCTGGTTTATTGAAGTTGGTGATGTTCAAACTTAAAAGTGATTTATCCACTGTCACAGCCAGGGTATTTCAGCATGGCGCTAGGCAGGTGTTACCTGTGAGGTCGTTGTGGCGCGGGCTGTCTGGTGGCGGAGCTGGTGTCTGGCGGGGGGCTTTGGCTGCATGCGTTGTTGTGCAGCCCTGCTGTCACTCTGCACTGGTGAGGCCTGGCGGCGTCTGCGTTCCGTTTGGCATGGGCGCCGCCATCTTGCCTTCTGGCCATGTGATGCGGCTGGCCAATCCTGGTGAGTCACATGTTCCCTCCGGCCAGTAACAGCACGGCATGGGGTATTTAGGAAGGGTCAGTGCCTTCCTTCTTTGCCAGTGCAACGTGTATCTCAGCCTAGCTGAGAGGGACTTCTCTGTGCTTATCCTCTTCCTGTGAATTTGCTGTCTGCCAGTCTGCCTGTCAGCTCCAAGCTCCCACTGGACTACCCCACTTCCTCCATCACCCTTGCCCATACCTGAGTGCCTGAGCCTGCTTACATCCTGCGCTTCAGTTCACTACCTGCATACCTGGCTTGTTTATTTTCAGTTCACTACCTGCATACCTGGTTTACTTATTTTCAGTTTCACTACCTGCATACCTGGACAGCTCTAATTGTTTCTACTTGGACATTAACCCTTTTACTCCCACCACAGAACTCTTGTGCACATTTATATATTCCTGGACTTTTATTTACAGCCACATTATATGTCTACTCAAGCACTTATTAAAAATCCTAGTTTTATTTTCAAATCTGCTTCTGTGATCGCTCCTGCTACCACCCCGGGTCCACAAACAACCAAGAACATAACAGTTTGCTCTGGCCCCATGGAGCCGGCCATGGATCAGGAGTCAGGAGTGGATTTGTTCCGGTGCATTTCTGGTCGTTTAGAAAATCTGGAAAACATGAAGCGTCAGATGGCTCAATTTCTGCAAGAGATGTCCAAGCGACAGGATAGTTTGCAAACTTCCTTTTCTACCCCTGAAGTACCAGCATCTACATCCGCATCAGCGTCTGGGAATACAGGAGGCAGATCATCTCCCCGCTTACATCTTCCTTTACCAAATAAATTTGATGGCAATCCTAAACTCTGCCGAGGATTCCTAAATCAGTGTGACATACATTTTACCCTGCAGCCTGACAACTTTCTAACTGCAAGAACTAAAGTGGCTTATATAGTCTCTCTGTTATCCGGCCAGGCCTTGGAATGGGATTCCCCACTCTGGGAGCGCTCAGATCCGATGCTGGATAATTACGCAGGCTTTGTGTCATCCTTCAGGAGGATTTTCGATGAACCTGGGCGTACTGTATCAGCATTATCAAACATCATGACACTGAGACAAGGGGTCCGTCCTGTCAGTCAATATGCCATGCAATTTCAAATTTTAGCATCAGAGCTCAAATGGAATGAGGAAGCCCTCACCTCGGCCTTCTGGCATGGGTTGTCAGATGACTAAAGGATGATCTAGTCACTCGAGAGCTTCCTACTAATCTGAACAACATGATTTCGTTGTGTATCAAAGTTGACCTACGCTTCAGGGAACGTCAGGCTGAAAAAAACAGAACTGACCGGCAAAGGTCATTTACTCCCTCCATTTCTACCCGTCCCATTCCTTCTCCTACTGAAGAGGAGCCTATGCAGGTGAATCATACACACCTCTCCAAAGAAGAAGGCAGAGAAGAGTGCAAAAGAACCTCTGTCTGTACTGCGGAGAGTCCGGTCACCTGCTGATCTCCTGCCCCCGTAAACCGGGAAATGCCAAATCCTAACAGACCCTGGAGACATCAAGTTAGGAGTTATGAACCCATCTCCAAAAATTAAAGATTTCACGATTACCCTAGACTTGGATCTTAAACCCAAACCTGTCTTTACTACTGCTCTACTTGACTCGGGAGCAGCCGGAAATTTCATAACGTCTAGTTTCATAGATAAATTTCAGATTCCTTGTTTGTCTCTCAACCATGCCATCTCTCTGACCTCTATAGACGGACGCCCTCTAACTAATGGGATAGTCACCAAAGAGACTCAACCAGTATTGGTCCGAATTGGGGCACTTCATTCTGAGTCCTTAAAATTCCTGGTGATATCAGAGGCCTCTCAAGAAATTGTTCTTGGTCTACCCTGGTTACGTCAACATAATCCCAGGATTGATTGGAGTTCTATGCAGATTCTGTCATGGGGTATCGACTGTCAGAAATCCTGTCACCAAAAATTCGACCTGTGAGAAAGACAGTTCCATTAGTTTCTTCTGCCATTCCCAAGGAATATCAGATGTTAGCTGACGTGTTCTCTGAGAAACAAGCAAATATCTTACCCCCTCATAGGGAATGGGACTGTCCAATTGAATTGATACCTGATAAGATACCACCTCGTGGTCGTACCTATCCACTGTCCTTGCCTGAGACTCAAGCCATGACCGAGAACATCTGGGACAACCTGGCAAAGGGGTTCATTCGCCCCTCTACTTCACCTGCCGGACCTGGGTTTTTCTTCGTTGGCAAGAAGGATGGTGGTCTAAGACCATGTATCGATTATCGAGGCCTTAATGACAAGAATACTGTAAAGAATCGATACCCTCTTTCCCTGATTACTGAGTTGTTTGATAGGGTCAAGGGCTCTGTCATTTTTTCTAAATTAGATCTGAGAGGGGCTTACAACCTCATTCGTATCCGAGCTGGCGATGAATGGAAGACCGCTTTTAATACCAGTGATGGAAATTTTGAGTATTTAGTAATGCCTTTTGGATTGTGTAATGCCCCTGCTGTCTTTCAAAGTTTTGTTAATGAGATTTTCCGGGATCTGTTATATGTTTCAGTTGTTGTCTATCTGGATGACATACTGATTTTTTCACCCTCTGTGGCTAAACATCAAGAACATGTTAAAGAAGTTCTGACCCGTTTGAGAGAAAACCACCTTTACTGCAAACTGGAGAAGTGCATCTTTGGAGTGCCCAGTGTACCTTTTCTCGCCTATGTAATATCTGGCTCCAGTTTAGAAATGGACCCCAAGAAGGTACAAGCAACTATGGATTGGACCCGACCTCAGACACTGAAGGCCATCCAGAGATTGTTGGGCTTCGTCAATTATTATAGACGCTTCATTAAGGGATTTTCTACACTGCTGGCTGCCATTACAGCCTTGACCCGCAAAGGTGCTAATCCTGCCCAATGGTCACTTGAGGCAGAGTCTGCCTTTCATCTTCTAAAACAGACCTTTATCACAGCACCAGTTCTTCGACAACCAGATCTGGACAGGCTTTTTTTGTTGGAAGTGGACTCATCATCTGAAGCTGTGGGAGCAGTCTTGTCTCAACGTTATGAGGACAACCGAGTCCATCCGTGTGGGTTCTTTTCTAAAAAATTCTCACCTGCCGAAAGGAACTATGCCATAGGTGAGCAAGAACTACTAGCTGTAAAGTTGGCATTGAAGGAATGGAGATATTTGCTAGAAGGCGCCTAGTTTCCATTTACTGTATTTACTGACCATAGAAATCTCCTATTTCTCAAAAACCTCCAATGTGTGAGTCCTCGTTTGGCCTGTTGGGCAATATTCTTTAGAAGAGGAGAGAAAAAAAAAGAAAAGACTCCTATCAGGGCACACTCCTGTGCTGTATTGATGGCTACAAAATTAGTATTGGAGAAATAGGACAAACTGATTACATCTAAGTGAGATCATGATCATATGTGAAATTTACATTAATGTCTCAATTAGCAGACAGACCACCATATATTTACCCATTTAATATATCTGAAATGATGTTGATATTAAAACTAAAGTTTATTAAATTCTTAAATTGAAACATAGACACTCGAAATCAACTTATTATACAAAGACAGCATAGACAAATAAGAACATTAATAGTGTATGATACACTATATCTATTAACAGTGATCCACTATATCCAGGTCTATTTGACAGTACTGGAAGTATAGTTATAAATATTTGCTGATGATATACACAATTGAAATTGACAATTCATCGAAATGCCACCCTAAATAGGCACCAGAAATTAGAAAGCTGCTTCTGCTGTTACAGCCCAGTCTCACCAGTATCCCTGTTGCCGTACAGCAGCGCAGGGAATCCAGGCAGCTGGCTATAATGAGAGAGCAGGAAAAAGTAGAAGGAAGAAAGTACCTGCCAATATTGTCTCCCTTCTGTATGATCGTCCGTGGTGCAGGGGTCCAGAGTGCCTGCTGGTGGGCTCCACAGTGCGCACTAATTTCTAATTTCTGGTGCCAGTTCCTGGGACTCTCATTCCCTGTCCTCTAATATCTAAGACAGGCAACAGCAGATCCTGGGCATATAAGCACACCACTCTATACCTGTATCTATATCAGGAAAATATTTAGTACCATATGTACTCTCCCAGATCGGAATAGAGGGACGCCTCTAATAACCTCCATATTATATATATAGGTGGTATCCGTGGTGTTCAGCATTTTAATATTGTGGTATCATTATACCTTTTGCATGTTATATGTATTTGTTTATTATTTCGCCTTTAGTTTTGTATTTGTATGTCAATTGTGATACATGTTTTTTATATTTATATGTTATTTGTATATCTAAATATACAGGTGGATCCACTCAACCTTAGAATATCCTACCCTAGATAACAGTACATTACACCTTTATTAACTAATATCACATTAGAAGGCTGTGGTGGGCTCATCCTATGTATTATTTTTTCACTGGTTCCGGTGGATTACTGAGGGACTACTTTCACTAGACATACCATATGTATGTTTCCTGTGATCATTGAAATACTGCATCTTAATATGTGTACTAGGTAGGGTGGTACTTTGATGAATTATCTATTCCAATTGTGCATATATTTATAACTATACCCCCAGCACCATATGCATGGTTTCTGTGATTAGTGAAGTATCGCATGTGTACTATTTAGGGTGGCATTTCGATGAATTGTCGATTTCAATTGTGTATATCATTAGCAAATATTTATAACTATACTTCCAGTACTGTCAAATAGACCTGGATATAGTGGATCACTGTTAATAGATATAGTGTATCATACACTATTAATGTTCTTATTTGTCTATGCTGTCTTTGTATAATAAGTTGATTTCGAGTGTCTATGTTTCATTTTAAGAATTTAATAAACTTTAGTTTTAATATCAACATCAATACATCTATTTCAGATATATTAAATGGGTAAATATATGGTGGTCTGTCTGCTAATTGAGACATTAATGTAAATTTCACATATGATCATGATCTCACTTAGATGTAATCAGTTTTTCCTATTTCTCCAATACTAATTTTGTAGCCATCAATACAGCACAGGAGTGTGCCCTGATAGGAGTCTTTTCTTTTTTTTTCTCTCCTCTTCTAAACCTTGATAATATTTACTCCTGGGATGCACCTCCAGTTTTTGAAATATACTTAGATACGTGTATCCAATAAATCTATAATTAGATCGTTAGAATTAACTGTTTTCCTGTGCAATCAATCTTCTTCCCCTTTTCCTGTAGGGCAATATTCTTTGCCAGATTTCAGTTCACCCTGACCTTCCGGTCTGGAGCACTTAATCAGAAGGCTGATGCCCTATCGAGATCTCTCCTCTGTGATGATCAATCTGAAAATCAAAGCAATACCCCTGTCTTGGAATCAAGAGTTTTCGCCGCATTACAAGTTCAGCCTCCTACGGGAAAATCATTTGTGGCCCCAGAACTAAGGAAGCAGCTTCTCACTTGGGCACATTCTTCTCGCTTCACAGGGCACTCAGGCACTCGGAAGACCTTGGAGTTCCTGAAAAGACACTATTGGTTGCCTTCTATGAAGGCAGATATAATGGAGTTCATCTCTTCCTGCTCCTGCTGTGCCCAGCATAAATCATCACAGCAAGCTCCAGCTGGGGAATTGCTTCCATTACCTACTCCATCACATCCATGGACGCATCTCTCCATGGATTTCGTCACAGACCTTCCAGTCTCTCAAGGTTTCAACACTATCTGGGTTGTAATAGACCGATTTTCTAAGATGGTCCACTATATACCATTGATAAAGTTACCTTCTGCCCCTGACCTGGCACAGTTGTTTGTCCAACACATATTTCGTCTACATGGCCTTCCTGCTGAAATTGTCTCTGACCGTGGTGTGCAGTTTACTGCAAAATTCTGGAGGGCTTTGTGTTCTGTTCTTCAAGTGAAGTTAAACTTTTCCACGGCCTACCGTCCGCAAAGCAACGGCTCCACCGAGAGAGTTAATCAAGATCTAGAGACTTTCTTAAGAATTTTTATGTCATCTTCCCAGGACAATTGGGCTGCCTTGCTGCCGTGGGCTGAGTTTGCGCATAATGCTTCCTACCACTCGTCAACTAACCAAACGCCATTTCAGGTTGTATATGGCCTTCATCCTCGTGTTCCCGAATTTCGAAGCCTGCCTGTTTTCAATGTTCCGGCCGTGGAGGACACGGTGTGGAATTTTGCTGCCATCTGGACTCAAGTACGGTCTGATTTGTTGAAGGCATCCTCTCGCTATAAGACCCAGGCTGATAGAAAGCGTAGAATAGTTCCATGCATGCAAGTAGGAAACCAGGTCTGGTTGTCTACTCGGAACCTTCGTCTAAGAGTTCCATCTATGAAATTCGCACCCCGCTTCATCGGTCCCTTTACCATAACAGAAGTCATTAATCCAGTGGCCTACCATTTACAGTTACCCCATACCTAAAAATTCCCAATTCCTTCCATGTTTCCTTATTAAAGCCCCTAGTCCTGAATAAGTTCCATAATGCTCTACCTGCTTCTCCTCAAGTCCAGACGGAGAGAGGAGTTGAGTTTGAAGTCGCCCAGATCTTGGACTCTCGTCTGTGCAGAGGTCATCTTCAGTATTCGTTGGACTGGAAAGGTTACGGTCCAGAGAAACGTTGCTGGACCAATGCTCGTGATGTCCATGCTCCCACGCTCATCAGGAGATTCCATTCTGCCCATCCGGAGAAGCCTGGTGAGTGTCCTGAGGCCACCCCAAAAGGGGGGGGTACTGTCACGGCCAGGATATTTCAGCATGGCGCTAGGCAGGTGTTACCTGTGAGGTCATTGTGGTGCGGGCTGTCTGGTGGTGGAGCTGGTGTCTGGTGGGGGGCTTTGGCTGCGCGTTGTTGTGCGGCCCTGTTGTCACTCTGCGCTGGTGAGGCCTGGCGGCGTCTGCGTTCTGTTTGGCATGGGCACCGCCATCTTGCCTTCTGGCCAGGTGATGCGGCTGGCCTTTCCGGTTGAGTCACATGTTCCCTCCGGCCAGTAACAGCATGGCATGGGGTATTTAGGAAGGGTCAGTGCCTTCCTTCTTTGCCAGTGCAATGTGTATCTCAGCCTAGCTGAGAGGGACTTCTCTGTGCTTATCCTGTTCCTGTGAATTCGCTGTCTGCCAGTCTGCCTGTCAGCTCCTAGCTCCCACTGGACTACCCCACTTCCTCCATCACCCTTGCCCATACCTGAGTGCCTGAGCCTGCTGACATCCTGCGCTTCAGTTCACTACCTGCATACCTGGCTTGTTTATTTTCAGTTCACTACCTGCATACCTGGTTTGATTATTTTCAGTTTCACTACCTGCACACCTGGACAGCTCTAATTGTTTCTACTTGGACATTAACCCTTTTACTCCCACCACAGAACTCTTGTGCACATTTATATATTCCTGGACTTTTGTTTACTGCCACATTATATGTCTACTCAAGCACTTATTAAAAATCCTAGTTTTATTTTCAAATCTGCTTCTGTGATCGCTCCTGCTACCACACCGGGTCCACAAACAACCCAGAACATAACATCCACTTGGTACTGGTGGAGTTTAAAATAGGGTGGTTTAGTGTTAAGAAATTTTCCATCCAGCATCTTCCCTTGTTGCAGTTCTAAGACCTCAGAGACATTTAATGGAAATGGCACTAACCCTACATTATGCTGTCCCTGAGGCACATGAGAACACACCCAACTGTCAGTCTGGTTTAAAACTTTGCCCACCATAGTATGATAATCCTCTAAAGTATACCCACCCCAATACTGGTTATACTTAGGTTGGCACTGTTGGATGCAATTCTCATCAACTAGGGACCCACAAAACTCACAAATACAATAATCCTCAGACGATAGACCTTCACACTGTCTCCGAATTTCCAAAATAGCAGATCTCTTAACAATTACTGTACTTGGTTTGGTCAGATACCGACCTTGTGACTGTATTGCTCCTTCTCCCAACTCCACTCCATTGATATCACCATCAGCTCCCCTCCCCGTCCTCTGTCCTCCATCACAGAAACTAGAGATCCAGAAACAACCCAGGATAATGAGAACTCTGGGAGAAAACACAAAGATAAGCACAGCAGATCACTCCATTACTGAAAACAATGATTTAAAAATTTCTTTAGCTCAGGTATCTCACTGTAACCTTTAATCCTCCTGGAACAGACTCGCAATTGACAGGTCTAATTCTGCCTTGTCTCTCCACCGGTTGGTTGACTTTCTTACAGTGAGTGGAATGGACCCAGGTATCTCTCTCTGCCACTTTCAAGGAAGTTGTACTTGTCAGCAACACTTGATACGGACCTTTCCACTGATCTGTCAAACAACCTGAACGCAAGAAATTTCTGATTATAACAAATTCTCCAGGTTCAACATCATAACAGTTTGTTTCTGGCATATCATGTGACAACAATTTCAGTTTCTGCTGTTGCTGCTTTAACTGTTTACTCACTGTTATAAGATACCTTACAGTAACCTCATTGTTACTTTTCAAATCTTCCTGCGGACTTATAATCAAATGAGGTTGTCTACCAAACAGTATTTCAAAGGGGGACCGATTGAGAGGGGGTCTAGGAGCTGTCGTGATACTGTGGAGGAAAAGTGGTAGTGCTTATGGCCACCCCAGTCCAGTTTCTGCTATGATCTTACGTAATTTATTTTTAATAGTAAAGTTCATCCTCTCAACCTTGGCGCTGGCTTGCAGTCGCTAGGGGGTGTGACGTCTACTATTAATACCTATCAACTTACACATGTTTTGGAAGACATCACCTGTGAAATGAGTACCCCTATCACTTTCAATAATTCTAGGGATACCATATCTGCATACAAACTCCTGAGCTATTTTCTTAGCAGTAAATGCAGCAGCATTAGTGGCAGCTGGGTATGCCTCAACCCAATTAGAAAACACATCAGTGCACATTAATACATACTTGAGATTCCTGCAGGGTGGTGATTGTATGAAATCAATTTGTACTACCTGAAAAGGTCTGTCGGTCAGAGGAATGTGGGATGGCTCGGCAGGGATTGTTTTCCCAATGTTTTCCTCAAGCAGGTAAATACAGCACATCGCTCTCTTTTCCGCTTGGGAAGAAAAACTCAGTGCACACAAGTATGCTCTCACCAATTGGCACATACCTTGCTTTCCCAAGTGAGTCAGACCATGCGCTGCCTCAGCAAGGCTTGGGTAGTACGCCTTGGGAGCCACTTGCTTACCTTGTCCATCTCTCCAAAATCCAGAGGACTCTTGCCCACATCCCTTGGACCTCCAGACTGCCTTTTCCTGAATGGAACACAAATTTTGCATCTCAATTAATTTCTGCATATCAATCATTTGAAACATCATTTGGTTAATTGGCATGTTCACTTTTAACCCTGCTGCCCGTTTGGCAGCTTCATCTGCCGTGTTGTTGCTCAGTGACACCGGATCATGCTCACATGTATGGGCTTTACACTTAATTATGGCCACTGCCTTAGGCAATTGGATCGCTGTCAGTAGACCTTTTAAATGTTTTGAGTGTGCGACTGGTGTACCTGCTGCTGTCATAAAATTTCTCAGACGCCATAGAGCACCAAAATCATGTACTACCCCGAAGGCGTACCTAGAGTCAGTGTAGATATTAGCTGGTTTGCCTTTTGCAAATTCATATGCTCTCCTTAGTGCCACCAGCTCCACCACTTGGGCCGAGTGAGGTGGACCAAGTGGTTCGGCTTCTATGATATCTTCATCATTTACCACAGCATAACCTGTACATAACTGTCCAGTGTCAGTCTGTCTATGACAACTCCCATCCATTAATGATACTGCCTTTGAACCTCTATACACCCCTGCATATACCTTCTGATATCCTGCCTATAAACCTCTAAGGATGATGCTATTTTGCGTATGCAGTCATACAGTAAATAAAGACTCCAGACCTCGAACCTGCGGTTCCAAAGCACAAAGTATTATTCAAATAAAAGTACAGTCAGTTACACGCTAGTTATAAGTACAATTTAGCGCAAAGGAATTATACAGACCCAAGTACAGTTATACATATGCAGTGCTCTGGACCAGATGTAGGCATCAGCATGAAACCCCTCGTCAATCAGCATTCAGCACAAAGACTAGAAACCCAGGGTCAGAGCTCACATATTTATTCTCCCCAGAAATAGACAACACAATAGAGAAGTTTGTTGCTAATACCATTGGTCCTAAAGGAGAGGGCATATGTTACAAGGCATCTAACAGGTTGGTTCAAATAGACACAGTCAAGCCTCTAACAACTGGTGGTCTCTGGTTTCCCGCCTCATGCAAATCCTAACAGTTGGTTATATAATGTACATTTTGTTGCTTGAAGTCTCTGCAGTCCATAAGTTGAGAATGCATGATGTGATCTCCACACCGATGGTACCGGAATACTGTTGAGAGAGTACGCATGAGTACAATACCAAACATGGCTTACTTATCACATATAAAACCTTAGTTACAAAATAATCTTTATTTCCAAGTAATTATAGTAACTGTGCATACTTGAATCTTATACCTTAAAGCTTATGGAACCTTGTATGTGAATATGCAATGTGTGAGTATGTGGGGTTTGATGTAAAGACGCTAGTTAACTTGGGGCAGCTGCGTGTGCATAAAGCTAATATTCTGCATTTTCATACAGGATCTTATGCATTCGCTAATATGCCACTAGTTAACAGCGCAAGTGTGCATATTATTGTGTGCATGAGAAATGGTGTAAGATACTATCGCATGATGCCAAAAGGAATATCACCACATGTACTAACGTGTGAGTTTATCTAAAATGGCATTTGGGCGGCCATTCGAAAAATTGCATCTTGCGATCTCGTTTCCAAGATGGTATCTTGCGGCCAGTCGCAAGATGGCGTCGCTGCGATCCAATTTTAAACTGATCTTGTCTCAGCCAATTATCCAGCTTCGACACCATATAAACTGTTACATCTACATTTTCTAAAGGTGTATCCCGTATATCAGGTCTTGCAGTAAAGGTCTGATTCAGATATTCCATACAATCATGTGCATCAATATACCTGCAGGACTCACCTTTCACCAGCAACTCACCTCTCTCCACCCTTGGTGCATCCTGAGCCACATATGGTAAATATGTTGCTGTACTGCACCGCTTAATGGTTATGTTTGCAGGTGTTATTAGAGCTAGTTTCCATTTCGTGAACCTAGCTGATGAGACATGTCTGGTTTGAGCAGAATTTAGCAAAGCAGATACAGCATGGGGAGTATAGAAAATCATATCATGGCCTAATAATACATCCTCACTCTTACTGACCAATAGAGCAGTTGCTGCAACACTTCTTAAACACGTTGGGAGTAATCTTGCCACAGTGTCCAATTATGCAGGCCTACTGGCATCACCATGTTTTTGTGTGAGGACACCTGCTGCACAACCATTAGCTTCCGTACAGTACAAATCAAAATGTTATGTTTTTCATAATCAGGTATTGCCAATGCAGGTGTTCTTGTCAGACTATCCTTAAGGTTAAGGAAAGCCTGCTCTGTTTCCTCTGTGTGTACAACACAATCGGGCTTTGAGGAAGGGACTAAGGCCCTCATTCAGAGGTGCTAACAAGAAGCGAGTGCTCGATGAGGACGGCCGCTTGTATTTTTGAGTGCGGCCTCCTGGTCGCTAGCTAAGCTGTGGGTTACCACCCACAGCTTTAGCGACCGACCAGGCTGATGGTCGCAATGGTCAAGACCATCGCGACCATCGGGGCTTGCGATGAGACCCTAAGCTTGGGTCTCAGCAACCGCAAGCCCCAGGGAGCTTCCTGTTCTGATCGAGCAGGAAGCTCCCTACTGACATCACTGCTGATGTCAGTGCGGCCGCCCACAAAATAGCAGGCATTCCTTAAGGAACGCCTCCGATTGTGAAACCACCCCACGCCATGCCTACAAAACGGGCCAAGCTGTCGATCAACATCGACAGCTGGCCCTTTTGTAGTGAGCTCCGGAGCGAGAGAATTTCTCTCTCGCTCCGGGGCTTGAGCACGTGAAGATTTTACTCCAGTTAACAATTAATGGGAAAAATACAGCCAATTCGGTGACAATGTGGGTTATATTGTCCTGATTACCTTCATCAGTTATGGGACCATCTCCATCCAATACACAGGACTTAATAAACTTTTTCACATCGGTATTGTGTGGAAGACATGCCCGTAATACCACTCGCCAAGCTTTGTTGGTTTCTCATGAGCATTACCTAATCCTTTACAAATCTCTGGCACTTTGCTAGTTCTTTCCTAGGGTCAGGGAAATCTGTCATTATGGAACGTAGTTCTGCTCTTGTCCATGGAAAATGCGTCGCTATATCCCTTGTGGCCACTACACCATGTGCATCCAGATTCCCATTGGGAATAGTTATTGCCTGGATGGGATGGATGCCTGCCACAATGCTACCATTAGCCTGATTACCTAGTTGAGGGTTCAGACTACTACTACTACTATGTATGGTATTAACAACCTCCACTACTGTTAAAGCAGAACACAATTATATTTGGTCCCAATTGCTCAATGTGTTTTTACAGTAAACAAACCACAAACCTGCAAACCTGCAAATGTATTTACTTGCCTGCTCCTCATCCTGCCTTAAGGGTGCCTGTGATGCTGGTCTTTTTCCACTTGTACTTTTACCTGTGATGTCACATGGTAAAAAACAAACATATTAAAATACTTAAATCCAAGAATGCAGGTTTTTTTAAACAAACTACTAATATGTATGTAGGTTGGAAATATGTGCATTGACATGAGTAGAAAAATATATGAAAGAAGGTTCCTATGTACACTGGGTTAACCATATCAATACCTGAAAAGCAACTTTACTCTGTATAGCCATAAAATGTTTAGCCTTCACAATATGAAAACATATGTTTTAAACATTTTACAATGGCAGAAATACATGTCTTTTTTATGGACCAAATAAAGTATTACTTTTGTGAGTTTTTCAAACTTGCTGTAATATGGGTTCCAAAAAGTAGTCGACCTTGTCCAAAATGTTTTTCAAATAATGGACTTTTTGCATCCACTAGCTCTTGAGGCATGGTATCCAAACAACACCTCATAGTTTTTAATAACTCCTCTCAAGAGGGCCACATTCTATTTAAGGGATAACCACACGTTGTGGCCACTCTTGGTCTTTGACATCACCCATCATCATCAACAGCAGCAGCAGCCTCAGACTCCTCCAAGGCTGCTGCACAGGTACCTCCTCTTCCCCCACATCCAAATCCACAGCCCTCCTCCTAACAGTCTTCTTTCCCATCATCACAAATAACACTAAACAGAGAGAAATAAAAGAAAATAAGAAAAGACATCCAACACCACTTCTCACACACTCATGACAGACACACACAAATAACGCCAAGACAAAAGATAAAATGATGCAGGACAAAATTGAAGACAGACTGTAAAACCAAACAAGACAACTTATGAAACCAACCAGCAATCACAAATATATCCCAAAAACTCTCCTCTCCAAACACAGGGCCTGATTCAGCAAGGATCGCTATTCTCCTAGAACGCATGCACCGCAGTTGCTAATATTAGCTGTGAAATGCAAATGTTTGCAATCGCATTGTGATCACAGCTTACCATAAGGACGCCCACTGCCCCTTACACACATATGTATACTTGGGCAACATAGCAAAATAATCGGTATCATCGGACCCATGTGCACAATTAAGGCAGGTCAGACCTCACTCCGGAATTGCTGACTTCAGCACATGCTATGAGCCCACATGCTGCGTATGGCATTGCAGTACATAATTTATGCATGCCCCTGTAACAGTGTTGCAATGCACTGGCACACCTGTATTCGCCTGACCACCCCCCCGTCACCACCCACAAATGGCACTTCCTGTCAATCATTGTGCGCGGGGTTTGCGTAGGCTCTGCAAATGCATTTCCCATCGCAATTGCTAGTTGGCGCATGCACACATATGCGCAAATGCAAATTAATAGAGCGATTGTATGCATCTTTGCTGCTGCGATTCTTGCTGAATCTGGCCAACAGTCCACAGTCCTTCCAATACCACCAATACACCTGTTTCAGCAGTTTGGTGGCGTAATTATTAGGGCATGGTGATGACACAGTTGTCTGACTTTGTGAACATGGGGCCTATTCAGCAGTGCACGCTAGTGACTGACCGCACAGTGACTGCCAGAAGACTGTCAGTGATTGAAAGTCTGCTGCCGTTTGGGGGTGGGGAGGGGGCGGCGATGCCCTCCATTTCCCAAAACTGAGGAATGTTGCTGCCGTTGTGGGGGAGCAAAGAAGCCAGGATCTCCATCGGCTGAAAGAGATTTCCTGGCCTCTTCCTCTAAACTGTGGCAGCTGGCTGCAGGACCCCATGGGTCACCGCAGCCAGCCAATGTTACGCAGATTATCCGATGCTGCATTGGCAGACGCAGCTCGGACAAGTAACGCACAGGAGGCGTGATGCCTCCTGCTGCATTACCATATCTGCAAGGATCGCAATTGCGAAGCTGCCTGCATGCAGCTTTGCAATTACGATCCTTGCAGAATCAGGCCCATGTTGCAAATTTACTACGATTATTTAGAGATTTTTGGTGTCTAGGTGCATACACTTTTTGAGATTTGCTCTACGAGTTTCAATGCATCCGGGTTTTGCATATTCATTTGCGATTATGGGTAACTATGACTGAACTTGCACATGACAGAACACTACAGAACATGGCGAGTATCACCATCGTACAGCAATAGCCATGCAAACATGCTTCTTAGCAAATTTTGTGATTTGCGGTGGAAAATGTTCAAGCAAAGTGCTGCGATTAGGAATTGCAGCCCAACACGATTCATAGTAAATTTCCCACTAACTGTAATTTCAAAGACTGTGTTAGATAAATGACAGAAGCTGATTGGTTGCTTTGGGCAACTCCTCCACTTTTTACTCTTGGGGGGGAGATTTATCAAAGCTTGGAGAGAAATAAATTGGAGAGAGATAAAGTACTAACAAATAAGCTTCTAACTGTCATTTTACAGGCTGTGTCTAAGAAAATGATAGTTAGGAGCTGATTAGTTGCTATTTATATTTCTTCAAACTTTTCTAAAGCTCCCCCCAAGGCTTGATACATGTTTCCCTAGATGAGTAAAGCTGATAACACACTTGGCGATGTACATTGGGGAGCCTGTTCTGTGCCTTCCATGGATGAAAACTTCCTTGAGTGGTAACATTGGATCCCAGAACACACACTAGGGGGTTGAGGTCCCGGTCGGACCTCCCGTTGGTGTACGCTGGGCAGAACTTTCACCTGGGAAGCGTGTTCTGGGCCTTCCACTGGATGGATTTAGATGAAAACTTCACAGATGTGTGGCACTTGGTCTGGGTTGCCTAATGGAGTTGTTAGGGTCCCAATTGGACCTCATGGCTGAGTGCGTCGGGCAGAACTTTGTCCCAGGGAGACTGTTCTGGGCCGTCCACTGGATGAATTTGGACGACATCACATAATAAAACTTAATAACTTGAAGATTTAAACCCAGGCAATGCTGGGTATTTCAGCTAGTATAAGATATGTTGTTTCAATTTTTTGCATCCCTGATGAAAGAACATAAATTTTTTTGAAACATTGGATACCATCTCTATGTATACTGTATGTGATTATTTAGAGCTCTGAGTGCCGCCGTTTCATTTGACACTGTATATATACTTTATATACAATATATTACAAAGATAAGCAAAACAAATGGGCACTCCAAACTTTGCAAACATAAAGATAAACCCAGGTGATAGAAGATTACATGGAAAGGAATTAACAAATTGCCAATCGTACTCTGGTGATGATGCTATAAACCAAGGGTTGACAAACATTTGCTATCAGTGTGTCAGCTGAAATCTAATTAAGAGGATTCCCCTAGAGTCTGTGTATATCGACCCATGATATAAACTTATGAATTTTTAAACAATGGTAGCACCAACACTCAAGAGCCTATGGTAATTTTCTCTCTCTTTCTTTATATATACGAGGTTGGTTCAATAAATAAGATAACAAGACATCTCAATGCAAAACATTTATTCAACTCATGCATCAGTAGTATAGCCTTAGTACAGATTATTTTTTCACATAGTCCCCATACTTGTGTCATACTTGACGTCAGACACTGCCGAGCGGAGCCTTCATCTCTGCAGTGGTGGTCAAGCAAAGTAGACAGCGGATGAAAAAGTAAGATTATCAGAGCCGGATAAAGAATGAAGATTGGCAGTGCACAATAACGCCGGACCACACTCAGCCAACCGCACCCATGAATTGTTATAGCGCTACCATTGGGAGGTACTGGACCATCCTCCCTACTACCCTGAGTGATTTCCATAACTTTGGACCATTGAAGACGCACCTGGGTGAAATGAAATTTGCAACCAACAGTTAAGGTCAGCATGCCGTCATGTCCTTGCTTCAGGTAGTTGACACCGATTTTTTCTATGCCAGTATAGATGCCTTGGTGCACTGTTAGAACAAATGCATAGACAAGTATGGGGAGCTATGATGCGGTGAGCTGTGATTGGCTCATCATATCTGCTTCTCATTGGCTGCCGGCTCGTGACCAGCACCAGATTTAAACTGATGTCGCTGCCTGACTATGACGCCACTGCCAACACCTCCAGCCCACCTGACTATGACGCCACTGCCAACACCTCCAGTCCATGACCAGCTGCCCTCTGTAGTCTGGCTCTTCTCAGACAATTGGGCTTCCCGAAGAATGTATTCTGGATGCCGGGACAGGGGGTTCAAATCCAGGAAAACTGGAATGTATAGCAAACCTATGCCATGGTCACAAAAAGAGCCTGCACAGATGGTCAATATGCCAATGAATGCTGCCTGTATATTAGGAGGAGCTCTGGGGGCTGTGTGCACCAATAAAAGATATAATGCTGGCTGCCCTGAGTTCATTAGGAGAAAAGTGCTATATAAATAGCCTTATTATTATTATTATTATTATTATTATTATTATTATTATTATTATTATAATGAAGAATATAAAGCTGGTTTCCCTGTATAATGCCACTTGCTACCCTGTGCTTACTGCCCTGTATGGACAGTATGGAGGAGCTCTGTGCAGCCATGAACTGCGCTCTCTGTCCAGCATCTGCTGTAAAATGGTGACCAAATCACAGCGGGAGGGACATATATCGAATCCTAAACAGATGTGGCACCAGGTAGATGATGTTTTGCCTCATTTTGGAATCTGAGCCTGGTGAGGAAACCCGAACCATGGCTTGTATCCACTCATAAGCAGTAAGTTCAGGTGGGCTCATCTCTATCAATAAGTATGCCCTTGAGCAGAAAAACTTACTAATGTGAGATGTTTTACCATAGAGGGAATGTATTATAACTGCAAACACACTATTGTGCAAACTAATTAATTTCATTGTTCCCCATGATCAGTGGCACACTGATGCTTTCTGTGCTCAGCATTTATCAGCCATAGAACACAGCGATCCATTGCACTTTCTGACTGCATATGAAGATACAGTGTGCCTATCACAATACCATGTTTACGTTGAATTAACCCTGTGTGATTGGTGTTCGCAGAACATATCTAAACAGTGTGAAAGTAGCCAATTATGTAAATTTTCTGCAACATACAGGCATACAGGGGTACAGATCACATAAATGCTGTGACCCTGACCCTGTAGCAAACTGTATATATGCTGTTCACAGAAAGCACTAGTCTGACACTACCCCAAACTTACCTACTCTCCCGGAAGTGTCGAGAGGCTCCCGAATTTTCAGGGAGTCACCCGCTCCCACAGAAGAGTATCCACATTTCCCACATCCCACCCACTTCCTAATGATTGCTGGGAATCACGGCACAATTTGCGTGAATCATGGATCTGTATGGAGGGGGCCGGACTAATTATGCACCTTTGGGGGCGTTTCAATGGCGGGCCTAATGACAGGCATCCGGCCCTGCCCCCCAAAGTGGCCACCTGTGTCTGCTCCCTGGGAGCAGATACTAAAAGGTAAATTTACTTCAATTCTAGTTTGGTCGAGTTGCAATCTGGGGTGAGTTTAAACCTTTTTTTCAACTCGCAAATTTACTAAAGGCAAACCCAGATGAGATTTCTCTCTTTTCACTGCAAAACTCGGGTGAGATTGCAAACTTGAATAAACTCACCATTGGCCAAACTCTGAAGTACTGAAAAGATACAACTCGGGAAGTTACCAAAATTCGAGAATACAATCTCGGTGTAACTGTAGCAAACACGCAGCTAAATTGCAGTTTCAAATAGACCACCTCCTGAGCTGCGAGTTTGGCACAAATATACACAGATCAGTGGGATTTGTGTATGTTTCTGCATGTAAACACTATCTAAAAGGTTAATATAAAAAAATGATGTAGGTTCACCCCCCAAAGAGCATAATCAGCCCTGGGCTGATCATCCAGTCCTGCTTCCTAAAAATACAGGGAGAAAAACCAATAGGGTTACCCCATATTTTGGGAACCACCACTGGGCTGCTGAGCCTGTCTTGGTTTTAAAAATAGTGGGGAAAATATTGTGTAGGGGTCCTCTTATTTGTATAACCAGCACTGGACTCAAATCTGGCAAGGATATAATGCCACAGCCAGGGGACCCTTTCTCTGGATCTCCCCAGCCAAAACAATATCACCCCAAGCCAGTCTTCCCAAGCTGGGGATCTCAGGGTAGGTGGGGACCTTCCAATAAGGGGTCCTCCCTCTTCTGAGCACCACAGGCTTAGGCTGAAGCTGGAGATCTTCCCCACACCCATGGGCTGTGGGTACGGGAGTAATAGTAATGAAAATAGATAGAAACTATTGTTTTTTACAGTGGAACTACAGGTGCCAGCATGCCAGCAGGTGTCCTGCACCCATACCCCACTGTAGACAAATAGTTAAAAATCCACAAGATACACCGTAGTAAGTACAACTTTATTACATACACCTACCACAATCACACATACTTAGCTGCTGCCAGATGTTCTGTCCCTTTGATCAGTAGTAATCCAATGAGTCTGCATGTAAAAAAATCCTATACTCATCTTGTCCTCATCCTTGCGCTGGTCTCTGTAGCACCCCTGGGTCTTGGTAAAATTAAAAACAGACCACATGCATCGCTACCCAGCTAGTGACTTGAGACCCCATGTGTGAACTGTCAGTACCCGAAGCCATCAACCAATCAGCGGCCGCTCTATAGTTAGTGGCTGCTGATTGTCTGATGGTTCTGGCTTCTGACAGTTCACATGTGGGGGTCTCCAATCACTAGCCACTTAGCGATGCATGTGGTCACTGTCACAAGCCGCCTCTGCAATTTGTCTGACAATAGTGCTCCAGGATCCATTGCTAAGAGACCGGGATGCTGAGCGGTCCCTCCGTGAGGTCCTCCTACCTGGCTGCTCCATCAACTCCATCCTGTCCTGATTGGATCCCTCTCCTTTTTTACCTCTGCCGAGTCTCTGCTCGGATGCCAGCTATCGCATTCTTTACATGGCTTCTGGTTCCGTGTGTGGTATCATCCTTGTGGTGTGTTCCAGTCTCTCCTATCTAGCGTGTATCATGCCTGTCACTATTGAAGTGTGTTATCTCAGTGGACTTGTGTTATTTCATCACAGCTGTCTCTGCCTGGACTATTTGTTACCAACTTTTACTACTGTTTCAGTCGCTCTGCTTCATTTGAGTGGACTTTTGTTATTTCATCACAGCTGTCTCAGCCACACTGCTGCATCTGACTGGACTATTCGTTACCAACTTTACTACTGTTTCAGTCGCACTGCTGCATCTGAGTGGACTTTAGTTACTACAGCATGGCTGTCTCAGCCGCTACCCAAACAAGTACACATCAGCCCTCAAGGCTGCAACTTGGCCACAAGGCCACATCCCAGCCAAGTATATATCATCCCTCAAGGCTGCAATTTGACCACAAGGCCACATCCCAGCAGATACATATCAGTCCTCAAGGCTGCAATTTGGCCGTAAGGCCAGAAACCAGCCAAGTACACATCAGCCCTCAAGGCTGCAACTTGGTCACAAGGCCATATCCCAGCCAAGCTCATATTAGCCTTCAAGGCTGCAATTTGGCCACAAGGCCACATCCCAGCCAAGTTCATATTAGCCCTCAAGGCTGCAACTTGGCCACAAGGCCAAATCCCAGCCAAGTACACATCAGACTCCTCAAAGCTTCTTTATCAATCAATTCACACCTTTTATGATGAGCTTTATATGTCTGATAAATAATTCCTACTGTGAATCTTCCCAGTGAATCATAACATTATAGCCGGCCAACTACAGGAATAGAGAAGCCATCTGTTGTTACCATGGATCCCACTCAAAGTCATAGCTGTATAAATTTAAGTCTCAATCCAAAGGGTGCAAGAACTGTCACTCCAGGTCGAGGACACTCGAGTTTTTCTGCTCAGGCTGTGGTTCGAGAGCCAAAATTTAACCTTCCGGACCATTTCCTTGGAGTCGTAAAGATTTCATGAATTTCAGAGAGAGTTGCAAACTGTATTTTAAATTGCATCCTCAATCCTCTGGTTCATAAGCTCAATGTGTGGGTATGGTGATATCTTTGCATTTAGACTTCCATCTATCCATGTAGCACTCCACTCTGTTGACTCCTTCTTTTCCGCCCTTGGTCTTTTGTATGATGGCCCAGACAAAGCAGCCATGGCTGAAGCTAGTTTTTGATCCTTAAGACAAGGGCAGAAGGCAGCAAAAGATTATTGCACTGAGTTTTGCAAATGGTTAATAGATTGTGGGTGGAATGATCCCACACTTCGTAGTCAATTTCGCCTGGGGCTCTCTGGCCAGAATAAAGACATACTTGTCCAGTACCCTGCTCTGGAGAATCTGGATGGATTACTGCATCTGGCCATTCATATTGACCGTCGACTATGGGATTGTAGGCTGGAGAAAGATTTGCCTACCATCTCTCCACATTCTCCAGTTGGGTGACTTCTTCTGATCAAGAGGAGCCCTGGGGATTTCCATCTTTCTTCCAAAGAAAAGCATAGCAGATGATCACTTGGGTTGTGTTTATACTGTGGTGGTAAGGAACATACTGCCTATGCTTGCCCACTCAAGTCAGGAAAAGGCAAGGTCTACATGTAGAGGGAGAGTTATATCTAGGCTTTGCATCTGTCTCTCCCAGTAATTCAGTCCTCATTCCTTCAGTTATCAAAGTTCTTGATAAAGAATTAAAAATTTCTGCCTTTCTGGACAGTGGTTCCGTAGACAATGTGATGGACATTTAATTGTTTAACTCATTTAGGTTCGGTCCCTGAGTACTTACCTCAATATGTCTCTATTGTCAGTCTGGATGGTAACATTATGACCCAAGGGATAGTCAACTATCGCTCCCCTCCCATCTGTCTTTCTATTGGAGCTTTCCATTCTGTGAACATAACAATCCTGTTGTTTCATTGTCATCTGGCACCTATAATTCTGGGGTTACCATGGCTTAGGAACCATAATCCTGTTATCAACTGGCAGTTGGGTGAAGTTCTCCAGTTGGGGTCCACCTGTTCCTCTTGATGTCTTGCTCTGCCAGTTTGAGTTGCTGCTGCCATCCAGTCAGAATCCTTGTTTGCTATTCCTGCTCCTTATCATGACATTGCCAAAGTTTTTTCTAAGAATAAAGTGGATACCTTGCCTCCACCATATCCTTATGACTGTGCCATTGAATTACAGCCTCAGTCTTTGCAGGAATACATCCAAGATGCTCTTCAGAACGGGATTCATCCATCCATCCAAATCTCCAATTGGAGCTGTTTTTTTCTTTGTGTAGAAAAAATATGGGTGAGTTCGACCATGTATAGATTTCCAGGGTTTAAATAACATCACCATAAAGAACTCTTATCCATTACCATTAATTTCAGTTCTATCAACCAGCTTCATTAGGCATCCATTTTTTTCAAAATCGGGGCCTAAAAACTGATCTGGATCAAATAGGGTGATTAGTGGAAGACGGCTTTGAATACTCATACTGGCTACTATGAGTACCTGGTCATGTATTTTGGTCTGTCAAATGCTCCTACCATCTTTCAGGACTTCATAAACAATGTATTGAGAGAATTCCTTGGAGTTTTTGTCGTCGTGTATTTAGACGACATTCTCATTTATTCAAAATCCCTGGAGCAACATCGCCAACATGTGAGACAAATTTTACAAAATCTCCAAGAAATAATCTATATGATAAACTGGAAAAGTGTGAATTTGAGGTGAAGGAGTTCTCTTTTTTGGGATATATCATCTCTTCCCTGGGATTCTCCATGACTCCAGTAAAGATGTGGAGCTGACTAAAAAAGGGGAAGATACGACAATCTGCTCTGTCAAGGCGGTACAGGCCTTTAATTCTCTGAAGTCTGCGTTCATCACTGCTACCATTCTCTGTCATCCTGATCTGTATCTTCCATTTATGGTTGAAGTGGATGCCTCAGCAGTTGGTGTTGGTGCTATCTTGTCTCAATAGGACCTCTGGGACAATAAGTTCCATCCATGTGCCTTCTTCTCACATAAATTTGCTGCTGCAGAGAGGAATTATGATGTAGGCAATCGGGAGTTGTTAGCCATCAAGTGGGCTTTTGAGGATTGGAGGCACTGGTTGGAATGAGCTAAACTTTCAGTCTTGACTGACCATAAGAACTTAACTTATATTGAAACTGCTAAGAGATTGAATGCCAGACAAGCACATTGGGCACTTTTCTTTACCTGTTTTAATTATGTTATTTCTTTAAGGTTTGGTTCCAGGAATGTCAAGGCAGACGCTCTTTCATGAACTTCCAACCCACTCAACCTACTACTCCTTCATTAAGAGACCATCATTCTGGCTGCTCATATTCATGTGGCCTTGACCATTTGGCTGATACTCTCCATTCCTGTCAGTCTAAAGCTCCTTCTGGAAAGCCGTTCGGGATTACTCTTTGTCCAGGAGAGATTTTGGAAAACAGTTCGTATGGACTATCATTCTGCTAAAGCCATTGGTCACCTGGGTATCTCCAAGACTGCTGAAATACTCTCCCGCTCAGTATGGTTGCAATCTTTATTCCATGATGCTCATGAATTTGTCATGGCCTGTGATGTTTGTCCCCATAATAAATCTCCTTGTACCACTCCTTCTGGCTTCCTTCTTCCCCTCTCAGTGCCATCTAAACCCTGGATTCATATTGCAATGGATTTTAATGTGGATCTACCATCTTCTTCTCGCTGTTTGGTCATTTGGACTGTTGTTGACCGTTTCAGTAAAATGGCTCATTTTATCCCACTCTCCAAACTAGCCTCTGCCAAAGAGTTATCTGTTTTGTCCATTCAACACATTTTCCGACTTCACTGATTGCCTGTGGACATTGTTTCAGATTGAGGAACTCAATTTGCTGCTCATTTTTGGAAAATCTTTTGTTCTTCTCTTGGCATCATCCTCAGCTTGTCTTCTGGATACCACCCTCAGTCTAATGGACAGACTAAATGGGTCAATCAGTCCTTTGAGCAAAACCTCTGGTGTTTTGTCGCCAAATATCATAATGATTGGGTTTCTCATTTACCATTGGCAGAATTTGCCTTCAATAACTCCTGTCATTCTTCTTCTACCATTTCTCCATTTTTTGCAATTCCGGAATGCATCCTAGAGCTAATTCTTTTGAAACCTTCTCTGTAAGCCAGTCTCCAGGCTCCATTTGTTTTGGAAGAAGGTTTGGCAGTGTCTTCTCAAAGCATCTTTTCATTCTAAAGCATTTACTGACAGACATCGCAAGCCATGCAAGTTCAAGGTTGGAGATCTGGTTTGGTTGTCTTCAAAATACATCAACATTTGTAAGCATTCACAGAAGCTGGGTCATAGATCTATTGGTCCCTTCAGAATCATATCTCAGATCAATCCTGTTGCCTTTTCGTTGAAGTTACATTTCATTGCTCTCTACTCAAACCAGTTTTTTCATCTGCCAGGATCAGTTCCAGATGTCCAGTTAGACCATCTCCTGTTCTCACCCAGGGTCATCAAGAATACGTCATGGAGAAGATTTTGGATTCCAGATTTTCATGGGAAGGTCTACAATTTTTGGTTCCTTGGAAAGGATACGGACCAGAGGAGCGTTCTTGGGTCTCCGAAAAATCTTTGCACATTCCTGCTTTGAAAAGAAGTTTTTTTGAGACTTTACCTGATAAACCTGGTTCTAGGGCTCTCTTAATGCCTCCTCAAGGCGGGGGGGGGTACTGTCACAAGCCGACAGTGGGCCTTATCTGACATTAGTGCTCCGGGTGGTTCTCTCAGGCCTGTTGCTAAGAGACCAGGAGGCAGAGTGGCTCACTCTCCTTCTTTTATGTATCTAATCTTTATTGGAATTTTTTTGACAACAGATGGATACATGGATGGGAAGGGGGAGAAGGAAAGGACAGAAGGCAAAAAGGGGAAGGGGGGAGAGGAGGTAAGAAAAGAAACTGCATCCAGACATAACTAAATCACAGAGAAGTAAAACCAAATACATAAAATCACAGGAAACAATTATAAATAGTGAGTCAATAAGGCGATTAGACATCCAAACAAATAATCTCTATAATACACAAACTTCCACACAGGAGGACCAATGATGTCTAGAGATAAAGTTAAGAGAGCAGTATGATTATAGCCCACGTGACATGGAATGAGGAGCATTGTGAAATGTTAACCAAGGGGACCAGGTAGAGGAGAAAAGAGTAGCTTTGTTATCAATTATGCTAGAAATAAACACCATTTGATGAGTGAGCCAAATAGCAGCTACAATTGATTTGACAGAGTGTTATGGTTACTTAGGGTACCCCGTGTAAACTACTAGAACTCAATGGATGAGTTCTTCTGCCATTAACAACTGCCCGCTGTTACTTAATTGTGTTCACCGGTACTTAGGCAGCCACCTGGACTTAAGCTCAGGGTAATAGAGTTTTATACAGATACCCTAGGAAGACCTGTGTAAATGTGACAGCTAAAGGGCCAGTGATCTAAGCACAGTAAGTCCAGCCAATGGAGCAGCTAGAGAGCCGGAGATGCAGCTGTGTGCTGGTGGTGTGGCTAGAGAGCTGGTGGTGTGATGCAACTTTGGGAGCTGAAGATGCGGCTGAGTGCCGGCAGTGTAGCTTGAGAGCTGGTGATGCAATGTGGCTTTGAGAGCCGGAAGTGTGACTGAGTGCCAGGGGTGTGATTTGAGAGCTAGCGATGTGATGCGGCTTTGAGAGCCAGAGGTGCGGCTGAGTGCAGGTGGTGTGGCTTGAGAGCCGGTGATATGATGTAGCTTTGAGAGCCATAGGTGCAGCTGAATGGCAGTAGTGTGGCTTGAGAGCTGGTGATATGATACGGCTTTGAGAGCCGGAGGTGCGGCTGAATGCTGGTAGTGTAGCTTGAGAGCCGGTGATATGATGCAACTTTGAGAGCTGAAGGTGTGGCTGAATGCCGGTAGTGTGGCTTGAGAACTGGTGATATGATGTGGATTTGAGAGCCACTTGAAATAACAGATTCTGGAACATTTATAGTCAATCCAGCAAGACTGGGAGATAAACACAGATAACGCGGAGTCTAGCAACAGGAACCAGAAGGGCATGTATGGAGATGCTATAGCCGACAAAGTCATGAGGACACTGCTTGTTATAAAAAGGAAGAGGAACTAATCAGATTAATGGATGATCATCCTATTTTCCCAGTAACCCGTGATGTTGTCCAACATGCAGGTTGCCTAGAAACTGATAGTGCAGTTCGCACATGGGAGGCAGAAGTAGTGGACAAGATGTCCTTAGTGTTAGAGAGTGACAAGTCGTGCCGGTGACTTGTAACAGTACCCCCATTGACAAGGGGTTAAGAAACCTCTAGAACCAGGTTTGTCAGGGAAATAATCAAAAAAGCTTTTCTTTAACCTGGGAGCATGTAAAGAGCTCTCCAGAACCCAAGACCTCTCCTCAGGACTGCAACCCTTCCAATGAATCATGAATTGTAGATGTCCTCGAGAGAACCTGAAATCTAGAATTTTCTCAATCATGAATTCCTGTTGTCCTTGAACTATGTTCGGAGGAGGTTTAACTGGACATCTGGACTTAAATTTTGAGGAGGAAAAGACTGGTTTCAATAAGAAATAATGAACAGTGTTATTAATATGCAGAGACTTAGGCAGTTTAATTCGGAAAGTGAAAGGATTAACCTGAGCATTGATCCGGAAAGGAGCAGTGAATCTGGGACCTAATTTTTGTGTGGGTTGTCGCAGTTTGATATTCTTCATAGCCAGACAAACCCAATCACAAAACTTGAATCCAAAGGGTCTCCAAAGTTTGTCTGCAAGGTTCTTGGAGCATATAGAAGTTTTAAGGAGACACTGGTGAACCTTGTTCCATATGGAACGCAGCTGGGCCACCGAGGATGGAGATGTAGACCAACTGGTATTGGACTCGAAGGCATTGGCTCTGGGATGTTGTCCAGTGGCACAGTAGAACTGAAATACTGAGGATGCAGAATGACATGAGTTATTAAAGGCAAACTCTGCCAAAGGCAAATGAGCAACCCAATCATTATGACATTTAGAGACAAAACAACAGAGATATTGCTCCAGTGTCTGATTGGCTCATTCTGTCTGCCTGTTGGACTGCAGGTGATAACTAGAGGACAGAATAAGACAAATCCCTAATGAGGAACAAAAATTATTCCAGAATTGGGCAAGGAACTGTGGACCTCATTCAGAGTCAGTCGAAGTGACAGCACGGTCGTACGGGAAAAGGGGCCGGATATGCAAATGATTCCCTCGCAAGTTGCGTCCCTAAGTTTGGATCGGTAGCTGGCCGACCAAGGGGAGGAAGCGGCTGGAATTAAAAAAAATACGCCCCTTTCTCGTACGCATTGCACGTCTTCTCCGGGCATATAAGGATTTATCAAGACCATCGGGAACCATCGGAACTGGTCGTAGAGCTTAAGGTTGACCATACCCTCTCTTAAGCTCTACGATCATGTCAGTGTAAAAACCTCCCATGTCACATGTGCCATGATGCTACTTTGTTAATTATGCACTCCCATAAACCATATGCACTCCCATAAAACGCTGTTCGCATAATTAGGCACGCCTGTGTTCGGATCTCAACTCCCCCGTTTTCAAGCACCTTCCCCTGTTACCACCCACACACGCCTCAATCTGTCACTCAAACTATCGACCTGGCTGTGTTCAAGGAGAGTGAAATTTATGATCATAGCGGCTAGTTTGCGCACGTGCATTGCGAACCTTACGCATGCGCAGTATAGCGAACATCGGTGGCATACGACCGTGCGGCTGCTTCGACCGACTCTGAATGAGGTCCTGTGTTCCCCGGTCGGACACAATATCTGAAGGTAAACTGTGAAGACGAAAAATATGTTGGAGAAACAAGACAGAAAGTTCCTTGGCAGTGGGAAGTTTAAGCAGAAGAATGAAATGTGTAATTTTGCTGAAGCTATTTACCACAGTCCAAATAACAGAACATCGAGAAGACATAAGGGGATCAACAATGAAGTCCATGGCGATGTGTCCATGGTCTTTTGGGTATGGATAATGGTAGTAGGAAGCCAGGAGGAGCTACCTGTGGAGTTTTATTCTGAGCACAGGTGTCACAGGTGAGAACAAACTCACGGGCATCTCTAGACAACAAAGGCTACCATACTGAGCAGGAAAGTAATTCCATCATCTTGGAAATGCCCGGATGAAAAATGGCCTTTCGGGAGTGGAACTCCAACAGGACTGCTTCTCGAAGTCTGTCAGAAATGAACAATAGTCAGGAAGGCTTTTTTGGGTGGAGCTTCTGATTGATAAGTTTGAAGAGAATCAGCCAAACAACAGCCAGATGGATACGAGAAGTGGGATCAATAGGTTCATCCGAGACTACAGTGTGTTAGGCAGGTAAAAACTCCTGGCAAGAGCATCCGCCTTGATATTCTTTTGATAAAACCCCTGTGAGAGTGGAGAAACATGTCAAGGGATTGTAACTATTACTGCATCCATTCCTGTTTGGAATTTGAGACCGCATCAGCATTCACATTAAGCCGCTAGCAGCCGTAATCAGCCACCACCCAGCATATTGAACCATCTGGAGTCAGGAGCCTGCCAGAGCAGATGAACTTCCCGGGTGTTTGTGCTGATGGTGAGCGGTACAGTGCAAGCACGAACACCGGAATGCAGCACATTGTGTCCCCTGACTGTAGCAAGCACCGCGGATCAAATTGCCGGAGTCCCCTTTCCCACTGTAGATCCAATTGACGGCGAGTAGCTACTTTTGTTCCATTCAATCATTGGAGTACATTACATTTGCTACTTTTATTAAAGCTGCTTCATTCATTCACTAAGAGCCCCATGGGACATCATTTGGAATTCCCATTCAGTTAGTTACTGGGAAGCGGTGAGTGCTTCACATCCATAGACACTCTGCTGACCTCCTTCCCTTATTTTTTCCCCTTCCACCATTGGGGATATCAATCCATTTACTATTGTTACAAATGCTGATTTATGGACATTAGTGTACATGAGTTTAATCACACTATTTATGCATTTCATGTAATAATATTCTGTCCTATTGTATTGTGCTGGTATTAATTTTAATTCAGGAACTGCAGTTCTAGTTTACATGTATTAATAAATTGTTATAATTTTTATCAACCATCTAATTGAATTGTTTTTGTGAACACAAGTGCAGACATATATTTTTTGTCTATTTCTATTTTGTTGAGAGGAAATTTGGCAGTTTCCTCTGTATGTCAGATGCTGTGTTACCACTGAGATCCCTAAAGGAATAAGTGCTCCACTGACTTTTGAATTGATATTCTTCGACCCTGGATGAAAAGAGATGATAGCATTGAAATGGGTGAAAAATAAGGCCCAACTTGCCTGCCTGAAATTGAGTCATTTCCCTGTCTTGATGTATGCCAAGTTTTTATGATCAGTAAGAACAGTGATCTGAAACTTGGCCCCCTCTAATTAGTGTCTCCAGTCCTCAAAAGCCCATTTGATTGCCAGTAACTCACGATTTCCCACATTGTAGTTCCTGTCAGCAGAAGCAAATTTCCGGGAGAAAAAAGCACATGGATGCAGTTTATTGTCTTGAGGAGCTTTCTGGGATAATATGGCTCCAGCTCAAACTTCTGAGGCATCAACTTCAATAATAAATGGTAGTTCCGGAGTAGGGTGATGAAGAACTGGGGAATTCGTAACAGCTACTATCAGGGTTTCAAAAGTTTGCACGGAATTAGGAGGCCAGTTGATAGTGTCAGCTCCCTTTTTGTCCAATTCAACTATCGGAGCCAAGATGGTAGCAAAAGAATTGACGACTCTCCTATAATAATTGGTGAACCTGAGAAAGTGTTGAATGGCTTTTAAAATTGTGGGCTATAACCAATCCAGGATAGCTTTGACCTTACTCAGGTCCATGGAGAAACCCTGAGAGGAAATTATATATCCCAGGAACGAAACCTCTGTGAGTTCAAATTCACATTTCTTGAGTTTGGCGAACAGATGGTTTTCATGCAGCTTCTGCAATACCCGCCTGACATGAAGACGATGTGAATCCAGAGATTGAGAAAATATCAAGATATCAACCAGATAAACAACAGCAAAATCACCCAAGAATTCCCAAAGGACATCCTTAATAAAATCCTGAAAGACAGCAGGAGCATTCGAAAGCCCGAATGGCATGACCAGGTACTCATAATGGCTAGAATGAGTATTAAAAACTGTCTTCCATTCATCTCCTCTCCAGATCAAGTTATAGGCTCCCCAGAGGTCGATCTTGGAGAAGATGGTTGCCTCATATAGTTGATCAAACAGAACGTAAATTAAAGGCAAAGGATAGGAATTTTTGACTGTTATGTTGTTTAGTCCCCTGTAATCGATAAGGTCTGCATGACCCATCTTTCTTTAAAAAAAAAAAATCCCACCCCGCTGGTGACTTGGAAGGGTGGATGAACCCCTAGGTCAATGCATCTTGGATATATTCTTCCATGGCCTTACTCTCTGGAATAGACAAGGCATATAAATGTCCTTTAGGAATCTTAGCGCCCGGGACCAGGTTGATGGCACAATCGTAAGATCGATGAGGTGGAAGGACGTTGACCTCTTGTTTAGAGAAAACATCAGAGAAATCAGAGTATTGAGGAGGAAGCATGGAATACAGTTCCAAAGCAGATGGTTTAACACCCCAACAGGTATAGAGAGGCACTGAGAAAAACATCTGGAGCTCCACCTGGTGATTTCACCGGTCTCCCTGTTAATAATGGGATTATGCACCCTGAGTCAGGGAATACCCAGGACAATAGTGTATGAGAAGGAAGGAGATCTCTTCAGAATGTAACAGACCAACAGAAAGATGGATGGGCGGTGTCTGAGAAGTAACAAATCCATTAGGGAAGATCTGACCATCTAAACCGCAAATGGAAATTGAGTGATTCAGAGGAGAAGCAGGTATTCCCAGGG
This sequence comes from Taudactylus pleione, assembly GCA_031769625.1. NCBI lineage: Eukaryota > Metazoa > Chordata > Amphibia > Anura > Myobatrachidae > Taudactylus > Taudactylus pleione. Next base: position 8,060,320 of record JAUIMM010000175.1, read on the forward strand.
TCTGAAAGAAGGAAAGGTCCATGAAAATCCCAGCCGCACCACTGTCAAGAAATGCGATGGTAGAAAATGTATTTCCAGAGATCTGAAGAAGTGCAGGAACTGGAACAGAATCTGTCAGGGAAACTGAAGCGAGGCATAAATGTAATTTCCAATGAACACTTAGGCCTTCCACTTGTTTGGACAGTTATTAACTGAGTGTCCTCTGCACACCACAGTACATACAAAGACCAAGAGAATGCCTTCTACGTTTCCCCTCAGGGGCAGACAAAATCTGCATAGGTTCTTCTGTTTCAGGAGGAAGTCCCAGAGGAGACCCTTGGAGACCTAGTGGGAAGAACTTTCTCAAGTCCGCATTCACGGAGATGCTGATCGATACGAATCACTAAGTGCATAAGATCATCCAGTGTTTCTGATAAAGAGTGCTGAACCAAGATATCCTTGATAGATTTGGACAGCCCCAGATGGAACTGGCTACAAAGAACAGGATCATTCCAACCAGAGTCCACTGCACATCTACAAAATTCAGTGCAGTAGTCTTCTGTGGCTTACAAGCCACAAAGACTGACCTCTGCCATAGCAACCTTATCTGGATCATCATAGAGGAGACCCAGTGCTTTGAAAAAGGCCTCAATGGAAAGAAGGGCACTATGAGTGGAAGGTAACCAGAAAGCCCAGGTCTGAGGATCTCCTTGACAAAGTGAAATGACTAAACCAAAATGTGCCTCGGTGCCGGAGGAAATGGGGTGTAAAAAAAGGGTTTACAACTTTCTCAAAAATTAAGAAACTCTTTGCGATTGCCCGAGAATCGGTCAGGGAGATGCTTCATAGGTTCCTTGACACTCATCTGAGCTGGAGTGGAATGAACATCTTCTACCCTGAGGGAGAGCTCCTGCACCTTCTGTGTAAAAATTTTAATCTGGCCCACCAGAAACTGAGCGGGATTCTGTGAAGGCTCCATTTGTGTCACTGCTTTTTTTGGCCAGCTATAATGTTATGGTTACCTAGGGTACCCCATGTAAACCCCTAGAACTCAATATACAAGGTCTTCCACCACTAACAACTGCCCGCTGTTCCCTTAGAACTAATTACATTCACTGGTACTTAGGCGGCACCTGGACTTAAACTTGGGGTAATAGAGGTTTACACAGATCCCCTAGGAAGACTGGAGTAGATTTGACAGTTTAAAGGCTGGTGATCTAAGCATAGTAAGTCCAGCCAGTGAAGCAGTTAGAAGCTGGAGATGCAGCTGTGTGTTGGTGGTGTAGCTAGAGAGCTGGTGGTGTGATGTGGCTTCGGGAGCCAAAGATGCGGCTGAGTGCCGATAGTGTGGTTTAAGAGCTGGTGATGCAATGCAGCTTTGAGAGCCGGAAGTGTGGCTAAGTGCTTTTGGTGTGACTTGAGAGCCGGTGATGTGATACAGCTTTGAGAGACAGAGGTGTGGCTGAATGCCAATGGCGTGGTTTGAGAGAGCCGGTGGTGTGGCTTGAGAGCTGGTGATGTGATGCAGCTTTGAGAGTTGGAGGTGCGGCCGGATGCCAGTATTGTGGCTTGAGAGCCGGTGATATGATGCGGCTTTGAGAGCTGTTGGTGCAGCTGAATGCCGGTAGTGTGGCTTGAGAACTGGTAGTATGATGCAACTTTGAGATCCGAAAGTGCAGCTGAATGCTAGTAGTGTGACTTGAGAGCCGGTTATATGATGCAGCTATGAGAGCCAGAGGTGCGGCTGAATGCCAATGGCGTGGTTTGAGAGACGGTGATAGGATGCTGCTTTGAGATCCGGGAAGCACTTGTAGACCATGCAGCAAGGCTGGGAGATAAACACAGATAATGCTGAGTCATCAGGAACCGGAAGGGCACATACGGAGACGCTATAGCTGGCAAAGTCATGAAGACACTGTTTGGTATAAAAAGGATGAGGAACCAATCAGATTAATGGATGATCATCCTATATTCCCAGTAACCTGAGACATCGTCCAGCATCCAAGTTGCTTAGAAACCAGTAGTGCAGTTTGTACACAGGAGGCAGAAGTAGTGGACACGATGTCCACAGTGTCGGAGATTGACAAGTTGTGCTGGCAAATTGTAACACAGAGGGAGGAAAAGGAGGCTTCAAATAAAATGCTATTTGGCATTTGACAGCATTCAGCATATGCCAAAAGAGTTTCTGAAATGGTTTGGGCACTCCTGCAATAGATGTAGGCAAAAGAGAATAAGAAGGGGAGGCAGGCATAGTGACCTTGGTGATCTGGAAAATAAAGCGATGAATCTTAGCCCAAATGGGGAATAATTTTGGACAGGACCAAAATATGTGGAGTAGGGAACCTACCTCCCCACAGCTCCACCAATACAAGTCATAAGCGGAAGGGTAAATTTTATGTAATCATAGAGGGACCATGTAACATCGCAGGAACATCTTAAGGGAGTTTTCCTGATGTCAAACTGAAGTAGCAGAAGAATCTAAGTTTGATCTAATATTTTCCCATTCCTCAACTCCCAAGGTTTCCCCGTGTCACGTTCCCAGATCTCCTCAAGATGAGCCAAAGGAGGGGCATTATGAGAAAGTAAATAGTGATAAATAGTGGAGAGCAAGCCTTTAGCCAGGGAGCAAAGAGAGCAGAGCGATTCCAAAGTAGATCTCAATTTAAGACTACCAGGAGGATAAATTGAAGTATAAAAGCTGCGCAGCTGAATCTATTGATAGAAGCCAAGGGGTGGAATCTCCAGTCTATCACAGATTTCGTGGAAAGAAGGAAAGCAGCATAAAGGGGCGATGTCAGTTAAAAATAGAGGTCCCTGTTTTATCCAATAATGATAAGCCCTATGACTATACATCCAGGGGTAAAGTCTGGATTATCCCACAATGGACAAAGGGATGGAGGGGAAGATAAAAGACAGAAAGAAGCTGTGGTCCTATCCCAGATAGAAACCGTGAAAGCAATAGTAGGAAACTTTAATGCTGAAGTATTGCTATTAGAGCGAGGGGCCCACAATAAAGATGAAATTGAAACAAACTGAACTAACTCAGATTCGAGCTGGACGGATCTACAAGCAGCAGGATATGATTGCCATAGTACTCTCTGAGCAAGATGAGTAGCGAAAAAATACATCCTAAGATTTGGAACATCCAAACCGCCTTTTCTAGCAGGACTATGCAAGATTTTCAGATGAACTTTAGGGGTAAATTGACTAAGAATCGAGATTAGTCAAGATGTTAATCTCAGGTGATTTTAGGGTTGATTTTCATCTTGCAAATTTACTAAAGGTAAAGTTGGGTGAGATAGAGAGAGATTGCTCTCTTCTCACTCGTAAAACTCGGGGTAGATAGCGAACTCGAATCAACTCACCATCGGCCAAATCAGAAGTACTTTTCACCTAACATATACATCTCTCAAATTTACCAAGAATTGGGATGACAAGCTTGGGTGAGATGACAGTAAACTCTCTGCCCAAATCACTTTTCAAACTCTCCATCTCCTGAGCTGCAAGTTAGCCTGAAACATACACAAATCATTGTGATTTGTTTATATTTCTGCCTTTAATTAGTTAAAAACAGGTTAAATTATTTAAAAGAAAATGATGTGGGGTATCCCCCCAAAAGCATAACCAGCCCTGGACTTGTCAGCCTGTGCTGGTACCTAAAATTATGGGGGAACAAACGAGTAGGGTTCCACCGTAATTTAGGTACCAGCACCAGGCTGTAGGGCCAGTCCTGGTTTTAAATATAGGGGGGGGAATTGCATAGGGGTCCCCCTATATTTAAAACCAGCACTGGACCCAAAAAGACCGTGGTCTAATGCCACAGGCTTTGGCTGGTTCTACGTGGGTCCCAGCCAATTAGTGGCCACTACATGTAAAGCAGCCGCTGATTGGCTAGTGGCCCATGAGAAAATTCAGATGATTTTGGTCATCTTTCATTTTACGAGGTGTAAGTATATGTAACAGGATATACTAATATCTGTTCGGCTTGGTTCTAGTAAGTCGTTTTTTTGTTTTAATAAGATCGTGAATGCTACGGGGAGTAGCACCAGGATCTAGGTGAGTATATGATATTTTTTGCATGCCATGCACATGGATTTCTACTTGGGACAAGTAGACAGACCGGCTGGTACAGGTAAGTATGTGTGATTGAGGTATGTGTGTATTAAACTTGTACTATCTAAGAGGTGTGTGTTATGTCTTTAGTTAACTATATATTTTACATTAGAGGTACAGGTGCCGGCCACCTGCTGGCACTTGTAGTTCCACAAGTGTCAAATAGTAGGCTTGCTGGCACCTGTAGTTCCACTGTAAAATACAATAGTTTTCTTTAATTTTACACATTATTACCCCTGTACCCACAGCACAGGGGTGCGGGGAAGAGCCCCGGGCTTCAGACCAAGCCTGGGCTTTCAGGAGAGGGGGGAACACATTTTTAGAGGGTCCCCACCTCCCCTGAGATCCCCGGCTTGGCCTGACCGACTTGGGGTGATAATGCTTTGGCCCTGGAGACTTCGTAATAGGGTCTCCTGGCTGTGGCATTACTCCCTAGTCATTTTGTGTCCAGTGCTGCTTTTAAATATAGGGAAATCCCTACACAATTTTTCCCCCAATATATTTAAAACCAGGACTGACCCTGCAGCTAGGGGCTGGTACCTAAATTAAGGTACTTGTTTTGTTCCCCGTTATTTTAGGTACCAGGACAGGCTGACAAGTCCGGGGCTGGTTAGGCTTTTGGGGGGGGACCCTACGTCATTTTATTAAAATAATTTAACCCATTTTTTCAGGAAAAAGACACCAATCAGCTTACACATATCTCACTGATATATGCAGGCTGCTTGCTAGGGAGAGTTAGGCAGAGAGAAAACTGCAATCTCGGGTAAGTAATCTGCAAAACGAGATACTCGGGGAGATGTCTCATTCTGCTTCACCATCGGCCATCTCGATTTGCCTCACATCACCTGTTGGTAAATTTGAGAGATAAAAAGTGAATAAATCACCCGAGTTTTGGCGAGTTCAAGTGAGATTAATCTCTTTGAAAATCGGGACGATCTCAAATCTTAGTAAATTTACCCCTAGGTATTCTGGACGTCCAAAGAAAATGAGAGCACTTTCGCTGAAGACCAAGAAGAACAGCCAACAGAATATTCACTGTAACTGCTTGAAAAACATATAATAATTGGGGGGAAAATAACCATTTTCAATGCATTGGCCTGATCGGTCCAAGATATGATTTGGGAACACCAAGTCTGCAGATCTCTAGTGATGTTGCTAAAAAGCTCTGGGTAATTTGCTTTAAGTACTTGTGAGTAGTATTTAGTTAGGTAAATCCCTAGATATTTAAGGTGAGATTGATTCCAAATAAATTTAAAGTTTTGTTGCAGAGTTGACTGGAGAGAGTCAGGGAGGCCAAGGTCAAGAACTTCATTTTAAGAGGTGTTGACTTTGGAATTGGAAAGATCGGCAAAGTCCCTAAGAACTTTAAACAAATTAGGCAGGGAAATAAGAGGCCTCGCAAGCATTAACAGGATATAATTTGCATACAATTACATTTTATATTCAAAAGAACCTATGTGAACCCCTAAAATGTCATAGGTATTGCGTATTTTGGCAGCTAAAGGTGCAATCATGTTGGTGAAAATTAAAGGTGACAGGGGACAACCCTATCTAGTGCCATTCTTGATGTAGAAAGGTGGGGTTGTTAAGCAATTAACTAATACAGAGGCCGGGGGAGATTTATATATTGACTGAATACCAGTAAAAAAACAGCCTGAGAAACCAAAATATCTTAGGGTACAATCCATGAACACCCAGGAGACCCAGTCAAATGCCTTCTCTGCATCTAGTCCCATCACCAGAGCGGGAGTGTTTGAAATGTTAACATAATGAATAACATGTTATCCAGAGCCTGGCAACCAGGAATGAAACCCACCTGATCTGGGTGGATTAGGGACGGGATCACTCCAGCTAATATATTATCCAAAATTTTAGCAAAAAGTTTGAGATCTGAATTCAAGAGTGAAATCGGCCTGTTATTATCACATTCAGTATGATCCCTACCAGGCTTTGGAACAACAACTATTTCCGCTCTGGTGGTGGGACTATCAAAGGGAACCCCAGAAAGAACAGCATTAAACAGGACTTAAGGAAAGGGAGAAGGATTGGCCAACATTTTTTATAATAAATTGCGGGGAGACCATCAGGGCCAGGGGGCGAAGAATTTTTTAGAGACTTAATAATCGATTCAATTTCCTCAGAGGAAATAGGCAAATTAAGAATCTCCCTCTGGGACTCAGATAAAGCCAGTAAAGAGCAGGACTGAAGAAATTCATCAATTTTAGGGACACTAGAGGTATTTGAGGAATTATAAGGAAGATCATAAAGACTCTGGTAAAAATCTTTAAATCTACAAGCGATTTTAGAAGGATCATATGTAAGTTTCTGTTGATCCTCTTTAATTGCCAAGATTCTATTGCACTGCCTCCGTGCTCGCAATCTCAAAGCTAACAGAGAGTCCGCCTTGTCTCCTTTATTGTAAAAGCGGTGTTGCAACCATCGAAGAGTCATGGCTGCCTTAGCTGATAAGATCTGATGGAGCTGGCCTTTCAACGACAGAAGCTTCCTATAAATGGAACACCTAAGAGAATGCTGATGTTTAGCAGTCAGGTCTACTATCTATCTCTCCAGGTCCACCACCTCCTGACAATCTTTTAACTTTTAAGCTTTGGCTAAAGAGATTAAATGACCCCAAATTGTGGATTTGTGAGCTTCCCTGACTACTGCCTGAGAAATTTCCACAGACTGATTAAAAAAAAGGAATTATTCTAGGACTTTAATAGTGCTGAGGACATGGTCCTTGTTTAGGAGGAGAGAGGAGTTAAGACACCAGCAGAAAGAAGAGGAGGGAGTAGAGATAGCCAGGATAGAAATGGACACTGAGAGATGGTCTGACCAAGACATGGGGGAAATCCACGCATGGGACATGCCTTGAAGAGCAAGCAAATTTTGCAAAAATATATTGATTCTCGAGTGCAAATTATGGGGTGGAGAAAAATGGGTATAGATCCGTTCACAAGGGTAGAGAACCCTTCAAGCATCATAAAGACCAAACTGAGAAATCATCTCAGCTAATCATTTTGACCCCCGAACAGTGGATGGACTCAGTTTCTGTGATGGCGTACAATCCCAGTGAATGTCAGGAACAGCATTGAAATCACCTCCTATAATCACCCGGCCCCAGGCTAATTTTTGCAGAAGGGCACCCTGTTCTCCATTAGGGGAGTACAGAGAGGCAAAAGTCATGTAAGAATCGGCTACCTCAACTAACAGAGTATTGAATCCCTCTCTTTTTTACCTCTGTTGAGTCTCTGCTCAGATGCCGGTTTTAGCATTCATTACATGGCTTCCAGTTGTGTGTGTTCTAGTCTCTCCTATCTAGCGTGTATCATGCCTTTCACTACCATACTGTGGCATCTGAGTGGACTTTTGTTATTTCATCACAGCTGTCTCAGCTGCACTGCTGCGTCTGACTGGACGATTCGTTACCAACTTCACTACTGTTTCAGTCGCACTGCTGCATCTAAGTGGACTTTAGTTACTACAGCATGGCTGTCTCAGTTGCTTCCCAACCAAGTACACATCAGCCCTCAAGGTTGCAACTTGGCCACAAGGCCACATCCCAGCCAAGTATATATCACCCCTCAAGGCTGAAATTTGGCCAAAAGGCAACATCCCAGCCAAGTACACATCAGCCCTCAAGGCTGCAACTTGGCCACAAGGCCACATCCCAGCACGTACATATCAGCCCTCAAGGCTGCAACTTGGCAATAAGGCCACATCCCAGCCAAGTACGCATCAACCCTCAAGGCTGCAACTTGGCCACAATGCCACATCCCAGCCAAGCTCATATCAGCCCTCAAGGCTGCAACTTGGCCACAAAGCCAAATTCCAGCCAAGTACACATCAGCCCTCAAGGCTGCAACTTGACCACAAACCCACAACTCCAGCCAAGTACACATCAGCCCTCAAGGCTGCAACTTGGCCATAAGGCCACATCCCAGCCAAGTACGCATCAACCCTCAAGGCTGCAACTTGGCCAAAAGGCCACATCCCAGCCAAGTTCATATCAGCCCTCAAGGCTGCAACTTGGCCACAAAGCCAAATTCCAGCCAAGTACACATCAGCCCTCAAGGCTGCAACTTGACCACAAACCCACAACTCCAGCCAAGTACACATCAGCTCTCAAGGCTGCAACTTGGCCATCAGGCCACACTCCTGTCAAGTACACTCCAGTCATCAAAGCTTCTTATTGACTCCTCATCAATCGATTCCTCAAAGCTTCTTTATCAAATGACTCCTCAAAACTTCTTTATCAATAGACTCCTCAAAGCTTCTTTATCATTCAATTCACACATCTTATGAAGAACTTTATATTTCTGATAAATAACTACTACTGTAAATCTTCCCAGTGAATCATAACAGTCACACATGCATTGCTACAGTTTGTTTCTTATTTTGCCAAGACCTGGGGATGCTACGTAGACCAGCACAAGGACAAAGGTGGGTATAGAATTTTCTTTAGAGATACACCCATTGGATTACTACTGGTCAAGGGGTCAGATCATCTGGCAGCAAGTAAGTATATATGAGTGTGGTAGGTGTATGTAATAAAATTGTACTTACTGTGGTGTGTGTGTCTTGTGGTCATTTAACTATATTTTTTTACAGCGGGGGTAAGGGTGCCGGCTGCCTGCTAGTACTTGTAGTTCCACAAGTGCCGAAGGGCTGGCATGCTGGCACCTATAGTTCCACTGTAAAAAACAATAGTTTCAATCTATTTTAACTACTTTTATCTCCGTACCAACAGCCCAGGGGTGCGGGGAAGAGCTTTGGGCTTCAGCCTAAGCTTGGGGTGCTCAGGAGAAGGGGGACCCCATTATTAGGAGGTTTCCACCTCCTCTGAGTTCCAAGCTTGGGCTGACCTGCTTGGTGGTGATAATGCTTTGGCTGGGGAGACCCAGTGAAAGGGTCCCCTTGCAGTGGCATTACACCCTGGCCAGATATGCATCCAGTGCTGGTTTTAAAAATAGGGGGATGGTTACAAAACTTTGTTCCTCCTATTTTTAAAACCAGGACAGGCTCAGCCTCCCAGTACTGGTTCCAAAAATATGGGGTAACCCTATTCATATTTCCCCCCGTATTTTTAGGAACCAGGACTGGGTGAGCAGTTCGGGGCTGGTTATACTTTTTTGGGGGGGCCCTACGTAATTTTTTTTACATTTAACCTTTTTTTGATAGGTATAACACACAAGCAGCCTTCACATACAGTATATCACTGATATGTGCAGGCTGCTTGTTCACCAGAATTTGGCTAAGAGAAGACACTGCAAACTTGGGTGAGAAATCTCGATCTGCTTCACCATTGGCCAACTGGATCTCAGCTAGACTCACTTCTTAGTAAATTTGAGAGTTTCTGAAGCTTCAAATCACCTGAGTTTTGGCAATGCAAATCGAGTTAAAAAAACAAACAAACTCGATCAGATTTAATTCTTAGTAAATTTACCCCTAAAAGTAGGTAAGTATGCACTACCCTAACATGGAGCATGCACAGGTACAGTATTACATTTTTTTTAATAAACTAGTCTAGTTATCCACTGGCTGCAAACGGCAAATGGCCAGAACTAAAGACTATGCCTATGATGGACATCTGCCCAGGGGCTGGAACTAGCACAGTGTCAGAATCCCTGAACATGAATCTGTTCTCATCTGTGGGCATTTTCATACTAATACTATTTTTATTCAACTGAACAGCCTGTTCATTCAGGCCCAGCAACAGTGGAGTACAAGGGGTACACCCGTGCGGGGCCCTGAGGTTCTGAGGGGCCCTGAGGGCTCAGTGGCACAAAGAACATACGCCATGGGTCTGCATGTAATAGGAGATAACAAATTCACCACCCCGCTGGCCACCCATCTGGCACACATTACTAGGGAAGCAAAAAAAGAAAACCTTATTATCACCCCCGTCAATCCCCCAAAGGTATCCCTGGCAGCCCTGTCACTGTGTGGACGCAACACTGTCGCAGTGGTGCACACTGCATCTTGACATCACTGTACATGAGTCTTCACATTTGCGCCGGTCCTCCCTGGGCGATCTATTGTCCATCCACCGAGGAGCAGGGAGGCCAGGTACTGGAACCAACCACCACCGAGCAGAAAGGCCAGCACACTAGTTCAAGCTATGCCAGCAGTTCTGCACTTCCACTGTCCCACGGATGTGTGCAGAGGTAAGTGACATTCATGAGGGACAAGTGTTTTTATTTTATATAAGATTGGTATTGACAAAGTGCCCATTTTTCTAAAGTTACATTAAGCTCCAGTTTTCATACATATATATATATATATATATATATATATATATATATATATATATATCAATATATCTATCTATTCCACATATATCTATCTGCCTACCTATATATTTACAGTATCAGTCAAAAGTTTGGAGTTTATTTATATTATTTTCAACATAATAGATTAATACTGAAGACATCAAAACTATGAAAGAACATATATGGAATTATGTTGTAAACAAAAAAGTGTTAAACAAATTAAAATATGTTTTATATTTTAGATTCCTCAAAGTAGCCCCCTTTTGCTTGGATGACAGCTTTGCACACTGTTGGCATTCTCTCAATCAGTTTCATGAGGTAGTTTCCTGGAATGGTTTTCCAACAGTCTTGAAGGAGTTCCCAGAGGTGCTGAGCACTAGTTGGCTGCTTTTCCTTCACTCTGCGGTCCAACTCATCCCAAACCAGCTCAATTGGGTTTAGGTTCGGTGATTGTGGAGGCCAGGTCATCTGACGCAGCACTCCATCACTTTCCTTCTTGGTCAAGTAGCCCTTACATAGCCTGGAGGTGTGTTTGGGGTCAATGTCTTGAAAAACAAATCATGGTCCCAGTAAGCACAAACCAGATGATGGCATGGCGCTGCAGAATGCTGTGGTAGACATGCTGGTTAAGTGTGCCTTGAATTTTGAATAAATCACCAACAGTGTCACCAGCAAAGCACCCCCACACCATAACACCTCCTTCTCCATGCTTCACAGTGGGAACTACACAGCCCTGTGTTCATTTATATTGTTATCTGCAGGATGGTTATTCTGTTTCTGTGTGTGTTCTATTGTGTTTATTTCTATTTGTTTTAGTTACTTTGTTATTTCTAAATGTACTTGATTATCTATTTTATTTTTTGTGTGGCTTGGTAATTTGAAAATCTTGGTCAGTGTGGCGCGAGTTGAAAATCATTGGCGTAATGGGAAGGGAGGGCACCATGAGGTTTTAAAATTCAGCTCTGACAAAAAAAGAGCTGGACAGGACAGATATTTGATTGGGAATTTATATCTGCAGAAATATTTCCTATCCCAATAATGTACATGACTGCTGGGCAATACAAACAGGTGAATATTTTTTTTAGATGACATTGCACTATAGTCAAATTCTAATGCAGCTGTTTTTTTAAAACCTGCTATCATATGGAAATACAGTACTTACTAAAAGAGACAAATACAAATACAATTTGATTTGTGTCAAGCTCACATTGCAGAACTGATAATAAAAATTAGAGTCCAAATAGTTCTGATTCTAATTTTACAGCCACTAGGTGGAGGCAGATATCTTTCTGATGTAGATATTTTTTATACATATATATGGTGTTTGACTTCACAGGCCAACATTTCAGGAAAATGTCTCACATCCTTATACTAAATACTGAAACTTAAAAAATAAACATGAATCTGAGTTGCACACAGTCATGCATGCCGCAGCTTGTACTGGTGGTCGCCCAGCTGCGAGATTACGCAAGTGGTGCTACAAACTGCTTCCCTTCTGTGCATTCATGTGTCCAAATGTGCAAGGACTGAGACACCCACTTTCAGCAGCAGTGCATGCTGTAATACTGATTGGTGCATCCTCAGATGTCACCATTAGTCGCACCATCGAAAACTGCACCAAACCCATAGCAGGTGCTCCTATGTCTATGGCTCAGCTTCTGTGAATGCAGTTGCTTCCATTGAGAAACCAGCGATACTCCCATACCACACCTATTGCATGGACAATTTTTATGTGCACTACTAAACACCATCCAATCATCGCCCATGATTTTTCTACAACATTTCTGATATGCTCTGTCAGAGGTGGCTCCAGAGCTGGGGCTGCAGCACAGTTCAAAATTCAAACAGCCGCTTCATGACTGAGTTGCTGTTGTTCCTAAACACTTCCACTTTCTAATAATATCACTTACAGTTAACCATGGAATATCCATCAGGGATGACTTCAAGTGTGGAATATCCCAGCAGTGACTTCAAGTGTGGTACTGTGGTGGCATCCTACCACACTACCACACTTGAAGTCACTGAGCTCTTCATCACAAATGTTTGCAAATGGAGACTGCATGGCTGGGTGCTTGATTTTATACACCTGTGGCAATGGGTCTGATTACAACTCAATTCAATAATTAACAGGTGTGGTCAAATACTTTTGTATCAAAACCAGGGGTGCATATACCAGTAGAAAATACAAGGAGCTGGTATAGAGCGCCTACTGTGCTTATATAGCTTATTATAAAGTGCTAACAATATAAAGTGATATCGTGCAATAAAAGTGCTAATGCAAGGATAGTAATATCAAATTATCATTATCCTCAAATATTTATGCAATTTGTTATATATAAAGTATAACTTATAAAATAACAACGGTCTATATGACTAAAGTGCTATTGCAGAGATCCTTCAAGGATCATAAACTGAATTAACAATCATAACATTCCATAAACATGTGCAAAAAATGCATAAATAATTTAAAATGTGAATCAATAAAAGTGCAAAAATTCATTTAAAATAACATAAATTAGTTTTAATCAGACACAACAATAGATATCCTCCTACATGAAGGATAAATGACATAAAAACACATAAAACCAAGGACAAAAATGTGTATATATAAAAAAGGACTATAGATTTATCAGAATAAATAGGAATAAAAATCGTAGCTTATCTGATAAAAATGGCAAGTTCATGAATGGAAAGATAATAGCAGCCTCCAACGCGTTTCGTCCGTATCCTGGACTTCTTCAAGGGATATTTTAGCTCCTGTGGGGTATCCAATATTTATACCCCCTCTAATAATGACAAACAAGAATTGAAAGAGCTCCTTAGTGACATCACTTCCGGTTTTCTAAACAGTTCCTCTCTATTAAAGTGGAGTAACCACTTAGAATCACATTAGGCCATTTCCTTTATTAAAACATTGTTAAATTGGAAGTCTGTTTCCTAAATATAAATTATTTGCTAGCATATTACTCCTTCCTTGCTGTGTATCGCGTCGCGTCACTTCCGCCCTTGTTATTCGTGCATCGCGGTCCTTCCGCCCTTACTTGAGCAGTTCACTACATCACTTCCTCCTCCGTTGTCAACGTCCCCATTGCGCGCTATGCCTCCTCCTTCCTTGTGCAGGATAGGACCTTTTATCCACTCGTCCGCCCGTCACGTGTGTCACGTCCAGCGTCAAAGCATCTCCAGTTTCTGGCGGCCTCCATCTTTGTACTCTAAATGTCTCCTTTGCCCGCGGCCATCTTGCTACTCTCATAAGTTCCATTTTCTTTGCCATATTTATGCTCCCATCTGCATCATGTTATTTATAATCCTGGGGATAGTAGTTTAGTTATTATTTCCTATATGGAATAATGGATGACAATATTAGTTTAAATATATATAACCAGCCATATGTTTGGACTCTAAAAAATGATGAGAGATTGTGACAGTTTCTAATTATTCTCCACACCTATTCAGAATCATAACTAGAATTCAAACAACTCCATAAATAAATAAATATCACATATATTGATGTATAATGTAGACTTATATGTGGACACTAGTAAAAAATCCTAAAATCATACTATTAGGGACTAATATAGTACATCCTTAAAAAATAATAAGTAATGATGATATTAAAAATTCTTCTTAAAAAAAAAATAAAAAAATGGATGGCAATCTTCTTTAGGGATTTTATAGTTCATATGCATATATATATATATAGTCTTTTCACTCTGTAGGGTCAATTGGTTCTTATGTGAGTCTTGAAACATGTAATCGATATTGTTGCATTCTGGAAATTCTTACTCCCATCTTCGGATTTATAAATCAGAGAATTCTTCTTAGGTCGTATGTCTTGGGGGATTCATGCTTATATGTCACATAAAGATACTACCGTACCTGGTCTTCCATAGAGGTCTCCCATCCAAGTACTAACCAGGCCCAATGGTGCTTAGCTTCCAAGATCAGACGAGATTGGGCGCTCTAACCCAGGTATGACGGTAGGTTATATTAGGACCTAACATGAAATCCCTTTTATCTTTTTCATCTTCATTAAAGAAATGGTGCTATCTCATAATTATCGTTAAATCCTCTAGGAGTCATAGTGTCCAATTCGAAAATCCAGAACATCTCACATTTGGATAATTTATTTGCAAGATCTCCTCCTCTCTCTCCCAACTCCACATGTTCTATAGCTTTGAACGTTAGGTCATCTGGATCCGATCTATGGTGTGAAATAAAGTGTCTTGACACCATATGAGTCTCCACCTTGTTCTTGATATTCCTTATATGTTCTTGTATACGAAGTTTTAAGGGTCGTTTGGTCTTTCCTACATATTTTATTCCACATGAACATTCCAAGAGGTAAATGACTGAAGTTGAATTGCAATTAAGATGTTGTTTAATTTTGTATTCCTTGGTATTTGCAGAATTACTGAAATTTTTTCTCTGCCGATGTAAAAATTTGCATATATTGCACTTGCCACATTTGTAACTCCCTGGACAGTTATGGATAATGTTGGATTTTGAAATATTAATATCACTTAACATACTAGGTGCTAGAGAATCTTTGAGATTCCTTGCCTTTCTGAATACAATGGGGGGTCTGGGTGGTAGAATTTCTTTTAAGACTGGATCCATTAGAAGGATCTTCCAATGCTTATTAAGGGAAATCTTAATGTCTCTCTCCTGTGCGTTATATGTTGTGATGAATGGGATGATATTCTTCTCTTCCTCTTCCACATTCTTATATTCCAATAACATATTCCTCTCCATGGTATCCATTTTCTCCTTTGCTTCCAATAATAACCTTGGAGGATATTCTTTCTCTAAAAATCGATTTGTATATATTTGGATTTGCTCGTCACATGTTTGTGTTTCACTGCAATTTCTTTTTATTCTGTGAAATTGTGAGTACGGAATATTCTCTTTCCATCTTCTTAGATGTCCGCTCTTAAAATGAAGATAACTATTGGTATCTACTTCCTTTATGAAGTTCTTTGTAATAATCGTGTTTTCTTCTCCACGTAGAACCAAATCCAGAAATTCAATAGTGCTCTTATTTATTTTCGATGTGAATTTCAAATTCATATTATTCTCTGAAATGTGATTTAAAAACAATTGGAAATCTTCCTCCAACCCTTCCCATATTATCAGAATATCGTCTATATATCTCTTAAAAAATATGATGTTATTTCTAAATGGATTATTTTCATAGACATAATTCTTTTCCCAACATCCCATAAAAAGATTGGCAAAGCTAGGGGCAAAAGTTGTCCCCATAGCAGTGCCGCAAATTTGCCGATAAAATTGGTGTAAAAATTTAAAATAATTATGATCCAGAATAAAAGACATTAAATCACATAAAAATTCTTTGTGTGTAGTGCTCATTGTTGGGTCCACTTCAAAATATTCTCTACAAGCATTGATCCCTTTACCATGTTCAATACATGTGTATAAGGATTGAACATCAATTGTGACCCATGAATAAGTTGCTTTCCATTCCATCCCTTTTAAAATTTGTAATAAATTAGTAGTGTCTTTTAAATACGATTGAAGTTCTTTCACATATTTACATAAAAAAATGTCCACATATTCAGACAGGTGAGAAGTTAACGAATCTATTCCTGCGATGATGGGTCTTCCTGGGGGATTTTCCAAAGACTTATGAATTTTTGGTAGAAAATAAAATATGGGGGTTGTAGGATTGGTCTGTAGGAGATATTGGAACTTATAAGGAATATCAAGAACAAGGTGGAGACTCATATGGTGTCAAGACACTTTATTTCACACCATAGATCGGATCCAGATGACCTAACGTTCAAAGCTATAGAACATGTGGAATTGGGAGAGAGAGGAGGAGATCTTGCAAATAAATTATCCAAACGTGAGATGTTCTGGATTTTCGAATTGGACACTATGACTCCTAGAGGATTTAACGATAATTATGAGATAGCACCATTTCTTTAATGAAGATGAAAAAGATAAAAGGGATTTAATGTTAGGTCCTAATATAACCTACCGTCATACCTGGGTTAGAGCGCCCAATCTCGTCTGATCTTGGAAGCTAAGCACCATTGGGCCTGGTTAGTACTTGGATGGGAGACCTCTATGGAAGACCAGGTACGGTAGTATCTTTATGTGACATATAAGCATGAATCCCCCAAGACATACGACCTAAGAAGAATTCTCTGATTTTTAAATCCGAAGATGGGAGTAAGAATTTCCAGAATGCAACAATATCGATTACATGTTTCAAGACTCACATAAGAACCAATTGACCCTACAGAGTGAAAAGACTATATATATATATGCATATATATATATGCATATGAACTATAAAATCCCTAAAGAAGATTGCCATCCATTTTTTTATTTTTTTTTTAAGAAGAATTTTTAATATCATCATTACTTATTATTTTTTAAGGATGTACTATATTAGTCCCTAATAGTATGATTTTAGGATTTTTTACTAGTGTCCACATATAAGTCTACATTATACATCAATATATGTGATATTTATTTATTTATGGAGTTGTTTGAATTCTAGTTATGATTCTGAATAGGTGTGGAGAATAATTAGAAACTGTCACAATCTCTCATCATTTTTTAGAGTCCAAACATATGGCTGGTTATATATATTTAAACTAATATTGTCATCCATTATTCCATATAGGAAATAATAACTAAACTACTATCCCCAGGATTATAAATAACATGATGCAGATGGGAGCATAAATATGGCAAAGAAAATGGAACTTATGAGAGTAGCAAGATGGCCGCGGGCAAAGGAGACATTTAGAGTACAAAGATGGAGGCCGCCAGAAACTGGAGATGCTTTGACGCTGGACGTGACACACGTGACGGGCGGACGAGTGGATAAAAGGTCCTATCCTGCACAAGGAAGGAGGAGGCATAGCGCGCAATGGGGACGTTGACAACGGAGGAGGAAGTGATGTAGTGAACTGCTCAAGTAAGGGCGGAAGGACCGCGATGCACGAATAACAAGGGCGGAAGTGAAGCAACGCGATACACAGCAAGGAAGGAGTAATATGCTAGCAAATAATTTATATTTAGGAAACAGACTTCCAATTTAACAATGTTTTAATAAAGGAAATGGCCTAATGTGATTCTAAGTGGTTACTCCACTTTAATAGAGAGGAACTGTTTAGAAAACCGGAAGTGATGTCACTAAGGAGCTCTTTCAATTCTTGTTTGTCATTATTAGAGGGGGTATAAATATTGGATACCCCACAGGAGCTAAAATATCCCTTGAAGAAGTCCAGGATACGGACGAAACGCGTTGGAGGCTGCTATTATCTTTCCATTCATGAACTTGCCATTTTTATCAGATAAGCTACGATTTTTATTCCTATTTATTCTGATAAATCTATAGTCCTTTTTTATATATACACATTTTTGTCCTTGGTTTTATGTGTTTTTATGTCATTTATCCTTCATGTAGGAGGATATCTATTGTTGTGTCTGATTAAAACTAATTTATGTTATTTTAAATGAATTTTTGCACTTTTATTGATTCACATTTTAAATTATTTATGCATTTTTTGCACATGTTTATGGAATGTTATGATTGTTAATTCAGTTTATGATCCTTGAAGGATCTCTGCAATAGCACTTTAGTCATATAGACCGTTGTTATTTTATAAGTTATACTTTATATATAACAAATTGCATAAATATTTGAGGATAATGATAATTTGATATTACTATCCTTGCATTAGCACTTTTATTGCACGATATCACTTTATATTGTTAGCACTTTATAATAAGCTATATAAGCACAGTAGGCGCTCTATACCAGCTCCTTGTATTTTCTATTTGTTTGTATATGTAATAGATCACCACTGTTACATTATTTTGCTGGTTGAGCTGACACTCACACATTTTTGGGGGTGCATTATAATAGTGTCACATCATTACAAATTTTAGTGTGAGACAATAGACACACAACTGACAAAATACCACATTGAGGGATTTGCACCCAACTGGCGCTGTGATCTTCTGCTGCACGTGCATATACCAGTATTCATAAAGTGACTTCAAATAATTTTAGCAATTTAACAAGATTACAGCATCAACATTTCATTCCTACATATGGATCTTTGTTAGGATATCCATGGATGGTTTAAGGCTTACCAAAGCTTGGAGAGAGAAAAAGTGGAGAAAGATAAAGTACCAACCAATCAGCTCCTAACTGTAATTTTTCAAACACAGCCTGTAAAATGACAGCTAGGAGCTGATTGGTTAGTTCTAGAGATGTGCACCAACCCCATGTTTGGTTTTTGATCTGGATTAACAGTTATATTTTGGTTTTGGTTTTGCAAAACCACCCTCACAAGTTTTATTTTTGGATCTGTATTTTCTTTTTTTCCAAAAATTATAAAAACAGCTAAAATCACATACTGTAATTAGGGTCTGTTTTTGTTCCAACAGTATTATTAGCCTTAATAACATTAATTTCCAGTCAGTTCCAGTCAATTTTGACTACCTCACAGCTCACAATATTGTTTTCATTACTTTTCACCAATATAGGTCAAAGGCTGCAGTGAGCTGGCTGGCTAAAGTAAGCGACAGAGCAGCGGCACAAATGCACGGCAATAAAAAAATATAGGACATCAATCATTACCACACAGCAGTGGCAGACAGGATGGCAGTTTAACAAACTATAAAAATGTCAGTCAGCAATGCCCCAAACAGCGCATAATGCAAAGAAGAGGTGGAAGATGGAATTGTCCTCGAGCCCTCACATCCGTCCTTATGTTGTATATTAAAAAGAACATGCACAGTTTAACAAACCAAGCACTTCAGCAATAAGGACTTATACTTTTGTGGCTGAAGTCCTTGGATTGCTTGGGTCCCCACAAAACAATTTTTTGGAAGGACTAACTCAAATGAAAGAAGAGGTTGATGATGAGGGTGTTGGTGGTAGAGCTAGCATGTGCTGGTTGAAACTGCTGGTAGCTAATACTGGACTGCTTATTATTATTTTACAAATTAGCAACAGCAAAAGACCCGGAAGACCACGGAAAACAACTGTGGTGGATGACAGAAGAATTATTTCCCTGGTGAAGAAAAACCCCTTCACAACAGTTGGCCAAATCAAGAACACTCTCCAGGAGGTAGGTGTATATGTGTCAAAGTCAACAATCAAGAGAAGACTTCACAAGAGTGAATATAGAGGGTTCACCACAAGATGTAAACCATTGGTGAGCCACAAAAACAGGAAGACCAGATTAGAGTTTGCCAAACAACATCTAAAAAATCCATTACAGTTCCTGGAACAACATCCTATGGACAGATGAGACAAAGATCAACTTGTACCAGAGTGATGGGAAGAGAAGAGTATGGAGAAGGAAAGGAACTGCTCATGATCCAAAACATACCACCTTATCAGTGAAGCATGGTGGTGGTAGTGTCATGGCATGGGCAAGTATGGTTGCCAATGGAACTGGTTCCCTTGTATTTATTGATGATGTGACTGCTGACAAAAGCAGCAGAATGAATTCTGAAGTGTTTCGGGCAATATTATATGCTCATATTCAGTCAAATGCTTCAGATCTCATTGGACGGCGCTTCACAGTGCAGATGGACAATGACCCAAAGCATACTGCAAAAGCAACCAAAGAGTTTTTCAAGGCTAAAAGTGGAATGTTATGCAATGGCCAAGTCAATCCTCTGACCTAAATCCGATTGAGCATGCATTTCACTTGATGAAGACAAAACTTAAGGGAAAATGCCCCAAGTACAAGCAGGAACTGAAGACATTTGCAGTAGAGGCCTGGCAGAGCAACACCAGGGATGAAACCCAGCATCTGGTGATGTCTACGCATTCCAGAGTTCCGGCTGTAATTGCCTGCAAAGGATTTGCAACAAAGTATTAAAAAGTGAAAGTTAGATTTAGGATTGTTTAGTTTGTCCCATTACTTTTGACCCCTTAAAAAGTGGGAGGCACATATAGAAATCGTAATTCCTACACCGTTCACTTGATTTGGATGTAATTACCCTCAAATTAAATCTGAAAGTCTGCAGTTAAAGCACATCTTGTTTGTTTCATTTCAAAGCCATTGTGGTGGTGAATAGAGGCCAAAATATGAAAATTCTATCAATGTCCCAATATTTATGCACCTGACTGTATATATATAGACACCGCAAAGAGAGGCTGCACTGCTGGGACTAAATGTTTGTGTTAAATAATGAACAAGCACCCAGGTATAAGCTCCAAAATTTTGGGTCTTTATTGACCTTTTTTCAAAATTATTTAGCACCAACATATAGACCGAGTAGTTCTGCCCCCTCCTCGCACTGTAAATGTTCTTTGTTGGGCTGGCACCCGGGCAAGTATTCTGCTGTAAGTGTGAGTGCCGGTAATTGGACTTGGATATATATAGAACCTGTGTATAGAACCCTTCTTGGAGGCAACAGCGGAATATTTAACTGTCTGTCAATTTTACTGGGGAATGAGTTCTGTTCTGGACATCAGAACGTGGCAAAGTACTCCCTTTGCCACTATATATATATATATATATATATATATTATATATATATATATATATATTAGGGGTGACCGGGTTCGGATTTCTGAAATCCGAACCCTCCCGAGCCCCCCGATCCGAGGCAGATCCGAGTCAGGTTCGACTTTTCACGCCTGACTCGGATCTGAAATCGAGGCAAAACGTCATCATCCCGCTTTCCGAGTCTCGCGGGTTTTGGATCCTATATAAGGTACCCGCGTCGGCGCCATTTTCTCACTCGGCTGTGGACAGTGAAGAGGGAGGGTGGGAGTTAGGGCTGGCTGGGCTGTGTAGTGTAGTGTAGTGTAGTGCAGAGTAGTGTTGTGCTGTGCTGTGCTGCGCTGTGCTGCTGTTGTCCACTACTTCAAAGTCCATAGGGGCTGGCTGTGTTGTGCTGTGCTGCTGTTGTTAATAGGTGCTGTGTTCACTACTTCAAAGTCCATAGGGGCTGGCTGGACTGTGTTGTGCAGTCAGTTCTCCATAGGGGCTGTGTCCACTCCAAAGTCCTGTGCAGTGTCCCAGTCCTAAAGGGGTGCTGTAGTGTTGTCCAGGGGGTGCTCTGTCCATCAGGGGTGCTCCCCCCAAGTGCTAAAAAAATAATATTTTTTGTGTGTTTGTGAATTGTGTGCGCAGTAGCCGCACGTGCATCAACAAAGTAGTGCCAAGCGTGCGCCTGTGTCATAAGTAAAGGGCTGGCTGGCTTGACCGTTAAAGGGTGCTGTAACCCCCAAAGTACACTCCAAAAAAAAAATATATATTTTCTGTGTTTGTGAATTGTGTGCGCAGTAGCCGCACGTGCATCAACAAAATAGTGCCAAGCGTGCGCCTGTGTCATAAGTAAAGGGCCGGCTGGCTTGACCGTTAAAGGGTGCTGTAACTCCCAAAGTACACTCCAGACCAAACCAAAAAAAAATTATTTTCTGTGTTTGTGAATTGTGTGCGCAGTAGCCGCACGTGCATCAACAAAGGAGCAGCGCCTAGCGTTTGCCTGTGTCCCATAAGTAAAGAGCCGGCTGGCTCATTTCTTAAAGGCTGGTGTAACCCACAAAGTGCACTACTCTCCAGCAAAAATAAAAAAATATTTTCTGTGTTTAGCCACACGTATATATCAAATCGATATAACATAAATGGAGGACCAAACTTTCTCCGATAAAAATAAAATAGAGAAAGATCAAGAACCACTTCCTCCTAATGCTGAAGCTGCTGCCACTAGTCATGACATAGACGATAACTTGCCATCAACGTCGTCTGCCAAGGCCGATGCCCAATGTCATAATAGAGGGCACATACAATCCCAAATGACAAAGTTCAGAAAAATGACCTTGAAAAAAACATTTAAATCAGCTGAAGAGAAACATAAACTTGCCAATATGCCATTTACGAGACGGAGTGGCAAGGAACGGCTAAGGTCGATCCCTAGTATGTTCATGACTAGTGGTTCAGCTTCACATGACGATGGAAGCCCTCCTCCCACTAAAAAAATCAAAAGAGTTAAGCTGGCAAAAGCACAGCGAAGAACTGTGCTTTCTAAGAAGATATCACAAATCCCCAAGGAGAGTCCAAGTGTGGTGGTGGTTGCGATGCCTGACCTTCCCAGCACTGGACGGGAAGAGGTGGCTCTTTCCACCATTTGCACGCCCCCTGCAAGTGCTGAAAGGAGCACCCACAGTCCACTTGCTGATATGCAAATTGGAGATGTCACTGTTGAAGTACAACAGGATGAGGATACTGGTGTAGCTGGCGCTGAGGAGGAAGTTGGCGAGGAGGATTCTGATGGTGATGTGGTTTGTTTAAATCAGGCTCCGGGGGAGACAGTTGTTGTCCGTGGGATGAAAAAGCCCATCACGGTCATGCCTGGGCAGAAGACCAAACATTCTACCTCTTTGGTCTGGCAATATTTCTATCCAAATCTGGACAACAACTGTCTTGCCATATGTACCTTATGTAAAGGTGGAATAAGTAGGGGTAGGGATGTTAACCACCTAGGAACATCCTCCCTTATACGGCACCTGCAGCGCGTTCATAATAAGTTACTGTCAAGTTCAGAAACTTTGGCTAAGACTGTAAGCAGTCCAGGGACACCTAAATCCCGTTGTCCTGTTGTTTCCAAGCGCCTGCAAACCACACCGTCAACTCCCTCCTCATCAATTTCCTCCTTAGTCAGGATCGGAAGTAGTCCTGCAGGCCATGTCACTGGCATGACTGACTCTCCTATCGGGGATTCCTCCGGAGGATCCTGCATTGCTACGCCTCCTGCTGCCGCAGCTGCTGTTGCTGCTGCTGGGAGTCGTTCATCATCCCAGAGAGGAAGTAGGAACACCACTACTTTTACTAAACAATTGACCCTCCAACAGTCCTTAGCGAGGAGGATGAAGTACGACAGCAGTCATCCTGAAGCAAAACGTATAACTGAGGCCTTGACTGCTATGTTGGTGTTAGACGTGCGTCCGGTATCCGCCATTAGTGCAGTGGGATTTAGACAATTGATGGAGGTAGTGTGTCCCCGGTTCCAAATCCCGTCTAGATTCCACTTCACTAGGCAGGCGATACCGAGACTGTACAGAAACGTCAGAAAAAGTGTCCTCAGTGTCCTGAAAAATGCCGTTGTACCCAATGTCCACTTAACCACGGACATGTGGACAAGTGGAACAGGGCAGACTAAGGACTATATGACTGTGACAGCCCACTGGGTAGATGTATCACCTTACGCAGCAACAGCAGCAGCGTCACCAGTCGCAGCATCTCAGAAACGCCAGCTCGTTCCAAGGCAGGCTACGCTGTGTATCACCGGTTTCAGTAAGAGGCACACCGCCGACAACCTCTTAGAGAAACTGAGGGAAATCATTGCCCAGTGGCTTACCCCACTTAGACTCTCCTGGGGATTTGTGATATCTGACAATGCCACCAATATTGTGCGGGCATTACATCTGGGCAAATTCCAGCACGTCCCATGTTTTGCTCACACAATAAACTTGGTGGTGCAGAATTTTCTGAAAAGCGACAGGGGCGTGCAGGAGACGCTTTGGGTGGCCCAAAAAATTTCTGGCCACTTTCGCCATTCAGCGACTGCGTGCCGAAGACTGGAGCGCCAGCAAACACTCTTGAACCTGCCCCGCCATCACCTGAAGCAAGAGGTTGTGACGCGGTGGAACTCAACCCTCTATATGCTTCAGAGGATGGAGGAGCAGCAAAAGGCCATTCAAGCCTATACATCCACCTATGACATAGGCAAAGGAGGGGGTATGCACCTGACTCAAGCGCAGTGGAGAATGATTTCCGTGTTGTGCAAGGTTCTCCAGCCCTTCGAACTTGCCACACGTGAAGTCAGTTCAGACACTGCCAGCTTGAGTCAGGTCATTCCCCTCATCAGGCTTTTGCAGAAGCAGCTGAAGAAAGTGAAGGAGGAGCTAAGACGGAGCGATTCCGCTCGGCATGTGGGACTTGTGGATGAAGCTCTTCATTCGCTTTGCCAGGATTCCAGGGTGGTCAATCTGTTGAAATCAGACCACTACATTTTGGCCACTGTGCTCGATCCTAGGTTTAAAGCCTATGTGGTGTCTCTCTTTCCGGCCGACACAAGCCTGCAGAGGTGCAAAGACCTGCTGGTGAACACACTGTCAGCGGAAGCGGAACGTGACACGTCAACAGCTCCTTCTTCATTTTCTCCCGCAACTGGGGCTGCCAGGAAAAAACTTAGGTTTCCTAAGCAACCCACTGGCGGTGATGCAGGGCAGGCAGGACCAAGTTTGGACATCTGGTCCGGACTGAAGGACCTGGCAACAATTTCTGACATGTCTACTGTCACTGCATATGATACTGTCACCATTGACAGAATGGTGGAGGATTACATCGGTGACAGCATCCAAGTAGGCATGTCAGACAGTCCATACCTGTACTGGCAGGAAAAAGAGGCAATTTGGAGGCCCCTGTACAAACTGGCTCTATTAAACCTGAGTTGCCCCCCTCCAGTGTGTACTCCGAAAGAGTGTTTAGTGCAGCCGGGAACCTTGTCAGCGAAAGGCGTAGGAGGTTGCTTCCACAGAATGTGGAGAAGATGATGTTCATCAAAATGAATTATCAGCTCTTCCAGGGAGACCAGCCTCCAGAACGTACAGAGGGACCTGTGGTGGTGGATTCAAGTGGGGACGAGTTAATACTTTGTGAGGATGAGGATGTACACACTGAAAAGGGTGAGGAATCAGTGGATGAGGAGGATGAGGATGACATCTTGCCTCCGTAGAGCCAGTTTGTGCAGGGACAGATTAATTGCCAGCTTGTTTTGTGGGGGCCCAAACGAACCAATCATTTCAGCCACAGTTGTGTGGCAGACCCTGGTGCTGAAATGATTGGTTTGTTAAAGTGTGCATGTCCTGTTTATACAACATAAGGGTGGGTGGGAGGGTACAAGGACAATTCCATCTTGCACCTCTTTTTTTTCTTTGCATTATGTACAGTTTGGGGCCTAGTTTTTCAAACTGCCATCCTGTCTGCCACTGCAGTATCACGCCTAGATGGGTCACGTGTTTCTGCCGCCCACTCGTGTCGCTTAGCATAGTCATCCAGCTACCTCGGTGCAACCTTTTGGACATAAAAACACTATTGTGAGGTGTGAGGTGTTCAGAATAGACTGGAAATGAGTGGAAATTAAGGTTATTGAGGTTAATAATAGCATAGGAGCAGAAAAACCTACAAATTCTGTGATTTTAGCTGTTTTTATGCTTTTTTTCAAAAAAATACAGATCCAAAACACAAAACCCAGAACCCAAAACACGGAAGGGTGGTTTTGGCAAAACCAATCCAGATCCAAAACACGAAGAAAGATCCAGATCCAAAACCAAAGCACAAAACACGAAAAGTGGCCGGTGCACACCCCTAATATATATATATATTAGAGATGTGTGACAGCCCCCATGTTTTGGTTTTGGATCTGGATCTCCCCTGGTTTTGGATCTGAATCTGGTTTGGGATTTTTTTCCTTGGTGTTTTGTTTTTCGGTTTTGGTTTTGGATCTGTATTTTTTCCAAAAAATTATATAAACAGCTAAAACCACATAATGTGGGCCTGTTTCTGTTCCTACAGTAATATTAGCCTAAATAATAATCATTTTCAGGCATTTCTAGGCATTTTTAACCACCTCACAGCTCTCAATATTAATTTCACTATTTTTCACCAATATA
The DNA here is from genome assembly GCA_031769625.1 of Taudactylus pleione. NCBI lineage: Eukaryota > Metazoa > Chordata > Amphibia > Anura > Myobatrachidae > Taudactylus > Taudactylus pleione. The sequence continues at coordinate 8,086,372 of JAUIMM010000175.1, forward strand.
GGCCAAAGGCTGCAGTGAGCCGGCTGGCTAAAGTAAGCAACAGAGCAGCGGCACAAACGCACGGCAGTTTAAAAAAATATCAGACATCTATGAAACATTGCCACACAGTAGTGGCAGACTGGATGGTAGTTTAATAAACTAGAATAATGTCAGTCGGCATTGCCCCAAATTGTGCCAAATGTAAAGTAAAGAGGTGCAAAATGGAATTGTCCCTCCTACCCACTCTTATGTGGGATATTAAAAAGGACATGCACAGTTTAACAAACTAAGCACTTTAGCCACTAGGACTGACACTTTTGTGGCTGAACTCCTTGGTTTGTTTGGGTCCCCCACCAAACATTTTTTGGAAGGACTACCTTCAATTATTAAGGAGGAGGGTGATGATGAAGGTGTTGGTGGTGGAGATTGCATATGCCTGTAGAAGCTGCTGGTAGCTGATACTGGACTGCTTGTTATTAATTTACAAATTATCATAAATTTGTTAAACAAATTGTGTGAACTCGCTGCAAATGATGTAACAGGGAGGAGGTGCCTAGATGGTTAACGTCCCTTCCTCTGCTAACTTTTGCTTTATAAATGGAACAGATGCCTTCACAACTGTTGTCAGAATTTAGATTAAAATAATTCCACACCCAAGACGTGGCTTTTCTGGCTGTCTTTTTATCATTAGCAAGAACTGCACTCCACTGGTGGCTGATTTACGCAAACCACATCCTCATTATCAACATCCACATTAGTGTCAGATAGGACACAAATGTCCCCCCATCCTCCTTTTGCACTTCCTCCATACTATCATCCTCATTTTTTATTATTTCACCATCTAATACTATCACAGCCATCATGACATCAGTGATCCGCTGTGAACTGGGTGACAGCTGTTATACTTACTTCCTCTACCATAGGACTATTTAATAGTCAATTGTTTTTTTAAATTACTACTAGTATTAATCTTCTTGGTCCCTTTCTGGGATGAAAATCCACCACCAGCAGCAGCAACAGGCATAGCACTCAAGAATCCTTCTGAGGAATCACGGATATGAGAGGAGTCAGTCATGCTTATGAAATTGGATGCAGGACTACCTCCAATCATGAATGAGGATGTTGATGATGATGCAGGTGTTGGTGGTGGAGGTTGCAGACACTTGGATCCAGATAGAACGGAGCAGCTAGGTGACACTGGACTGATTGTTGTTTGGCTTTTTTACCCCAGAGTTTTAGAATTTTAACTACTCTTTCCAATTTGATGAATGGCTTGCAAGTGACGTAACAGGGAGGAGGTTGTTATCGCCAACTAGATAAATATCCTCCTCATCCTCCCAGTGCAATTCCATAGAAGCATCCTCGATTTTTATGTCAGAAGGCACACAGATGGTGGAAGGAAGATCCTCTTCAAGTACAGTATTACTAGAAAGGTCAGGCTCACACATGGCAACAGTAGACATACTTGGACTCTCTTTAGGAATTTGTGATTTTTTAGAGCACAGAGCTGGTTCCGGTGTCTTACTCGTCTTAACAATTTTTTTTTTACCTCTCCTACAAGCAGAGGGGCTTAAATCATCACTAGAACTACCAGTCATAAATAGTAAAGGCCAAACCTTATCCTTTCCTTGCCACTAGATGTAGTGAATGGCATATTGCCAATTTTTTGTTTCTCTAAAGTTGAATTAGCTTTACAATATTTTTGTTTTAACAGGGTAAAAGTTAATTTTTTTATCCTGACTTTCTGGCCTGACTTAAGCCCTGGTACTATTGCCTTCATAGATGATGTTGACGGTCTTGCATCGTCATCATGACTGCTGCCGGCAGCTACAAGACCGGTATGTGGATCCTGCTCTCCTGTCATGTGACTGTCCGGAATGGGTATGAAATACCGCCGGCCGGCAGCCCTACAGGAGCTGGAAATCCCGATCGTGGATAGGTAAGTATCCACTAACCTAACCTAACCCCCCTAACCCTAACCCTCCTTAGGGGTGCCTAACCCTAATTTTCCCCCCAAGTGCCTAACCCTAATCCCCCCTCTAAGTTCCTAACCCTAACCACCCCCTTCCCTGCTACCTAAACCTAAGAGTCCCCCGGGGGGGTGCCTAACCCTAAGTCTCCCCGGGGGTGCCTAACCCTAACCCTCCCTCCCCCTAGCCTAACCCTAACCCTCCCGGGGGGGTGCCTAACCCTGTCCGCCCCGGGAACCCTAAACCTAACCCTCCCCCCCGCGGCTGTCCGCTCGCGGTGCCCGGCGTCGGGGAAATGCGGGTGTCTACATATAGACGCCCGCATTTCACCCTTGCCGGGATAAGACAGTCGGGAAGCTGGCTGCCGGTATATAGGCAGTCGGCTTCCCGATTGCTTCCCGACTGTCCACCACACGCACACAACTGCACACAGGAAAAATATATTTTTTTATTTTTTGGGCAGCAGCCCTTTACAGATAGCAGCACAGCACCCCTGCGCAGCTACACCAATGACAGTGACAGCCAGGTGTTGCTGACATGCACAAAAAAAAATTGTTTATTTCTTTTTTTTGCCAGCATCCCCTCGACAGACAGTAGCACAGCACCCCAGCACAGCTACGCTGATGACAGTGACAGCCAGGTGTGGCTGAAATGCACACAAAAAAAATTGTTGGTTTTATTTTTTGGGCAGCAGCCCTTGACAGACAGCAGCACAGCAGCCCTGTGCAGCTACGCCGATGACAGTGACAGCCAGGTGTGGCTAACATGCGCACACACAAAAAAAAAATTATTTATTTTTTGGGCAGCAGCCCTTTGACAGACAGGAGCACAGCACACCTGCGCACCTACTCTGATGACAGGTGTGGCTAACACACACACAAAAAATGTAAAAATACACTGTCATTTACCACACTCTGTCTCACTGTCACCTCTTCCACTTCTTAATTGCTGACGCTGCCTCATGGATTGGGAGGGTGTCTGCAGTAAGCTCAAGTGGTGCTGTAGCTGCTGTGCAGAGTGGGCAGTGCTGCATCTTGCTGCTTGTGCCCAGCTCCATTTGCATTCGCCTCCTCCAGCTCCTCCTAGGTGACCCTGGTGACAGGGAGTCATGGACAGAAGTAAAGTAGCCTAATGATGTTGTGACATCATTCATTACTATTTACAGCACAGTACGGACCAGGTGACTGGAGTAATTGCCGAGGGGAGGGGCTGCAGGGGTAGACTTTATACTGTGTTCGGCTTGAATGCTTGGGGGTATTTTTTGTCTAATTGTGTCACGTGGCACTGGATAGGTAACCAGTGCGGTCAGTTTGGGTCCCTCTGAACCTCGTGTACACTTTGTACACCCCCTTACTGCTGGACTGCCTTTATCTTTCTCACATTTATATGCAGTAGTATATTTGTGTAAGTCACTGAATGATAATGTTTACTCATGAATTTCAATTAAGATTTTAACAGCAGCCTGAGAAATTCTCAGTAATCCTTCTACAAAGGTACAAAATGAATGTCTGATCCAAGCCTCAGGCTGCTGCTCTGCTTAATACGTTGAACCCAGGGGGGACTTAGCACTCAGCCTGTGCATAAAATGAGATTCAATGAGCAGCTGCACGCAGAAATCAATGACAGGAATAGCTCAGTGCCTAGGTGCATGGAAATGGGTGTAGGAGGAAAACTACTTCTACCGCAGGCTTCATCTCTGACCTTTGTGTGATTTACTGTAATCTTACCATAAAATAGACTTTACGGTACAAGTATAGTATACATAGATCAAACATGGCTAAATGTTACAAGTACAGTCACAGTTTTGACACTTGGGGCCATATTCAATTAGGCTCTGAAAACCCATTATTGGCGATACTTTATTGCTGATGACGTCATTTTCGCAGGTTTGACTTATCCCCATATTCAATTTTCTGGCAAAAAGTCTATGCGTTGGGACCTGCGAAAAAGTATCACCATTGAATAGGTGGCGAGAACAAGTGCAGAATTGGGGTTTTGGGGTGCAGACTTCCAAAAACAACCCTGCACCCATTGGACAGTCCCCCAAAATTATTCTGTGTCAAAAAATTTTTTAAAAGGACTAAAGGACACCCCAAAAAAGGTACTTTAATTTGGGGGCAAAAAATAATGGGGGACAAACTACTAAACTAGCGAAATAGACTCAGGGAGGTCCCCAAGTATGTGGTAGGTACTTTTTTGATTGCAGGTGGTTGCGGCAGGTGTATTTTTCATGATTTTTAAAACTTCACATTAGCCACTTTAATATATGCTAGTATCCATTTTCATGTACCTCAAATTTAATGGGACATCTTATTTTCTTCCCAAAAAAGTTGCTAAATGCTATTCTTTACCACTTTCCCAAAGACGCTATACAGCACCTATTGAGACCGTTTAAAGACCCCACATACCTTTAGCAGGACTATTCAGGGGTACCCATAGTGATCCACCAGGTCAGAGCATCTTTTGGGTGGTATCAGGCTGATTTCCCCTATAATGACAGAACTTTTCGCTGATTTCCTTTTCGCAGGGGCCCATATTCGCCGAAATGAAATTTAATATGGGGAATCGCGGGGACGAGAGCGTTAAGTTTTCACTTCCAAAACCTCAGATGATGGCAAAAAGTCCGGCATTGGACTTTTCGCCTCAAATTTAATATGGCCTTTGGTATCCTAAGCATTGTTTGAACAAAACAAAACTTTATATACAGCTATATAACATTTTTGTCTGTACCATCTATTCAATGCACGTACAGTGGAAATCAGGGCATGCATTGCAAAGGCTCCCACTATTAGGAAGACTGGAAAGACCTAGGAGTGGAGGATCGGCTGCAGGGTGTAAAGCAATTATGGGAGTAAGGGGGTGGGGCAGAGCACATATGTTGGATGTCTGACTAGGTAGGGCAGGGTCAGATTGCAGTAGGGGGGTGGGACAAACAGCTGCAGCACTGTGGGGAACAGAGCAGCAAAGGATGGGGTGAGGCCAGACAGAGTGGGGGCTGGCAGAGAAGAGGGGGGGGAGACCAAGCTGACTCATTATATGTGGATTACAATATGCTAGTACAGGTTGAGCATCTGTAATCCGAAAATTCAATCTTTGAAATGCTCAAATTTTTTTTTACATTTTTGAGTACCTTCCCCACCATTGCTTAATGAACAAAAATATTGTTTCATGCACATAATTATTAAAAAATATTGCATAAAAATTACTTTCAGGCTATCTGTATATGAAACATAAATTTTGTGTTTAGACTTGGGTCCCATCCCCAAGATAACTCATTATTCATATGCCAATATTCACAAATCCAACATTTAGGATAAGGGATATATATATATATATATATATATATATATTTATTAGAGATTAGCGAGTCTGGTTCTCTGAGAACCGGACCCACCTGAACATACCTGATCTGAGGGGGGTCCAATTCCCCTCACAAAAAAATATAAGCGAAAATATTGTCTTTAGCTGTGGCACTACAGGTCCCAGCAAGCCCCACTCCCATGCTCGTACTTGGGGAACCACAAGTACCAGCATGTGGGGCCTGCTGGTATCTGTAGTTCCACAGTTAAAAACAATATTTTCACTTCTATTTTTTCAACACACTACACTATCAACCCAGCACCCATCAGCCAGGGGTGCCGGTGATAGCCCAGGGCTATCTGCTTAGGCCTGGGGTGCCCCGGAGAGGGTGACCCCTTTATTGAGGGGGGTCTCCACCTCCCCAGGGATCCATGGTGGAAGGGTTTCTCTGGCTGTGGCATTACCCCTCACTAGAAAGAGTCTGGTGCTGGTTATGGAAATTACAGGGGAACCCTACTTGTTTTGTCCCCAGTATTTCCACATCCAGGACCGGATCTGAAAAGCCCTGTGCTGGTACTTAAAATACAAGGCCCCCCCCTACACATTTTGGCACATGTATTTTGAAAACTAGCCCAGGCTGTACAGAGCCCAGGGATGGTTATGCTGCTGGGGAACATGCACGTATCTCATGGATATGTGCATGTTTCTATGTTAATCTGACCTGCTCAGGATAAACTCGCTATCCTGAAGCTGGTCTATTGTTTTTGAGAATTTTCAGGCAGTAATATGTGTGAGTGAAGAACTCACACTCTATTACATTGCCCGAGTTCTATCTAGAGAATGGGAAAACATCTGGATGCAAGATGTTTTTTTGCGAGTTATAGTAAAGTCCGAAAATTGCTTTACTATAGTCGCACCCTATTACATTTGTGAGTGAGTAAAAAATGTGAGTTTAGCGCTAAACTTGCATTTATTACAAATTCACAACCTATTACATTTAGCCCTGAGTGTTACATTAGTGCAATTTAATTATATTATTTCAGTGAAAGAGCATCTCCATATTATAAGGCATGGAGATTGTGTGCTATGCATCAGTTTAGATTAACTATGCTGCTTCATGTGTTCAGATATAATATATATGACACAGGTTCCCAAACTCTGCCACTACAGTACACGTTTTAAGCAGAGATGTGGGCCAACCCCCGTGTTTTGGTTTTCTATCTGTATCTCCTTGTGTTTTGTATCTGGATTTGGTTTTGCCAAAAAACGCCCCTTGCATGTTTTGGTTTTCATTTTGGATCTGTATTTTTTTTTTCAAAAATTGATAAAATCTGCTAAAATCACATCATTTTTTTTGTTGCTACAGTATTATTAACCTCTAAAACATTAATTTCCACTCGTTTCCAGTAAATTTTGAACACCTCACAGCTCACAATATTGTTTTTATCCAGTTATGGCACAACATTTTGCTGACTAAGCTAAGCTGCAGCAGTGGGTGGCACAAACATATGGCAGTTCAACTTCCAACATGGCACATCAAGAAACAAATGAGGGAGTTGGAATATGTATGTAGTTGAAGGGAGGAACAGGAAGGATTGATTGGTAGTAAATTTCATTACATTTTTTGATTCCAAAGCATATTTATGAGGGAGGAGAGGAGGCATTAACAAAAAATATTTTACTAATTTACATCAGTCCTAGTTCCAGAAGAATCATTGAGTGCTATTCCTCCTGCTGCTGCTGGAAGTGGATTTTCATCCCAGAAGGGGACCAGGAAGACTAATAATAGTGCTTTCAAAAACAATTGACTGTTAAACAATCCTTTTCAAATATTCTACTTCACTAGAAAAGGATTTCCCAACCTGTACAGGGACATTAAAAAAAATTAATTAGTGGCCTCCAAAATGCCATTGTACCCCATGTCCACTTAACCACAGATATGTGAACAAGCCAAACAGAGCAAATGCAATATTTAAGATTTAAGGTTTAAGTCTTATGTTGTGTCTTTCTTGAGAATCCTTGAGCACTATGCCTGCTGCTGCTGGGAGTGGATTTTCATCCCAGAAGGGGACCAGAAGGCTACTAGTAGTGCTTTAAAAAAACAATTGACTGTTAAACAATCCTTTGCAAAGATTCTACTTCATTAGTAAAGCATTTCCCAACCTGTACAGGGACATTAAAAAAAATTAATTAGCAGCCTCCAAAATGCTGTTGTACCCACTGTCCACTTAACCACAGATATGTGGACAAGCCGAACATAGCAAATGCAAGTTTTAAAATTTAAGGTTTAAGTCTAACTTTGTGTTTTTCTTGAGAATCCTTGAGTGTTATGCCTGCTTCTGCTGTTGCTGCTGGGAGTGGATTTTAATCCCAGAAGGGATGAAGACATTGTGTCTTTCTTCCCAACAGACACAGATTTGAAGAGATGCAAAGAGCTGTTGGTAAGCAAATTGTCAGCTCAAGTGGAACATGATGCAGTGGTGGCTTCTCCTTCAGTTTCTCCAGCAAGTGCATCTGCCGATAAAAAACTAAACTTTCCCCCAAAAAAACACTGGTGATGCAGATGAGTCAACACAACCAAGTTTTTTTTTGTCTTGTGCCCAAGCATGACAATGGGCTTTTCCTTATCATGGGCAACAACTGTTTTAGCCACTGATGCCTAATTCACTCAAACAACATCCTCATCATCAACATCCTCATCATCAATATCCTCATTAGCATCAGTTACACAAATATTCTGCTCATCCTGGTGCACTTCCACAGAAGAGTCCTCGATTTCTATGTCAGCATGTTCACTTTTACTTACATCATCATAAGAGGCAGAACCACCAGTCATTAGCCTTTCCTTGCCACTTCATGTGGTAAAACTGGCATATTGCCAATTTTATGTCTTTCTGCAGTTAACTTTCCCTTGTGATGGCTTTAGTAGATAATGTAGATGGACTAGTATCATCATGACTGGTGGCAATGGCAGCAGCTACAGCACTAGTATGTGGTTCCTGCTCTCCTCTCAAGTCTCAACTGACCATTCTCCATATCAACAAACACAAATAAAGTGGGGTACACCATATACGTCAATTTGTGCCAATTTTATATATTACCCTGCAGTATCAATGACCTACAGTGTCACAAGATTTTTTATGAATAAGAATAACACACTGTGCTACCACTTAGTGCCACAAGATTAATTATTTATGAATAAGAATAACACACTGCACTACCACTTAGTGTCACAAGATTAATTATTTATGAATAAGAATAACACACTCTGCTAACACTGCAGTCTGGCTGGCAGTGTCATCAAACAATAATAGTGCAGCTAAGTTGCTAACGCATACACACACAAATTTATTTATTTTTTTTGTGGATTGATATTATTAATTTAATTTCCCTTTTTTTCACACTGGGGAAGAGCACCCCAGTGCTGAGCAGTCCCTTGATGAACAACACAGACAGCACCCCTTATTGATGGACAAGAAAGCACCCCTGCCAAGTGCGGACAGACCACCTGCAGAGTCAGAAATATGTGGACGATAAACTACGGCAGTGTCACCATACAATAATAGCGCAGCTAAGTTGCTAAAATATACACAAAAAAAATTTTTTTTTTGTGGATTGATATTGATATTATTAATTTAATTTCACTTTTATTTTTTTCACACTGGGGAAGAGCACCCCTGAATGAGGCAGCAGCCCCTTGATGAAAAACACAGACAGAACCCCTTTTTATAGATAACAAAGCACCCCTGCCAAGTGCGGAAAGACCACCTGCAGAGTCACAAATATGTGGACGATAAACTGTGGCAGTGTCACCGTACAATAATAGCGCAGCTAAGTTGCTAACGCACACACACACAAAAAAAGCACTTTTATTATTTTTATTATGGGGGTTAGCACCTCTGAATGAGGCAGCAGCTCTTTGTTGAACAACACCGACAGCACCTCTTCTTTTTGGACAACAAAGTACCCCTGCTGAGTGCGGACAGACCACCTGCAGAGTCACATATACGTGGACCATAAACTGCAGTCTGGCCGGCAGTGTCACCAAACAATAATAGCGCAGCTAAGTTGCTAACGCACAAAAAAAAGCTCTTTTATTCTTTTTTACACTGGGGAAGAGCATTCCTGATTGACAGAGCACCCCCCTGGACAACACAGCACCCCTTTACGTTTATGGACTGCAGCCCTAGCCCCTTGATGGACAGGACAACAACAGCAGCCCTTATGTATAATAACACAGCAGCCCCTTGATTGACAGGGCAAATGGCACAGCAGCTGCAGCACCCATTGAAGCCCTTCTTTATATACTGCAGCCCCAGCCCCTTTATGGACAACACAGCAGCAGCCTTCAGCCCCAGACCCCGACAGGACAAGTTGGTCAACACACTGACACAGACAGTGACAGCAACACGTCTGTTCAGTTCACCATCCACACCCGGAGTGAAAATGGCGCCCACCGGATGATGTTTTGCCTCATTTTGAGATCCGATTCACATGGGAAAACCCGAGCCCAGCTCAGCCTCAGATCTGCAAGTTCGGGTGGGTCTGATTTTCTGAGAACCGGACCCGCTCATCTCTAGTTTTAAGGAGATCCATGCTTGAGCACAGGTGACTTAATTAGTCCTTAGTCAATTTTATTTAACCATCTGGACTCAAGCATGGATATCCTTAAAACCTGGACTGTAGTTGTAATTGCTGACCCAGCTTGAGATGACATGAGCTTTGTATCACAATGCATTATCCTACTGAAAGCAGGCATTGGAAGGTGTGCAGAGTGTGACCATGAAGAGACGCACATGGTCAGCCTTAATACTAGACAATAGCCTTTAAGTGATTGTTAGATGGTATGTGTGCAAGAAAATATTCACCACACTAATACACATTCAGCATGAACCATTGGCACAAGGCAGCATACAGTAAATCTATAGATTTATATTGCTTATGTTTAATTCTTACTCTACATCTGCATGTCACAGGAGAAATTGAGATTTGTTGTACCAGGTAATTTTTTCCTCAGATTCCTGTTCTTAGCCGACAGAGTGGAACCCAGTATGACTTTCAGTGGCGTCACAAGGGGGATGCGGGCTGCATCCGGGCGTCACCCTCTGAGGGGTGAGACCAAAGTGCCAACTGCTCCTCAGTGATAGGAGCCGGGTGCTGCACTGTAGCATTACATGCACCACTCGGTTCCTGAAACAGTGAGGAAACTGGCGCTGCACACAGACTGGTCTCAGAGTGCAGTCTGCATCTCTGGGACCCCCAGAGTGACTAAAATAGGGGTTTGGGCTGTGAGGCCATGCCCCCTGCCCACAAAACCATGCCTGCTTTTTTGCCGGTGCACTACAACCCTCCCCGCACCCGGTGTCACCACGGGGAGGGACGCCACTGGTACCTGTAATCAGGGCTGCCAAGAACTGCACCGAGCCCAGGTGAAGGGGGCGTAACCTTATCGTGGGTGGCATGCCATGCTCCCTTAAGAAAAAAACACATTGTTGCAGCACCACAAAGCAGCGCTGTTTGCTGGGGAGGGGGGTGGGGCGCTGTGAGCCCCTCAGCCCAGCGCATATCCATGGGAGGGCACTATCAGGATGATCGCTCCCCCCACAGGCAGAGGAGACTGCTGCTGCTGATCTGCAGCAGCAGCAAGCAGTCTCCCTTTGTAGCCAAGTACAGAGCAGCATGTGCTGGGCTGCTCAGCTGATAGGGAGAAGGAGGGAACAGCATCAGATGTGGGCCCCCTGCCGGGCACCTCCAGTAAGCCTGGATAAATAGTACCCACTCCCCCCCTCTAAGCGCCCCTGCCTGTAATGTAAATATCTAATCAGACAATCATATGGCAGCAACTCAATGCATAAAAGGATACTGATATGTCAAGAGGTTCAAGAGTCCTCCTAAATCCTTTTTCATCAAACATTATCTGGATGCACAAAACCCTGCTATTGTACGCTCCTCACTTGAAATGCTTCTCTTTTCTCTGTCTGCCTTGACCCTATCTTTAGTGTCCAGCATTCCAAATCCGAACCATGGCACTCAAAGTTCCTGGTACCTGTAAAAATTCTCTTGCACAGTTGAAAGTAACTGGAAGAAATTTTACTCTGATGCTCACATCCTCCATTTAAAGGCTTTGCTCTCTCTCTCATAATATGTTGTGTCCCAGAAAACAAATACTTGTACGTATATAGGATATTTAATGCAAAGTCTCTTAATCAATTTACCATAAATGTATTTTCTCAAAATGGCAAGGGTATATTTACAAGCATTAATTTAAATACTTGGAGGCATATTTACCTAAGTTATTTTGAAGGAAATCCCCTTAAAAGCTAAGTATATCCTGGATGTAACATGGAAACACTGAAGCAAATATCTCCGACATCTGCCACAGTCTCTTTATTTACCACCACAAAGGCAGCCGCCATAGTTTCTATGGGGGCTACTAAACTGTCAAATATTCCTTTGTATTCTAGAGCTTTTTCCTAGTACTGTAGCTAGCGCCATCTGAAGATGGCGTTAGCTCGAAGTAGCCTCACCATTGGCCCCCACTGTCGCATGTGCAGTGCAACACACAAGCATGCGTAGTGTGCTCACCAGGGTATTTTTGCAAGTGGTGAATTACATTGCAAGTTGGGGCAATATTTTCAAAGCCAAAGCTGCATTTTAATTGCATTTTGTAGTAAACATGCACATGAACCTATCCATTCAGTTAGTTATTTCTTTATACTGGACTGAAATTACATTTAAAAATGCCATTTTATTCCTAGGACCAACCGCGGCTCTGTTAGGACAGGTGCGGCTTCTCCACATGTCTTTCTCCTTTGCGTCTAAATCGGGCCTGTTTGGATGCCTGGCTACCAAGTGGTGGTGCACATCTTCTGGAAAGTGCCTCAGTATACACAACAGGACTCTGAACCATAAACAAATGCTCAATCATTTCCATTCAGATATTTACCCTAAAGAGGGCCCCTAACATCAAAATGCCTTAAACTTATAGGATAATGTGTGCCATCCTGCAACTTTTACAAAATACATATGAAGCACGTGTCTTTATATGAGCAGACAGTGTTTATTATTTTTGTTGTCCTGTGACATGACAAAGCTGTTTTCTGGAAACAGTTAAGACTAACACAAAGTGTATTATGGTATGTCAGATCTTTCACATAGAAAAAAATTGGCTTGACTGATAAAGTAATGTATTTAGAAAAATATGTAGGAGGTGTGTGAGCCAGTAAATGAAACTTATCTCAAGGTCAACAGCTCAATTTGTCTTTTTACTATGTGTTTCATGCTAGGATTCTGGTTCTATGTTCATAGTAGTTACCACCTTCCTTTTTCCAATCTCACAGTCAGGGGTCATGGCAAAGACTGCAGTAGGATGACAACCTTTTTATTTGCTATCAGAGCACCACATACCAATTTTTTTGCCATCAGAACCCCACATGCCATTATGCCATTAGAACCCCACATTCCCCTTTATATGCAATTAGAGCTCCAACATATTTATATGTGCCGGAGGATTCAAATTCTGCTTTATATGGCATCACACTACCTCATGCCCTTACTGTACACAAGCCAGAGCCTCCTCATGCAACTACATGTGCCAGACAGAGTCCCCATCATGCCATATATATGCCAGAGCTCCTTCATGCACATATATGTGCCAGACAGAGCCCCTCATGCCATATACATGCCAGAGCCCCCTCATTCCATATATATACCAGAGCCTCCGTATGCACCTATATGTGCCAGACAGAGCCCCCTCATGCCATATACTGTATATGCCAGAGCCCCTCATGCACCTATATGTGCCAGACAGAGACCCCTCATGTCATATATATGCCAGAGCCCCCTAATGTTCCTTTATATGGTGCCATAGCCTATCATGCCCTTATATATGACACCAGACTCCCTCATGCCCCTATATATTGCAGAGTCCTCATGTACATTGATATGTGATTATGGTGGCATCAAGGTCATGTTCATGATGCCTCTTTATAATATAACAGTCTGAGCACCATGCTGACCTTTATATGCCATACATGCTATCATGATCAGAGCTGCGGTCTACAACCCCTCGCCCTTGCCTTACCTACCTTGTTCACACACTGTGACTGGTTATTGGTACCAGGCTCCGCTCTCTAAATTCTAAATTGTGGCTGTTGGCGGGTGGTACTGGGCAGTGAGTATGCACACTCATACTGTCTGCTCTGCTGTTACTGCAGTTTGTGTGTCTCTGAGAGCTGTCACAGACACAGAGGAGGAAGCGTGAACTAGAGGACTCAAAGAGGTGCTGCAAGCAGGAGGAGAGGTATATAGTGCTCATGAGATCGTGAGCATGACATGGGCTAGTCTGTCACCTCACCACTATCCAATGCATCAGAAACTAAAATTTACATTCCAAACGCTGCCCATCTGGGATTACTGACAGGTTGGATGCTAGACAGATGTCCTGAATTCTGGACTGTCCGGACTAATTCCAGACAGATGACAACTCTAGTTCTTAGTCAGTACAGAATGTTAATACACAGGGCACATATTATTATTATTATTATTATTATTATCGTTTATTTATATGGCGCCACAAGTGTTCCGCAGCGCCTTACAAGACACATCGATATGGGTCTAGCAAGCACTATATACAGTAATTCTTATATTTTTATTAATGCATCTCTGGCCTATGATTATCCTTGACCTTTGCTTGTGTTCAGTCCTGTTGCATCCTACAAATTTATTATACAAATTAACTATTATTTACTCTTATAGAAGAGAAGAACAATTACTCTGGAATTTGAAGGTAAATTTGACCATTTAGCAGTCCCCATAGAAACTGATGGGGGCTGCAGTTGCGATTGGAAAAGCAGAGACCATGGCATACTGTATACTGGAGATGTCCGCTGCATTCCCTCCTTGTTATGGGATGTAGTTATTAGACAGGCGGCCAGGATGCCACCGGTCTAAATCCCAACAGCTAAAACCCGACACAGAATTTAAGATAGGCGTCAAAATACAGACGCATATCTTAATCCCAACACCGGAATGCAGAAGAATGCCGTACCAAACAAGGTAAGTCTGGGGCATCTTAGCAGTTAACAGTGTTGGGGGGGTTAGATTTAGGCACCCCCGGGGGGACTTAGGGTCAGGCACACTCCGGGGAGGGTTAGGCTGTGGAAAGGGGAGGTTAGGCACCACTGGGGCAAGGTTAGGGTTAGGCATTCTCCCGGGAGCGTTAGGTTTAGGGTGCAGGAAAGGGGGTATAGGTTTTGGCACTCCCGGGGGGACATAGGGCCATATTCAATTTGGAGCGTCCATTGTCAGACTTTTTGCCGTCATCACAGGTTTCAAGGTTGAAAACTTATTGCACTCGTCCACGCGTATCCCCGTATTCAATTAAAAATTGGTGAAACCGAGACCCGGAGAAAATGAAATCAGTGAAAAGTCCTGTAATTTCTGGGCAAATCAGCCTGACACCCCCCAAAAGATGCTCTGACATGGGGGATCACTATGGGTACCACAAATAGTCCTGCTAAAGGTATTTGGGGTCTTCAAATGGTCTTAGTAGGTGCTATTTAGTGTCTTTGAAGAATAGCATTTAGCAACTTATTTTGGGAAAAAAAAAGTAGTTCCATCAAATTTGGGGTACAGTACATGAAAATGGGTACTAGCATATTTTAAAGTGGCTAATGTGAAGTTTTAAAAATCATAATAAAATACACCTGACGCAACCACCTGCAATAAAAAAAACACCTTGGGTATACTTGGGGACCCCCCCTGAGTCTATTTCACTAGTTTAGAAGTTTGTCCCCAAACTTTTTTTTTCCACCCCCAAAATGAAAGTACCTTTTTTGAGGTGTCATGTCTTAGTTTAAAAAAAAAAATTGACACAGAACACCTTTTGGGGACTGTCCAAGGGGTGTAGGGTGTTTTTTTTAAAGTTTGTACCCCAAAACCCCAATTCTGCACTTTTTTGGCCACCTATTCAGAGGTGATACTTTTTCACTGGGTCTGATGCTTTGACTTTTCGCTCCGGCGAAAAATCGGAAAAATTGAATATGGGGATAGTCAAACCTGCGAAAAAATGACGTCATCAGCGAAAAACTATCACCGAAAATGGCTTTTCGCAGCCTAATTGAATATGGCCCTTAGGGTTAGGCACCACCCAGGGAGTTTTGGGGTTAGGCACTACCAAGGGAGGGTTTGGGAAGGGAAAGGGGAGGGTTAGGATACTTACCAGCCCCAGTTGGGGTCTCGTCCTGTCGGGCTTCCGCAGTTGGAATTTGAACAGCCGCCAGTATTTCAATCCCATTCCCTTGTTACATCATGCATCATGGAGATACTTAGCTTTTGTGGGGATTTGTTAAATATGCCTCTAAGTATTTAAATGAAAGTAAAACATACCCCGGCAATATTAGTTCATACATGTCTTTTCTATCAGAATGTCTCAGAGACTCCCAAATATTGGGGAGCTGTCTTAACTACCGAAAAAAGATGATGATTCAATTCACGGTGGGTTGCATCATGATTGCCCCTCACCCCTATGTGGAACAATGTGATGGCGCGATTCACTGCACCACTTCCCCCTTATCGCTAACATGGACCTCCACCTGTGGCATCTCAGGTAAAAAATCATCAAGTATGCATTAGGTCAAAACCCTAAAACAATTGTAGATTAAAAAGTACATATTTAATTATCGTAGATTGTTTAACACCCAGGAGTTAACTATCTTCCATTAATTCTTGCACTTCACACAGGGCCTGATTCAGCAGTGCATGTTAGTGCACTGTTGTACGCAGATTCCCCGATGTTTGGGAGTCTGTGCAGGTGCCAGACTGCCAGGTCTGTGAGCCTGCACCTAAACTGGCAGAGGAATGTCAGTGATTGACAGTCTGCTGCCATTTGGGGGTGGGGATGGGGCGGCGATGGCCTCCGTTTCCTGACAAAAAGGTGTGTCGCCACCATTGGAGGGGAGGGAAGAGGCCAGGATCTCTGTTGGCTGACATTGATTTCCTGACCTCTTCCTCGCAGCTGCGAGGGCTGGCTGCGTGACCCCATGTGTCACCTTAGCCCAGAGCTGTAACTAGACTTTTTGGTGCCCTGTGCCAGAAGGAGCATTGGCGCCCCCCTCATTTTTCAAAGGGACATAATGCACCCAAAAAAGGGTCATGGCTTCATGGGGAAGGGCCAATGAAGAGATAGGAGAGGTCAGGAGATGCTGGGGATGACATAACAGGAAGCTACAAGCAAGAATGATAATAAACAGAAATTTGATAGGCCCAAACAGTGCCCCCTGACCTGTGGTGCCCTGTGCCATGGCACCGGCCACACTATCCTAGCTACGGCCCTGCCTTAGCTGGCCGACAGTCTATAGAGTATCCGATGCAGCGTGATGCCTCCTGCTGCATTACCATATCAGCACAGACAGAATATCTAAGCTGCTTGCGAGCATCTTAGCAATTCCGTCTGAAGCTGAATCAGGCCCACAGTTCACTAATTAGAGATTCCCGTATTAAGTGATCAAAAATTGGTTCTTTGATGTCATGGAATGACACAACCTAACACAACTAGTCCTACTCATCATGAAGTTCACAATACTGGATTACTGCAAGTAATCACTGATGCTGCTTGGAACAGTCAGAAGGGTCCAATGCCGCACTCAGTTACAGAAAATTACTACTTAGCTAAATTCATTATTATTAATGTGTGTTGAATATGGAAACTCATATGAGAGGATATTTCATTTTGCTCCTTCCTTTATACAATGCACTGCGGAATATATATTTGTTTTATAAATAAATGATGAGACTAAAATGAAGGGGCAACACAATATGATTTCTAATTAAGTCACTACGTTCACAGAGTCAGCTTATTACTCCAGCACCGTTATGTGCTTAGCAGCTAAAGTAAATATAATGAAAACTAGAGAAACCTTGATACAAAATGCAAGAGGTCTGTATGTGGTGGAAAAAGTGTATTTAGGTTTATTGCAATTGTAAACTGGTGCATTTTTCTATCAATTTATGGTGATATTAGAGAGCTTGTGTCTTAAATTGTTTAAATACCTGTATCCAGAGCCGGATTTACACCTCATGGGGCCCTAGACAATATACTGATTTTGGGCCCCCCTCCCTCAAACAATACATAGCACTATAATTTCATTCCCGATTTATGCCCCTGTACAGCACCCTGAAGAAAAGGTCCACCATAGCCTTAAAACATCAGCTATGTATGTAGGGGCGGATTGGAAACCTAAAGTGGCTCTGGAAAACTCCCTGAAAGTGGCCCTATATAAAAGAGGGTGTGGTTTTGTGGCAACAGGCGTGGCTTTGTGTTTACAAGCCATTCTCCCCCCCCAATTTGTCATGCTGGAAGCATGCCCCCATCCCTCTCTCCAGTGAAAAAACATAGCAAGCATGTGAAATGAATAAGTATTTTCTTACCTATATGATTGCTCTGCAATGGGGAGCCTCTGAAGAAATTGATCCTTTCTGGACAGGCAGCGTCTTGAGTCGGTAGTCACTTCTGATAAATCTGTTATTAAGCTATCCACATAAAACTCCATCTTGTCACAAGATGGTGTGCACCTTTAAATATTCATAGCTTTAAATGTGTAATATTACAAAGACTGATTTCTGCTGAGCTATGAGCTGAAGAACCTTGGAATGTATAAACATGCAGATAACATTATGAATAAGACTGTGGCCCATATTCAATTTGAGGCGAAAAGTCCGGATCCGCGATACTTTTTTGCCGATGATGTCATTTTCACCTGTTTTGACTTTACCCCGTATTCAATTTGAAAGACTTTCCGCCTAGGTGGAAAGTCAGTGCAATGTACTAGGCGAAAAAGTTTCGCCTATGAATAGCAGGCGGAAAAAAGTGCAGATTTGGGGTTTTGGGGTGCAACATTGTGGGAATCCCTGTGCAGCCTTCAGACAGTCCCCCAGAGGTAAACTGTGTCAAAAATTATTAAAAAAACACTTAAGGTCACCCCAAAAAATTACTTTGAAAAGGGGGTGAAAAAAAGAAAAGTTGGGGTACAAAGTTAAAAACTAGCGAACTTGACTCTGGGGGGGTCCCCAAGTATGCCCTAAGTGTTTTTTTGATTGCAGGTGCTTGCGGCAGATGGATTTTTCACAATTTTTTCAACTTCACTTTAGCAACTTTAAATATGCTGACCCCCATTTTCAAGTACCCCAAATTTGCTGGGAAGTTATTTTCAGGAAAAAATACTCCTAAATACTATTCTGCATCATGTATAGAAAAATGCTATTTAGTAGCTATTGAGCCCGTTGAAAAACACCAAATACCTTCAGCAAGCCAAATTGGAGGGTACCATAGTGAACCCCCATGTCAGAGCATCTTTTGGGGGGTGTCAGGCTGATTTCCCCAATTCTGACAGGACTTTCCACCTGTTCAAGTTTCGCCGGGTCCCGTCTTCGCGTACTTTCAAATTAAATACGGGGTAAAGCGTGCACGTGCGCAATACTTTTCCACCTGCAAAACAGGCAAAGTAGGCGAAAAGTCCGGGCCGCAAAAAAGTATTGTGGCTAGGCTCAAATTGAATATGGCTCTGTGTATCCTTACCCCCCCCTAACATTCCCACATGAACAGATAGTGATATAATGAATGCAATACAAAGATTGCTGTGTTGAGATGTAATCATATGTTGCAATTGTATGAACGCAGTGCTTTATACTACTGTCTACACGCATATATATCCAGAGCAATCTTTGAACACACAACTGATGGATGTGTCTTGATTTGCGTCTCCTGAGATCTCAGTAATTCAGGGGTCTGACATACACTAATGAACTTGGGCTGGTGATTAATTACAGAAGATTGGTTTCTGATCTATGACTTGGAGCGTCCCACCGAGATTTCCTGCACTGATCTGAGGGCGGACATGTCGGGAGTGACCAGGACAGTGGATTCTGACTTTAATCCCGGGGTGAATGGTATTCCGCTCAAGGCCGGACTCCTCTGTCTCGTGAACTTCTATGTCTGCTTAAAGATTCAAGTACGGAAATCTGTATAACAGACTTGTTTTGTGTTTGTTTTTTTTGTTGTTTTTGTTTTTGTTTTGTTTTATGAAATGACATGTCCAATGAATCTTTAAAAATGTATACAGATAATAATCCTTATAGATTTATATATGAGAAATGTAAATGTGTTATTGTGCTTAACAGTCTGATAATTTGTTTCCCTGATTAACATAAGTAATGTGCTTTGATACATCTTGTGATCTTTATACTTCCAGAGTGAATAGACATAGAAGTACATTTTGTTTGTTGGTTGGTTGCCATACTGATGGAGATTATCTCCAGACTATAGTAGGAGAAGTTTGGGATTTGTTTATAACAACTTTGCAAATCTATTTATATCCCAAAGGTACGGTAATAGTGTGCCCAGAATTACTAAGGAGACCAACTTTAGTAACAGAAAGTATACAAAAGAATCTGTGTCTGGCTTCTTCCTCTAAGTAGGAACTGCTACACAGAATAGAGTATTAGTGAACTCACAATAGGGTTTTGGTGAACCCACAGATATGGGTAACGTGGACAACAAAAATCTGTCCAGCTGTCAAACCCCCATGGATATTATATGTATAGTGTTAGGTCGTGGGGTGACAGAAGGAATGGAAATGGCAAACTTGATCCAATTAAGGTTACAACAGATACGTAAATCATATGGCCACTGCATAAAGAGTAACAAACTTGAAGACAAACTTTTAAATTAGATAAAAGTGATAAACCAGATCTTGTTAAATAAAGATTCTCAAAAAAGGGAATAAGAAATTAATTGTATGTACTTTAAGGATTATTTTGAAGTAACATCTGTAAGGATAGTAGGTCTAAATTGTTCAGTAAAGAATCTTGCTAAAAATAAGTAGCTATGCCCTGATATAGACTGTAAAACATGTGATTATTTGGAATTGTGGTGCTGTAATTTGTAGAGTTTGTAAACTGAAGGTATCATATACTGATCCCAGAAAAGATACCAAAAATTAGAAGAAGAAAAATACATAGATATGTGAACATCCTCAATTAAATTGTGAAGAGTGCTAAATTGTTTATGATTTTAAATGTAAAGATAAGTGCATATAAAATTTTCAAAAGGTAGACTTCAGAAATGTGTTAAAATATTTCAGTTTAATCCTACGTGTTTGGGGATGCCCATACAATGTAATGGTTGAGTTTTAAAAGAAATTGATTTTGAATCAGATGCTGACGTTTTGCTATATGTCTGAGATCTGACAATCTCCCTTTATGACATTCTGAAGGGAGGGGGAGTGAGTGTTCCGCAGTTTGTGCATAAAATAGTACGCTTGCAATGCAAGTGACCTTTACAATGAAAATGTCTGATGATTTGCCAAAAAGTAAACAAAATGTTAGTCTATAAATGAAAATGAATGATCTTAAGAAGTAGTTAACATAAAAGATACATAAATTAAGGTATATATTCCATGACATTTAAATATGTTGTTAATGAGATATTGAAAGATTTGAAAGTATGACATAATTGTTCACAAAAATCTCAGTGAAAAAGCTCCATGTATGCTGAGTTTTGTCATTCCACAGGCCAGCGAGCAAATTACAATTGTTTTTATTTTAATATGAGCCTTTGTTTTGTTGCAAAAAGTGTTTTTATTTTTGCTATTGACCTTTGTTTTTAGTGATACTACATAAAAATGTATGAGTGTTGTATGGTCATGGTATTACAGGGACAATGTAAGTAATGCTGTCCACTTTTACCTTAATCCTGTACAAGGATTTAGAAGGTTATTGTTATTTATATATATGTTACCCACAGTGAATAAGTTGGATTATAGCACTGAAGTATTTACAACAAGTGTTGAAATTTTATAATTATTGAGGAGGTAACATTAATAACATAAGGATTGTCCTCATCTCAGTAACCCTATGTGTATGTGTATTAGAATAGAACACGCATAGCCAAACAATCATAGGAAGATACTGTAGCCCTCAGAATCATCTACCTCTCAATATGACAAGTCATAGAGTCCTGCAATATATTATACCCATCTGAGGCTGCTAAAATTGTTATTCAGTTCAAATTAATCTCACCAGAATGTTTGACCTCCTCTGTAGTCATAAACACTGGCCTGGATGGTCAAATACAGTATTTACAAAAGACAAATCCATTGTTATGTGCAGAGTAAAATAGATATAAGGCTACTGGCCATTTAAATTAAACTTAAAGCTAACATGTGTGGCCATTTAAACAATACATTTCAGATCAGATCAAGTAACCAAATAAGTAGAAGGTTACAGGTTTAATACACTAATGGTACCTAATCTGGACACCACTCACCTCACAGTTTTTACTGTTTTTTAGTAACTAATAAAGGAGAAACAGTATGCTTAGTCTAAACTGCCACAAGGGTGTGCTGCAATTCTTAATGTTGAAGGGATTGGCTTTTTGCCAGTGCAATAGTAATCGTTATGCGATATGTGGACAATTTAGTGATAATTAAGAGCAAAATTGTTTGCATGAAACAATAGTATTATTGAGTATTCTGCACAAGCAAAACAAAATTCTAAAGTATTTAAAGATAAATTGCAATCCATACAGACAAAAAAGTTTTTTTTTTTTAAGACATCGTATATCAGTGTTATTCAGAAAGCATATATCCAAACAGCTTAAAACCTTTTTGGGCTTATTTATATATTGTAAGGATTTATGTAAATAAATTGTAAGTTTTGTATAATGGAAACAAGGTATTAATATAACAGAATCCCCTTGTAGTAACATATGAATAAATTGAAGTTTATCATGTTGTAAAACAAGTTATTATGAATGCATCAGCATTGGTTTTACCTGAGTATAGTATGCTGTTTATACTGTTTAGTCATGAGTATAACTCACATGTTCAGGGGGTCTTAAACAATCACATGGAAACTCTTGTCACCTAGAGTCTGCTAAGTGCTGACATAGTGTTACGACACCCCTTAACTCTTATAGTATCACATGAAGCTATAAAATCTAAAGCTTAAAGAAAGCATGTATCTGTTGTTAAGTTTACAAAATACGAAGTAGCTTTGTTGTACAAGTAATATCACTCTTAAAGTTACAATATTGAAACCCTGCATCATCATTACTTTTGCAGGTTTCAAAACATGGGAGAGTATAGTGATAATATACAAGTAAATAGTGACAGTGTCAATGAGGACACTGAAAATATACAAACTTTTTATTTTCCTGTTCAAGATTGTATTGAACTAATGAAGCAGGAATCATTGTAATTTAACTTTTCAAATGTTTCTTTTGAAGATGGAGTTCCATACACAAGATATGTTGGCTATGTCAGAGCACTGTCTACTGCATTCCAGTTATCCCAAAGGCTTGTAGTGATAAAACTGAAGGTACACTTGAGAGACTACACCTAAAGCTGAAAACAATAGACTGGTAGACCAGGCCGTATGTGCTACTGCTAAAAGTCACTTCTCCCAAGGGCAACCCACTTATGTGGTAGATCCCGCCCCCAAGATTGACTTAAGTACCCTCACAAAGCTGCAGGTACAAGCTCCAGAGGCTGAAAAAAGCAATGCTAGGAGCTAAGGATAAATGGTGAGTGGGGGGAAGGTCAACGTTTAGGTCTACCAAAAACACTTTACCCAGTTGTAGCCCAGATAATACATGATGAGGTGCACTTGGGGAAGGATACAATGGTGGCTATCACCAACAGTAATTGGATAGCTCCGGGTTTTGCATATACAGTACAGGCCTTTGAAATAAGGTGTCTAATATGTGCATTGAATAATCTGGGTAAGACTGTCCCAACCCCTTTGAAAAGTACTCCCCAGACTCAGTGTTCCTTACAGAGGATACTAATTGATTTTATACCACTGCCCAAATGTTCCGAATGTGATGTCCTCTTGTATGAGCCTCATCAGTCACTAGGCCAGAGGGTAGGCGTGTTGAAGGGCAGATGCAAAGACAATGGCCAAGGTAATTAAGAAAATTATTTTCTCCAGTGTGTTAAGAAATTCATGATTAAGGTCAACTGCAGATATGGTGTACTATGTATCAATTTTACAGAAACAATTAACTAAAATATATAGTTAGGTGTTTTCTTCTATTCCAGTCCTTTATCTTGATACAGGAAACCACTGTTTACTACCAGGAGATTGGATGATAATTTGGAAATATACCAGGAAGGCTATTGAGCCCAGATTTGAAAGTTTATTCCAAATCCTGATGAGTACATTTATTTCAATGAAATTTCATGGGAAGGACACCTGAATATACAGTATGTCTCCGATTGCAAAGTCTTCTTCCAAGGGGAGTTGAAGTAATTTGATATTGTGACTAGATACATGTTCCTAGGCCCTAAACCTGACAAAGGCTTGTGGAAATGTATATTTTACTTTGCTTTGTTATAAGTTTAATTTTAGCTTTAAAACTTTGAGTTATTATCACAAGTATTAAGCTGAGTAACTGCATATATAGTTTTATATGAAGAGATGAAGCAGTAACAATATCTAGACTCAGTGTATAGTATGTTCACAATATAAAAGCTTTAAGCCAAATTGTTTAATAATGTTACAGATAAAATATTTGATGTGCTTAAAATGATCTCTAATGAACTGCAAAGTAAAGTAAAGCTTATGGGACAGTATAAACTGATCTTTGACTACCTTACAGCTGCTTTATAAGGTATGTGTCTTATAGTGAGACTAGCCTGCTGTAATGTATATAGCTGATAACTTTTCTGACCTGATACATGGACATGTGAAGAACATCAAGGAACTGAAAGACCAGTCTAGGAAAACACATGGTAATCCGGAGTTTCATCCTGATGATAATGAATAGTTTTCCTAATTAAACACAGCTAAATGGTTTAATGAATTTAGTAGATGGATATCAGGAATTCTTTCAATTATTGATAAAGGTTTAGCTTTGTTTGTAATAATTTAGATTGCTGTAAAACTTGCTAGTTTTCTGATTAAGAAGTTACTTACTCTTGACTGTTGTTTCTCCAAGGAAAATACTCTAAAGGCCTTGATGACAACTCAAGTCTATGATAACATCTGTGCCTAAGACAACATTCCAAGTTGTACCATTGGAACCAGCCTCATTGAGGATGACAAGCAAACATGTGGACAATGCAAGACTATCATCATTTCCCTGAATATTCATGACAAGATGAAAGACAATTAGAGACTGAGGACCGTGGACTTGCTTTATGGGGAATGGATCAATGCATAATTCTATGTATAGGTTCCGGTAGACAGGACTTGTGCATAAATGTACCTATACTTAGTATAGCAGGATCGTGTTCCTCTTTGGTAGATAGTATAGTATAAAGTTATGAATAAAAGATGGGAAAATTATAAATCTGTTATTAAGCTATCCACATAAAACTCCATCTTGGCACAAGATGGTGTGTGCCTTTAAATATTCATATCTTTAAATGTGTAATATTACAAATATTTCTGCTAAGCTATGAGCCGAAGAACCTTGGAATGTATAAACATGCAGATAACGTTATGAATAAGACTGTGTATCCTTACCCCTCCCTAACATTCCCACATATACAGATAATAATATAATGAATGCTAACAAAGGGCCTGATTCAGAGCCGGACACTATTTGTGCTCGCTCGTTCAGATAAAGGGGCTGGCTATTTAAATTGAGCGCTCGCTCTTTGCGGTCTGTTGACGCCTCTATGTGTGAGCGAGCAAATGAAAAATGTGCACAGGATTTTGTAAAGACGCCCCCTGGCCGCTCGCATCATACGTCATCTCCGCTATTTATTAGATTAATTGAGTACATTGAAAGGCGTCTGAACTGCTCGCAGTGCTTATGGTTGGATTTTCCTACCGCAATCATGCGAACAGTTCAGGCTAAGAGACCACCAAGTGACATGGTCGATGACGCTGCTTTGTTAATTATGCACACCCTTAAAACGCCCATTTTGACCATTTGGCATGCCTACGTTCGGATCTCCACTCCCCGTTTTCAAGCACCTTCCCCTGTTACCACCCACAAATGCCTCATCCTGTCACTCAAATTAGCAGGCACTCGCTATTTTGCGAGCGCTCGATTTCCGACCACAATGACTGGTTGGCGCATGCGCATTACGACACATACGCATGTGCAGTTGTGCGAGCATCGCTCGGAGCGAACGAGCGGCAACTTATGAGCGGCTCTGAATCAGGCCCAAAGACTGCTGTGTTGAGATGTAATCATATGTTGCAATTGTATGAACGCAGTGCTTTATACAATTGTCTACACGCAAATATAGACAGAGCAATCTTTGAACACACAACTGATGGATGTGTCTTGATTTGCATCTACTGAGATCTCAGTAATTCAGGGGTCTGACATACACTAATGAACTTGGGCTGGTGATTAATTACAGAAGATTGGTTTCTGATCTATCACTACTCATGCAGGAGATCACACGGTCTGGTATCCGCCTGTTTGTGTAGATATAAAGCCATCATGTCATCATCATGTAGTGGCTATAAAGTCAATATTCAATAAAGGAAGAGAGGAGTACTATGAGATGGTGGAGGACTGGAAGGTGAGTATGGAGAAAGACAGGGAGCAGTGTGAGAGAAAGACAGGGAGCAGTGTGTGAAAAAGACAGGGAGCAGTGTGCTGAGAGAGAAAGGGAGCAGTGTGATGAGAGAGACAGGGAGCAGTGTGATGAGTGATACACGGGTGCTGAGAGAGACAGGGAGAAGAGTGCAATAGAGACAGGGAGAAGAGTGCAGGAGAGACAGGGAGAAGAGTGTGAGAGAGACAAAGAGCAGCGTGCGAGAGAGACAGGGAGCAGCGTGCAAGAGAGACAGGGAGCAGCATGTGAGAGAGACAGGGAGCAGCGTGCGAGAGAGACAAGGAGCAGCGTGATACAGAGACAGGGAGCAGCATGATACAGACAGGGAGAAGAGCGAGAGACAGGGAGAAGAGTGAGAGACAGGGAAAAGAAAGAGACAAGGAGCAGTGCGAGAGATACAGAAGAGAGCGAGAGAGACAGAAGAGTACGAGAGAGACAGAAGAGTGTGAGAGAGACAGAAGAGTGCGAGAGAGACAGGGAGCAGTGTGCAAGAGAGACAGGGAGAAGAGTGCAAGAGAGAGGGAGAAGAGTGTAAGAGAGACAGGGAGAAGAGTGCGAGAGAGACAGGGAGAAGAGTGCAAGAGAGACAGGTAGAAGAGAGAGAGGGAGAAGAGAGAGAGAGAAGGAGCAGTGTTATGCAGACAAGGAGCAGTGTGAGACAGACAGGGAGCAGCTTGAGACAGACAGGGAGCAGTGTGAGACAGACAGGGAGCAGTGTGATACAGACAGGGAGCAGTGAGAGACAGGGAGAAGTGTGAGAGAGACAGGGAGCAGTGTGAGAGAGACAGGGATAAGAGAGAGAGACAGGGAGGAGAGAGAGACAGGGTGGAGAGAGAGACAGGGTGGTGAGACAGAGAGACAGACAGGGAGAAGAGAGAGATAGGGAGGAGAGAGAGACAGAGAGCAGTGAGAGAGAGACAGGTTGCAGTGAGAGAGGCAGGGAGAAAAGAGAGAGAATGTTGTGAGTGAAGGACTGACTCACCCGGTTACCGATCCTGTGATAGATAACACAGATGGTACTGCAGGGGCAAAGCACTGGCCCAACAAGTGATGGAGGAGGTCCAGAAGCATGTCTGGGGCTGGCAGTCTCCTCTGGTTTTCGCGCCGAGGCTGGTCTCTGGATCATGACATCAGAGCCCCATCATCAAGCAGTGTCAGATAGGAGGAGGTAAGAGGAGGGGCGGAAACAGGAGGGGAGGAAATGGAAGGGAAGGACCTTCCCCTACTCTGGCTGGACTGCCTCCCCCTGCTCTGTTATGACCTGCGGCTGCATCTCTACCCAGAAGTGCCTACTCAGGGCCGGTGAAACCTGCTAATATATTTATATAAATTAACAAAATCTGCAACCAGCAGCCCCCTGAGCCGTCGGCCCACCCGGAAAGTTCCCGCTGAAGTAAATGGCCAATCTGCCCCTGTATGTATGCATAATACACTTAATTTTTTATACGTTTTTTCAGAGTCTGCCCCACTGATTGCCCTCTCTATAGCTCTCACTGCCACTCCATTCCATATCACGCTGACTCACTGCCCTCTCACTCAGCACACTGTCCTCCATCCCAGCTCACTTATTGCCCCCCATAGCACACACACTGACCCAGTTACTGCCCACATCACAGCACCACTTACTGCCCAATTCACTGCCCCCTCACAGCACCACATAAAGCTCCCTCACAGCACCGCATACTGCCCCCTCACAACACTACATACTTCCCACTACACTGCCCACTCACAGCATCACATACTGCCCACTCACAGCACCACATACTGCCCCCTCACAGCACCACATACTGCCCCCTCACAGCACCACATACTGCCCACTACACTGACCACTCACATCACCACATACTGCCCACTTCACTGCCCCCTCACAGCACAGCACCCCTCTTCCCTAACAGCACAGACCCTCAATTCCCTCACAGCACAGACCCCCTCACAGCACATACCCCATCACAGATCACCTTAAAGCACAGACCCTCCCTTTACAACATAGACCCCCTTACTACACAGACCCCCTCTCTTCTCACAGCACAGCCCCCACACAGCACAGAGCTCCTCTCTTTACATCACAGACCCCCTCACAGCATAAACCCCCATACAGCACAGTCGCCCTCTCCTCTCACAGGACAGACCCCATCTCAGCATAGCACAGACACCCTCCCCACATAACACAGAACCCCCTCCCCTTACAGCACAGATACCCTCTCACCCTCAGCGCAGACCACCCTCCCCTCCTCTTACAGCACCTTTCTTCCCTCCCTGCCAAAGTTACCTACACTGGACTCTGCGGATCTGCAAGGCAGAATGGCTATGGCTCCTTGAGTGTAGCTGTTCCTCTGCTAATGCAGATGATGTCACGTCACCGTTAGCAATGCAAAGCCTCCTGGACCACGGAGATGAGGCAAGTGAGTGACAGTGTGGAAGAGCCACTCACCGTGGCCCTCTAATACTTGGTAATGTCCCTTGGGATCCGCCAGGCCCTAGGCAGCCAATTAGGTTGCCTAGTGGTAAATCTGCCCCTGCCTGTATCAATCAATCAATGAACTGAATATAATTATACAATTTGCATATAAAAACTCTTAGGTATCAAAAATATATTAGTAGATAATAGATATTTCTGATAAAATTATCTTTTAAACCACAAAACCCTAAAATTATTGTAGTTTAAAAAATACAAATTTAATTTAAAAAATTACCAAGTTTAGGAAAAAACTAATTTTCTCTGGTGATGCGTGAAAAAAAACCTCCAAGCATGTAAAAAAAGAAAAAATCTGCAGCTAATTTACTAGCAAAAAACCCACACCTGCTGAAAAAACCTCAAAAATGCAGGTTTTTTTGCTATTTCCAATTGAATATGCCCCTATATCGTCATCCCATCATGTGTTGTGTATAAATTCCAGCTGCGCTCCCTGTTAGATTGGGGATTCATTGTCCACTTTAGTGGATGTGAGCTCCATTTTAGTCCATATCACCGCACCCCCTACACATCTTCTGACCTGGGATACAGGAGGAACAGCTGCACTCTGGAATACAATTGCATGGAGTTGCCTCTCTGACTCGCTGAAATTCAGGTAGAGGGGTCATGGGTAGGGAGTAGGGACACTATAATCAGAACGCAGTTTTAGCTGCTTTATTACATTTTTTAAACCATATCCTCTATTTTCACCTTTTGAAAATGTTTATGCAAATCTCAGCTGAGGCGTTTGTAATGTCATGGCATATGCGCACACACACACGAAAAAAAAACACATTGATTGATTAATTATTTTTTGGCACTTGGGGGGAGAGCACCCCTGAAAATGACAGCAGCCCCTTGATAAACAACACAGGCAGCACCCCTGTGCAGCTACATTGCTGGTGATAAGTGTGGCTAATGCGCACAACAACACAGAAAAAAAAACACATTGATTAATTTTTTTTTGGCACTTGGGGGGAGAGCACCCCTGAACGAGGCAGCAGCCTCTTGATAAACAACACAGACAGCACCCCTGTGCAGCTATGTTGCTGGGGATGAGTGTGGCTAATGCGCACACACACACACACACAGAAAAAAAAACACTTTGATTGATACATTTTTTTGGCACTTGGGGGGAGAGCACCCTTGAATGAGGCAGCAGCCCCTTGATAAATGACACAGGCAGCAACCTTGTGCAACTACGTTGCTGTTGATAAGTGTGGCTAATGCGCACACACACACAGAAAAAAAAACACAATGATTGATTGATTGATTAATTTTTTTTGGCACTTGGGGGTAGAGAACCCCTGAATGAGGTAGCATCCCCTTGATAAATGACACAGTCAGCACCCCTGTGTAGCTACGTTGCTGATAAGTGTGGCTAACACACACACAATTTTTTTTTATTTTTGCACTTGGGGGAAAACACCCCTGAACGAGGCAGCAGCCCCTTGATAAACACAGGCAGCAACCTTGTGCAACTACGTTGCTGTTGATAAGTGTGGCTAATGCGCACACACACACAGAAAAAAACCCACAATGATTGATTGATTGATTAATTTTTTTTTGGCACTTGGGGGTAGAGAACCCCTGAACGAGGTAGCATCCCCTTGATAAATGACACAGTCAGCACCCCTGCGCTGCTATGTTGCTGATAGGTGTGGCTAACATGCACACACACATAGTATTTTTTTTATTTTATTTTTTTTTTCACTTGAGGGGGACAGCACCCCTGAACGAGGCTGCAGCCCCTTGATAAATGACACAGGCAGCACTCCTGTGCAGCTACATTGCTGAAAAGTGTTGCTAATGTGCACACACACACACACAGAAAAAAAATATTTTTTTTTTACTCTGGGGGGAGAGCACCCTCAACGATGCAGCAGCCCCTTGATAAACAACACAGGCAGCACCCCTGCACAGCTACTTTGCTGCTAAGTGTAGGTAACAGAATAAAAAACAGAAAAAAAAACAATTTCTTAATTTTGACCGTATACCCTCTGATGACGAAGTATTGAACTCGCTGTGAGGGATAATTAAGAATCAAACTCGCAACGAGGGAAACGTGACACCGGAGCAATTCATCATTGCTCCGGTGCAGGCACAACTGCTCTGAAAACAGCTGTCCCCTTGGTTAGTTTTAGCAGCTACAGAAGTAGCTGCGTTACTTACCTCCTCTCCGTCATCCTGGATACACATGTGTAGAGAGGAG
The DNA here is from genome assembly GCA_031769625.1 of Taudactylus pleione. Classification (NCBI taxonomy): domain Eukaryota; kingdom Metazoa; phylum Chordata; class Amphibia; order Anura; family Myobatrachidae; genus Taudactylus; species Taudactylus pleione. The sequence goes on from JAUIMM010000175.1 coordinate 8,116,864, forward strand.
GCGTCGGAGTGATCTGTTTGGATCCCGTTTCGCATCCTCTGAGCGGGCTACGAGAGCAAGTGCCTTCTGAAGATGGCGCTTGTTCTCGGAAACAAACTCCGAAAACGCTCAGTTTTCGGAGTTTGCTGAATATCAGGGGGTCCATTTGGGACCCCTGATGATTAATAGCTCGGTAACCTAAATATGCGGAAACTAGCATTTCCGCATGATTACCGGGCCATTTATCAGTTAATGAATAGGCCCCATAGTCTCTATACCTTCCCTTCTGCTGCTCTACCCCTACGATCTAGCACATTTTTTTGAACACCCGTTTGGTAAAGTGGGTACCTTGGTCAGTTGATATTACCTGGTGAATCTCATACCTATAAACAAATTCCTGTACTATTTTCTTGGAAACAACTAAAGATGTTCATGCATGCCAATACATATTTAAGCATTCTCACCTTAGGGAGTTAGATCAAGTCAATCTAAAGGTGTAGCTAAAGGTGGCAAGGTGGCAGGTGTGTGGTTTGAACAGAATTGTCAAGCATGAGATAACTCTGGGTCATACCATGTCAGTTCAACCAGGTGTGTCCACAACCCATCTCAGATTTTTATAATTTTTTTTTAGTTAAGAGAGGATGTGAAAAGAACTATTTCTGACAAATATCTTGACTGTCTGACCATTAGTATCTGAAATATTGATTTTTCAATTTTTTTAACTATTACTAAACGCGGCATATTTGTTCCAGTTTATTTGAAGTATCATGGGTGTTTATTAAGGATGCACAACGAAATTTGGACCCCTAAGGTAACTTTTCCCCCTGAATCCAAAGATCCAAACTAAATTACTTTATCTGCCTTTACGTTTTGAATTACAGCAAAAATGCGAGCTTTTGGAACAGAATTAAAAATGCTAGGTTAAATCCACATTAGATATTCCAATTGTTTTAGGTGCTTAACAAAGGTATACATAATTACCACAAGTAAATTTAGCATGGTACTCTATTTTATAGTGGAGAAAAAAAATAATATTAACGTTCGATTACTGTTGTACCGCATACAGAATTTACACAAGAAACCATGAAATTTAAAACTTAAATGTGAATGAAGTGGAGTCAACAGTCACATTAATTTCCCCTTGTTTGGTACATGTTGTGACTGTCTGTAATTTTCTTTAATGTGTCAGCAGACAGTGTATACTGCCTTCCAGTAGTTCATTGCATAGTAGGCACTTCCGTTACACAAAGGACATGAATCAAAGGAACAAAACACTAATCTCCTGAAGGCCAGGGCAACACATTTGTTGATTGGTTTCATTTGTTGAAGTGTACCAGCACATCTTGTTCCTCATTATTACATTAAATAATATACCCAATGTACCAGATGTCTACATTTTTCTCACTGCGGTCATAGTGACATTAACTTTGGTTCCTGCTGTCTTCATGTCATCTGAGGACAAGTGGCATATGTGTAGCACATTAGTAAATTAGTATTTCAGAAACTAATGGTCAGACCGTCTAATTATTTGGCAGAAATCGTTTTTTGTACATCCTCTCTTAACTACAAAACATTTGTAAAAATCTGAGATAGGTGGTGGACATTTCATTTTTTTTTGGGTGGGGGGGTCTGATGTGAAATGACCTCTGCTCGTCAGTAATAGGGACCTTGGCACTACTAGTTTGCCTTCTTTACTGCTTCATCGGTATTTGCAACAAGGCATTTTTTTGCCATTTTTTTGCATAGACATTAGTGCATGTTCATCAACTATGGTAACAACATTAAAAGTAATAGGTTAATCAGATTTATCATATCCTTTTTCAATGATCTTGAGTCATTTATGTTCACAATTTTGTCTTTGACTACTTATGCTTAAGTGAGTGCTCCTCTATTTCCTTGCAAAACACACAGGCATAGAGTAAATGGACTAATTTAATATGTCACCCGCATATGGTGGGATTGTTGTGTCAGTATGGGCTGTATAGCATTTCTGATTTTTTGTTATTATTGCCAAAGAAAGAATAACAGTTACGGATTGTTTAGTTACAGGAAAGTGGAAGTTATCTAAAGGGATAGAGACAGGCAGAACTCAGGCCCCCTACTTCCCCCATCTGTGACTGCCCAGTCACATTAAGTGGCATGAATGTTACTGGGTTTAGTATACTGCATTTAGTAATGACAATGTGTGATGGATGGATGAGTGCTAGTTCCCATTTTGTCAGATGTAAAGCTGTAATGTGCCTTGTCTGTGTGTGCACTGCTTGTGATACATAAAGAATCAGAAGCTGGCCTATGGGGATGTAGTTAAAATGCCGACCATTGGCATGCCGGTTGATAAAATCCTGGCGCCGGAATTCCCAAACAGGGGACAAGACACCTGCGCCAGAATCCCTACAAGAGGGGAGATGTTGATGCCGGGATCTCGACAGACGGCATGCCAATGGTAAGTACAGCAGGAGCCCTTAGGTCTTAGTGACAAGTGGGGGAGGGTTAGGTTTAGGCACCCCGGGGGATTTAGGGTTAAGCTATGAGAGGAGGGAGGTTAGGGTTAGGCTACTTGGAGGGGGGGTTAGGGTTATTCACCACCTGTAGTGGTGCCCATTATACAGTACCCCCTGTAATTGTGCCTATTATGCAATGCCCCTGTAGTTGTGCCCATTATGCAATGCCCCCTGTATTAGAGCCCTTATGCAGTGCCCAATGTATTAAAGCCCCTTATGCAGTGCCCCCAGTAGTGCCCCTTATGTTGTGCCCCCAGTAATGCCCATAGTAGTGCCACTTACGCTGTGCCCTCAGTAATGCTCCTAGTACTGCCCCTTATGCTGTGGACCCTCTCACCCGTGCAGTACTTACCTCTCCTCATGCTCCAGTCTACGCCGTCAGCTCTCCGCGTAGATGCTGCCACTGACTAGATCTGACTAGATCCAGCAGCAGGTGCAGGCTCCACTCATCGCAGGTGATGAGGGTGACGTCATGACATCACCCGCGCACACCATGCACTGCATCACTGGGAAAGCTGGCCTCTGAAGCGATCAGAGGTGTCTTTAGTCTCTGATCGCTTCAGAGACCAGCATTCCCAATTGCACCAGCAACTTGGCTGGCCATGCTACAGAGTGTGCAGGGGGACGCTTACTGGGCTGGCAGGCCCCCTAAGCTGCCAGGCCCCATAGCAAGCACACCCCCTGCACCCTCTATATTTATGCCACATGGGGTGCGGGTAGGGAGTGTTAGGGTACATAACAGGAGGGTTAGGGGGTTAAGGAGGGAAGGTTAGGGTACTTCCCTCTCCCCTGTCGGGATTCTCAGCATCGGGATGCCACTGTCGGTCTTTTGACAGCTAGCATCCCGAGTGCCGGGATTTCATACACAACTGATTTCTGGAACAGGAGGACGGCTGCAGCCAAAAACCATATGGCAATGCTCTAGCTACAGTATCTAGAGGACTAATGTAGTTTTCAATAGGTCTCTGTTGGTTGCCCTATTTTGTGTGAGGACATTTGTTGTAAAATGCATACATTCCTGACAAAATAATAAAATGGCATGTTGTAGCTTGATATGCCTAGTACAGGAGCTATACCGAGTGCCTGTTTGAACTCCTGAAAACATTGTTTAGTCTCATCTGTGTGCTTCAGAGAGGTTCTGGAATGGTGTCTGCTATTACTGCAGGATGCTAGAAGTGAGTGATTAGGAATCCAACTTTTACCATATGTATTCCTTTGTAAGAAGCATGCACTTGTTTCTTACACTCTGGTAATTTTATGTTGAGTACTGCTTGTACGCACTCAGTGGTTAAATGTCATAAACACATACTTGCCAACTCTCCCTCATTACCAGGGAGACTCTCTGAAACAGTAGCAGTCTCCCTGTCTCCATGAAGAGTCTAGCATTCTCCCTTATGTCTAGCATTCTGCCCATTCTGGATGGCCCAACATAGAAGTGCCATACGGGCAGCACTGTTATCTGGGAACAGTGATCAACCGGTAGCTCGTCATTTCACCCTTTTAAAACATGGGATGGTACAGAATGGTGGACCAAGTGCCTCTTTCAATAAGAGGAGGCAATAGGTCCAAAACAGTAATGCAGTTGGAAACCAGGTGGATTTTCCGGTTAGACACACTTTGTCTGAAAGGGCTTAATGATAGTCTTGGACTTTCCAACTTCTTGTAATAAAGGTCTTCAATTTTTGCCCCCTGCTTTTTGGATAGGTAGAAGATCTAGGGGTAATTAAGCGGATTGTTCTGTACAGGCGGGTTATTTAACATAGCATTATAATTTATTTTTTATTGATTTAGTATTTTGGATATACAGTAGTAGTTGATCCAGACTGTATAGGGACTAACACAATGATGGTATATAGGCCCTGATTCAGACCCGCTCGCTGCCACTGGGTCTGTGGGCATGTTTTTTTTTTCTTTGTCCGCTCGCAAACCTGTGGGAGACCTCCCACAGCTTGTGCGAGCGGGCAGGAGGCCATTGCGATAATCGCGACCATCAGCCTTGTGACGAGACCCTACGGTAGGGTCTCGGCTACCGCAAGGCCGAGTGGACTTCATGCTCTAATAGAGCAAGAAGTCCACTACTGACATCAGTAGTGATGTCAGTAGGGCCTCCCACAAATGGCAGGCGTTCCTAAGGGAACGCCTGCGTTTGTGCAGCCACCCCCCCATCCCCGCCTACAAAACGGGGCAAGCTGTCACTCACCATCGACAGCCACCCCGTCTTGTAGCGAGCTCCATAGCGACTGAGCTGCAGTTGCTGGATAGGGCTCGGCATGTGCACGCCTGACGCGGCGCACGTGCAGTATGGTAACATCGAGCCGCTTGCGAGCGCTGTGCGCTCGCGAGAAGCTCTGAATCAGACCCATAGTTCCAGTAAGCCAATTTTTTAACCCTCATAGTCTTTTGCTGGTTTTAGTGCTTTCTCTTGTTTTTGGTTAGTTTTTGGTGTTTATTAGCTATGGGGGTCAATCCCCACACTTTTTTACTCTCATGCAGGTGTTGTTCTGCATGTCTTAAATCAAATGGTTTTATGTATGCAGCAAATTTAGTTTTGCTACTTTTATGCATCTCTCACTCCTGTTATGAACATGGGTTCTATATATTTTTTTCACATAACTTTCAAAGCTTGTTTAAGTAATCAGTCTGTATTTTTCACTTACAAATAATATGGTTGCACTTAGACACATGCTACACATGTTGTCACATAATAGCATCAATATCTTAGTATATTCACATTGAGAGTAGGGATGTGCAGGTTCGGATAGGTTCGAATTTGCACGCCGATTTCGGATTTTACCTTCCAAAAAACAGGACTCAGAAAGAGGCAAAATGTCATCTTGCATGGACAAACATCATCATTCCTGGATTTTTGTCAAGGAATGATGATGTTTGTCCATGCAAGATGATGTTTTGCCTCTTTCTGAGTCCCGTTTTTTGGAGGGAAAAATTTTAACTCGGCATGCAAATTCGAACCTATCCGAGCATGTACATCCCTAATTGAGAGATAGTTTGTTTGTAAAGCACTTACTGTATCATATTCCTGAGGTTCGGCGGCAAGCTGTTCAGCAAGAAGTGAAAGAGATGCTCCAACTTGGGGTCATTATGGAGTCCAGAAGTAACTGCTTATCTAGACAACATTGTCATATACACCGAAGATTGGGAAACACATTTTCCTAAAGTCCAGAAAGTACTAGACAGCTTAAGACGGCACAGGTTTATAGCGAATCCAGCCAAGTGTACCATTGGGCTTACAGAGGCCAATTACCTCATCTATGTGATTGGCAATGGACAAGTGAAACCCCAACTGTGGAAAGTGGAGGCGATTCAGTCCTGGCCAAGACCCTCCCCCAAGAAACAAATGAGAACTTTCCTTTAGGCTGTTAGGCTATTAACGCTGTTTCAATCTGAATTTTGCATCCCGAGCTTTACCCTTGACTGTGACCCTTAAGAAGGCTCAACCGGAAATAATTTTCTGGGCCAAAACAACTGAAGGAAGCCTGGGAAGATATGAGGATGGCCCTGTGTACCAAACCGGTTCTACAGACACCGGATTTCCAAAAACCCTTTGTCCTGCAAACCGAAGCCTCCACGGCAGGCTTAGGATTTGTTTTATTACAGTCCATTGCAGGCGAAGAAAAGCCGATCCTCCTACTTAAGTAGAAAACTGTTGCTACGAGAAACAAAATACGCCATAATAGATTTAGAGTGTTTGGCAATAAAGTGGGCAGTAGATGCTCTGAAGAATTATCTTCTGGGAAGAGAATTTGTCTTGGTCACAGATCACTCACCTCTGAGGTGGATGCACCTCAACAAAGAAGTCAATCCCAGAGTGATGCGCTGGTTCTTGACTATTCAGTAGTATACGTTTGTCATACACCATCAGCCAGGAGCTCAACATAAAAACGTGGAACCTGGAAATTTGAAAAAGCTGAGCGGTGTCAGACGTCGCGAAAGAAGATGTGCGCTTTGTGTGTGTGTGTGTGTGTGTGTGTGTGTGTGTGTGAGAGATCTATTCTTATTAGGTTTTATTTATATTGATATGTCCATTTTATAAATTAGCATTAGAATATTTATTTATGTCTATAAATTGTTATCAAAGTACACTGTGTGGTGTACTATAAATTGGGCACCAGATATAGGCATGTGAGAAGATCTGGGTGGCATTGATGGGGCTTGTATGGTGGTCTATAAAAGTTCATATATTTTGGTTGGTGACAATGGTCTGGCTCCTAAACTTTTAGGATGGCTCCTAGATTTTTAAAAAGATTGTTAAGCCCTGATGTATCATACTGTTTGTAGCATCTATAAAATTTGTGACTGTAGGTAGTTCAGTTTGTTCTACCACATGTATTACATACAATTATTTTGGGACTTAGAGGCATATATAGTAAGTTTTTAATAGGCTGAGGATATGTATGTGTGGGGGACCACAACAGATAATAGTGATATATCCTGCTGTCCCGTTTTCATTGGCAATAGCAGCCTCCATAGATTTCTATGCAGGATGATAAATGGGCAAATTTACCAAGCTCTGGAATGGAAGCATTTTAGCTTATAAGATGCTTTCTGCAGGATCCCCGATACTGTCTGCTTGCACATGCGCAGTCTGATTATTGCACATGCACAGTAGCACAGCCAGTGTCAGAGCACTTATCAGAGCCCATACAGGGGCACCGAGAGAGGGGGATGGACGGATACTAATTACCCAGGCCCGGACTTGCTGGAGGGGCCCGGCGGGGTTATGGGTCTGGCGCTGCCCACATCCTCCCTCTTACATCAAAGTAGCCGAGCACACGCTGCTATGTGCTGAGCTGCACTGGGAGACTGCTCTCAGCTGCTAAGTGCCTGTGGGGAAAGTGACCACACTGATCGTGCCCCCACTGACTATGTGCCAGGCTGAGGGGCTCACAGTGCCCCCCTCCCCAGCGCGCAGCACTGCAAAAATGTTTTTTTCTAAGGGGGCATGACCACACCTCCCGTGATTAGGCCATGGCCCTTTCTTCCATCGGGCCCGGCACGGCTGTCGGCACCCCTGAGCCCATATAGCAGCATGTGAATATGGGTAAATATAGGCAATCCTTAATTTCCTATTGCCATGATAAGCAATCATAAGAAATTATAATTTTTGGGACCCTTTCCTGATAAATAATAATTATGCCTATTAGTCACATAAATTAACTAATAAATCTGTGTACAACTGTTTTCTAATTATTTAAAAACAGACTAGGACAGAGGTTCTCAAACTCCGCCCTCAAGGAACCCTAACAGTCCAGGTTTTAAGGATATCCATGCTTGACCACAAGTGACGTAATTAGTACTGCAGTCAATTTGATTTAAACACCTGTGCTCAACCATGGATATCTCTAAAACATGAACTGTTGGGGTGCCTTGAGGACCACATTTGGGAACTAGGGATTAGAAGTCTGCCCTTTTGGTGATCACTAACAGGTATAATTCTAATGTATTAACATCTTGTCATGTTTTAAAATAAAGAAATAAAATAATATACAATTCATTTGATGTTTTGGAAATATTTATATTTTGAAACATATTTTATACAATTATGGTGTTTATGTTTTTCTTGTATCTATTTCCTGGGATCTAATATTCCTATAGTACCTATATTACTGGACTCTGTTGTTTAAGTGTACTGTATAAGGAGTCTATTTACTAAGTCTTCGATGGAGATGTGAATGGAGATAAAGTACCAGCCAATCAGCTCCTAACTTCCATGTCACAGGCTGTGTTTGAAAAATTACAGTTAGGAGCTGATTGGTTGGTACTTTATCACCATTCACTTTAACTCCATCCAAGGCTTAGTAAAAATACAGTACCCATAATTTATCCAAGTGTGTTTTAATTGTTTATTAGAATAAATTCAATAGGTTTTAGAACCAACTCCCATTATGCCCTTGAAATTGATAAATCTGACTTCATAAAATGTATTAATAAAATCAATGTTTTTCTTGTGCTGGATATTTTAATGAAGTGATTTAAAATCACAATTGAAAAATACAAATGCATATTTCCATGAAAGAGAGTTTATATGAATAAAACAAATGAGTGATATACTTTCTAAATAATTTCAGTGACACAAAGGGAGCCAGTTGTTGGGAATAAACAAAAGTAGGATTGTAAATTATATGTGCCACAATAGATATGGTAGAGTGACTAGTGCTTTGTGCAGCTTGCAAAGGTGATTGTAAATACTGTACAAATAACTAAATGCACAATAAATAAAAAGTATCTTTCCTTTGGTCAGACCCTCATCAAGTAAAATTTTAGTTATATTTCCTAATGAAATTTAGGAATATATTTAAATGCTCTGTAAAGCATTTTATGGGGGAGTGGAGTATTGAAAGGTGCATTTTTTGCAGCAAGTCACAGCAAGCTTCTGGTGACTCGAGTAAAAGTTATCAAATGTAATACAAGGCATTTAGAAGGTAGATACACAATTTGACAACCATTTTTATACAGTGGCTGATGACATATTTTAACACATGTCTCATTTTCTTACAGAAGCTATTGGGTGCCAGAAGTCGCACAAATTTGAGCTCATTTTGAAAGCCTGCACACACAGGCTTGCTTGCCACTGTTGCCTGCATATTAAGCATGTCATCTGAAGCATGGAGTTAGAACCAGAGTTGACTTTTAATACCTCTTTCATCTGTCTTCCAGGTAAACTAATGCCATCTTCCATATCAGATGCCTTTTATTGCAAGAATAGTCTGTATTGAAAGTTTGCTTTCCAACTGTGATGCTGCATCTTCCCCCACCATTAATTGGCTTGTTGAACAAACTGCTCAAATACTCCCTCCCACTGACTAGCTGACCCAGCATTTCCTGCAAAAGGGAACTCATTTGAAAGCCTGCACACACAGGCTTGCCTGCCACTGTAGCCTGCATATTAAGCATGTCATCTGAAGCATGTCATCTGAAGCATGGAGTTAGAACCGAAGTTAGAACTGTATTTGGACTATTGACTACTTTCTAACCAAAATTGAAACATCTCACAAACACCTCAGCACAGGCATGCTGCCACTCCACCTTCATTTACACTCCCCTGAGACTGGGTTCGGCTGCTGCCACAAAATGCCGGATGTGACAAGACTACACACTCGTGTGAAGGAGAAGCTGTGGCTTTTTGCAGATCACACTATCATTTTTTAATATCTGTTTAAGTTTAACATGGTTTTAATTTAAAATACGGTCACCATTTATTGTTTTTTAATTTTTCTCCACCTGGATGTTATACTTCCGCTACTTGCACACCCTGACAGATGTAACCTACGCAGTGCGCCTCAGATGGCTGCCTCGGATGGTTCATTCTTGGGCAGGATGAACAAACATGTGGATCTATACATTCAGTGCTTTTCATATTTCAAATGTTTCAGTCACCCGGAAATCTCATGCCCAAACTGCATCACTGTTTGCTGTATTTACAAATCCCTGTTCTGTAAAATGTACTTCCACTGCATGATATACTGGTGTGCTATACATCCACTAAAGTTCATCCTCCATGGGCAGTTTTCCCATATATGCCTTGGATTCTTGTATGGCTTATCTCCCACAGTGCAACCTTAGTGGTACGCCCACCATGGCTGCCTCACCTGGTACACTCGTTGATGGGATGAAAAATACATGGACCTGACTATTATGGTGGGACCGTACTCCTAGCGTCAGGATGCTGCAACCACATCCATTTTGTGTTTTCTGGGCGTAACTTATTCCACCTAGGGTAATCCTACGTAGTGCACCCAAAACGGCTGCCTCATTTGGTACCTTTGTGGGTGGAATATTTAACCCATAGAAGTTAATTCCCAAAATGTGTGCACCAACCCTGCAATATGCTTATTGTGCTCTCTAGGTTTCAGTTGATTTTAATTATCTCGGTGAGGATTTCTATTGTTTTTTTTTTTTGGCAACACCAAATCCTTGTACAATGTACCATGTTTTCTGATGTCTGTAAAGCGACTTTGAGTCCTATGGGAGAAAATCACTATATAAATAAAATTATTATTATTATTATTATTATTATTATTAGCCCTTAAAGTTGAGTGATATTATGCTTTGCATATATTTGTGTATTCCATTCTGCTTTAAGTAAAAAGGGTGTATTTATTCAAATTTGCATTATTTCTTATTTAAAAAAAAACATATACAACACACAACATCTGGTAAATTACTAAAACAAACCTAACCCATCAAACATCTTTTTAGGTTTCTTCAGGAATTTCTCAGATCAAAATTATAGTAGTAATACTTACAGAATTACTAACCTAAAGAGGAGACTGAGTAAGGCCAGCACCACATTTGGAAGAGTGGCAGAACATCTGTAATTGTAAAATGTTTATAAAATAAATTAGACAGCTTTATCCAGAACAAAAATGTGATAGTTATGAGGTAATGCTCTGTGGGATTGTTTATGTAGACTGTTAATGTTTTGTAATAGACCACATGTGTGCTAATAGGCCTTAGAGCCCGATTTCAGCAATCTCGCTGCCCCGAAGCTCATCTAGTGTTTTGCGAGTCATTCTAGCCAGTTTTCACTGGATGTCCTTACAGTACCTCAAGATTAATCTTTCAATAACAAACCTAATAATATTTACACTAACCAATCTACCTACATGGAATCTCTCTTTCTATTGATAAAAAAAAAAATAAACAATGCACCTGAAGCTTGCTGTCTATGTTTTCTCCTGGTCTCATAATCCCTGAAGAATATAACTAGCTTAAACGCGTTAGTATACACACAAATATACATCTTCTATGGACACAGATTTAAACTCTAACAAGAAAACCAGAAAGATCACTCTCACATAAACATCAATTTGTCATGAAAGAATAGCTGTGGACACTGAATGAGACTAAATCGATCAGCATAGTTCAGGCAGTATGCCACATTCCTCAGCTGAAGAGTTTATTCTCTTTCAACAAGGCACCATTGAGAGAGAAAGGTGACCAGTAGAAAACATTTTTTTTAACACCCATCTGCACACAGCAGTACAACTTCCCTGAAGGATGAGTGATGTTGTGTGCTTAAGCTTTACAAGAACCAAGCACGGCCATCCATGCACCTACCGTATTTTAAATATACCAGTAAGTCCTTCTCTTACCTCCTTCAATGCTATACATTTTCAAATTTATCCAAAGCAAGATCAAGGATATTTACACCATTCATGAACAAGAGACTTCCTGTGTGACTGTATACAATACTAGACTGGTATCAACTTATCTGCAAAAAACATTATACCGTGTTGAACCACTGTTATTCCATGTGTGCAGTCTTGTTAACCCCACCCTCTTTCCTCCCCCACCCTCCTGAGCCAGATCCAGTGTTTTTTATACCATGTTGCATCATAACTGTCTACAATATAAACATTTTGATGCTTCAATTAGTGCCTATGTGTTTCTTGAAAAATGTTTTATCTAATATATCACCAATACACAAATTATTTATAAAATAGTAGTATAAAGTAGTAGTATAAAGTAAAAATAAGTTTACCTACCCTAAGAGATAGTAAAAGATTTTTTTATGGATGCATCTCTGAAAGACATATTCCCTTGTTCAAACTGAACATCCAACGCATGCCTTATCTGAAATTCCTTCCTGATCTAATCAAAGGTCTTCAGTAATCCACCCTCATACAATTGCCCTTTTTAAACACTTGATGCAATATATTTCAACTAGGGGTGAGCGGGTTCGGATTTCTGAAATCCGATCCCCCCCGATCTGAGGCCGATTCGAGTCAGGCTCGACTTTTCCCGCCTGACTCGGATCTGAAATCGAGGCAAAATGTCATCATCCCGCCTTCCAGGTCTCGCGGGTTTTGGATTCTATATAAGGTACCCGCGTCGGCGCCATTTTCTCACTTGGCTGTGGACAGTCAAGAGGGAGGGTGGGAGTTAGGGCTGGCTGGGCTGTGTAGTGTAGTGCAGTGTAGTGTTGTGTTGTGCTGCTGTTGTCCATAGGGGCTGTGTCCACTCCTCCAAAGTCCATAGGGGCTGGCTGGGCTGTGTTGTGCAGTCAGTTGTCCATAGGGGATGTGTCCACTTCAAAGTCCTGTGCAGTGTCCCAGTCCTAAAGGGGTGCTGTAGTGTTTCCAGGGGGTGCTCCCCCCAAGTGCAAACAAAATATTTTTTTTCTGTGTTTGTGAATTGTGTACGCAGTAGCCGCACGTGCATCAACAAAGTAGCGCCAAGCATGTGCCTGTGTCATAAGTAAAGGGACGGCTGGATTATCCGTTAAAGGGTGCTGTAACCCCCAAAGTGCACTACAAACAAAATAAAAAATTATTTTCTGTGTTTGTGAATTGTGTGCACTGTGGCTGCACGTTCATCAACAAAGGAGCAGCGCCTAGCGTGCGCCTGTGTCCCATAAGTAAAGGACCGTCTGGCTTGTCCGCACGTGCATCAACAAAGTAGCGCCAAGCGTGCACCTGTGCCATAAGTGAAGGGCCGGCTGGCTTGACTGTTAAAGGGTGCTGTAACACCCAAAGTGCACTCCAAACAAAATAAAAAAATATTTTTTGTGTTTGTGATTTGTGTGCGCAGTAGTCGCACGTGCATCAACAAAGTAGTGCCAAGCGTGCGCCTGTGTCATAAGTAAAGGGCCGGCTGGCTTGACCGTTAAAGGGTGCTGTAACCACAAAATGCACTCCAAATAAAATAAAAAAATATTTTCTGTGTTTGTGAATTGTGTGCACTGTGGCTGCAGGTGCATCAACAAAGGAGCAGCGCCAAGTGTGCGCCTGTGTCCCATAAGTCTGTTAAAGGGTGGTGTAACCCCCAAAGTGCACTCCACAAAAAATAAACAATTCTTTCTTTTCTGTGTTTGTGTGCGAAATGTATGCGCAGTAGCCGCACGTGCATCAACACAGCAGCAGCGCCAAGCGTGCGCCTGTGTCATAAGTCAAGGGCCGGTTTGGACATCTGGTCCGGACTGAAGGACGTGCTAACAATTTCTGACATGTCTACTGTCACTGCATATGATACTGTCACCACTGACAGAATGGTGGAGGAATTATTTTCTGTGTTTGTGAATTGTGTGCACTGTGGCTGCACGTACATCAACAAAGGAGCAGCACCAAGCGTGCGCCTGTCTCATAAGTAAATGGCCGGCTGGCTTGTCTGTTAAAGGGTGCTGTAACCCCCAAAGTGCACTCCAAAAAAAATAAAAAATTCTTTGTTTTTTCTGTCTTTGTGAATTGTGTGGGCTGTAGCTGCACCTGCATCCTCAAAGCAGCAGCGACAAGCGTGCGTCTGTCTGTTAAAGGGTGGTGTAACCCCCAAAGTGCGCTCCAACCAAAATAAAATAATCTTCTTTTTTTCTTTGTTTGTGTGTGAAATGTATGCGCAGTAGCCGCACCTGCATCCTCAAAGCAACAGTGACAATCGTGTATCTGTCTGTTAAAGGGTGGTGTAACCCTCAAAGTGCGCTCCAACCAAAATAAAATAATCTTCTTTTTTTCTGTGTTTGTGTGTGAAACATATGTACAGTAGCCGCACCTGCATCCTCAAAGCAGCAGCGACAAGCGTGCGTCTATCTGTTAAAGGGTAGTGTAACCCTCAAAGTGCGCTCCACAAAAAATAAAAAAATCTTTTTTTTCTGTCTTTGTGAATTGTGTGGGCTGTAGCCACACCTGCATCCTCAAAGCAGCGAGAAGCGTACGTCTGTCTGTTAAAGGATTACATCGATGACAGCATCCAAGTAGACATGTCAGACAGTCCGTACCTGTACTGGCAGGAAAAAGAGGCAATTTTTAGGCCCCTGTACAAACTGGCTCTATTTTACCTGAGTTGCCCCCCCTCCAGTGTGTACTCCGAAAGTGTGTTTAGTGCAGGCGGGAACCTTGTCAGCGAAAGGCGTAGGAGGTTGCTTCCACAAAATGTGGAGAAGATGATGTTCATAAAAATGAATTATCAACTCTTCCAGGGAGACCAGCCTCGAGAACATACAGAGGGACCTGTGGTGGTGGATTCAAGTGGGGACGAATTAATACTCTGTGAGGATGAGGATGTACACAACACTGAAGAGGGTGAGGAATCGGTGAATGAGGAGGTTGAGGTCGACATCCTGCCTCCGTAGAGCCAGTTTGTGCAGGGACAGATTAATTGCCAGCTTGTTTTGTGGGGGCCCAAAACGAACCAATCATTTCAGCCACAGTCGTGTGTTAGACCCTGGCGCTGAAATGATTGGTTTTTTAAAGTGTGCATGTCCTGTTTATACAACATAAAGGTGGGTGGGAGGGCCCAAGGACAATCCATCTTGCACCTCTTTTTTTTCTTTGCATTATGTACTGTTTGGGGCCTAGTTTTTCAAACTGCCATCCTGTCTGCCACTGTAGTGTCACTCCTAGATGGGCCACGTGTTTGTGCCGCCCACTCGTGTCGCTTAGCATAGTCATCCAGCTACCTCGGTGCAACCTTTTGGACATAAAAACACTATTGTGAGGTGTGAGGTGTTCAGAATAGACTGGAAATTAGTGGAAATTAAGGTTATTGAGGTTAATAATAGCATAGGAGCAGAAAAAAAACACATTCTGTGATTTTTTCAAAAAAATACAGATCCAAAACAGCAAACCCAGAACCCAAAACACGGAAGGGTGGTTTTGGCAAAACCAATCCAGATCCAAAACACGAAGAAAGATCCAGATCCAAAACCAAAACACAAAACACGAAAAGTGGCCGGTGCACACCCCTAATTTCAACCATAAGGTTTTCCCTTCAATTGATAATTCCTTCCATCCAGTATGTGCCCAAATATGTGTTATTTTGGGGTCAACCCCCTCTCTTCCAATCATTGTGTGCACCAAGTTCCAGATCTTGACTGCTTGTGCAAAGGGGTACAGTGAAAAAGATTTTTATCAACAAGTATTGTAGAAGAGTATGATGTCAATTCACCTCCTTCACCAATTCCAGAAGTAGATTTTGACATTCCAGATCGTATACCTTGGTTTTTAAATAAGCCAATTGAAAAACAGTACAGTGCAGCCTGAAATGAAAAAGGGCTTGACCTCCCATATCTCTAGTCTGAGACAAGAATTTGAGCTTATTTTTGGTTTGCTTACCCTCCCACACTAGGAAGGAAATGTATTGCTCAATCTGTCAAAAAACATGAATTGGAATATTCTGTATACAGTGGAATGTTGAAGAATATAGGTATTCAGCTTTTTTGGGTCCGCACTGGGCTTTTAAAAAAAAAAAATAATAAAAGGCTCGAAACGCATCGGTGAAGTGGAAGATTATATTGCTAACTTTTGCACATTTTGCTCCTGGCTATTTACTTGAAATAAGGAACGGAGATATATTACTAAAGCTGGATATTTTAATTCGTGAAATTAGAGGCTTATCCACTATCACTACATAAATGCTGTATTACACTGAACATTAATAGTTGCAATCTGCATACAATTTTCAGCTATGGACCACAAACCTCGTTTTTTTGCTGCATGAGCAAGGAAAACAGCATCCTGAACCAGATTAACTTGCCTGATAGGTAAGATCCATGGGAGCATTTAATTGATCCAGGACAGTTCCAGGGGAGATATTCAATTGTGAAATATACACCTTGGTCATATGATCATTGAGTGAAACTCAACAATTGTAAATATTCCATTCTCTGTTATATCTAAGCAGGATATTGGCATTGTGAAGTATACACATTTCTGGATATTTACAGCCACACAATATACAGTATGTTGAACTATGTTCCCATATTATCATGACCTAAATGGATATTTATGACTGTGTATTACAAATTGCTATATATTGCTGCATAAGTAAGAAACAGAGTGCCCTGGATTTTATCTGCTATACCCGTGATCCTATACTCAGGGGAATATTTGTTTGTGCTGCAATTATACAGCTATAGTATCTCTCCAGTTGAATCACATATCTGACCAGTTTTCTAACAGTGTTCCGGGCTTCATACATTTCTCCTGGAAATCTACATTTAAAGGAGGATTGAGTTATGCTGCTGGTGTGCAGATACCTCTTCAGTTGAAATAAATAATTCAAGCAGGCAAATTTGCTTTCTAGCAGTTATAACAATTCTCTGGTTCCTTTAAAGATTCTCACTATGGGGGAGATGTATCAAACCTTGGAGAGAGATAAAGTGGAGTGAGCTTAAGTACCAACCAGTCATCTCCTAATTGTCATTTTTCAAACACAGCCTGTAACATGACAGTTAGGAGCTGATTGGTTGGTACTTTATCTCTCTCCAAGCTTTGATACATATCCCCCTATATATATGATGTCAAATTGACTCTAAGGGCGGAATTCAATTCTTTCCAGCCCCTATCGCGCCCGACGGAGCTATTCAATTCTTGCTCCTATCGGGAACGATGAGCTGCCAGCGCTACATTTCAGCTCGCAGCCCCTGGGGGATGAGAGCTGAAATGTGCGAAAAGTGACATGTTTGGGCGCCCAAACATCACTTTTCGCGATCGCGCCCAGCACTTTGGTCAGGTTGAGCTGCTTTACGTAGCTAAACCTGACCTCTATGGGTGAGATCAGCTCGAAAATCTTGGACAATTGTATAGCGGCCCGCGATTTCCTGTCACTTTAGACGGGAGATGCGGCCCGCGAAAACAACTGAATTCCGCCCTAAGGAGGAGATGTACTAAGTTCTAGAAAGTGATAAAGTGGAGAGTGATAAACTGCCAGCCACTCAGTTCCTAACTGTCATCTTACATGCTGTTAGAAAAATGACAGTTAGGAGCTGATTGGCTGGCAGTTTATCACTCTCCAATTTATCACTTTCCAGAGCTTAATAAATCTGCCCTGATTTAACACATTTAACTCATACATACTTATTTTTTTCATCTCCTCTGTGGGAGAAGCCCAGAGAGGAGATGCTTCTTGCCGCTTGCGGGCTCTGACGTAACAAATCCCCACCCCTGTCCTCGTAAAACGCTGCTTTGTTGGTCTGCGGAGAGGGGATGGGGCTAAATTACACATTTCCGTGTCACTTTAGCCCCGCCCCCTCCATATGGAATGGTGATTCCTGTTTTTATCTCCCCCATTTTCCCAACCTCACTGGTAAGGGGGCAGGATACGGGAGATCTGGACACTCTTTCAGGGATGTGGGGGACTACCCGAAAAATCGGGAGCTACCTGCAGCTTCCGGGAGAATAGGCAAGTATGATTTAACTGTTGAATTAACATTGAGTTTTTTTTCCTGTTGTCAATTTGTTTGAGTCATTAAATTGATATTGATTTTAAAACACTTCTAATGCGGGCAGGGGCGGATTGGGAACTAAAAGTGGCCCTGGAAAATATTTTGAAAGTGGCCTCAGGTGGGTGGTGGCAACACCAAAGTAGGCAGGATTAGTACATCACTATACCTTAAGACATTCAATTATAGGTAAGGCTAAAGCAGCAAGTAATTTTACAACCTTTAACACCTGTAAGCATTCCAAAACATTCCACAAATGTTCATAATGTGTGCAGTATCTACACATACCTCATGAAAAATCCTAACCAGCAGGCGGGAAAGCATTTTAAATATAAAGATAGAACTGAGGAATTAAAAATATATTAATGGTGCTACTCAGACACATGCACAGACAAAAAGAAGACTATTGGAGCATACACACGGTCAGATTTGTCAGATCTGTCAGATGAACGATTTTACCAAAGATTTGAACGATTTTTGACTGCATTAAAATGAATGGAATCGTCCAAGTCTGACTGCAAACACATCAGATGTCAGATATCGTTATCTGATAAGCGGGAACGCGCATCGTTCATCATTCAGGCATGTCAGATTTTCCTTCAGATATGAACAATTGAACGATTTTTAAAATCGTTATCGTTCAGATCTGAAGAAAAATCCGACAGTGTGTATGCACCATATGTGTGTCGGAGCAGTTAAGGTGCCCACACACATACCTACTTTTCATCCAATTTGGCCGATTTCGACGAATTGTGACGACAGATCATGTAAAAAAAGGCCAAATCGTGAGTTTCTACTCTTGATCAGGGGCATTACGACAGGGGGCTGCCCCTAATCTTTATTTTTACCTTACATTAATCCCATATGGACCCGCCTCCTCCCTGAAACACTTGAGGGGGGGCGGCGCCGTAGCACGCACGTTCTTCGGGCACCCTGGCTACACGCTACTCCTCTGCCAGGGCCGCCTGCATGCATTTGCCCCCCAGGCTAAAAGTTGCCAGCCAGCCCCTGACGACTGCCTGGGGAGAGTTCAGGGGAAATCATGTACATCGACTGATTGGGAGCAAGTCGGTATGTGTGTGGGCACCTTTAGTCAGCTATGAAGCAGAGTAGGCTGGATCTCAATGAATATAAGGGTGGGAACTTTTTCTTTTGAATTATTTGAAAAAAATCAGTTCTGACTGTTAAAATAGCTTAAAAAGCATGCTGGTCTGTAAGAGCCGAGCCTTCTCTTTTACATTATATTTAGTAATAAATGATGGTTTGCTATGTGGTTTCAGAAGCCACTGCTGAATACATTGCCCCGAACCAAATGCCTCTTATTTGTAAAATTGGGATTGCGATTTCCGGTCTGGCGGATATCATGCAAGTGCTTTGTATAGTTTTGCACCTTTTAAAAGGCACAGTTTAGATATATTCGCATATTAAAGCACAGGAAAATAGTGCTTTGGGGAAACCAAACTATATCACAACATTACATTATAATTGTGTTTTTGCATTACGTGAAGTGAAGAAAAGTCTCGGACTCACTAAAATGGCCCACCTTCACAAATGTACCCATTCAATCATTTGAAATACAATAGCATATCTCCACTCTCCTAAACGTAAACTTATTTTCTGAATTTGATCAGAGAAGCAGCCACAGTGGTTTGTGTAGGTAGATAGGACTGACAGCACGCCCAACTGTCAGGCCATGTAAGCTTATTCCTACAGCCACAACACTACAGGAAATACAGGCTTCTCTTTAAAACCCTATCAGTAGTTTGCCAATTACAATTCATTTTTATTTCTAATTTTAAGAGTATCTGTACTTCTGCCGTGGTTGGGACAAATATGCATACAAACAACTAAGCAATTACTGACAGAAGCTGTTTATTCCTATCACACAATTGGGGTGTGGGAGGCGCTTTGTGGCCTTGGAGTTGTGCAAATAGGAATGCAGCCACTGGGGTATAAAACATACTGTATACATACATAAACATTAAATGTACAGTACATTAAACAGAATCGGTATGTAATGCCATTCCTCTCTCTCCTGTTCATGATTACCCTCCTATCTACTCATTCCTCTCTCTCCTGTCCCCGATTACCCTCCTATCTACTCATTCCTCTCTCTCCTGTTCCCGATTACTCTCCTATCTACTCATTCCTCTCTCTCCTGTTCCCGATTACCCTCCTATCTACTCATTCCTCTCTCTCCTGTTCCCGATTACTCTGCTATATACTCATTCCTCTCTCTCTTGTTCCCGATTACTCTCCTATCTACTCATTCCTCTCTCTCCTGTTCTCGATTACACTCCTATCTACTCATTCCTCTCTCTCCTGTTCCCGATTACTCTCCTATCTACTCATTCCTCTCTCTCCTGTTCCCGATTACCCTCCTATCTATTCATTCCTCTCTCTCCTGTTCCCAATTACTCTCCTATCTACTCATTCCTCTCTCTCCTGTTCCCGATTACCCTCATATCTACTCATTCCTCTCTCTCCTGTTCCCGATTACCCTCCTATCTACTCATTCCTCTCTCTCCTGTTCCCGATTACTCTCCTATCTACCCATTCTTCTTTCCTGTTCACAAACACCCTCCTATCTACCCATTTCTCTGTCTCCTGTTCCCGATTACTCTTCTACTTACCCATTACTCTCCCTCCTATTCCCAATTACCCTCCTATCTATCCATCCTCTCCAGTGTTCTCCCCAGGCTGTTTTCTGCGGAAGCATTGCCCGGCAGAAACAGAAACAGCCTGCCGCCCGGCACTTTTCCCCGCTATGGAACGCTGGCCTCTGAAGAGACCGGAGGCTAAAGAAGCCTCCGATCGCTTCAGAGGCCAGCATTCCCAGTGATGCACTGCGCGGGTGATGTCATGAGGAGCCTGCCCCGCGTGCCTGCTGGATCTAGTTAGATCCAGTCAGAGCGAGGCAGAGGGAGCGGCCAGCAAGTAAAGGTAAGTGCTGGGCTGGGGCCAGGACCAGTCTGGGGGCACTGCATAAGGGACACTATTAAACCTGGGGGCACTGCATAATGGGCATAATTTGACTGAGAGCCAGTGGGGGAGCAGCCTGAGACCTGTTGGGCTGGATTGGTAAGGGAGATACCCCTTTTCCCAGCGCGCGCATAATTGCAAATGCCCCCACCCGGCTACTTTTGGATGCCACTCGGCTGGAAAAAAATTCTGGGGAGAACACAGCTCTCTCTCCTGTTCCCAATTACTCTCCTCTATAACCATTCACCTCTCTCCTGTTCACTCTTACCATCCTATCTACCTATTTCTCTCTCTCACCTTCTTCTAGATTACCCTCCCTTCTTTCTCACCATTTCCATTCTTCTTTCCCTCTCATCTCAGTGATGCTACTATCTCTCTTTCATGTGAATCTCTCCTCTCTCGCTATCCTCCTTTTGCTCATACTCACGTCTCCCTTGCCATCCCCATGCTTACTCACAGCTCTGTTTAGTGCAACATACACATGTGCTTATATACACTATTACCTCAATATTCCAAGTTGTTCCTTTCTTTACATATTACAGTACCATTTTTTTAATGTATGATATCTGTTCTTCCTCATCTTTTGAGCTCTCTAACTTTACCTATCCCATATTAATCATCCCATTAATTAATTTTGTGCTTGCACCAATACACTTCTACCCTTTTTCCCCATACTCAGCCCCCTCCCTTCTGCATGACAGCCCCAAAACCGTTCTTCTTCATGCAGTTGCCCTCCCGCCTACGCAATTCCCCTGTGCCACTTCCGAGCATTTTGCTCCTTTTAAAACCCTACACTATGCTCCCTTGTACACCCCTCCCCATGTAGATCCCTTCATGGTGACCCATGCAGACTACTTCCTGCGCGACTTGCCAATTTCCCATCATTGCACCTATCAGCCCTGCAGTTTGCATTTCTTTATCTGTTTCTGTCTCAACAATACGTTATATGCACTTGATCTACTTACCCTAATTGCCCTCTTCCAAATTAAATGGTCAACCTTTACTTCTAACACATTCAATTTTGCAGCACTTTCCTCATTCCACCTATTTCCCAATTATTATATTTCCATATACAAGTGCACATCCATTCCTGCCCTCCTGCCTCATTACCCCTGTTCTCTTGCCCCATCTTCTCTCTGATTCCTTCCCTCTCCTCCAAAATTTTTCCTCTCTGCACTCCAGGCTGCTCTCTCTTTCCCCGGCTGCCCCTGGCTTACATATACCATATAATCTCACTGTTTAGTGACTCCAGCACTACTGTATGTACATTGATCCCGGGAATCAATCTGTACTGCCTCCCCCCATAGTGCCCCTCCCCACTGCCCCGCTCTTCACTTCCTGGTACAAGTGCTCCTCTCTAGGGGTGCTCTCCCCACTCGGCTGAGGACAGTGAAGAGGGAGGGTGGGAGGGTGGGAGTTAGGGCTGGCTGGGCTGTGTAGTGTAGTGTAGTGCAGAGTAGTGTTGTGCTGTGCTGCGCTGTGCTGCTGTTGTCCATAGGGGCTGTGTCCACTACTTCAACGTCCATAGGGGCTGGCTGTGTTGTGCTGTGCTGCTGTTGTTTATAGGGGCTGTGTCCACTCCAAAGACCTGTGCAGTGTCCCAGTCCTAAAGGGGTGCTGTAGTGTTGTCCAGGGGGTGCTCTGTCCATCAGGGGTGCTCCCCCCAAGTGCTAAAAAAATATATTTTTTCTGTGTTTGTGAATTGTGTGCGCAGTAGTCGCACGTGCATCAACAAAGTAGTGCCAAGCGTGCGCCTGTGTCATAAGTAAAGGGCCGGCTGGCTTGACCGTTAAAGGGTGCTGTAACCCCCAAAGTACACTCCAAACCAAATAAAAAAATATTTTCTGCGTTTATGAATTGTGTGCGCAGTAGCTGCACGTGCATCAACAAAGTAGTGCCAAGCATGCGCCTGTGTCATAAGTAAAGGGCCGGCTGGCTTGACCGTTAAATGGTGCTGTAACCCCCAAAGTACACTCCAGTCCAAACCAAATAAAAAAATATTTTCTGTGTTTGTGAATTGTGTGCGCAGTAGCCGCACGTGCATCAACAAAGTAGTGCCAAGCGTGCGCCTGTGTCATAAGTAAAGGGCCGGCTGGTTTGACCGTTAAAGGGTGCTGTAACCACCAAAGTACACTCCAGTCCAAACCAAATAAAAAAATATTTTCTGTGTTTGTGAATTGTGTGCGCAGTAGCCGCACGTGCATCAACAAAGTAGTGCCAAGCGTGCGCCTGTGTCATAAGTAAAGGGCCGGCTGGCTTGACCGTTAAAGGGTGCTGTAACCCCCAAAGTACACTCCAAACCAAATAAAAAAATATTTTCTGCGTTTGTGAATTGTGTGCGCAGTAGCCGCACGTGCATCAACAAAGTAGTGCCAAGCGTGCGCCTGTGTCATAAGTAAAGGGCCGGCTAGCTTGACCGTTAAAGGGTGCTGTAACCCCCAAAGTACACTCCAGTCCAAACCAAATAAAAAAATATTTTCTGTGTTTGTGAATTGTGTGCGCAGTAGCCGCACGTGCATCAACAAAGTAGTGCCAAGCGTGTGCCCGTGTCATAAGTAAAGGGTCGGCTGGCTTGACCATTAAAGGGTGCTGTAACCCCCAAAGTACACTCCAAACCAAATAAAAAAATATTTTCTGTGTTTGTGAATTGTGTGTGCAGTAGCAGCACGTGCATCAACAAAGTAGTGCCAAGCGTGCGCCTGTGTCATAAGTAAAGGGCCAGCTGGCTTGACCGTTAAAGAGTGCTGTAACCCCCAAAGTACACTCCAAACCAAAAAAAAATATTTTCTGTGTTTGTGAATTGTGTGCGCAGTAGCCGCACGTGCATCAACAAAGTAGCGCCAAGCGTGCGCCTGTGTCATAAGTAAAGGGCCTGCTGGCTTGACCGTTAAAGGGTGCTGTAACCCCCAAAGTACACTCCAAACCAAATAAAAAAATATTTTCTGTGTTTGTGAATTGTGTGCGCAGTATCCGCACGTGCATCAACAAAGTAGTGCCAAGCGTGTGCGCCTGTGTCATAAGTAAAGGGCCGGCTGGCTTGACCGTTAAAGGGTGCTGTAACCCCCAAAGTACACTCCAAACCAAATAAAAAAATATTTTCTGTTTGCAAATTGTGTGCGCAGTAGCCGCACGTGCATCAACAAAGTAGTGCCAAGCGTGCGCCTGTGTCATAAGTAAAGGGCCGGCTGGCTTGACCGTTAAAGGGTGCTGTAACCCCCAAAGTACACTCCAAACCAAATAAAAAAATATTTTCTGTGTTTGTGAATTGTGTGCGCAGTAGCCGCACGTGCATCAACAAAGTAATGCCAAGCATGCGCCTGTGTCATAAGTAAAGGGCTGACTGGCTTGACCGTTAAAGGGTGCTGTAACCCCCAAAGTACACTCCAAACCAAATAAAAAATATTTTCTGTGTTTGTGAATTGTGTGCGCAGTAGTCGCACGTGCATCAACAAAGTAGTGCCAAGCATGCGCCTGTGTCATAAGTAAAGGGCCGGCTGGCTTGACCGTTAAAGGGTGCTGTAACCCCCAAAGTACACTCCAAACCAAATAAAAAAATATTTTCTGTGTTTGTGAATTGTGTGCGCAGTATCCGCACGTGCATCAACAAAGTAGTGCCAAGCATGCGCCTGTGTCATAAGTAAAGGGCCGGCTGGCTTGACCGTTAAAGGGTGCTGTAACCCCCAAAGTACACTCCAAACCAAATAAAAAAATATTTTCTGTTTGCGAATTGTGTGTGCAGTAGCCGCACGTGCATCAACAAAGTAGTGCCAAGCGTGCGCCTGTGTCATAAGTAAAGGGCCGGCTGGCTTGACCATTAAAGGGTGCTGTAACCCCCAAAGTACACTCCAAACCAAATAAAAAATTTTTTGCTGTGTTTGTGAATTGTGTGCGTAGTAGCCACACGTGCATCCACAAAGGAGCAGCGTCAAGCGTGCGCCTGTGTCCCATAAGTAAAGAGCCAGCTGGCTCATTTCTTAAAGGGTGGTGTAACCCACAAAGTGCACTACTCTCCAGCAAAAATAAAAAAATATTTTCTGTGTTTGTGTGCGCCTTAGCCGCACGTATATATCAAATCGATATAACATAAATGGAGGACCAAACTTTCTCCGATAAAAATAAAATAGAGAAAGATCAAGAACCACTTCCTCCTAGTGCTGAAGCTGCTGCCACTAGTCATGACATAGAAGATAACATGCCATCAGCGTCGTCTGCCAAGGCCGATGCCAAATGTCATAGTAGAGGGCACATACAATGCCAAATGGCAAAGTTCAGGAAAATGACCTTGAAAAAAACATTTAAATCATCTGAAGAGAAACGTAAGCTTGCCAGTATGCCATTTATGACACGGAGTGGCAAGGAATGGCTAAGGTCTTTCCCTATGTTCATGACTAGTGGTTCAGCTTCACATGACGATGGAAGCCCTCCTCCCACTAAAAAAATCAAAAGAGTTAAGCTGGCAAATGCATAGCGAAGAACTGTGCGTTCTAAGAAGATATCACAAATCCCCAAGGAGAGTCCAAGTGTGGTGGTGGTTGCGATGCCTGACCTTCCCAGCACTGGACGGGAAGAGGTGGCTCTTTCCACCATTTGCACGCCCCCTGCAAGTTCTGAAAGGAGCACCCACAGTCCACTTGCTGATATGCAAATTGAAGATGTCACTGTTGAAGTACAACAGAATGAGGATACTGGTGTAGCTGGCGCTGAGGAGGAAGTTGGAGAGGAGGATTCTGATGGTGATGTGGTTTGTTTAAATCAGGCTCCGGGGGAGACAGTTGTTGTCCGTGGGATGAAAAAGCCCATCACGGTCATGCCTGGGCAGAAGACCAAACATTCCACCTCTTTGGTCTGGCAATATTTCTATCCAAATCCGGACAACAACTGTCTTGCCATATGTACCATATGTAAAGGTGAAATAAGCAGGGGTAGGGACGTTAACCACCTAGGAACATCCTCCCTTATACGGCACCTGCAGCGCGTTCATAATAAGTTACTGTCAAGTTCAGAAACTTTGGCTAAGACCGTAAGCAGTCCAGGGACACCTAAAACCCGTTGTCCTGTTGTATCAAGGCGCCTGCAAACCACACCGTCAACTCCCTCCTCGTCAATTTCCTCCTTAGTCAGGATCGGAAGTAGTCCTGCAGGCCATGTCACTGGCATGACTGACTCTCCTATCCGGGATTCCTCCGAAGGATCCTGCATTGCTACGCCTCCTGCTGCCGCTGCTGCTGTTGCTGCTGCTGGGAGTCGTTCATCATCCCAGAGAGGAAGTAGGAACACCACTACTTTTACTAAACAATTGACCCTCCAACAGTCCTTAGCGAGGAGGATGAAGTACGACAGCAGTCATCCTGAAGCAAAACGTATAACTGAGGCCTTGACTGCTATGTTGGTGTTAGACGTGCGTCCGGTATCCGCCATTCGTGCAGTGGGATTTAGACAATTGATGGAGGTAGTGTTCCAAATCCCGTCTAGATTTCCACTTCACTAGGCAGGCGATACCGAGACTGTACAGAAACGTCAGAAAAAGTGTCCTCAGTGTCCTGAAAAATGCCGTTGTATCCAATGTCCACTTAACCACGGACATGTGGACAAGTGGAACAGGGCAGACTAAGGACTATATGACTGTGACAGCCCACTGGGAAGATGTATCACCTTATGCAGCAATAGCAGCTGCGTCACCAGTAGCAGCATCTCAGAAACGCCAGCTCGTTCCAAGGCAGGCTACGCTGTGTATCACCGGTTTCAGTAAGAGGCACACCGCCGACAACCTCTTAGAGAAACTGAGGGAAATCATCGCCCAGTGGCTTACCCCACTTAGACTCTCCTGGGGATTTGTGATATCTGACAACGCCACCAATATTGTGTGGGCATTACATCTGGGCAAATTGCAGCACGTCCCATGTTTTGCTCACACAATAAACTTGGTGGTGCAGAATTTTCTGAAAAGCGACAGGGGCGTGCAGGAGACGCTTTGGGTGGCCCGAAAAATTTCTGGCCACTTTCGCCATTCAGCGACTGCGTGCCAAAGACTGGAGCACCAGCAAACACTCTTGAACCTGCCCCGCCATCACCTGAAGCAAGAGGTTGTGACGCGGTGGAACTCAACCCTCTATATGCTTCAGAGGATGGAGGAGCAGCAAAAGGCCATACAAGCCTATACATCCACCTATGACATAGGCAAAGGAGGGGGTATGCACCTGACTCAAGCGCAGTGGAGAATGATTTCCGTGTTGTGCAAGGTTCTCCAGCCCTTCGAACTTGCCACACGTGAAGTCAGTTCAGACACTGCCAGCTTGAGTCAGGTCATTCCCCTCATCAGGCTTTTGCAGAAGCAGCTGGAGAAAGTGAAGGAGGAGCTAAGATGGAGCGATTCCGCTCGGCATGTGTGGCTTGTGGATGAAGCCCTTCATTCGCTTTGCCAGGATTCCAGGGTGGTCAATCTGTTGAAATCAGACCACTACATTTTGGTCACCGTGCTCGATCCTAGGTTTAAAGCATATGTGGTGTCTCTCTTTCCGGCCGACACAAGCCTGCAGAGGTGCAAAGACCTGCTGGTGAACACACTGTCAGCTGAAGCGGAACGTGACACGTCAACAGCTCCTTCTTCATTTTCTCCCGCAACTGGGGCTGCCAGGAAAAAACTTAGCTATCCTAAGCAACCTGCTGGCGGTGATGCAGGGCAGGCAGGACCAAGTTTGGACATCTGGTCCTGACTGAAGGTCCTGGCAACAATTTCTGACATGTCTACTGTCGCTACATATGATACTGTCACCATTGACAGAATGGTGGAGGATTACATCGGTGACAGCATCCAAGTAGGCATGTCATACAGTCCATACCTGTACTGGCAGGAAAAAGAGGCAATTTGGAGGCCCCTGTACAAACTGGCTCTATTTTACCTGAGTTGCCCCCCCTCCAGTGTGTACTCCGAAAGATTGTTTAGTGCAGCCGGGAACCTTGTCAGCGAAAGGTGTAGGAGGTTGCTTCCACAAAATGTGGAGAAGATGATGTTCATCAAAATGAATTATCAACTCTTCCAGGGAGACCAGCCTCCAGAATGTACAGAGGGACCTGTGGTGGTGGATTCCAGTGGGGACGAGTTAATACTCTGTGAGGATGAGGATGTACACAACACTGAAGAGGGTGAGGAATCGGTGGATGAGGAGGATGAGGACGACATCTTGCCTCCGTAGAGCCAGTTTGTGCAGGGACAGATTAATTGCCAGCTTGTTTTGTGGGGGCCCAAACGAACCAATCATTTCAGCCACAGTCGTGTGGCAGACCCTGGCGCTGAAATGATTGCTTTGTTAAAGTGTGCATGTCCTGTTTATACAACATAAGGGTGGGTGGGAGGGCCCAAGGACAATTCCATCTTGCACCTCTTTTTTTTCTTTGCATTATGTACAGTTTGGGGCCTAGTTTTTCAAACTGCCATCCTGTCTGCCGCTGCAGTGTCACTCCTAGATGGGTCACGTGTTTGTGCCGCCCACTCATGTCGCTTAGCATAGTCATCCATCTACCTCGGTGCAACCTTTTGGACATAAAAACACTATTGTGAGGTGTGAGGTGTTCAGAATAGACTGGAAGTTAGTGAAAATTAAGGTTATTTAGGTTAATAATAGCATAGGAGCAGAAAAACGTACAAATTCTGTGATTTTAGCTGTTTTTATGCTTTTTTTAAAAAAAATACAGATCCAAAACACAAAACCCAGAACCCAAAACACGGAAGGGTGGTTTTGGCAAAACCAATCCAGATCCAAAACACGAAGAAAGATCCAGATCCAAAACACAAAACGGGGCCGGTGCACACCCCTAGAGAGAACACACGTTACGAGCCGATGTTTGCGATCTGCGCATGCGTCTGCATCGCATTGTGCATACGTGAACAGGTTGCTGAGTATGGTAAGGGCTCAATCAGAGTACACAGGGAGCCCGCAGAGACCTTCGATGTTGATTGACAGGAAGTGCCACTTGTGGGTGGTGACAGGCGGGTGGTCGGCCGAACACAAGCGTGCTTGTGCATTCGCACAACGTTATAGGGGTGTGCATAAATTAATCTCAGTGGCACCACAAGCAGCCAGGCGCCTCTCTGCATGCAGGAATCTCTCAAGTCCTGCGGCAGGGTCTGGTCTACCCTTAGCTTGCCCGCAGCTTCGATGGCACTTGATGTTCCTGATGTTTACGCTGTCAATCACGGCATAGGTGAGCGGCATTGTTTTGCTGGGTGTCTGCTTCTTGTGCTGCAGTCACCATGTGTATACATTGATTAGCATATTCTCGCAGTGGCTGGGTGCGTGCATCTGCTAGCGTGCGTTCCTTGCTGAATCAGGCCCTGAGTCACATCTAGGGCTACAACATGTAATTATCATTTGCAACCACTTAGTGGCAGCATTAGTTTATCTATATGCAGTCATGACAATTGAATGCTGAAACAGAGGACTTGCAATTGTGTGCAGTTGCATCTGCATTAAGACATTAGAGCTTCACAGAAATACTACCTTAGAAACAAGATTCCAGTCCTACTGTAATTTCTTGCTATAACCTTGGGGAAGAATGTTCTACAGTATGTCATTGTAGCACAGGATAACAATGGCAAACTGACATGTACAGTATAGTAAGGAGCAGGAAATGACTGTTCCCGTAAAAATTCTATTTACAGATTTGGCAATTGTTCAGCGTCTCTTGATACATTTCATTGTGTGTGAACTATAATGATCTGATTCCATCCTTGAAGTCTGGAGGAGCCAAGAGAGTATGTGCGGCATTATGGAGAAGATTGTAGATAATGATAAACAATAAAACAGGTATCTACGGGATTTGGAAAGAAATAAACACTACATTCTGGTGTTCCTGATATCACTTATAGCCTGCATAGAGTAATGATGCTATATGCCGGCATGTACGGCTGCAATGTTAATTGGACATTTGTAATAAAATGATCTGTTGTGTAGTGCCCATCCTTGAAATAAGCAGAAGGGGCTAGTGGAGCTTTCTGTGAAAGGATTCTGGCCCTGATTCAGAGCCGGACGCTCTGACCAGAGCGCTCGCTCTGAATCAGGGCCCACCTCCATAATTATGGAGCGTCCTCCTGGACGCTCGTATAGCTGTGGGTCACCAACCACAGCCTATACGAGCGTGCAGGTTGATGGTCACGATGGTCTTGACCATCGCGACCATCGCCACTGTGAGCCGGAGCCTGCAGTTGAGTTTCTCAACCGCAAGGCCCGGAGTGATTTTGGCTCTATCAGAGCCAAAATCACTCCCACTGACATCACTAGTGATGTCAGTGGGCCAGCTTCTGACGGTAGGCGTTCCCTTGGGAACGCCCCCGTCTGGGAGGCACTCCCATGGCACGCCCACCAAAGGGGGCATGCTGTCAATCAACATCGAGAGCACGCCCCCTTTGATCAGGCACAACGAGCGAAGGAAAGTCCTTCGCTCATCGCGTCTCGCGCAAGCGCACGACGGAGCTCCCTCCATCGTGCGCATGCTCAGTGCACACCATCGACATACTTGCGAGCGGACAGCCGCTCGCGAGTGGGTCTGAATTAGGCCCTCTGTTAAGAATGTTTAGAATCCTCTCACACAGTCTTTAAGGTTTGTTTTTATTTTAAAACAATTAATTCTCTGATCCAGTGGTTCCCAAACTCGGCCCTCAAGGCTCCCTAACAGTACAGGATTTTTAGGATATCCATGCTTTAGCACAAGTGACCTAATCAGTACCTCAGTCAATTTGATTTAACCACCTGTGCTCAACCATGGCCATCTTTAAATCCTGGATTGTTAGGGTGCCTTGGGGACCAAGTTTGGGAACCCCTACCCTGATCCTTAATATCTCCCCTATCCAGAGCTGGCTGCAATGTAAATTAGAGGCTAGAGCCCAGGAAATCTAGCTAGATTGGGGTAGGTAGGTACAGTAAGCGTATTATAATAATGAACAGCACTTGGGTTACTATTTAGCATAACCACTTCCACCTGTTTCATTTCTGCACACTATACAGCAACTATACAGCAGATCAGATTGTTATAAATGTTCAACTGCAATTGTATACACCCCCATCAGTGTGTTCAGGCTATGAGTTATCCTTTCACTGTTACAACATATCAATCACACTGCTATGAATGCAAGATATGCAGTTATAATGATGATGGGTGATTGGTCAGGTGCTGAAGCCTTCATGGTAAATCTCTGGTCCATGAACTTCCTGTTATGTCTCAGGTCAGACTTGGCGATATCCTGGCAGACCCCTCTGTGAGGGAGCAGCCAGGTCGAACAAACAGAGCGGCGTGGTGCGGTAGATGGGGGCATTGCCGTGGATACTACCTGGAAATGGGGCAGGGGCATGGACACAGAATCTCGTTATTTTGGCCCCACCCCCGCTACACAATGCTGAGATTTTCATCATTATGAAGCAGGGGGTGGGACCATAATAACACATTCAGCGCGAATCGCGTCACTGTCCCCCCGCTGCGGGGGTTTTATAGTCAGAGCCGTAACTACACTTTTTGGTGCTCTGTGCCAGAAAGAGCATTGGCGCCCCCCTCAGTTTTCAAAGGGACATAATGCAACCAAAAAAGGGCCATGGCTTCATGGGGAAGGGCCAGGGAACAGATAGGAGAGGCCAGGAGATGCTGGGGATGAAATAAGAGGAAGCTACAAGCAAGAATGATAATAAACAAAAATTTGACAGGCCCAAACAGCGCCCCCTGACCAGTGGTGCCCTGTGCAATGGCACCGGCCGCACTACCCTAGCTACAGCCCTGTTTATAGTGATCGCGGTGGGGGGGCATGATGGGTCGGTGGCCAACGGGAGGCTCCCTGCCCAATTGGGAGGGTAGGCAAGTATTCCTCAGGTCAGGGTTGCCGATATTCTGGCTACCCCTTCCGGGAGGGAGCAGCCAGATCGGCATTGCAGGTGGGCTTGGCCTGAATAGGGGGTATGGTCGGAGAGGTTTGTGGGCAGAGCAGAGGGTGTGGCCATGCGATCACACCATTTTGCCCTCCCCCGCTAAACAATGCAGAGATTACCAGCATTGTGAAACAGGGGCAGGGCCAAAATGACGCAATTCAGCGTGAACCATATCAACGACCTCCCCCACAGTGGTGGTTTCTCTTAACACGGGGGCGGAGGGTGCGGCAGCCACCGGGAGGCTTGCCTGCCTCTCCGGGGGGCCGGGAGTGGCACTCGATCTTTGGGAGGCTCCCAGACGAATTGGGAGGGTAAGCAAGTATGCCTCAGGTTCTCCAGGGTTCAGTACTGTAATGAAAATGTGTTTTTCATCCCCGGGCTAGAAGCAATACTTAAACATTGAGGACCTGAGTCAGAGGTGCACGCAGGAGCGTTTGCATGTTTTTCAGTGACCAATTCTCAGCCTACTGGGATGCCCACTGGCAGGGCTGCCATCAGAGATTGCGGGGCCCAGGACTGTCAAAATAGTCAGGGACCTTCCCTTTTGAATGGGGAGGCCAGTTTATCAGAGGTGGGCATTGCTGTGGATGTGCGTGGAGCTATAGCAGAGGTGTGGCATTAATTGGTACGTAAACCATTTTTTTTTAAAAATCAAAGTTTGGGCTGTGGGGGTGGGTGTTATAACATGTTAATCTATAATATAGAGGTGAGGATGAGAGAGTGGGGTGAGGGTGTGAAAGAGGGGTGAGGGTGGGAGTGCAAGGTAAAAGTGGGAGAGCAAGGTAAAAGTGGGAGAGCAAGGTCAGGGTGGGAGAGCAGAGTAAAAGCGGGAGAGCAGGATGAGGGTGGGAGAGCAGGATGAGGGTTGGAGAGCAGGATAAAAGTGGGAGAGCAGGGTGAGGGTGGGAGAGCAGGATAAAAGTGGGAGAGCAGGATAAAAGTGGGAGAGCAGGGTGAGGGTGGGAGAACAGGGTGAAAGTGGGAGAGCACGGTGAGGGTGGGAGAGCAGGGTAAAAGTGGGAGAGCAGGGTAAATGTGGGAGAGCAGGGTAAATGTAGGAGAGCATTGGTGAGGGTGGGAGAACAGGGTGAGGGTGGGAGAACAGGGTGAAAGTGGGAGAGCAGGGTGAGGGTGGGAGAGAAGGATAAAAGTGGGAGAGCAGGGTAAAAGTGGGAGAGCAAGGTAAATGTGGGAGAGCAGGGTAAATGTGGGAGAGCATCGGTGAGGGTTGGACAGCAGGATGAAAGTGGGAAAGCAGGATAAAAGTGGAAAAGCAGGGTGAGGATGTGAAAGCAGGAGTCTCTGTATCTGGATAGGATCCCCTGCAGCCTTTCATGTCCATCTGAGCACTTTTTCCTCTTCACAGCGGCTGTAGCAGGTAGCTTCTCCCTCGCCACTGCTCCTCCACTGCTGCTGTTCCTCCCTCTTCCCCGGCTGTAATGCTCCTGGCCCAGCCTCTCCCTGCTGGCTGTTGCCGTACTGGCTACCACTCAGGGTCTCACCCGGACAGAGACGTGGGCCGGGAGGTAGCAGTATTTTGAATTTAGTGCCGGCCACGAGTTAATCGGAGCTCGAGGACCGGCAGTTAATTAGGAGCCACCACTGGGGCCACTCCTAATTGGCTGCCGGTCCACGCGCTACGATTGACTCGTGGCTGGTGCTGCTTTCATAATGCCCTTGGAGCTTGTCTGCTCTGCAGCCGGTCGGGCCCCCTTTCTGTCCGAGTCCAAGACTCTAGTCCTGGCAGTCCCCTCCTGATGGCGGCCCTGCCCACTGGCAACACCACACTGAGCACATGCAAATGAATTGTGATTACGCTCACAAATAGGATTCACTCACAAAGTGAGAGACAGGTAGTCAAGAGTTTGGGGGAGGTAACTGGAAGTGGTTCGGCGTGTCAGGATCATTTTCTGGCCACCCATATATTAGTCACTGTGTTCTTGCTCACAGCAGGAGAGCCCTCTGCCTGTCTGGAGCTTAGACTTACTCACAAGGCTTTTGGCTGCCAAATATGCATTTGATGTTTCCGATATTTCTGATTTTGCCTGTGAGTGGCGAATGTGAGATGCTTTCATTGGGCATCTCTAAGGCGGGGCATCGCATATTTTCACAATTGCATTCCGTGAGAGATCGCAGCTGCGATGGCATTGGTGTCTGAATAGAAATCTGACCCTATGTGCTTATTTTTAAGAATTTTTTACTGTGAAGGTATACTTCCTGCCCTATTCCAGTCACATATGCTCCTATTTTGAGCAAAGCAAAAATAATAACTTTGCACCTGGACACACCATGTTGCAATGCAAAGGGGAGCAAATGTCTTTTGCATGCAGGTTAAATACTGGCTGCATTTCCATGTAGCCTACAAATAGCAGACATCTTTATTTTGTTGACTGTAATTTAGATCTGAGCTAGGCAACATCCCTCTCAAATCTATCTGCACATTTTAAATCTGCCCCACTTGAAGTGCAACATGATATTTCTAATGTGCAAAGTTACTACTTATTTTTGCTTTTCACTCAACTCAGAATGTTGTCTTCAAGATTGAGGGGCCTATTCAGCAACACTAAAATAATGTTTTTAAGGACATTTTCCTTAATTACCGTTATTTTAGTATTCATGAAGATACTTAACGCAGGATATATCACTGATATCTCCTGGTTAAGTCCCCCTGCGTTAATTTCCACACTCCGCATACATTAGTATGGGGATATGGAAATTATGCTATTCATCAAATTCAGAAAAGTATGTATTTTCAAAATTTGATGGTGTTACCATACGCCACAGTGAGGTGGTGTATAGTAGGTGACACTTACCTGCTTTCAGCTGGGAAGGTCCCCCGGCATCTCCCTCCATCACTCTGGTCCTTCCTCTGGCTCCGATGGCTGTGCCGACACTGTGTTCTGTTGGGAGAATAAAGTTTAGAAAAAATAAAAAAGTTTTATTTTTTTCGAAACAGTACTGTGTTCTGCTGGGAGAACATGTGTCAGAATAGCAGACGGAGCCGGAGGCTGCTCCGCGGGCAGGTAAGTCGGGGATGGGGGGGAAGTGAGTGGAGGGGGGAGGGGGGTAGGGGGACACACAAAATACCACAGCTGTAGGTAGTGCTGCGCATGCGCTGGTTTTACAGATGTAACAGCGCATGCGCAGCACTGATTCCATCTGCGGTAAGTTAGTGTAGAGAGGGATAACTATTTCCTGAAAAACTGTCATTGCAAGAATGACAGCTTTTCGAAATATATAGTTATGAGGAGGTGGAATGATGAATTCCTCCGGTATTTAGGTAGAACTATATGCAAGTTTTAAACCTAATTACCTCCAGAGAAAGTTTAGGTATGGTGAATAGGCCCAGTGGCGTAAATTCATTCCAGACGCCCGGAGGCAAGTTATAATTTGATGCCCCATCCGTCACAGCCGCTGACACTGTAATGTAGCAATTTGCATGCTAACAGGCTATAGACACACGAAGGCAGCAGCTGATGGTCTGACGTGGAGCTCTCCACTAGTGTATGGTGGCTTCTCAGGTGCCGGGAAGGAGTGCCATGTATTGGGCGGCCATGACGGTACACTCCGGGTACATAGTTATGTTGTAGTGTTGTGGATAATGGAGGAAGTGCCCCTTCAGTGCTGGAGCCCAGCGGCAGGCGCCTCCATTGTCTCCCATAGTTCTGCCCCTGAATAGGCCCCTAAGGATGCACATTTTGCTAGGCATTCCAGGGTAGCTCTATTTTGTGATTACACTCTGCTATGTGGCTAAATGCTAAGTTTAACGTGTTTTACAGTACATTTGCAATTAGGTGCAAATTGCATGAACTCTGTATAAGCCTCAACATTGACCAAAATAAAATGAAGACAAACTTCTCACTATTCAGCTCGTACACAGAAAATAATTTGCACTGACAGCTCTGTTGCAGTGTTCACTAGTGACATTACGATTTTATTGCATTAGTAAAGCAAAACATTGAAAGTGCTTTAATCATATATTAGCTCATATGATAAAAGTACTTTGCCTGGAAAAGAACAGACTGAAAGAAAAAGCAATGAAACTTTCATCTTAAACTTCTCAGTTTCTGAGAGATCAAAAAGTGGTATCTTCAGGCTTGTAAAAGAAAGAAAAACAGAAATCCACATGGCATTGGTCTGAAGATAATATCTGTACATTCTATTCACATAAATTCTACTATATTTTATTATTAGAGATGTGCGCTGACCCCCGTGTTTTGGTTTTGATTTTGGATCTGGATTCATCTTCGTGTTTTGGTTTTGCAAAACCACCCTCAAGTATTTTGATTTTGGTTTTGTATCTGGGATTTTTTTTTTTTTAAATTGATAAAAAGTTTTTAGAAACAGCTAAAGTCATGTAAATTTTGCAATCCAAAACCCGAAATTCGGTTTAAAAATCCAAAAACTCTGAACCATAGGAAGATCAGCAATGCAACTCGGATCTGTCCGGATCTCTACAGGAGATCAGAACCGTCAATTGGATCTGTCCGGAATCACGAAATTCGAGTGGATTTGGATTTCTGGAGAACCGAACTGCACTTCTTTTATTTTTATTATTATTATTATTATTAGTAGTAGTAGTAGTAGTAGTAGTAGTAGTACTAGTAGTAGCAATAGTAGAAGTAGTAGTAGTATAGTGGCAATAATAGTAAAAAGTCAATATGTGACTACTGTATATTTAGGCAAGTTGGCTGGCAAGAAATATCTGTTCAATAACATGTACTGTAGTAACATATACTGTAGAGTGCCACAGTCGCATGAGAATCATTTGTGACATAAAATCTTCCACTAAAATAAAGCAATTAGGGGCTGCGACGACCTAAGCCTCTTTGCCGTAGTCACGTTTGTGACTTTATGATACAGGTTGAGTCTCCCATATCCAAAATGCTTGGGACCAGGGGTATTTTGGGTTTCGGAATATTCAGTATTTTGGAATATTTGCATAAAATAATGAAATATCTTGGGAATGGGGCCCAAATCTAACACAGAATGCATTTATGTGTTATATACACCTTTAATATTTTTAATAAAACAAACTTTAAACTTTAAACAAAGTTTGTGTACATTGAACCATCAAAAAGCAAAGGTTTCACTATCTCAGTCATGCTAAAAATATTCCATATTTCGCTCAAACTGTGCCATGAAGATCTCAGGCTTGGGGTTATATCACGGTCACACACTGTGTGACCGTGGCTTTATATAGGAACAATATAAATTATAGGGGTTCTTACTCTCTGGATGGACAATGTGCACAATCACTAAATAAATGCAATTTCAATAAAGAAGTGAACATCATGATACAAAGGTCTAGAGGAGGCCCTCAGAGAGGTCAAACTAAGGGCACATGAGTCCTGTAGATCTGGAATGGGCAAAATACGGCTCTCTGACTACCATGGAACTCCAAATCCCAGCATTCACTACTAGTCTTAGTTCTGAGGTAGACTAACATTTCAGTGGGCAAAAGTGCATAGTAATGGGGCATTTCAATTATTCCTAACATAACTGGAGATGTATAGTCTAAATTTCCTATACAGTGTTTTTTTTTAACTTATAGAATAAGTGCATTTGCTCTTAAATTAATAAATTTTAGTATACTGATGATTAACGTCCTCAGGTCTCAATTAAATGTAAGAACTGAATTTATTATGTTTGCTGAATGTTCTTTCACACTGTGATACTAACATCTTTTCCTTTCATGCAGAGTCGGTAGATTTTTCTAAATAATAAATTATTAAATACTAAAATGACATTCAACAAAACAGGTATTAATCCTACTGACAGTGCACATTCTATCTCCATAAACCCATGTGTAGGTACATGATAAATCCTTTTATATGATAAAGCTCTTGCTAATTTAGATTGCTTTGGGCAATTAAACGCTTCAAGAAAGTTTGGAGCAAGGCCAAAGGCAAAATGCAGAGAGCAGAATAAAATTTTGCTGAAGCTAAATACTTTTAGCATATGCTATGTTAGTGAACCTCGCGCTCTCCAAAGGAGCCTATTTATTAAAATGACATTTATCGCCACAATTTATGAATATTTTAACACTATGGCAGCTGAGCCAATACTATTCAGAATGATAATTTACTTATTGTTTGGGAAGACACAATTCTGAACACGTGCAGGAGCACAGGGAATAGGGATAGCCATCTGTTTGTTAACCATTTATGGTCAATATTGATGGTGCCAGCAGTGCTTAACATCAATGGGGAACCATTGATGGTTTGTAGCCATCAATGGACTCCCCTGATGAAGAGAAGGTGGTGGGACTTAGTGGTGGACTTTGGGGATGTGCTAAGCTCTCAGATCTACACTGTCTAGGGTAAATTCTTCTACCATTGGTGACAAACCATCAATAGTTGTTAACCATCACTGGCCAATGGCCATTGCTACTAGGGAATGTGTTTTACTGGAAGCCCAGTTTGAGATTCTGCTGCTATTACAAATAAAGAAACAAGTAAAATATTTTAAATAAAGTTGGACTGAAAACTAAAGCATTTCTCCCTAACCTCGTCTTCTTAGTGGCTTGGCAGGCAGGAGGTAGAGCAGCATCCTCGGTTCCTTAGAGAGTGGACTGGCACTTAGCTTTGGCATTGTACTCAAGTGCCCACACGCACACAGCACAGCACTGACATCAAGGAGCCATAGCTTCACCTGTACATAAGAATTTGCTGGATGCTTTTCATTCATGTCAGAGGCCAGCGCTTCATGTAGGGGCACTGCAGCTCCTCTAAAAACACTAGATGAGTGATAGTATCTCATACTTTCAGTATTTTAGGTGCCAATGATTAATTGACAATAAAAGAAAAGGAGAGGTGAGTAATATAGGGGTCTCGCTACACTACAAAAAATTGGGGACCAATTTCAATAAATAAAAATAATAAAAAATACATGAAGCACAACAATAATATTTTATATTAAAGGGCACATTAATATTATGTTCTGATGATACCTTCTATTATATCAGTGCAGCATCAGGCATATCGATTAAGCATTTTATTTCGTAAGCTGCATACACACACAAGGATTTTGTTACCAACGAGTTTATGAACGATTTTCTGTCAGATTTTTAAAGTGTAATGAACAATTTTTTAGAACTACAAACGATTTTTGCATATTCCCTTAATGAAAATCGTTCAGTAGGTCAGTCTGACTGAACTACAAACTACTAACTACAAACTACAATCGTGAATGCGCATGAACGATAATCGTTCATCGTTTTAACTCAGAAAGTGAACGATTTTTTCAACGATTGAACGATAAACTATATCATTATCGATAATCATTCAAAAAATCGTATGTGTATGCACCTTTATTAGTAATACTTGCATTGGAGGCACTCTTTTACTTTATATTTATAACTGGGGCAATAATAATTATAATAAAGATCATGGGAGCACTATATTTATTATTTATTTATTGTGGGCACTACATTATAGTATAAAATTATTTTGTTCCTTCTACAAATACATATTAATTCATGGCTGTATGGGGAGAATGGAAGTTGATGCTGTACTCTAAACCACCAGGGTAATCTCCTGGCAATTTGTCCATTTGAATCACCGGTGGGTTTCAATGCACATTCCAAACAGGTGGTTAGAAAATCTAGCGGTTTAGCTGTTCCGCAGTTTTGAACAGCAACACAAAACAAACCTAAGAAAATGTAACTTGAAGTCTGGAAGCTTTGGAGCAACTTTTTGTTTGTTTCAGTTTTCCTTAATCTCTTTTGTTTCTATTCTGTATGTCTTGCTTTGATATCATCCAAAATTGTCTAAAATTAAAAATAATTTCTAGGAATGCTTTGTTGCCTGACATCTCTTATCACATAATGTACTGTCTAGCAGAGACGTAGCTAGACATTTTGGTGCCCTGTGCCAGAAAGAGCTTTGGTGCCACCCCCATCATAAACAGGGACAGTGTGTGCCACAGGCGTGCGGGCAACCATAAAAACGGGCATGGACTCATAGGGAAAGGGCATGGCCACACAGTAGTGCCCCTTATTTACTTTACACTATATACCTGTAGTAGTGTGCCTTATACACATTACGCTAAATTGTAGTAGTGCCCTTTACACATTACGCCACACAGTAATAATGCCCCTTCACATTATGCCGCAAAGTACAACTCTCCCCCTCCTCCCTTACACATTATGCCACACAGTACAACTCCCCCCTCCTCCCTTACACATTATGCCACACAGTACAACTCCTCCCTCCTCCCTTACATATTATGGCACGGTGCCGCCCCACTGCCCACCCCTGTCTGTAACACTGTTAATGACAGACCTCACCTGGCAGGTTCTGTCACCGTCCAGTGTCATGGTGACCACACAGTGCAGCCGCAGCATGCCACTGCCTGCCTGACCCACCCAACAGCTGGGTGCTGCGACTGCGCATCGCGCTTTAAGCAGCAGCCGGCCAGCAACAGCAGAGAGATTAGAGAGAAAATTAGGTGGGAAGATGGTGTTCCGCTCTCAGGGCAGTTGCGCTCTGTGCGGTGGCACCGGCCGCACCACCCTAGCTACAGCCCTGCTGTCTAGTGCACTGCAATACCGCATGGTGGTACTAAGGAGCTCATTCAGACCCGCTCGCAAGATGCGATCGCTCGCTGGCAAAAAGGGGCCGGATATTTAAAATAAGCGCTCACACTGCTTCGCGTAAGGATGCTCACTATGTTTTACCAAGCTACGACAAAGTGCGCTTGCAGATGTCTGAAGACGCCCCCTTGCCACTCGCAACACACATCATCTCCGGGAAATTAAGGATTAATCGTGACTATCGTGAGCCATTGGAGCTGCTCGCAGTCCTTGGGTTGCCTTAGCCTGCCGCAAGCACAGCGATCAACGCTGGCTGAAATACATGTAGATGACGTATACAATGACGCTAATTTGTTAATTATGCATGCCCTGTAAACAGCTTGATACACCTGTATTCGCACATCCACTCCCCCATTCACAAGCACCTTCACCTGTTACCACCCACAAATGGCACTATCTGTCACTCAAAGAAGCAACCTGATAGTGGCTTACGAGCTACCAAAATCAGATCACAACGAATGGCTTGCGCACATGCACTGCGAATTATATGCATGCGTAGATGGGCGAAAATCGCTCAGAGTGAGCAATCACACCTTAGCGAGCGGCTCTGAATCAGGTACTCAGGCTACATGATAACAGCACCCACTTTTGGTCATACATTTATGCATTTTCTTATGCTACATGATGACAGCACATTCATTTATATATTTCTAAATTGCGAGTTAACTCACCTGGAGGCACCCCAGGAACCTACAATATGACACTACAAGGCCAGTACACCTACCAACTACTGAACCCATACATACCTCAAAGAACAGTGATGGTTTTATAAACCCATTAAAGGAGTGTGTAAGGGAGGGATTAACCTTGACAAGAAAAAAATTAGACCAAAAATTCCCTGCATTATTATTAGTCTAATGCTGCAGGACCCGATGCTGCTATTTTTATTCACTATTTCCCGTCTGTCAAGTACTCTGGCTATTGGACTGGGAACCGCGCTGCATTTTGAACTCTGCAAATTGCACTACTTTTCCAGTCTGCTGGATTGCTAAGAGACTGCTCAAGAGACCCGCCGCTGAGACCTCTGATCGGCGAGTCTGTGCCGCACACTCCAGTCAACTATCACCACTCCCCAGCATCACCACTCCCCAGCATCTTTTGTTACTTGGAGACACCTCACCAATACTAGGATTCGAAGGTCCCCCATCATTGCGGCTTGCCACGTCAAGAGTGCCTCTTGGAACCAACCTGTCACCGGAGAGGACTGTATAACACAACTCCCCCCCCTCCTGGGACAGGTACTATTCATTGGAACCAGCACTCTAAGAGTGGTTTATTTTATTGATCCACACTGTGACATACCTCTGCATTTTGCATCAATATACCTAAGAGTCAGTACCTTTCCACCAGCGTATTCAAGGGTGCATTACCATCTTCCCTATTGATCTATACACCTATTTGGTTACACCTTCACCCATTATCAGTTGGGCCCTCTGATTTTCTTTTATTATTCATTTAATCTGTTATTTGTTTAGACGCAGTTTGTTCACTATTGGTGTACATGTTATATACATATGTATTGTATGTTAACTTATTTTATTAAAAGAGCAATATAGACTCATCAACTGTGTCAGTCTGAGCGCTCCACTGTTTGTTTTTCCCTAATGCTGCAGCGAGCTGACTGACTAAACTTAGCAACAGAGCAACGGCACAAACACATGGCAGTTTAAAAAAGAATATAGCACATCTAGGAAACATAGTGGCACTGCAGTGGTAGACAGGATGGCAGTTTGATTAACTATAAAATGCTATAGAATGTTTTCATTAATCAAGAACTAGATCAGAGGCTTGAGGCCAGCAGAGATAAATGGAGGTTGAGTATGTAGTGGAAGCCAGATAAAGGATTGATTAATTGATTGATTGTAGTACTAATATAACGATAAAAAAATAACAAATCTGAGACATGGAACAAACTATTAAAAAACAAGCACCCAAAATCCCAATTAGATTTTTAAAGTGGAAACTGAATCCAAACAGCAAATTACAGGCCTCAGGATTCAAGGCAAATTAATAGCTTATTCGAAGTTGATAATTAATTATTAATTACATTATTATATGGCTTGATGTGTGTGTGACTGATCGTCAGAGCGGAGGCTGCGTGTGACTGCTCTCTCCCCCCTTGCTGGCTTGCCTACCCCATACTGGTATTCGGAGAAGACCAGGCTCGCTGGGACCAGCTTTTATTATTCATTTAATCTGTTATTTGTTTAGACGCAGTTTGTTCACTATTGGTGTACATGTTATATACATATGTATTGTATGTTAACTTATTTTATTAAAAGAGCAATATAGACTCATCAACTGTGTCAGTCTGAGCGCTCCACTGTTTGTTTTTCCCTAATGCTGCAGCGAGCTGACTGACTAAACTTAGCAACAGAGCAACGGCACAAACACATGGCAGTTTAAAAAAGAATATAGCACATCTAGGAAACATAGTGGCACTGCAGTGGTAGACAGGATGGCAGTTTGATTAACTATAAAATGCTATAGAATGTTTTCATTAATCAAGAACTAGATCAGAGGCTTGAGGCCAGCAGAGATAAATGGAGGTTGAGTATGTAGTGGAAGCCAGATAAAGGATTGATTAATTGATTGATTGTAGTACTAATATAACGATAAAAAAATAACAAATCTGAGACATGGAACAAACTATTAAAAAACAAGCACCCAAAATCCCAATTAGATTTTTAAAGTGGAAACTGAATCCAAACAGCAAATTACAGGCCTCAGGATTCAAGGCAAATTAATAGCTTATTCGAAGTTGATAATTAATTATTAATTACATTATTATATGGCTTGATGATACTTCTATACTTTGTATCTGCTAAGAAGCTGCAGGAAATAGGGCCTATAAGCCTGGATAAGCAACTGGTATTGGATGGCATTGCAAGATACAAAGAGATGAATACCCCAGTAAAGTACAGTAATATACACTACCTCTCAAACATACACAAATTTGGCAAAGCCAATAATGAAAAGTGGTGTACATTAAAATGTGCACAATGAAATCTGATGATGTGTCTATTAATTCCGAAACAAAACAAGAGCCGGTGTATGAAGTCCGATGAGTGCCGCTGTAATTGTTACTTTAATTATTACAGCATATCTCAATCCTTATCCATTAAGCACACATGCCACAAAACACAAACAGGACAATCACTGCCCGCAGAGGAAGGAGGCAGATCACATGTGCAGAATGTAATGCCCTGTCTGCTCATTCCCTTCCTCTGCCTGGATATGCTGTGGTCACATGACACTGAAGCCAGATGCTCCCATTCAATCAAATCTCTGTTTTTTAAAGCTAAGTTTCAGCCTCATCTTGAGAAGCTGACTGGGAACATGCTATCTTTCTTACTTCCTTCCGCTTTTCCTGATTTTTCTTGTTCCCCCAATTGTGCATCCTTTTTTTTCCCATGATGTATCTCAGCAGACTTAACCAGCCCCCATCTCACTTTCTGGATGTATCTCTGGCATTGCGCATGAGTTTGAAGGCCCCAGTCTATTGTAGGACACAAATGCTCCCCCTCTCATAATCCATCACAGTTATGTATCCCTGGGTGCTGGGGGGTCTTGCTGCATGCCTAATCATGAGCCACTACACTACTACAGTGGCCAGTGCTGGGGTTCCTTCAGAACACCAGGGTCTTCCTACTAGGCTTGTTTTACAAGTCACAGCCAGTGTTATTAAGGCCATGTCTCCTCTGTCACCCCCAGAAAACTTACCTGTTGCCACTAATGGCCTGCCCCCATGGTTTCCTTGCCAAGATGAGCTCCAGTCCCTCATGGTCAATAAGTTGGATTCACCACTTTTTGCAGGTGCAACTGCACCTACAGCTCCTTTCCTGTCATCCTGTGTTGCCTTAATCAAATGCGGCTGCATCCATAGCCCTTGCTACCATGATCATGGCTGACCTGATGATGTACAGTATGTTGCATATTTGTTCATGTTCTTCTGTATGAGTGGGCATGTTCTGGTGGCTACATCCCCCTTTGTCTTCAGCAGTGTTATTGGACTCTTCTTACATCTCATTGCCTTCTCTGATTTCTGTGGTGGTTACTTCTTGTTCTCATCAACCAATCCAGTGTACCAGCCCTTTGCAGGGTCAGTTATGCTCTCATTATCTTTATATTAGTGTTAGTTCTGCTGCAGATCATCTAGAGCCATGTTCTGGATGTTCGGTGAAGACAGGCTTACCTGGGAGTTCTTCCTTGATGGTTGCTTGAGTGCTCAAGTACTTTCAGGATTTAAGTTCGACTTCCC
Organism: Taudactylus pleione; assembly: GCA_031769625.1. Classification (NCBI taxonomy): domain Eukaryota; kingdom Metazoa; phylum Chordata; class Amphibia; order Anura; family Myobatrachidae; genus Taudactylus; species Taudactylus pleione. The sequence goes on from JAUIMM010000175.1 coordinate 8,161,268, forward strand.
ACGATAGGCATCCATAATCAGTTGCTAGTGGGTGTCTGCACTTTAACTTTAACCTCCTTAATTTGTTTAAGTAAAATGGGTGGGCCCATTGTCAAACTCCTGCTCCAGGGGTTGGCATAGTCCCTGGATGGTGGGGTCCTAATATGTGATGGGGGACTTTATCTGCACACCCTATTTCTAAATATAATATGAGGTGCTTCCAGGCTGAGACATGTAGTGCCACATAGAAAAAAAGGAAAATGCAGATGCATACTCTAAGCACTAAGAATGCTGATAATCAGAACAAACTAATTAACATAGAGTACAAATGAGGTTTTAGCAAATGTTTGGCCAAAAATTCAAGCCCACCTACCACGTCACAGTGACCTCATCAGGTGGGTCCCTAACACTCCTAACGTTCAAATCCAGAACATTGGACCGCCACCGTCCAATGCAACCAAACCCAGAAGACAACCAGTGAGCGATACGTAGTAGGATAAGTGTTAAAAGTTAAATTAGTAAGAAGTAGCAGCTTAGGTGCTTAATAAAAAGCAGTAGTTTAAGTGCTAAAAAGGTGTTGGATTGGTAAGAAGTGACAGCTCAAGTGTTAAATTAGTTCACTCACAATGATGCCCCGAAGTAGCCCAGCCACACCAGTCCAGGGGACCCCATTCTGATCCCAAACCCATTCTTAATATTAACATATTGTATACATTTATCCAGGACTTACCTATAATAGTGTCCATTCCAATATGTAGACTGCACATGTAAGGACCCATACTAATTAAAAACATCCAAAGACAGGTGGGAGGTGTGTTAGTCCAAGCTGAAGGAGTCTCCACCTTTAAGTGTACACACATGTACACAATATAGAATATGTGGGAGGCTTGGACTGCACGCCCTATTGCTAAAATTAGGAGGTGCTACCATGCTGATACTTGTAGTGCCAAACAGAAAATGGAAAATGCAGGTGTACAACGTAAGCACTAAGAATGCTGATAATCAGAACAATTATAATAAACTCTTCCATTTAACATGGAGTACAAAAGAGGTATATTTGGCCAAAACTGCAAGCCCACCTATCACATCACGGTGACCTCATACATAAAGTTTATGTTTACTGTAATGCTTTGTTCCAGCATTATTGAGTAAATTGTCCTACCAATAGACTTCATATTTTGGTATTGAGTTCGACTCCCTGGACTGCTGTTACTGCCTGCCCTTGGAGAAGGGGGCTAGGTATGGGATCTGGTTTCTTGCATTTATGCATCCTGGAGTGTGTTCTTTCATCAAATGCAGTCACTTTGTATATTTTTTATTTCACTTGCAAGGTAATTCTATGGGATGAATGGGTGATGGCTACGGTTGTCCAGCCCAACCATTCCATCTATTTTACTGCTGAAATGTGATTTGTAGGTGCTGGCCTACTTTTGTTGGCCTTTAATGGTTCTTGGCCACCCCACTAATGTCTAGTCACTAGCTTCAGCTATTTACAGACATGGCAGGTACAACTGGGTTTGGTGATTAATTTGGGGGGCACTGTGCACTGCCCCTTGGCCTGAAGTTTGGGTTTAGGAAGGCTTGACCAAAAACATATTAGTTAATCAGTAGAATTCCTCTTCTTTGCTGGGGATCGGCTTCTTGTTTCATTTAGCCTTGTGCTGCTTAAAATTTAGTGTGGTGTATACCAATAAGCATACCAATAAGCATAATACTAAGATAAGAATTGACTTCACATTGACTGAGTGCATTTTTATGACTTTGCTCCTTTTGCTAATGAGACTCATGCTCTCCTTTTGTTTGACAGTGTGTCAACCCAGATAAGATGATCTGAAACTGCAGTCTCTAACCCTGGCGAGGTTCTAGGTGATGGCATGGCAGGTGTGTTTGGCTTTCGGTGATTGCGGACAGCACCATAATGAGAGCAAGTGTGTTTTTGTGCTTGCTTTAATTTATGATTTGTACAGGAGTATTAGGACCAGGAAGTTTGCTACTGATCATTGCTTGTATGTCTCTTGTGGTAATGCAAACCAGGGGGTGTAGTCAGGAAGAGTCATCAAGCCCCTAACCTGCCCAAAATAGTTTTTTAGATTAGGTATGGTGATTGTTATCCTTATGGACCAAGGCCCAAAGTTACTTTGTCATGCCTATCTAAAGAAACTATTTGCAGCTTACTGCAGGGGTCAATCCCAACCAAAAAAATAAATAAAGTGTTTAGGGTACATTGTGGAAAATAGCTATATAGAGTAATTAGTATTGACACCCAAGCTCTGAGTGACACAAATGAAAAAGGAGTCACACTCATGTTTGTGCTTGGCCCATTATTATATGATGTTTATACTTAATTTTCCTTCTCTTGCAGCCCTTTGCATAGTTTTGTTATAACAGATGAAGTTTAAACTCAATTCTGTGGATTTTAGGATATCAAACTGTATTTTGTGGGATGAGACTCTACGAGAGGCCTGCCTTTGAGTGGGTAGATCCTCCAGTGTCCTATTTAAGCTTATCCCTGGGAGAACTAGTTTTCCTTCATGGAGAAAGAGCGCCTTGCCATAAAATGGATGGTTGCACTTTATGTACTCTATACAGATGCAGATCTACTGTGAAACTAATGAAGCTTGAGCTTCAGGGCCCCTAACCCTGGAGGGGCCATGAAGCAATTTTTTTTTAAAGAGTAAATTTTTTAACAAAATTAATTGAGTTATTTTAAGTGTGTTATTAAAATAAGTTTATTTTAGTAAAATAATAAGCCAATGGGTTGAAGTACATAATATTGACCTTAGAATATGCTCTACAGTAGTGCATGTAAGGGGGGTTTCTGAGTATTCAGAGACCCCCCAATCAGTACTGGAAGGCAGACACTCTGTCTACAGCTCCAACCAGAGGATGGCTCTTACGAGCTGGTCGGGCACAGAATAGGAAGCTGCTGTCGGTGTCACTACTTAGTGCAGTACTGCCAAGTGCATCTAGTGCTTCCATCACCATTTGTGCTGTCCCATCTGCCAGAAATTGGCTTTGCAGCGCTGACCACAAACTGAAAGTTGAGGTGACTGAGGGATGGCATGAAGCTGAGAGGCGGGAGCATGCAGCGTGGGGGAGAGACCTAATTCCAAAGATCCCACTCAGGATGATCAATAGCTGGGATAAAACAGAGGAAGTAAGTTTTGGTTTTGTATGTGATCTATCTACAGTCTCTATCTCTCTCTCTGAGTGGTGTCTACATCTCTCTATATATCTACAGTCTCTATCTCTCTCTCTGGGGGGGTTCTACATCTACAGGATCACACTCTCTGGGGGTTCTACATCTATCTATATATCTATCTATGGTCTCACTCTCTGGGGGTTCTACATATATTTATCTATCTATATAACAGTGTCTCATTCTCTGGGAGGTTTCTATATCAAACTATCTATCTATCTACAGTGTCTTGTTCTGTGGGGGGTTTCTATATCTATCTATCTACAGTGTCTCACTCTCTGGTGGGTTTCTCTATCTATCTATTCATCTATAGATGTACAGTCTTCAGTCTCTCACTCTCTGGGGGGTTTCTACATCTATCTATCTATCTATCTATTTATCTACAGTATATATCTATCTCTCTACAGTGTCTCACTCTCTGGGGGGTTTCTACATCTGTATCTATCTACAGTGTCTCACTCTGGGGGGTTTCTACATCTATCTATCAATAGTCTCTCACTCTCTGGGGAGTTTCTACATCTATTTATCTATATATCTGTCTACAGTCTCTCACTCTCTTGGGGGTTTCTACATCTCTGCCATTTGGGCCTCAATGTCCTTGCAATGGCAGCAAGGCTCTTTGGACCTTATTGGATGTTGCCCTATTGCTGCTGGTTGCAAAGGGGCCCTCATAATGGGTCAAGCTTCAGGGTACCAAAAATGTAAATCCGCCACCGACTGTACAATGGCAATATTCCCTTGTTGATGTAGTGTCTGGCACTTTAGTTCCTTACATTTCAGGATCATCCTTGTCTGTGACTCCTGCACCTCAATATAAATATCTTTGTGCTTGACATGACTGCAGTGCCGGGCTTCTCAGCAGTGCTGTTTATAATTAATGTCACTGTTATTACCAGTGACATTAACTACAGACAACCTGCTTTGTCATCATGACCTGGATCGCTCCGTTAACACTGTAGGGTTTCACGGGTTATTCCTGTCTTAAACCCTGCAAGTTACCTGGGTTGGATTGCCGGGTCACTCCACCTGGGAATCCAACCCTGTCCCCTTTTACACCAAGGAACTACCCGGGTTAACTCTGCAATAACCCATGTTTTAGCTCTGTTGCAAAAGGGGTATGAATTAGTACCTCAGTCAATTTGATTTAAACACCTGTGCTCAACCATGGACATCTCTAAAACCTGAGCTGTTGGGGTGCTTTGAGGACCACATTTGGGAACCTCTGCCCTAGGGGCCAATTTTTTATTTAATTACTGACAGAAAGTAGTGAAGTATGTTACAGTAGCTCAATTGGTGCTACCCTCTTTTGGCGAATATATTGTCCTTTTTCTCCTCAATCCTGAGTTGCTGTGATTGGTGATCCCACACTTTGATCTAAATAAAGCTGTCATTGAACTGAAAGTCTATTTCTAGAGTTCTGATTCAACCCCTGCCCTCCACAAGACTTAACACATTTTCAGATTAATTGAAGGACAAAAACAACAGAGCAAGTACAGTGGATACTTTGAATTAGATGAACTAGCAAGATTTATACCCATTATTAATTAATAAAATATACTAAGCAAAGGTATTGCAATAAGCTTAATTATGTGTGTGTGAGTAGTATGGTCATTGAAAAGAGCTGCAATTCAGTTGTAACATGGTGCCTACACTTTCTTAATCAACCTTCAAAGCAAGGAAGAATGATGTGTTAACTGAGATATGCAACAAGGCAGTCTAAAACTTCTGTCATAATCCTCTATCTCTACAAATGACCTTATGAACTAAAATTGTATTGTAGCCTGAAAGTTCCATTCACCTCATTATTGTTAAGTTCATTCACACTGGAACATATGCCTTCTTGGGTTAATTCTTCCCATGGCATAAGTAAAAAGTTCTAACTGCAGCTGCCAGCACAGTGTAGAGAAATGACTTCCAAGGCCATGCAATATTAAAGCAAGTTAGTCAACAAAACCAGTGCTTGAAGAGAAAGCAGGTTGTCTGTAATTAACGTCACTGGTACCTGATTGATATGTGCTACACATATGCTTCAGGCCTCATTACCTCTATAAAATAAACAGAGCTTAGTTTATAGAGTAGATATTCTATTGCGTCCAGCATTTACAAGCACCCAGGCTTGTCCAGGGCACTGATGACAGGACCTTAAATGTTTTAACACTGTGAGAAGCTAGGTTTCCTCCAGTCTAAAAGGAGTCATTTGTATGATGAAAGAACATAACACTGCAGGTAATTTTTAGAGGAGACAATAGGTTATGTGGGCCCTCAGGGAGATAGGATTTCTATAGCTGCATTATCCACTTACCACAGGCTTTCTGGGTAATATGCAAAATTCACAAGTCTATAGATTAGCAATTTGTTTCAGGCAAAGTCAAACATGGTTAGAATTGAAATGCAGTGAACCTGCTTTCTTTAGAACCACACACAATGGTTGGATTTAAAGCAATATGCTACAGTATATGCTAACACTTTTTGTTTATGCTTATTGATTTTCAAAATGCCTATTGCTTATCCCATATTCTTTCAAATGATGTAACAATTTTAGATCTTGCTACTTTTGTTGACACAATATTCAAGCCTTTCTGTAAATTAATCCTCATAATGTTACTTACAGTATGTGCTTAACCCATGGAGCTTCAGTCAATGGCCTTATGCTGTAAGTTTTTCTCTTCTGAAACATATGCTGTAACATATACTGTATTGCAGTTATTTTTTTCACTTCATTTATTTTTCATGTTTCTGTATATGTAGTAAAAAAGAGGCCTATGTATCAATCCTCATTAGCACAGTGTTTTAACTGTTTTGTGTGCAGAATGTGTGGTGCACAAGGACCCCTGGGTCATGAAAGGTCTAGTCCGCACAACTTGCAACCCAGAAGAAGGTCCGATTAACATGAAGTCCGCGCCAAGTTTACAGTTAACTATTTCTGAAGATATCACTGGCAAATTGGGGCATGCACAGAAGATGGCAAGGACAATGAGCTGGTTGGCAACTTTTAGTCTGGGTGGCAAATGAAATCAAGTGGCCCCAGTTTTTGTACAAGCATATTGTGACAATGGCAAAATGGACGTAGCTAAAAAACTGCAGTCGTGGTTTAATGGGGACATGGTTTAAATGTGTAATGAAATATATGCAAAATCATTGTATCTAACTATAATCAACTACATCACCTACCAGCACTGACTGACAACTAGAAACTCTCCTAGTGACTGATATAAAATATAGGAAGCAATATACAGTAATATAATACAATATATAAGTGCCAAGATTGTAGAATATCAAGATATAAGCCCAATAGACTTCGGTTGGGCAGACCATCGGACACGGCTGCATTTTAGAAAGCTCCCAGCGCGGTCTTCTGAAAAGGCACTCAATCCGTTAACCGGAACGGACTGCCTGGGGAACCCCAGGGAAGACTCCTGTACCACCGCTGGCTTCCTGAGACACCATAACCACAGGAGTCCGGCCCTACAGGCCTTTGAAGCGGTGGCCATCTTAAGCAGGCACCTGGCTGCAGATCACAGCACCTGCAACACACGCGCTGGCCGTGTCAAGTGGAGCCTTGCTGCAGTAGCAGAAAGCCAGATCTAGCTTCTGTTCCCCCCCCTCGGGAGGAACAGATAGGGCACTGATAGGTACTTCTGGTGCTTTCTCATAATAGAGCTCCTTCCTTGCAGACACAGTACCAGCTGCCACTTGATGTAAGACACTCCTTCAGCATATTCCAACTGCACTATAGTAGTAATAACTGTAATGCAATCCCTGCTCCTATAACACTCTGTTCCCAGGGAAATAAGACTTACTTGACCTACTTTCAAAGGACACTGGTACTTTCCCTACCTATGTTCATGGAGAAGTTTGTAGCTAAGACACAAAGGGGTCCCAGATACTCACAATCAGGGCGGAATAAAATTAAAGCAACACTCTCAGATGCCTCATCCTCTCCAGTTTCCCAATACTTGAGTCACAAAAATTCAGCTCCTCTTCAATACAAAAGACCAAAGAGATATCAGACATATTATCACCTCTGCTTGACATCAAGCTTGCCCCGCTCATGGAAGCAATAAATACTGTTACTACGTAATTAAAGCAGCATTCTACAAGGTTAGCGTAAGCAGAGGAAAGAGTGTCCACCCAAGAGGATGAGTTAAATGAAGCAAAAACACTTCTTGGCTCTCATGATTCTATCATAACAGCTATTCAAGACAAGTTATAAGACTTAGAGAACCGGAATAGGAGAAACAACTTGAGGCTTATTGGCCTTCCTAACTTGGTCAAGTCACGAGATCTTCTACATTTGGTCGCTGTCTGAGGCTTTAGGCCTGCCTATACTGAATGCTCTGATCATGGTATAGAGAGCTCATAGAATGGCAATCCTCACAACAACGCCCGCGTCCAGTTGTATTCAAATTGCTGAATTACTTGGGCAAAGTGACAGGATTTCACGTACGAAGGTGCCAAGTTTTTGCTTTTCCAAGACTTTTCATTTCAAGTCTCGGATCGTTGGCAAGAAGTTATTCCTGTCTGAAAGGAACTATTTAGCAAAGGGATGTGATTTGCACTACTGTATCTGGCAAAGCTGCACGTTATTCATGAAGCCAAACCATTCCACTTTGATTCTCCCAAGTCAGCAAAGAACTTTGCTAAATCTCCCTCCTCCAACCAAGATGACAATGACTGATGGGCAATAGTTGGTATACTATATGACTTGTTTCTCTTGTTCATATTTGTCATGCCATTACTTTCTTGGGTGTTAGTATTATTGTTATTGAGTCTTTTCAGTGTCTTTATTTCTCGGATTCGTACAATATTTGAGATTTATCACCTCATGTTTTCTTTTTCTTATCAGGTATATTTAGTTTTTCATTTGTGCACCATGTTAGGATGCCATACTTGTTCATAAAATTAGAAAAGGTTCAGATGAGTTCAATACTGGGCCTGATTCTGACCCGCTTGCGAACGCTGAGCGCCCAAGTGCGCATGCGCACGACGGAGGGAGCTCCGTCGTGCACATACGCGAGACCCGAATAGCGATGGCCAAGCCGTCGCTATGGGTCTCGCACCAAAGGGGGTGTGCTGTCGATGGTGAGTGACAGCACGCCCCCTTTGGTGGGCGTGCCGGGGGTGTGGCTGCCCAGACAGAGGCGTTCCCATGGGAACAATCACTAGTGATGTCAGTGGGAGTGCTTTTGGCTCTGATAGAGCCAAAAGCACTCCTGGGCTTGCGGCAGACGAGACCCTACCGGAGGGTCTCGTCGCAAGCCCGATGGTCGCAATGGTGTTGACCATCGGGACCATCTTTTTGGCTGCTCGCATAAGCTGTGGGTGGTCACCCACAGCTATGCGAGCGGCCAGGAGGCCGCTACAATAACAGGTAGGAGTGCCCTGATTCAGAGCGAGCGCTCTTGTCAGAGCGTCCGGCTCTGAATCAGGCCCACTGTTCGATATTGCAATGTATTTTTCAGTTGATTTAAGAAATGTGTAACATGTTAACAGAGGTAACCCCTTCCCACTTGCTGGGATTGGAGGAGGGGCCTGTCATGGTTATGTCATATGTCTGTAATAGTCAGGGAGGGTATAGGTTGATGTCCACCACAACCCAAGCTAGGTCTGCAAATACTATCACCAAAAAAGTCTTTGAAATTTTTAACTTGAAATGTGGAGGGATTAAACACACCAGTTAAGAAGAAAAAAGTGTTGCATCATATTAGGAGATCTCATCCAGATGTAGTATTCCTTCAGGAATCTCATTGGGAAATAGAGAATCTCAGTACCTTACGAGACACATGGGTTCAGGATTATGTAAGTGCTTCCTATAAGGCCTATAAGGCTTCCTATAAGGCTTCCTATAAGGCTTCCTATCAGGCCCAGTATTCAACTCATCTGAACCTTTTCTAATTTTATGAACAAGTATGGCATCCTAACATGGTGCACAAATGAAAAACTAAATATACCTGATAAGAAAAAGAAAACATGAGGTGATAAAACTCAAATATTGTACGAATCCGAGAAATAAAGACACTGAAAAGACTCAATAACAATAATACTAACACCCAAGAAAGTAATGGCATGACAAAGTCTAGAGGGGTGGTGATTTTGTTTGGTAAAGACATCTCTTTTCAGATTTACATTTGGTTGAATTTATGCTCCTCCTAGTCCTAATGCATCGTTTTTTACCACACTTAATGCAAACTTGCAGGAATGGGTAGTAGGGACCTTGATTTTGGGTGGTGATCTAATTGTGACAAATAACCAATTTTTAGCTGCTTTGGGAAGCAATTCCCAGGACAGAAGTGGGATGTGGGATGAGGGCACCGACCAACTTATCTCTGCTATTGATTCATTCCATTTGATTGATCCCTGGGGCTATCTAGATCCAGCATCTACAGAATATACCTATTATTCCCACCCCATAATTAGTTCTCATGCTTAGATTATTGGTTAATTTCAGATACTCTACTTCGTAGGCTTGAGGACGCTGCAGTAGCTGACATTTTAGTTTCGGATCATGCCTGCTCATGGTTCCAGCTTAAATTGGGCTCATTGCCTCAAACATCTTTTCATTAGCTCCCATGGAATCTACTCTATTTCCAATGCATATAGAGGAGGCTTTCCTTGCATATTTTGAGAAATTATACCAAGCACCTGCAGATACACCTTCTGTAGGTATAGATTTTTTGAGACTCGATGATCTCTAAAATCTCGACAATGAAGATAGGGGATCCCTCACTTCACCAGTGATGGAATTAGAACTCACAGCCATTATTAAGTCATTACCCACAGATAAAACACCAGGCCCATATAGATTTACAGCCACTTTTTATAAATTATTGACACCACAACTTATCCCACATCTCTTAACTCTATACAACTCTATTCTTAGTGGTCACCAAGCTCCTACATATTTCAATGCAGCTCGCATCATTCTATTACCCAAACCAGAGAAGGATCCCGCCCTAGTCTCCTATTATAGGCCAATATCTCTACTGAACCAGGACTTGAAAATATTTTCTAAAATAATAGCTTCACATTTTCAGTTACTATTACCTAAGATGCTACATCTAGCACAAACTGGTTTTATTAAAGGCCGTCATTCTGTGCACAATGTCAGAACGTTGGTAGCAGCTTTAATTAAAACCCATGACAACAATGAAAGAGATATCATAGTAGTTAGTTTTGATATGAATAAAGCATTTGATAGAGTGTCCTGGGCTCACTTACTTAGAATTTTTCATCACCAAAGATTTGGGTCAGAATTTATTCATATTTTCAACACACTTTACCATAACCCCACCGCGTTCCTCATGGTAATGCACTGAATTCCCGTTCAGTTTGCCTGGCCAGGGGGACTAGACAGGGATGCCCCCTATCACTGCTACTATTTAACTTGGCACTAGATCCTCTCCTGCGACATTTTTATGCAATGACTGACTGGCAAGGCATGAAATTTGGCCAAACAGAGATTAAATGCTCAGCATTTGCTGACGATCTCCTTTTATATTTTAAAAACCAAAAGTGGCGATTCCTAGGCTGATGTTGAAACTTAAGAATTTTGAAGATAAAGCAGGTTTCAAACCAAATTATTCTAAGACCATGGCATGGCGTTCTTCGCAGAGGAAAAGCAGGGTTGGGGAAACACCTTTCCCTTTCAATGGGCTAGAGATAGTTTACGATATCTGGGGGTCACTATTCCTTCCTGCCCTTCTAGGATATACGATATGAACTATACAGCAGCTCTACGGAAGACTTTCCTATGTATGTAGGAGTCATCTCTAAAAGATGATCTGCTTTCCCAGGCTTTTATATGTACTTCAAATGTTGCCAATATTACCGACTGCACGAGATTTGAGACTGCTAAATAAAGCTTTACAAAAAATTGATTGGGCAGGAAAAAGATTTATTTATTTAAATTGCAACAGCGGCTGGAATTTGGAGGAATAAACCTTCCCAGTCTCAAGCAGTATGCTTTGGCAGCTAATTATAGAATTGCCATTGATTGGATAAGGGGTGTAGATATGTATACTTCTAGTTCAGTAGAACTGGCCTTGGTACCAGATCATAACTTGGTCTCCCTCCTTCAAACATTTCCTCTTTTATTGCCTAGAAAAGGTAAAGATAATATATTGGTATATAGTACTTGTGAAGCGTGGAGGGTGATACATTCTAAGCTAAAACTGTCTAAATATTCTTCTCTTTTCTTTCCTTTGTGGGGTAACCCTGCTTTTGTAGGGTAACCCTGCTTTTGTGGGGTAACCCTGCTTTTCCTCACCATAAAACTTCACCACACAAGGGTGGGTTACATTGTTTATATAGATTTCTTGATGTTGATTCTTTACAACCACTCACAAGGGCCCAATTACAGGGGAATATCCAGGAATATCAATCCCTTTGTTTCACTTCCTACAAGCAATGAGCTATGTCCAGAAAGTTTTGACTAATCTAACAACTGCAGATTTGGAAAGTAGATTAGATGATGCGCTTTGAAGTGGAACACAGGGTGGCTTCTCAACCTCTTACATTTATTGTCATTCAAGGGCTCTGCTTAATATCAAATCATGCACAGTGGGTCTAATGAAATGGCTTGTAGATTTTCCAGAGCTGTCTATGCAAACCATTCTAGCGTCATACCTTCAAATGAATAAACTATTGGTGTCAATCTCGTATATGGAAATGCACCATAAAATTTTACATAGGGCTAACTTCACAATAAAAGCTTAAATATCTTATTGGAGATGCTCCAAATTCAAACTGCTACAGGTTGAGTCTCCCATATCCAAAATGCTTGGGACCACGGGTTATTTTGGCTATTGGAATATTCCAGATTTTGGAATTATTGCATACCATAATGAGATATCTTGGGAATGGGACCCACATCTAAACACAGAATGCATTTATGTGTTATATACACCTTATACACACAGCCTGCAGGAAATTTTATACAAAATTTTCAATAATTTTGTGACTCAAAACAAGTTTGTGTACATACATGAAATTAATTTGTTTCATATACACTGTATACAAAAGACTGAAGGTAATTTTCTACAATATTTTTAATAATTTTGTGCTTTAAACAAAGTTTGTGTACATTGAACCATCCAAAAACAAAGATTTTACTATCGCAGTCATGCACAAAAAATTCTGTATTTCTGAATATTTGGATATGGGAAACTCAACTTCCATAAATGACAGACTCTTAACGTAGATATAGAACAACACAGGCACTGCGCTGCAGTCACAGCTGACTATACTGAACGATCATTCATACAATTATGCACACGCTGAAAAAATGGAATAAATGGATTTTACTTGTAGATAATAATTATAAAATGAATGCAAATGATACATACATGAAACATGGAAAGACTTTACATATAAATGAAAATAAAAATATATAACAAAAAATGAGTCCTCTAATGAGCAATATGAAACAGTTGCAATGTAGCAAATCAGTTCAATCAGGTCGTATCAGAATTGAGCAAAAATTGGGCTGGATATGTCCTTGTGCAAAAAGTATAAATGCTGTTTAAAAATACTGCATTCTGACATCCATATAAATGAACAACTAAAGCTGTTGCTTTTGTACCTGTATATAGGTGGAATATCGATGAGCCGTGTTGGCATCCCAGCGCAATAGGTAGCTCTGATAGAGCCAATGATGTTTAGGACTTCTAGTGGTGTTTTGAAGTCTCCCCGTGGGAGAGTATGTCCGCCGGCACAGATGCTGTATAAAGGAGAGAGTGTGTCTTACCGCCGTGTGGAGCTGGATAGTAGCACTCCGTGAGTCCAATGTCACCAATGTCAGCTATCTGTATCTCCACGGTCGGTTGATTCGGAAGCCTCTCCAGGGGAACAGGTGTAGAAATTGCAGTGGAAAAACTCAACGGCAATTACGTCAATGTGTTTCGTCTCTATATTCTAGAGACTTTTTCAAGACTCAACGCAGATATAATACAGAGTCTATAGGATTGCCCCAGGGTACAAGTTTTTTGGGCAGATCTTCAAAATTACATTACTCACACCCTACGAATCACATTTAATACATCTAAAGCATGGACGTTCTGTAATATATTTTCTCGATAGTATTAACACACACTTTCATAAAGGGACGCGTAACTTGCTTGCTAAATTGGCAGTGGCTACCAAAAAGACAATCCTATCCTAATAGATAGCCCCAGACCCACCCACAATATCCTTATTATTTCCTAGAATCTCATTTTTATTTGTGATGGAGTAGACGTAGGCTTCCCAATATAAAGAGAAGTTAGTTGAAAATGTTTTTGATACATGGTTGCCCTATGTACATACCTTGTCACCAGAATTTAAGGCTGCTTTGAGGAGTTGCTTTAATTTGATGTCTTTGTACAACTTAGAAGTTCTTACTAATGGTGTACCCTTCTGAAATCATACAACGTCATACTACCCTGTATCTGTACCTGTACCTATGTATTTTTCCTCTGTATAACTAGGTTGGTAAATAAATCAATATATTATAAGTTGAAATTTGTATGTTTAGCAATGCTCAGACCTTTCTGACTGTGCAGACTGTTATTTTTGATACTGTATTGCCATTAGCATCTTACGTTCAATGTCGGCTATATTTGTAAACTGTCAAATCAAGACATCATTGTTCTTATTGTATTTATTTTGATTGCAAGATTTAACTTGTATTTTCTTCTTTTCAACTCATCAATATAAATTATTGATAAACAAGATATAAGCCCCCTAAAGCCAATGCCAAAAGTTTTGAGATTGACAGTATTGGTTTTCACAAAGTTTGCCGCTTCAGTGTTTTTAGACCTTTTTGTCAGATGTTACTATGGTATACTGAAGAAAAATTACAAGCATTTCATAAGTGTCAAAGCCTATTATTGACAATTACATTAAGTTTATGCAAAGAGTCAATATTTGCATTGCTGACCCTTCTTTTTCAAAACCTCTGCAATTCGTCCTGGCATGCTGTCAATCAAATTATGGGCCACATATTGGATGGTTGGGAGAAGTTGCTCTTGGAGGATATTTTTGTACCATTCTTTATTCATATCTGTGTTCTTCGGCAAAATTGTGAGTGACCCCACTCCCTGGGCTGAGAAGCAACCCCACACTTGAATGGTCTCAGGATGCTTTACTGTTGATTGACAACCTGCCAGGGAGAATTGCAGTGGTCTTGAAAAAGAAGGTCTTGCCCCTGCCTGATAAACTATCTACAATCAACTCACAAATGTGAGCGCTGATATTTGTCATAGACCACGGCAAATCACAAACAGTATGATTAAAAATGTAGTAAAAAAAAGTCCCACGCTAAATGTAATATATGGATATATAGATAAATATATATTACTAAATAAAAACATACATTTATTTAAATCTATTATTGCTAAAATAGTAAATGATCAATGACCAATATTTTTATGTGTTATTAAACTCATACCAACCCCCTTTTTCTCATTAAACATCAAACTGCAGATTCATTTGAAATTAAATCCCAATACCAACTTAAAAACAGATCAGACCTTTCCTCTTTAAAAGTCATAAGAATAAGAAAATACTTTTTTTCTCGGGCACTATTGTGTGTAATGTTATACAAATTAAAATATAACTTATATTAATGTCATTTAAAATTATGTTTCTCTAGAAGAGTATAGTTCAAGAAAAAATATGAAAAGGAATTGCAAATGTAAAACAAGGGAAAAGGTAAAAATCTTAATAAGCAATGATACAGAACTATTGTTCTCAAACAAGGTTCCCCTAGTGAACCATAGTATATATATACATTTATATTTTCATTTTTTATATGTCTCTTGTATATGTTCAGGTTCATATTGGTAATCTGAAACTGTTGGAAGTGTGTTAATGAATAACAAGACAATGGACTATTTTTCTGGTGACAGGTTAATTTAAATATTTGTGATAATCCTCATTACTTCCACCTGAGTAATGGTACATAGGAAGACATCTAAGTTAGTTTCACTGGTCTATAATTCTTTTTAACCAGAAAAATACAAATGTGTTACCCACAGCAGTATGTACCTGTGGTATGTTAAGCTCACACTTCAACCATTATATGTCACAGGTTAACCATCCGTACATTGCACATTTATATTGCAAATTATGGACTATTCCACAGATTTACGAAGTCATTCACTTGTCCTAAACTAGTATTCATCAATAGTCCCTTCATATAACAGACAGTGCATATGTATAGAGACTCAGCCCTTGTTGCATGCAAATAATCCTGTGTATACTGACCAGCGGTCTCTTGGGAGATAATTTATTGTACCTTGGGATCAATAGATGACTTAGAAATCCCTGTGAATTGTGTGATACACTGCACTGTCTGTTATATGAAGGGACTATGGATGAATACTCGTTTTAGACTAGTGAACGACTTTGCAAATCTCAGTAACCACGGTGACATTATATTGTCAGGAATACAAGAGTATCACATATGCATGCTAATCTTGGAATTGTTAATAATTTATTTGTGATCAATGTAGAATAGTCCATCATTTGCTATATAAATGTGTAATATAAGTCCATTGTCTAGATATTCATTAACACACTCCCGAACAGTTTCAGATTACCAATATGATCCTGAACATATATAAGAGACATACTGTATACCAAATTGAAATATTTGTACTATGGTTCACTAGGGGAACCTTGCTTGAGAACAATAGTTCTGCATCATTGCTTATCAAGATTGTCACCTTTCTTCTTTGTTTTACTTTTACGATTCCTTTTCATATTTTTTCTTGAACTATATTCTTCTAGAGAAACATAATTTTAAATTACTTTAATAAAAGTTATATTTTAATTTGTATAACATTTAAGGATATTGAATTAGAACCTCTATACACTCCTGCCTATACCTTCTAATATCCTGCCTATACCTTCTAATATCCTGCCTATAAACCTCTAAGGATGACGCTATTTTGCGTACGCAGTCATATAGTAAATAAAGACTTCAGACCTTGAACCTGTGGTTCCAAAGCACAAAGTGATATTTCAAGTAAAAGTACAGACAGTTACACGCTATGATCTAAGTACAATTTAGCGCAAAGAATTATACAGACCCAAGTACAGTTATACATACGCAGTGCTTCTGGACCAGATGTAGGCATCAGCAAGAAACCCCCGTCTATCAGCATTCAGCAAGAAGACTCAGACTGGGGTCACAACACACACGTTTATACTCTCACAGAAACAGACAACACAATAGAGAGGCTTATCGCTGATGCCATTGGTTCCCAAGGAGGATGCATCTGTTGCAGAGCATTTAACAGGTTGATTCAAATAGACACAGTCCAGCCTCTAACAACTGGTTGTCTCTGGTTTCCTGCCTCATGCACATCCTAACAGTTGGTCATATAATGTACATTTCGGTGCTTTAAGTCTCTGCGGTCCATAAGTTGAGAATGCATGTTGCGATCTTCACACTGACGATACCAGAATGCTGTTGAAAGAGTGTAGATCAGTATAATATCAAACATGACTTACTTATCATGTATTAAACATTAGCTACCAGATAACCTTTATATCAGAGCAATTATAATAAATGAACAAACTTGAATCTTATACTTTAAAGCTTATGAGACCTTTTATGTGAATATGTACTGTGTAAGTATTAGGGGTTTGATATAAAGACGCTAGTTAACTTGGGGCAGATGCGTGCGCATGAGGCTAATAAACAGCGTTTTCATACAGGATCTTATGCATTCGCTTATATGCGACTAGTTAACAGCGCAATTGTGTGTATTTATGTGTGTAGGAGAAATGGTGTAAGATGCAATCGCATGATGCTAATAGTAACATTGCCATATGTACTTAAGTGTGAGTTTAGCTAAAATGGCGCTGTGCGGCCTTTCGCAAAATGGTGTTTTGCGATCTGATTTACAAGATGGCGTCTAGCGACCAGTCGCAAGATGGAGTCGTTATAACCTAATTTTAAGCTGGTCTTGTCTCAGCCAATTATCCAGCTTTGACAGTCCACCCTTTGATAGCGAATAACATGCTATCACAATTTGATTTTAAAATATAATTTAGGCTTACATTTATATATTATTAAGTGTTATTATGGGATGGCACAAGGTGGTTCTTAATCCATCAAAAATGTGTCTCTGAGTGGGGACATAAAACTACTATTATACGCACACCGCGGATCTTGGAAGATCACGTGAAAGGTGTGGGGATACACCAGTCCTATAAAGGCAGTCTTGAAGGGGAATTTGAGACTTTACATTATCTGAGGTGTTTTAAAAATAACATTTCAATAATACATTCTATACATGTCTAAATATAATACATTAAATTATGGTATTTCCTAGTTCAGGGTTGTAATGCAGTTCTATATTTACCTCAGTATTCATATTGCCATTACTGACCACCATCATAATTTCGTTCTTTCGTTTTACTCTATTTTTACATTTTCCACACTTCAACACAATAGGAACACACCGGACACATAGGCCAATTATTATGATGACAATCAGTATAAGGATCAAGAAGTTGCCTATGCTGGCGATCACTTTCTGGACCCATTCCCCTAGGCCTGAGAACCATTTCACTGGGTTCAACCATGACATCCATCCTTCTATCTTCTCCCCTACTTCAGCCCCTGAAGCATTATGGTTCTTACGAAACTCCCATTTTAGCTGCAGAATTTCATCCATCTTCCGGTCTATCACCTCTTTGGGGTTGCTGGTATCATTGGTGACATAGGTGCAACACTTTACTCCAAATTGAGTGGCCAATGTTACGCAATACCCTCCAGTAACAGCAGTTAAATAATTTAACACTAGTCTGTGTTGCACCAGTTCTTTATTGTACACTTGCAATTCTCTCCCTGTATACCTGAATGTGTCATCATCCATCTCGGTGATATTATCTATCAATTTAGCAAGTTCCTGAATATATCTAAAATTGAATGTACCCCGAGCGATCCTGGTGGGATCCAGTACGACTAAAACTTGGAAGCCAGTTGTTTCACTAATTAACTGAGTGGCTTTATGCACGTCACCAGGTATCATATTTCTTTTGCCTCTGTGTTCATACTGCGTGTGAAGATATGGTGATGGTGTGTTTTTATGGATACCAAGCATTTCAACATGTGTGAGGGTCATAACTTCTGGGACTACTCTTCCAGGTAACACAAACCTTCGGAACTCGGGGAGAGCCACTTATACGCCTTTCTTCCACATATAAAATACACATTATCGGGGAGAACATAAGGAATAGTATGCATCATTATCATTAAACACATTTCCCTTGCAAACAATCCTATCTCAGGGTCTTTCATTTGGTACATGCAAGTCTCTGGTTGTATTATTTTAGCACAATAACCATCTGGTAACTTACCAATAATTTCTTTGGTGGAACTCAATGTGTACCGGTACCTAAAATGTTCCCCACTAGATTTAATTGAGCGTAACAGATCATGGTTTATGGACTCATTATCAGCTCTCTGTGAGAAGGTCATCATCTGATTATTCCCCGTCACTTCCCAACTCCCGGGTTTATTGGGGTTGGTTATGCTTAAACACAAAAGTGATCTATCTACTTGGAATTGATAGAGTTTGAAATGAGGTGGTTTGGCTGAGAGGAATTTTCCATCCAATGTTTTCCCTTTTTGTAATTCTAAAATTTCCGTGATATTCAGCGGAAATGGCACCAACCCTACGTTATGCTGTCCCTGTGGCACGTGTGAACACACCCAGCAATCAGTTTGGTTTAACACTTTGCCTACCATGCTATGATAATCCTCTAAAGGATACCCACCCCAATACGGGTTATATTTAGTCTGGCACCGTTACAGTTCTCATAAACTAGGGACCCACAAAGCTCACAAATACAAGAATCTTCAGATGATAAACCTCCACACCGTCCCCGAGTATCCGGAATTATAGCTCTCTTAACAATAACAGTACTAAGATTGGTCAGACACTCCCCTGATTGGCATTGCACTCCTCCTGACTCCATTCCATCAGCTCCCATCTCCTCAATTGGTCCCCCGTCACAGAAACTGGATATCCCCGAGCCAACCAGAATGGTCAAAACTCTGGAAAAGAATATGAAAATGAACACAGCAGGCCAGTCCATTGTCACAACAAAGACCTGCAAATTTATTTTAGTTCAGGTATCTCGCTACAACCTTTTCTATCCTCCCAGAATAAGCTCGCGATAGACAGGTCCACGTTATCAGCCTTGTCTCCGACTTGTTTCTCCACCGGTTGATTGAACTTTTTGCAATGAGTAGAATGGACCCAGGTATCTCTCTCAGCCACCTTCAAAGATGTAGTACTTGTCAGCAGCACTTGGTACGGACCTTCCCACCGATCAGTAAAACAACCTGAACGCAAGAAATTTCTGATCATAACAAATTCTCCTGGTTCAACATCATGACAGTTAGTTTCAGGCATATCACTGGACAACAATTTCAGTTTCTGCTGTTGCTGTTTTAACTGCTTATTCATTGATATAAGATACCTTACAGTTACCTCATTGTTACGCTTCAAGTCTTCCTTTGGACTTATAATCAAATGTGGTTGTCTACCGAACAGTATTTCAAAGGGGGACAGATTTAGAGGGGGTCTAGGAGTGGTCTTTATACTATGCAGGACCAACGGTAATACTTCTGGCCAACCTAGTCCAGTCTCTGCCATGATTTAACTTAACTTATTTTTAATAGTCCCGTTCATCCTCTCTACCTTGGCGCTGGCTTGCGGTCGGTAGGGGTGTGAAGTCCGCTATTAATACCCATCAGCTTACACATATTTTGAAAAGCATCACCTGTGAAATGAGTACCCCTGTCACTCTCAATGATTTTAGGGATACCGTATCTGCATACAAATTCCTGAACTATTTTCTTGGCAGTAAACACAGCAGTATTAGTGGCCGCTGGGTAGGCCTCAACCCAATTAGAAAATATGTCAGTGCACACCAATACATACTTGAGATTCCTGCAGGGTGGTAATTGGATGAAATCAATTTGTATCACCTGGAAAGGTCCATCAGTTGGTGGAATGTGGGACGGTTCGGTAGGGATCGCTTTCCCTATGTTCTTCCTCAAGCAGGTCAGACAGGACATTGCTCTCTTTTCTGCTTGTGAAGAAAAACCTGGTGCACACCAGTATGCTCTTACCAATTTGCACATACCTTGCTTTCCCAGATGAGTCAGACCATGTGCTGCCTCAGCCAGGCTGGGGTAATATGCCTTGGAGGCTACTGGTTTACATTGTCCATCCCTCCAGAGCCCGGAGGACTCTTACCCACATCCCTTAGACTTCCAGGTGGACTTTTTCCTGGATTGAACACAAATTTTGCATATCAATTAATTTCAGCATATCAATTGTTTTAAAAGACATTTTTTTCAGTTGGAGAAAACATTTTTAACCCTGCTGCCCATTTTGCAGCTTCATCAGCTCTGTTGTTGCC
Source organism: Taudactylus pleione (assembly GCA_031769625.1). Lineage (NCBI taxonomy): Eukaryota > Metazoa > Chordata > Amphibia > Anura > Myobatrachidae > Taudactylus > Taudactylus pleione. The sequence continues at coordinate 8,181,873 of JAUIMM010000175.1, forward strand.
CAGTGACACCGGATCATCCTCACATGTATGGGCTTTATACTTAATTACTGCCACCGCTTTGGGCAGTTGGATTGCTTCTAAAAGATGTTTTATGTGTCAGGAATGAGCAACTGGTGTGCCTGCTGCTGTCATAAAATTTCTCAGACGCCATTGAGCCCCAAAATCGTGCACCACCCCGAACGCATACCTAGAGTCAGTGTAAATGTTAGCAGACTTGCCTGCTGCCAATTCACACGCTCTTGTTAGTGCTACTAACTCTGCTACCTGGGCTGAGTGAGGAGGACCAAGAGGTTCAGCTTCTACGATGTCTGTGTCATTTACAACAGCATAACCTGTACATAACTCACCTGTGTCTGTTTGTCTATGACAACTCCCATCCATGTAAAAAGTCACATCTACATTCTCTAAAGGTGTGTCACGTATGTCAGTTCTAGCACTAAAGGTCTGATTTAGATATTCCATACAATCATATGCATCATTATGTCCGCTGAACTCAACTCCCGCCAGCAACTCGTCCCCTTCCACCCTTTGTACATCATGTTGTACATATGGTAAATATGTTGCTGGATTCAGCATACTAGAACGTTTAACAGTGATGTTTGCAGGTGCAATTAGAGCTAGTTCCCATTTGGTAAACCTAGCCGAGGAGACGTGTCTGGTTTGAGCAGAGTTCAGCAGAGCAGATACAGCGTGGGGAGTGTAGACAATCATATCATCACCCAATACTATGTCCTCACTTTTACTCACCAATAGAGCAGTAGCTGCTACACTTCTCAAACAGGTGGGGAGTGATCTTGCCACAGTGTCCAATTGGGCACTGTAGTATGCTACGGGCCTACTGGCATCACCATGTTTTTGTGTGAGGACACCTGCAGCACAACCGTCGGCTTCCGTACAATACAAATCAAAAGGTTTTTCATAATCAGGTATTTCCAATGCTGGTGCTTTTGTCAGACTGTCCTTAAGATTAAGGAAAGCCTGCTCTGATTCCTCTGTGTGTATGAACGATCAGGCTTTGAGGAAGAGACTAAGTCCTGTAAAGGCAAGGCCAAAATAGAAAAACCTGGGATCCACATTCTACAGTATCCACACGTTCCCAAGAAGGTACGAATTTGCTGTTGATTCTGCGGCAGTGTCATGTTCTGTATGGCCTGTATTCTGTCATTTGTGAGATGTCGTAACCCCTGAGTTAGGCAGTGTCCCAAATATTTTACTCTGGATTGGCACGGCTGTAGTTTATCCTTAGCCACCTTGTGTCCTGTAGGCGAGAGATGAAGCAACAAAAGTTTAGTATCATTCAAACATGACATAAATGAATCAGAACATAGCAATAAATTGTCCACATATTGAATTAGAACAGACCCATTGGCAGGTTGAAAAGATTGTAAACAGTCGTGCAATGCCTGGGAAAAGATACTGGGGCTGTCTATGAAACCTTGGGGCAATCGTGTCCATGTATATTGTACACCTCTGTATGTGAATGTGAATAAATATTGACAGTCAGGCTGGAGAGGCACAGAGAAGAAAGCAGAACAGAGGTCAATGACAGTGAAATGGGTTGCACTTGGTGGGATCTGCATAAGAATGACAGCTGGATTTGGCACTACAGAGAATTGGCTCTCTACTACCTTATTAATACCTCTAAGGTTTTGTACCAGCCTATAACCCCTCCCACCACTCTTCTTCAACGGAAAGATGGGACTGTCGGCTACACTAGCTGTACGAACTAAAATTCCCTGTTGCAATAATCGATCAATTATTGGAAAAACCCGTAATTCTACCTCCTGTTTTAGTGGCTACTGGGGAATTTTTGGAGCTTGCCTACCACCTTTTAAATTTACCATTACGGGGCTTACGCTTGCCATTAATCCAGTGTCCTGTCCATCCTTAGTCCAAAGGGAATCTGGAATTTGGGACAACATTTGATCTACCTGAGATGGATTTTCATTTAAACTGATAGAGTTATACATTATCCTTTGGGGAGTGTCCAACATATCCCGCACCTTGTGTGCAACTCTCTCTGGGATGTCTAGATATACACCATCAGGGGTGCAATATATGACACATCCCATCTTACATAACAAATCTATACCCAGCAGGTTAGTAGGAGCCGCAGCAGCCAGAAGGAAAGAATGCCTGGTATGCAGCGGCCCGATAGTAACCCCTGTGGATTTTGTTAAAGGATAATGTTCCACTTTACCTGTTACACCCATTGTTGGTACTGTCTCGTTGGTCACCTGTATTTAGTACCAGCTACATCAACCATCATGACCGGTTCTTCCCTAGTACTTCCCGTTAACCTGACTATCTGTAGACTACAGCTATGACCTGACCCCTATATTTGGGGGTCCTACCATTTTTGCTCTGCAGTTTCTACTTACATGTCCTGGCTGGTTACAATTAAAACATGTTCATGGATCGGATGAAGACACGGGTTGTTGTGAGGTTTGAGCAGGGGGAAAAGGTGATGGATTTGGGTAGGGATATGGAGGATAAGGGTATTGTGAGGGGCATGAAGTTTGTGAGTAGTATGAGACCTGTGGTTGTGTAGGGTTAGTGGAATAGAGCTGTGTTTGCTGTTGCGTGGGATTAGTGAGGGGATATAACTGTTCAGGTGTAAGTGTGTGTGTAGATGCAAGTGTGTCTGTTGGCTGTGATGTTACCGTCATTCCTTCCAGAGCTTGGATACTGACAGCCATTAGTTTTTCGCTCTGGGTCTCTCTCTTCTTTGAGATGTTTTTATCATGTTCTATGGCAGATTCTATGAGTGTATCTATTGTGACTCCCCTCCAGCCAGGCTGCGAGGTCTGAACCCACATCTTTAGGTTCTCTTTAAGACCGTCCATGAGTATGGTGACTATCATTCCCCTATCTTTAATAGCCTCTAACCCAGCATACTGGGTGATAGCCTGCAGAGCCCGGTCGCAATAATCATTTGCAGATTCACTCTCTTTTTGCTTTATGGTGAAAATTTTGTTCCAGTTAACTACTACTGGGAAATATATACCCAATTGAGTTACAATGCGGGGAAATGTTACCTTGGTTTACTTGGTCTGTTAAGGGAACGTCTCCATCCAATGCACAATCCGTGATAATTTTTGTCACATCGGTATTGCGTGGTAGACAGGCCCTTAACACCACACGCCAATCTTTATTAGTTGGTTCATGAGAACTACCCAAATTCCTCAAAAATCTTTGACATTTGGCTAGTTCCTTTTTGGGATTGGGGAAATCATTTATGATGGAATTTAGTTCTGCTCTTGTCCAAGGACAATGCATTACCACTTTCCTCGTGGGCACTAAACCGTTCGCATCTGCATTTCCATTCGGAACAGTTATTGTCCGAATGGTATGCAGACCGGCAGCGCTGCTACCTTTGACCTTGTTATCTGGCTGGGGGTTTAATCTGTTGCTGCTATGTATGGTATTAACAACTTCCTCCACAAGTGCAGAGGGTGTTAGCACTTCCCTTGCTGTTACTGATGAAGATGGCGGCACCCCTCGTGATTGTTGTGATGCAGAATCTATCATCTGTACAGCATGGGAAATGGCAGACATTACAATAGGCTCATCATCCACATCATGAACATTTTCTTTATGGTTGCTTAAGAGAGGGTACAAATTGCTTGTTACATTTTTATGGGTATTTTTGATAACTGTACTTGCACCTCCATCGACATAAGGTGGAGGTGGTGCGCGTGAACTGCTGGCAATACTTTCCACAACGCTACCTTGCTGAACGTGCGCGCCATTTTGCGGCTCGCCCACATTGCAATTTAGTGTCACAGATGTATTCTCTGGCAATGCGCACTCAACGCCAGTTCGCATCGCTTGCGCATTTTTAAGCCACGCATCCCCTTCATGCTGCCACAACTTTAAACATTTATAATATTTTACCTTTTTCTCTCGGGAGCACATCAGACTGATGTGGTCCAGGACATTATCTAATACATCTTTATCAAAACTACCAATTCTGGGAGACGGTCTAACACTCTTCATCGTCATTTTAAACCATACATCACGATACCTTATGGCATAAGTACCGTACTTAGTATGCATAATACGACAGGCCGATCCAAGCGGCACTTCATTGTCCAACATCTCTGTTGTTTGCATGGCTCCCATTCTGAGACAACTCCTACGTTTTTCAATAAAGATTTAAACTAGTGAAAGACAGTCAAGATACTTTCACTTACCTGTTGACGATTTAAACGGCAGCGCCCACACACCTGTGAAGATTTGAAGAAGGCTACTCCACACACCCGGATAAGATTTAAGAAGGCAACTTCCACACCTATGGAAGTTTAAGTCGGCTACTTCAACGCACCTCTCTACAACAAAGACAACATGTACACCTGCTACTGTGTATAGAAGGTAAGCTGCTTACCGAGCAGCTAGCACTTAGCCCTTAAAGGTCATACGGTACCTCTAACTTTAGGGAACAATTTACCCCTACCAACAAATACTCACTTTTACACACTTTTTTCCTGCGCAGAAAAATACACGTTAACCCAGATATTGATAACAATTAAAAAATGTAAACTTCAACGGCTTTGTTTAAACACGTGGCAGTACAACCGGAAGTACGTATACGCAATTGTGCGACCAGTCGCATACACAATAATGCGACTACAACACAACCGTATGACAACATTTAGCTGAATACACAAAAGTGCGTCTTGACTGTGTGCACAACTGCGACTCAGCCGTGTGCTCAATACTGCGGCACCCCTCTAAACATAAAGTTCTATCAACAAAGGAAAACAAACTTTTTCCTCTCTTATCCCTGGATTCTAGTCAGCGTCCCTGGCTCACACGAAAACGGGTAGCAATTTCTCAGCACCGAGTGGTTGCAGATAAACCCTGCATGTGGGCACTCCACCCTTTGGTGAGATATCGATAACCGTATGTGCCGTGTGAGTAGGTACGTGACTTCACTATGAGCCCCCAACTAAGGATATTGAATTAGAACCTCTATACACTCCTGCCTATACCTTCTAATATCCTGCCTATACCTTCTAATATCCTGCCTATAAACCTCTAAGGATGACGCTATTTTGCATACGCAGTCATATAGTAAATAAAGACTCCAGACCTTGAACCTGTGGTTCCAAAGCACAAAGTGATATTTCAAGTAAAAGTACAGTCAGTTACACACTATGATCTAAGTACAATTTAGCACAAAGAATTATACAGACCCATACAGTTATACATACGCAGCGCCCATGGACCAGATGTAGGCATCAGCAAGAAACCCCCGTCCATCAGCATTCAACAAGAAGACTCAGACTGGGGTCACAACACACACGTTTATACTCTCAAAGAAACAGATAACACAATAGAGAGGCTTATCGCTGATGCCATTGGTTCCCAAGGAGGATGCATCTGTTGCAGAGCATTTAACAGGTTGATTCAAATAGACACAGTCCAGTCTCTAACAACTGGTTGTCTCTGGTTTCCAGCCTCATGCACATCCTAACAGTTGGTCATATAATGTACATTTCGGTGCTTTAAGTCTCTGCGGTCCATAAGTTGACAATGCAGGTTGCGATCTTCACTCTGATGATACCAGAATGTTGTTGAAAGAGTGCAGACCAGTATAATATCAAACATGACTTACTTATCATGTATTAAACCTTAGCTACCAAATAACCTTTATTTCACATCAATTATAATAAATGAACAAACTTGAATCTTATACTTTAAAGCTTAAGAGACCTTTTATGTGAATATGTACTGTGTAAGTATTTGGGGTTTGATATAAAGACGATAGTTAAGTTGGGGCAGATGCGTGCGCATGAGGCTAATAAACAGCGTTTTCATACAGGATCTTATAGTGCAATTGTGTGTATTTATGTGTGTAGGAGAAATGGTGTAAGATGCAATCGCATGATGCTAATAGTAACATCGCCATATGTACTTAAGTGTGAGTTTAGCTAAAATGGCGCTGGGTGGCCATTCGCAAAATGGCGTTTTGCGATCTAATTTACGAGATGGCGTCTTGCGGCCAGTTGCATGCCCTAATTTTAAGCTGGTCTTGTCTCAGCCAATTATCCAGCTTTGACACATTACACACAAGAGTGCCCCAGATAAAAAGCCTTTTCTTTTCCTTATTATTTATACATAATCTCCTGGCTCTACGGAGCACGGCCAACTAGAGTGATTTGCAACCTGGTATGGGCTCATATACGTAGTTTATGTTGGCTAACAATACATGATTGATTACTATATCAAACTTTTCTGTGCGGATTTCTTGCTTTTTCTTCTTATACTTTTTAAAAGTCAAATAGTAATAGATCTGACCCTGTATCCATGATTACATCACTCTCTCCCTCAATTGGGTCCTGTTCCCTGATGGCATTACTCTCCTATTCTGACCTGTCTCTTTTTTCATCTACCCTCTTTATCCCTTCTCTGAGTCCCTTGTGACTTCTCTCTCCATTTGCCCCATCCTGCTCCCCTTCCTGATGACCTCATTCTATTTCCTCCACTTTTTCTAATGACATACTATACCCTCTTCCTGACTCCACCTGTACTTACCTCTCTTATGGTGAGCTGTCCTGCCAGATAATGCCTTCTCCCAGCCAACTTCTTTCTGTTGCATGGCCCTAAATTGGCTTCTCTTCCTGATGACCCATTTGTTCCTCTTTAAAGAGGAGGAGACACTGAGATAAGGAGAGAGAATGGAGCATGGGAGGCTGGAGGCCTAGAAAGAAGTCAGCAGACAGCAGCACAGAGAATAGTATGCAGGGCAAATGAGAAGGGACAGATCAGAGAAGGCCAGCCCCAGCCGAAGGCCCGCACGGCAACCCTTAAACACATACGCTGCTTGGCTGCTGGCCAGCATGGACATGGCCAACTGCTGGGAGGAAGCAGAGAATGCTGTCCCCATTGTGTTATAGCACAGAGCGACCGAGGAGCATACTCTGCCTGTCTACAGCAGCCAGCCATGTGCATTTATTGTATATGGCGGCTGCAGCAGCCCTGGATCAGTAAAATTGTACTGGCCCGGGAGGCAGATGGCACCCTGTCCCCCTGGCCCAGCCCATCTCTGGCAAGTACTCTGGTACTGTGCCAGATTTCTTGCTATCTTCTGTATCTTCTGTGCATGCACTGGTGTGAGTTTTCCAGCAAAAAAATGTGCCCCCTCATTTGATAAAATTATACTGGATAAGTATAATTTCTTATAACAGTATTTTATATCAGTAGGACATGTGCCCCTGGATCCACTCTCACAGGGGGGCCCTAGACTCAAAATGTTTTCTTATGTTATTTTGAAAAACAAAAAAGATGCAATGCATCAGCAGCATAACTAGGCTAGGGCAAGTGCCCTGGGCACAAAAAACAAAATCCCCAGAGACTCAATGGTGTATGCACAGGGACAGATTTGGAGGAGACAATGCATAGGCACCAGTGCCAGACCAGAGCAGCCACGGACAAAACCTCTTCACTGGAAGTAGCGGCTGTACCTACAGTAGCTCTCAGTGGTGGGATGTGATGTTGATGTGTCACTCATAACCTGTCAGAGAAACGAGCTGGGACTCAGATATAGAAGAATAAGAAGCCTTTGATAAGTAAACAGCTAGGGCAGAAGTTTGATGAAAATTGATGAAGGCGGGTGGAGTGGAGCACAGTAAGGCATACAGGTGGGAGATGAGGAGAACACTTAAGCATCAGACTGCTCTTAGCCAATCAGTGTGTACTGTCATAGAGACCACTCACTGATTGGCTAAGAGTAGTAAAAATTTTTGATAATCATGGCTATAGTGCAGGAACCCACTTAAGTTCTGTCATTCAGTGAGCTATACTGAGCAGTATAGCATGTCCCTGTGGACCGTGTTTTTATTTCAAGAAGACCTTGGATGTCTACAGGGCCAGCAACAGAAATCATGGGGCCTGGTACACAAAGATTTTTTAGAGGCTCTCCATCCCTGGGTCCATGGCATGTACAGGACAGTCGCTTGAGAGTCTGCCTTACCAATATGTGGTTTCTCTGGGGAACCTCTGAGCCTCCAGTGTCCCTCTATGCACCCACAGTGTCCATCTATGCCCTCAGTTTCTCTCCATGCCCTAACAGTTTCCCTCCATGCCCCCGCAGTGTCAATCCATGCCCTCACAGTGGACCTCATTCAGAGTCGGTCATTGCGGCCGCACGGTCGTACGCCACCAATGTTCGCTAAACTGCGCATGCGTAAAGTTCGCAATGCGCGTGCGCAAACTAGCTGCTACGATCAGAAATTTCTCTCTCCTTGAACACAGCCAGGTCGGTAGTTTGAGTGACAGAATGAGGCGTTTGTGGGTTTTAACAGGGGAAGGTGCTTGAAAACGGGGGAGTGGAGATGCGAACGCAGGCGTGCCTAATTATGTGAATGGCATTTTATGGGAGTGCATAATTAACAAAGTAGTGTCATGGCACACGTGACATGGGTGGTTTGTACACTGATCTGAACGTAGTGCTTAAGAGAGGGTATGGTCAACCTTAAGCTCTATGACCAGTTCCGATGGTTACCGATGGTCACCGATTGTCTCGATTAATCCTTATATGCCCGGAGATGACGTGTAATGCGTACGAGAAGGGGGCGTATTTTTTGTCTTAAAGCCGCATCCTCCCTTGGTCGGCCAGCTAACGATCCGATCTTAAGGACGCAACTTGCGAGTGCATCATTTGCATATCCGGCCCCTTTTCCCTTACGACCGTGCGGCCGCAATGACCGACTCTGAATGAGGTCCTGTGTCCCTCTATGCCCCCAAACTTAACTTATTCTATGTCTGCCTGTCGCAGTTCTTCTGCATGGGTGTCTTTACATGGCACGTTGCGTGTGACGTCATGACATCATGTGTGTTGTAAAGAAACAAACAAGAAAAAACTTTATTGCACCGCCCACTGCTATGGCGCTAGCTTTTCTACTAGTAACCTGTGATAAAAAAAATTGTCAAGTTCTAAAACCCGGTGCTTCTGATCGTATTTATGCCCAAAAACTAAAAGGGCAATGCGTTTACATGCAAAACACAGCATTTCCCTTTTAAATTTCAGGCATTGACACGATAAAAGCACTGGGTTTTAAAACCCGATGCTTAGTAATTAAACCCCCAAATCTGATTGCCTCTCCTCTCTTATAAAAATGCATATGCCAGCTCTAATCCCCCTTTATTTAAAATCAGACCCCAGATTTTACCGACCCAAACCTCCCTAATTAAAAAATTCATACCCCAGATATGACTTCCACACAGCTGATTAAAAGCTATATCTCAAAATTGACCCCCCTCTTCCCCATGAAAAATCAAACCCTAGCTTTGCCCTTACCCCAAACACAATTCCCTCATTAAAAATAAAGCACAAGATTTATCCCCCTCTCACGTAAGCAAACAACTCCATATTTAAAAATAATGCCACAGATCCGTTCGCATTTAAACTCTTACTCAAAATCTGCCTCCCTTTTTATTAAACGTTATGGTCCTCCCTTGCTCACTACAAATACTGCCCAGACCTGAAAAAATGTTTTCTCAGCTTAATAAAGGAAACCTCTGATCTACAGTATGTGGTGACATAACCGGGATGTAGTAACGATGCCGGCGGACGGGATCCTGGACGTCAGTATACTGATGCCGGAATCCTGATGCCCGTCAGAATGGGTTCAGAAAGGGTTCAAGATACCAATGTCGACATTCCAACCGCAGGCATCCCTAAGTGAAGTATGCGGGTTAACGTAGCATTACTCCAGGGATAGGGGGGGTTAGGTTTAGGGACCACTCGGTTTGGTTTAGACACAGACAGGGGGGGTTAGGGATAGGCTGTGGGGAGGGGGGTTAGGCACCACCGGGAGGTTAGGATTAGGCACCACCCCAGGAGGGTTAGGTTTAGGGTGCGGGAAGGAGGGGTTAGGGTTGGGCAACATCAGGGGGGTTAGGGTGTAGAGGGGGAGGGTAAGTATACTTACCGGCCCCTGTCGGGATATTGCATATTGGGATACCGATGTTGGTCTTTTGACCACCGGTATCCTGTCCACAGGCCATTCATACCAGTTCCTACCACAACCATATTACATACTTACCCTGCTGCCATCAGTCCCTCTAGAATATAGATGTCTGAATCTAGTTTTCTGAACTCTGATTGGTGGAGAGCTACAGCCATTCACCAATCAGTGTGGGGACATCCCACCACTGTGATTGGCAGATGGCCAACAACCAATTAGCATTTAATCAAACACAGCTGGACACTGTGGTTGCAGGATAGGTATGTGACAGGCAGCTGGGAGGTAGAAGTTGCTGGCTTGCTGCTCTGACTGTTTTAATAACATAATTGGAGTGGCCGGGGAGCTTCTCCTTGTCTCCCAGCCACCAATCATGTGATGCACAGTACGGTTGCAGCCAATAACTGTCACCCCAAACCTGCCTGCATTCCTACTGCAGTGATCAGCAGGGGCCTCATACATGCCTGCACCTAGGACCTAGGGGACTGGTACAGTTGTATCCTTAGGCTCCCCTGTCGCTGCGCCTGGATGTCTACCTGGAGAAGGGGGCCAAACATCTACAGGGAGGAGGTAAGTATGTAATGTGTGCATGAGTGAGTGTGTAATAAAGGCTTAAATTCTTCATTGTCTGTGTAGTGCCTTTTCTTATATTTTCTTAAAAGTGAGGCACAGGTTTCATTGGCCACTTACTGTCTGGGCCTGCTGGCCATTGTGATTCTCCAAGTGCCCACATGCTGGGGCAGGCTTTCTGGGACTTGTAGTCACAGTGTAAAGAACAATATTAATTCTAACTTTACACATTACCCCCACATCAGCCACCTCTAGGGATGCGGGGAAGAACCCTGGGCTTTCCGCCATTTTTGGGGGAAAGTCCTCATTTCTCTGGATTGCCAGCCCTGGGCTAACCCATGTGAAGATGGATTACATTATGGCAGGGAGACCCCATGCTCTATTGGGGTAGGCTTTCTGGAACCTATAGTCCCACTGTAAAAAACTAAATTATTTCTAACTTTAACACCTGATAGCCCTGAAAGTTCCAGGAAATCCCTAATAATTCTATAAGTGGTTATGAATCTAGGGGGGTACCGCACTCTGTTTTTCTTTAAAAAATAGTAACTCTTCATATGTTTTTAACCCTGAGAATCCTGTATTGATCATAGTGCTTCTCCCAAACTCTCCTACCTCAGGTAGATCTGGGTTTTTCGTACAATTTTGGTTATTTCTAAAACTTAGTAAATCTGGGGATCCTGTTGTCATCTATGTAAAAGTATCGATGTTTGGTCAATATTTAGATTTGGTTGTGAGTCCGTTTTATAGTCTGTTAAGTCCTTTAGTAAATCTCCAATCTGCAAAAAGGAATCAAAATCGACTACAAATAGAATAAAAAACTAATATCGACCTTTAGTAAACACAGTATAGCCCCTGCTGTCTTCACTGACAAGAACAGTCTATTTCTCAACATTCTTAACATACTCCCCTATTGTAATTAGAGATGTGTGCTGACCCTCGTGTTTTGGTTTTGGATCTGGATCTCCCCTGGTTTTGGATCTGAATCTGGTTTTGGATTTTTTTCCTTGGTGTTTTGTTTTTCAGTTTTGGTTTTGGAACTGGATTTTTTCTTAAAATATCATAAAAACAGCTAAAATTGTTCCTACAGTATTATTAACCTCTAACATTTATTTCCAGTCATTTCCAATCAATTTTGACCACCTCACAATATTATTTTTTTCATCTCTTTAAGGCCAAAAGATTGCATCCAGCTAGCTGGCTGACTAAGCTAAGCGACACAGTGGGTGTCACTAACATGTGGCAGTTCAGCTTCCGATTTCCTACAGAGATACAGGGGGTCATTCAGACCCGGTTGTTAGCGCCGATTCGCTCGGACCGGGTCGATGGCCCCCCACAGATCATGCGCACGACGGTGCCGGCGCCGTCGTGCGCATGCGTGAGACCCGCTATGACCGACAGCGCCGGTCGTAGCAGGTCTCGATCCAAAGGGGGCGAGCTGTCGATGTTGATTGACAGCTCGCCCCGTTTGGAAGGTGGGCCGTGGGGGTGGCAGCCCAAATGGAGGCGTTCCCATGGGAACGCCTACCGTTTGGGGGCGGCCCCACTGACATCACTAGTGATGTCAGTGGAGAGCTTCCGGCTCTGACAGAGCCAGCAGCTCTCCGGGGCTTACGACAAGTGAGACCCTACCCTAGGGTCTCGTCGTAAGCCCCGATGGTCTCTGACCATCGCGACCATCACCGGAGCGGACGTTAGAGCTGTGGGTGTTAACCCACAGCCTAACGACCGCAACAGAGGCGGGCGGTCAAGATGCAAGTGGCCGCCCAGTTTCTGAGCGACCGCTTGCATCCTTCGATCGCCTCTGAATGAGGCCCATAGTGTGTTATACAGTGTGGGTTGAATACACCAATAGTGCACTTACTGTGACAGCAGTGTAGGCAAAGCGGGGTTGCTGACGGTGTCCTCAGTACATGGAATGGCAGTGCTGCGGTGCTAGCAGTGTCCTTAGTGCAGGGTACTGGCGGTATCAGCAGAGCGGGAGTGCTAGCGGTGTCTTTAGTGCAGGTTTGCTGGCTGTGTCAGCAGAGCGGAGTTGCTGACGGTGTCCTCAGTACATGGGATGGCAGTGCTGCGGTGCTAGAAGTGTCCTCAGTGAAGGGTGCCAGCGGTGTCAGCAGAGCAGGGGTGCCAGCGGTGTCTTTAGTGCCAGTTTGCTGGCTATGTCAGCAGTGCAGGGGTTGCTGATGGTGTTCTCAGTACATGGGATGGCAAAGCTGCAGTGCTAGCAGTGACCTCAGTGCAGGGTACCGGCGGTGTCAGCAGAGCGGGGGTGCCAGCGGTATCTTCAGTGCAGGTTTGCTGGCTGTGTTGGCAGTGCAGGGGTTGCTGACGGTGTCCTCAGTACATGGGATGGCAGTGCTACGGTACTAGCAGTGTCCTCAGTGCAGGGTACCGCGGGGTGTCAGCAGAGCGGGGGTGCCAGTGGTGTCTTCAGTGCAGGTTTGCTGGCTGTGTCAGCAGTGCGGGGGTGGCTGACAGTGTCCTCAGTACATGGAATGGCAGTGCTGCGGTGCTGACAGTGACCTCAGTGAAGGGTACCGCTGATCTAAGCAGTGCTAGCGGTGTGTTCAGTGCAGGTTTGCTGGCTGTGTCAGCAGTGCGTGGGTTGCTGACGGTGTCCTCAATACATGGAATGGCAGTGTGGGAGTACTGGCAGTGTCCTCAGTGCAGGGTACCGGTGGTGTCAGCAGAGCGGGGGTGCCAGCGGTGTTCTCAGTGCAGGTTTGCTGACTGTGTCGGCAGTGCAGGGGTGTTCTCAATGCAGGGTGTTGGGAGTGTCGGCAGCATGGGGGAGCCAGTGGTGTCAGCAGCAGTGGTGCTGGCGGTGTCGGCAGTGAGGGGGGTGCTGGCAGCAGGTGTGTTGGCAGCGGGGGATGGCAGCCTCAGGAAGTAGAGCCATCTTCTTTTAGTTGTTTTTTCCCTGCATTCAATGGGCTTAACGCTGATTGGCTGAGAGCCATGACAAATGGCTCTGTCAGCCAATCAGCTCTTTGCCCATTGAAGGCAAAGGGATTTTCAAAAATGGTCGCTTGAGGCAAAACCTCGAGATCTGACAGCAGATCACAAGATTTTGCCTCAGGTGAGGGATCTGGAGCAGACAGGGAGATCCAAGCTTTGCTCGGATCGCCTCGGATTCCCGAAATTCGGGTGCGTTCGGTTCTCAGAGAATTGTAATCGCTCATCCCTAATTGTAATCATGTATAACACATTCTAAACAACAACTGACTTTGAAACAATCCTGGTCCTGCTACCAAGTCTGACAGCCACTTTCAGGGGCGGATTGGGAACTAAAAGTGGCCCTGGAAAAATTTCTGGAAGTGGCCTCACATGGGCGGCACCAAATCAACTGTAGGCAGAACCAAAACACCAAAGTAGGCCTGGAGGTATCAGTGATAGGTAAGGCTAAAGCTGGTCATACACCAGACCAATTTTTCTCTGGGATACTTTAAGTATCCCGGCACAGGGGATGCTGGCTTAGAATACCAGCGCCAGAATCCAGACACCTGTCAGAATCCCGGCGCCGGCATTCCGACTGATGGCATCCTGAAGGCAAGTAACGGGGTTAGGGGGAGGGTTGGGGCTTAAATACTAGTATAAGGGTTAAGGTTAGGCACTAAGGGGGGAGGTCTAGGGTGTGGGGAGGCTATGTTTAGGCAGTTGGGGGGGAGGATAGGTTTAGGCATCGAGGAGGGAGGGCTAGGGGAAGGGGGAGGGTCAATATACCTCCTGAAAGGTGTCCTTATCCTAACCCTGTTGGGATGCAGACGTCGGGATTTTGACTGCCGGGATCCTGACTGCCGGGATCTGTACCCATCCCCTCTCTTCCAACCATTCAACTGTCCAAATAAAACAGTGCAGCCAACTTATCTCTAACTTTTGAAGTCACAGAAGTAGGCAGAAAGTGTCTGCATGTTTTGAATAAATATTTGGTTAGGCACACTGACACCTCACAGGTGCTACACAGAGTGACAAGGTATACACTTTATTTACAGTATACATATACTAGGGCTGGTGATGAAAGAGACAGAGATAGGAAAAGAGGTAAGGGGAAAATACATAAGAGAAAGAGAGACAGTAGAGAGAGAGAGATAGGGGGTGGTATATAGATGGGAATACAGATTCCCCTGGTTAATATGTCACACTCTCTCACTAAAAGCTGTCTCCATGTTCTGTCAGTATTACACCTCACTGTAGTCACTGTCTGCAATCACTACCCCTTGGAGGATGTTCACCCCAGCGCTGGGGCAGCATTACAGTAATTATTCTGGAGGACCCACTCAGTTTTTAGTGATGAGTCTCTTGCCACCATGCTATTGCACATAACTGCGCACTGCCAGTTTTTTCCCATTTATCAGCATGACGTGTGCAGGGGATGCGGGGCCCCAGCAGCAGTTTGGGCCACATAGTAATGGCATCCCCTGCATCATGGGCTGTCATTAGATATGATGGGCCCAGTACAAATGAATCACAGTGTCCTGTCACCCCCACCACTGATCCAGTGGATGCAGAAGTATTCCATGGGGCCCTGGTACTGACATGCATCAGATGCTCCTCAGACCTCACCACATACCCCCAAATCTACCTACTTGCCCACCCACATGTCACATTCCCTATCCATATCTATTGTTTTTGCGTGTATATATATATATATATATATATATATATATATATTAGGGGTGAGCGGGTTCGGATTTCTGAAATCCGAACCCCCCCGAGCCCCCCCGATCCGAGTCCGATCCGAGTCAGGCTCGACTTTTCCCGCCTGACTCGGATCTGAAATCGAGGCAAAACGTCATCATCCCGCCTTCCGAGTCTCGCGGGTTTTGGATCCTATATAAGGTACCCACGTCGGCGCCATTTTCTCACTCGGCTGTGGACAGTGAAGAGGGAGGGTGGGAGTTAGGGCTGTGTAGTGTAGTGTAGTGTAGTGCTGCTGTTGTCCACTACTTCAAAGTCCATAGGGGCTGGCTGTGTTGTGCTGTGCTGCTGTTGTTAATAGGGGCTGTGTCCACTACTTCAAAGTCCATAGGGGCTGGCTGGACTGTGTTGTGCAGTCAGTTCTCCATAGGGGCTGTGTCCACTCCAAAGTCCTGTGCAGTGTCCCAGTCCTAAAGAGGTGCTGTAGTGTTGTCCAGGGGGTGCTCTGTCCATCAGGGGTGCTCCCCCCAAGTGCTAAAAAAATAATATATTTTCTGTGTTTGTGAATTGTGTGCGCAGTAGCCGCACGTGCATCAACAAAGTAGTGCCAAGCGTGCGCCTGTATCATAAGTAAAGGGCCGGCTGGCTTGACCGTTAAAGGGTGCTGTAACTCCCAAAGTACACTCCAGTCCAAACAAAAAAAAAATTATTTTCTGTGTTTGTGAATTGTGTGCGCAGTAGCCGCACGTGCATCAACAAAGTAGTGCCAAGCGTGCGCCTGTGTCATAAGTAAAGGGCCGGCTGGCTTGACCGTTAAAGGGTGCTGTAACCCCCAAAGTACACTCCAGTCCAAACCAAAAAAAAAATTATTTTCTGTGTTTGTGAATTGTGTGCGCAGTAGCTGCACGTGCATCAACAAAGTAGTGCCAAGCGTGCGCCTGTGTCATAAGTAAAGAGCCGGCTGGCTTGACCGTTAAGGGTGCTGTAACCCCCGAAAGTACACTCCAGTCCAAACCAAAAAAAAAATTATTTTCTGTGTTTGTGAATTGTGTGCGCAGTAGCCGCACGTGCATCAACAAAGTAGTGCCAAGCGTGCGCCTGTGTCATAAGTAAAGGGCCGGCTGGCTTGACCGTTAAGGGTGCTGTAACCCCCGAAAGTACACTCCAGTCCAAACCAAAAAAAAAATTATTTTCTGTGTTTGTGAATTGTGTGCGCAGTAGCCGCACGTGCATCAACAAAGTAGTGCCAAGCGTGCGCCTGTGTCATAAGTAAAGGGCCGGCTGGCTTGACCGTTAAAGGGTGCTGTAACCCCCAAAGTACACTCCAGTCCAAACCAAAAAAAAAATTATTTTCTGTGTTTGTGAATTGTGTGCGCAGTAGCCGCACGTGCATCAACAAAGTAGTGCCAAGCGTGCGCCTGTGTCATAAGTAAAGAGCCGGCTGGCTTGACCGTTAAGGGTGCTGTAACCCCCGAAAGTACACTCCAGTCCAAACCAAAAAAAAATTTATTTTCTGTGTTTGTGAATTGTGTGCGCAGTAGCCGCACGTGCATCAACAAAGTAGTGCCAAGCGTGCGCCTGTGTCATAAGTAAAGGGCCGGCTGGCTTGACCGTTAAGGGTGCTGTAACCCCCGAAAGTACACTCCAGTCCAAACCAAAAAAAAAATTATTTTCTGTGTTTGTGAATTGTGTGCGCAGTAGCCGCACGTGCATCAACAAAGTAGTGCCAAGCGTGCGCCTGTGTCATAAGTAAAGGGCCGGCTGGCTTGACCGTTAAGGGTGCTGTAACCCCCGAAAGTACACTCCAGTCCAAACCAAAAAAAAATTATTTTCTGTGTTTGTGAATTGTGTGCGCAGTAGCCGCACGTGCATCAACAAAGTAGTGCCAAGCGTGCGCCTATGTCATAAGTAAAGGGCCGGCTGGCTTGACCGTTAAAGGGTGCTGTAACCCCCAAAGTACACTCCAGTCCAAACAAAAAAAAAAATTATTTTCTGTGTTTGTGAATTGTGTGCGCAGTAGCCGCATGTGCATCAACAAAGTAGTGCCAAGCGTGCGCCTGTGTCATAAGTAAAGGGCCGGCTGGCTTGACCGTTAAGGGTGCTGTAACTCCCGAAAGTACACTCCAGTCCAAACCAAAAAAAAAATTATTTTCTGTGTTTGTGAATTGTGTGCGCAGTAGCCGCACGTGCATCAACAAAGTAGTGCCAAGCGTGCGCCTGTGTCATAAGTAAAGGGCCGGCTGGCTTGACCGTTAAAGGGTGCTGTAACACCCAAAGTACACTCCAGTCCAAACCAAAAAAAAAATTATTTTCTGTGTTTGTGAATTGTGTGCGCAGTAGCCGCATGTGCATCAACAAAGTAGTGCCAAGCGTGCGCCTGTGTCATAAGTAAAGGGCCGGCTGGCTTGACCGTTAATGGGTGCTGTAACCCTCAAAGTACACTCCAGTCCAAACCAAAAAAAAAAATATTTTCTGTGTTTGTGAATTGTGTGCGCAGTAGCCGCACGTGCATCAACAAAGTAGTGCCAAGTGTGCGCCTGTGTCATAAGTAAAGGGCCGGCTGGCTTGACCGTTAAAGGGTGCTGTAACCCCCAAAGTACACTCCAGTCCAAACCAAAAAAAAAATTATTTTCTGTGTTTGTGAATTGTGTGCGCAGTAGCCGCACGTGCATCAACAAAGTAGTGCCAAGCGTGCGCCTGTGTCATAAGTAAAGGGCCTGCTGGCTTGACCGTTAAGGGTGCTGTAACCCCCGAAAGTACACTCCAGTCCAAACCAAAAAAAAAATTATTTTCTGTGTTTGTGAATTGTGTGCGCAGTAGCCGCACGTGCATCAACAAAGTAGTGCCAAGCGTGCGCCTGTGTCATAAGTAAAGGGCCGGCTGGCTTGACCGTTAATGGGTGCTGTAACCCCCAAAGTACACTCCAGTCCAAACCAAAAAAAAAAATATTTTCTGTGTTTGTGAATTGTGTGCGCAGTAGCCGCACGTGCATCAACAAAGTAGTGCCAAGTGTGCGCCTGTGTCATAAGTAAAGGGCCGGCTGGCTTGACCGTTAAAGGGTGCTGTAACCCCCGAAAGTACAGTCCTGTCCAAACCAAAAAAAAAATTATTTTCTGTGTTTGTGAATTGTGTGCGCAGTAGCCGCACGTGCATCAACAAAGTAGTGCCAAGCGTGCGCCTGTGTCATAAGTAAAGGGCCGGCTGGCTTGACCGTTAAGGGTGCTGTAACCCCCAAAGTACACTCCAGTCCAAACCAAAAAAAAAAATATTTTCTGTGTTTGTGAATTGTGTGCGCAGTAGCCGCACGTGCATCAACAAAGTAGTGCCAAGTGTGCGCCTGTGTCATAAGTAAAGGGCCGGCTGGCTTGACCGTTAAAGGGTGCTGTAACCCCCAAAGTACACTCCAGTCCAAACCAAAAAAAAAATTATTTTCTGTGTTTGTGAATTGTGTGCGCAGTAGCGGCATGTGCATCAACAAAGTAGTGCCAAGCGTGCGCCTGTGTCATAAGTAAAGGGCCGGCTGGCTTGACCGTTAATGGGTGCTGTAAGCCCCGAAAGTACACTCCAGTCCAAACCAAAAAAAAAAATATTTTCTGTGTTTGTGAATTGTGTGCGCAGTAGCCGCACGTGCATCAACAAAGTAGTGCCAAGTGTGCGCCTGTGTCATAAGTAAAGGGCCAGCTGGCTTGACTGTTAAAGGGTGCTGTAACCCCCGAAAGTACAGTCCAGTCCAAACCAAAAAAAAAATTATTTTCTGTGTTTGTGAATTGTGTGCGCAGTAGCCGCACGTGCATCAACAAAGTAGTGCCAAGCGTGCGCCTGTGTCATAAGTAAAGGGCCGGCTGGCTTGACCGTTAAGGGTGCTGTAACCCCCGAAAGTACACTCCAGTCCAAACCAAAAAAAAAATTATTTTCTGTGTTTGTGAATTGTGTGCGCAGTAGCCGCACGTGCATCAACAAAGTAGTGCCAAGCGTGCGCCTGTGTCATAAGTAAAGGGCTGGCTGGCTTGACCGTTAATGGGTGCTGTAACCCCCAAAGTACACTCCAGTCCAAACCAAAAAAAAAAATATTTTCTGTGTTTGTGAATTGTGTGCGCAGTAGCCGCACGTGCATCAACAAAGTAGTGCCAAGTGTGCGCCTGTGTCATAAGTAAAGGGCCGGCTGGCTTGACCGTTAAAGGGTGCTGTAACCCCCGAAAGTACAGTCCTGTCCAAACCAAAAAAAAAATTATTTTCTGTGTTTGTGAATTGTGTGCGCAGTAGCCGCACGTGCATCAACAAAGTAGTGCCAAGCGTGCGCCTGTGTCATAAGTAAAGGGCCGGCTGGCTTGACCGTTAAGGGTGCTGTAACCCCCGAAAGTACACTCCAGTCCAAACCAAAAAAAAAATTATTTTCTGTGTTTGTGAATTGTGTGCGCAGTAGCCGCACGTGCATCAACAAAGTAGTGCCAAGCGTGCGCCTGTGTCATAAGTAAAGGGCCGGCTGGCTTGACCGTTAAAGGGTGCTGTAACCCCCGAAAGTACACTCCAGTCCAAACCAAAAAAAAATTATTTTCTGTGTTTGTGAATTGTGTGCGCAGTAGCCGCACGTGCATCAACAAAGTAGTGCCAAGCGTGCACCTGTGTCATAAGTAAAGGGCCGGCTGGCTTGACCGTTAAGGGTGCTGTAACCCCCGAAAGTACACTCCAGTCCAAACCAAAAAAAAAATTATTTTCTGTGTTTGTGAATTGTGTGCGCAGTAGCCGCACGTGCATCAACAAAGTAGTGCCAAGCGTGCGCCTGTGTCATAAGTAAAGGGCCGGCTGGCTTGACAATTAAAGGGTGCTGTAACCCCCAAAGTACACTCCAGTCCAAACCAAAAAAAAAATTATTTTCTGTGTTTGTGAATTGTGTGCGCAGTAGCCGCACGTGCATCAACAAAGTAGTGCCAAGAGTGCGCCTGTGTCATAAGGGCCGGCTGGCTTGACCGTTAAAGGGTGCTGTAACCCCCAAAGTACACTCCAGTCCAAACCAAAAAAAAAATTATTTTCTGTGTTTAGCCGCACGTATATATCAAATCGATATAACATAAATGGAGGACCAAACTTTCTCCGATAAAAATAAAATAGAGAAAGATCAAGAACCACTTCCTCCTAGTGCTGAAGCTGCTGCCACTAGTCATGACATAGACGATAACATGCCATCAACGTCGTCTGCCAAGGCCGATGCCCAATGTCATAGTAGAGGGCACATACAATCCCAAATGGCAAAGTTCAGGAAAATGACCTTGAAAAAGACATTTAAATCAGCTGAAGAGAAACGTAAACTTGCCAATATGCCATTTACGACACGGAGTGGCAAGGAACGGCTAAGGTCGATCCCTAGTATGTTCATGACTAGTGGTTCAGCTTCACATGATGATGGAAGCCCTCCTCCCACTAAAAAAATC
This sequence comes from Taudactylus pleione, assembly GCA_031769625.1. NCBI lineage: Eukaryota > Metazoa > Chordata > Amphibia > Anura > Myobatrachidae > Taudactylus > Taudactylus pleione. The sequence goes on from JAUIMM010000175.1 coordinate 8,202,481, forward strand.
AAAAGAGTTAAGCTGGCAAAAGCACAGCGAAGAACTGTGCTTTCTAAGAAGATATCACAAATCCCCAAGGAGAGTCCAAGTGTGGTGGTGGTTGCGATGCCTGACCTTCCCAGCACTGGACGGGAAGAGGTGGCTCTTTCCACCATTTGCATGCCCCCTGCAAGTGCTGAAAGGAGCACCCACAGTCCACTTGCTGATATGCAAATTGAAGATGTCACTGTTGAAGTACAACAGGATGAGGATACTGGTGTAGCTGGCGCTGAGGAGGAAGTTGGCGAGGAGGATTCTGATGGTGATGTGGTTTGTTTAAATCAGGCTCCGGGGGAGACAGTTGTTGTCCGTGGGATGAAAAAGCCCATCACGGTCATGCCTGGGCAGAAGACCAAACATTCCACCTCTTTGGTCTGGCAATATTTCTATCCAAATCCAGACAACAACTGTCTTGCCATATGTACCATATGTAAAGGTGAAATAAGTAGGGGTAGGGACGTCAACCACCTAGGAACATCCTCCCTTATACGGCACCTGCAGCGCGTTCATAAAAAGTTACTGTCAAGTTCAGAAACTTTGGTTAAGACCGTAAGCAGTCCAGGGACACCTAAATCCCGTTGTCCTGTTGTATCCAAGCGCCTGCAAACCACACCGTCAACTCCCTCCTCGTCAATTTCCTCCTTAGTCAGGATCGGAAGTAGTCCTGCAGGCCATGTCACTGGCATGACTGACTCTCCTATCCGGGATTCCTCTGGAGGATCCTGCATTGCTACGCCTACTGCTGCCGCTGCTGCTGTTGCTGCTGCTGGGAGTCGTTCATCATCCCAGAGAGGAAGTAGGAACACCACTACTTTTACTAAACAATTGACCCTCCAACAGTCCTTAGCGAGGAGGATGAAGTACGACAGCAGTCATCCTGAAGCAAAACGTATAACTGAGGCCTTGACTGCTATGTTGGTGTTAGACGTGCGTCCGGTATCCGCCATTAGTGCAGTGGGATTTAGACAATTGATGGAGGTAGTGTGTCCCCGGTTCCAAATCCCGTCTAGATTCCACTTCATTACGCAGGCGATACCGAGACTGTACAGAAACGTCAGAAAAAGTGTCCTCAGTGTCCTGAAAAATGCCGTTGTACACAATGTCCACTTAACCACGGACATGTGGACAAGTGGAACAGGGCAGACTAAGGACTATATGACTGTGACAGCCCACTGGGTAGATGTATCACCTTACGCAGCAACAGCAGCAGCGTCACCAGTAGCAGCATCTCAGAAACGCCAGCTCGTTACAAGGCAGGCTACGCTGTGTATCACCGGTTTCAGTAAGAGGCACACCGCCGACAACCTCTTAGAGAAACTGAGGGAAATCATCGCCCAGTGGCTTACCCCACTTAGACTCTCCTGGGGATTTGTGATATCTGACAACGCCACCAATATTGTGCGGGCATTACATCTGGGCAAATTCCAGCACGTCCCATGTTTTGCTCACACAATAAACTTGGTGGTGCAGAATTTTCTGAAAAGCGACAGGGGCGTGCAGGAGACGCTTTGGGTGGCCCGAAAAATTTCTGGCCACTTTCGCCATTCAGCGACTGCGTGCCGAAGACTGGAGCGCCAGCAAACACTCTTGAACCTGCCCCGCCATCACCTGAAGCAAGAGGTTGTGACGCGGTGGAACTCAACCCTCTATATGCTTCAGAGGATGGAGGAGCAGCAAAAGGCCATACAAGCCTATACATCCACCTATGACATAGGCAAAGGAGGGGGTATGCACCTGACTCAAGCGCAGTGGAGAATGATTTCCGTGTTGTGCAAGGTTCTCCAGCCCTTCGAACTTGCCACACGTGAAGTCAGTTCAGACACAGCCAGCTTGAGTCAGGTCATTCCCCTCATCAGGCTTTTGCAGAAGCAGCTGGAGAAAGTGAAGGAGGAGCTAAGACGGAGCGATTCCGCTCGGCATGTGGGACTTGTGGATGAAGCCCTTCATTCGCTTTGCCAGGATTCCAGGGTGGTCAATCTGTTGAAATCAGACCACTACATTTTGGCCACCGTGCTTGATCCTAGGTTTAAAGCCTATGTGGTGTCTCTCTTTCCGGCCGACACAAGCCTGCAGAGGTGCAAAGACCTGCTGGTGAACACACTGTCAGCTGAAGCGGAACGTGACACGTCAACGGCTCCTTCTTCATTTTCTCCCGCAACTGGGGCTGCCAGGAAAAAACTTAGGTATCCTAAGCAACCCGCTGGCGGTGATGCAGGGCAGGCAGGACCAAGTTTGGACATCTGGTCCGGACTGAAGGACCTGGCAACAATTTCTGACATGTCTACTGTCACTGCATATGATACTGTCACCATTGACAGAATGGTGGAGGATTACATCGGTGACAGCATCCAAGTAGGCATGGCAGACAGTCCATACCTGTACTGGCAGGAAAAAGAGGCAATTTGGAGGCCCCTGTACAAGCTGGCTCTATTTTACCTGAGTTGCCCCCCCTCCAGTGTGTACTCCGAAAGAGTGTTTAGTGCAGCCGGGAACCTTGTCAGCGAAAGGCGTAGGAGGTTGCTTCCACAGAATGTGGAGAAGATGATGTTCATCAAAATGAATTATCAGCTCTTCCAGGGAGACCAGCCTCCAGAAGGTACAGAGGGACCTGTGGTGGTGGATTCAAGTGGGGACGAGTTAATACTTTGTGAGGATGAGGATGTACACACTGAAGAGGGTGAGGAATCGGTGGATGAGGAGGATGAGGATGACATCTTGCCTCCATAGAGCCAGTTTGTGCAGGGACACATTAATTGCCAGCTTGTTTTGTGGGGGCCCAAACGAACCAATCATTTCAGCCACAGTTGTGTGGCAGACCCTGGCGCTGAAATGATTGATTTGTTAAAGTGTGCATGTCCTGTTTATACAACATAAGGGTGGGTGGGAGGGCCCAAGGACAATTCCATCTTGCACTTCTTTTTTTTCTTTGCATTATGTACAGTTTGGGGCCTAGTTTTTCTAACTGCCATCCTGTCTGCCACTGCAGTGTCACTCCTAGATGGGTCACGTGTTTGTGCCGCCCACTCGTGTCGCTTAGCATAGTCATCCAGCTACCTCGGTGCAACCTTTTGGACATGAAAACACTATTGTGAGGTGTGAGGTGTTCAGAATAGACTGGAAATGAGTGGAAATTAAGGTTATTGAGGTTAATAATAGCATAGGAGCAGAGAAACCAACAAATTCTGTGATTTTAGCTGTTTTTATGCTTTTTAAAAAAAAAATACAGATCCAAAACACAAAACCCAGAACCCAAAACACGGAAGGGTGGTTTTGGCAAAACCAATCCAGATCCAAAACACGAAGAAAGATCCAGATCCAAAACCAAAACACAAAACACGAAAAGTGGCCGGTGCACACCCCTAATATATATATATATATTAGGGGTGAGCGGGTTCGGATTTCTGAAATCCGAACCCCCCCGAGCCCCCCCGATCCGAGTCCGATCCGAATCAGGCTCGACTTTTCCCGCCTGACTCAGATCTGAAATCGAGGCAAAACGTCATCATCCCGCCTTCCGAGTCTCGCGGGTTTTGGATCCTATATAAGGTACCCACGTCGGCGCCATTTTCTCACTCGGCTGTGGACAGTGAAGAGGGAGAGTGGGAGTTAGGGCTGTGTAGTGTAGTGTAGTGTAGTGCTGCTGTTGTCCACTACTTCAAAGTCCATAGGGGCTGGCTGTGTTGTGCTGTGCTGCTGTTGTTAATAGGGGCTGTGTCCACTACTTCAAAGTCCATAGGGGCTGGCTGGACTGTGTTGTGCAGTCAGTTCTCCATAGGGGCTGTGTCCACTCCAAAGTCCTGTGCAGTGTCCCAGTCCTAAAGGAGTGCTGCAGTGTTGTCCAGGGGGTGCTCTGTCCATCAGGGGTGCTCCCCCCAAGTGCTAAAAAAATAATATATTTTCTGTGTTTGTGAATTGTGTGCGCAGTAGCCGCACGTGCATCAACAAAGTAGTGCCAAGCGTGCGCCTGTGTCATAAGTAAAGGGCCGGCTGGCTTGACCATTAAGGGTGCTGTAACCCCCGAAAGTACACTCCAGTCCAAACCAAAAAAAAAATTATTTTCTGTGTTTGTGAATTGTGTGCGCAGTAGCCGCACGTGCATCAACAAAGTAGTGCCAAGCGTGCGCCTGTGTCATAAGTAAAGGGCCGGCTGGCTTGACCGTTAAGGGTGCTGTAACCCCCGAAAGTACACTCCAGTCCAAACCAAAAAAAAAATTATTTTCTGTGTTTGTGAATTGTGTGCGCAGTAGCCGCACGTGCATCAACAAAGTAGTGCCAAGCGTGCGCCTGTGTCATAAGTAAAGGGCCGGCTGGCTTGACCGTTAAGGGTGCTGTAACCCCCGAAAGTACACTCCAGTCCAAACCAAAAAAAAAATTATTTTCTGTGTTTGTGAATTGTGTGCGCAGTAGCCGCACGTGCATCAACAAAGTAGTGCCAAGCGTGCGCCTGTGTCATAAGTAAAGGGCCGGCTGGCTTGACCGTTAAGGGTGCTGTAACCCCCGAAAGTACACTCCAGTCCAAACCAAAAAAAAAATTATTTTCTGTGTTTGTGAATTGTGTGCGCAGTTGCCGCACGTGCATTAACAAAGTAGTGCCAAGCGTGCGCCTTTGTCATAAGTAAAGGGCCGGCTGGCTTGACCGTTAAGGGTGCTGTAACCCCCGAAAGTACACTCCAGTCCAAACCAAAAAAAAAATTATTTTCTGTGTTTGTGAATTGTGTGCGCAGTAGCCGCACGTGCATCAACAAAGGAGTGCCAAGCGTGCACCTGTGTCATAAGTAAAGGGCCGGCTGGCTTGACCGTTAAGGGTGCTGTAACCCCCGAAAGTACACTCCAGTCCAAACCAAAAAAAAAATTATTTTCTGTGTTTGTGAATTGTGTGCGCAGTAGCCCCACGTGCATCAACAAAGTAGTGCCAAGCGTGCGCCTGTGTCATAAGTAAAGGGCCGGCTGGCTTGACCGTTAAGGGTGCTGTAACCCCCGAAAGTACACTCCAGTCCAAACCAAAAAAAAAATTATTTTCTGTGTTTGTGAATTGTGTGCGCAGTAGCCGCACGTGCATCAACAAAGTAGTGCCAAGCGTGCGCCTGTGTCATAAGTAAAGGGCCGGCTGGCTTGACCGTTAAGGGTGCTGTAACCCCCGAAAGTACACTCCAGTCCAAACCAAAAAAAAAATTATTTTCTGTGTTTGTGAATTGTGTGCGCAGTAGCCGCACGTGCATCAACAAAGTAGTGCCAAGCGTGCGCCTGTGTCATAAGTAAAGGGCCGGCTGGCTTGACCGTTAAAGGGTGCTGTAACCCCCGAAAGTACACTCCAGTCCAAACCAAAAAAAAATTATTTTCTGTGTTTGTGAATTGTGTGCGCAGTAGCCGCACGTGCATCAACAAAGTAGTGCCAAGCGTGCGCCTGTGTCATAAGTAAAGGGCCGGCTGGCTTGACCGTTAAGGGTGCTGTAACCCCCGAAAGTACACTCCAGTCCAAACCAAAAAAAAAATTATTTTCTGTGTTTGTGAATTGTGTGCGCAGTAGCCGCACGTGCATCAACAAAGTAGTGCCAAGCGTGCGCCTGTGTCATAAGTAAAGGGCCGGCTGGCTTGACCGTTAAGGGTGCTGTAACCCCCGAAAGTACACTCCAGTCCAAACCAAAAAAAAAATTATTTTCTGTGTTTGTGAATTGTGTGCGCAGTGGCCGCACGTGCATCAACAAAGTAGTGCCAAGCGTGCGCCTGTGTCATAAGTAAAGGGCCGGCTGGCTTGACCATTAAGGGTGCTGTAACCCCCGAAAGTACACTCCAGTCCAAACCAAAAAAAAAATTATTTTCTGTGTTTGTGAATTGTGTGCGCAGTAGCCGCACGTGCATCAACAAAGTAGTGCCAAGCGTGTGCCTGTGTCATAAGTAAAGGGCCGGCTGGCTTGACCGTTAAGGGTGCTGTAACCCCCGAAAGTACACTCCAGTCCAAACCAAAAAAAAAATTATTTTCTGTGTTTGTGAATTGTGTGCGCAGTAGCCGCACGTGCATCAACAAAGTAGTGCCAAGCGTGCACCTGTGTCATAAGTAAAGGGCCGGCTGGCTTGACCGTTAAGGGTGCTGTAACCCCCGAAAGTACACTCCAGTCCAAACCAAAAAAAAAATTATTTTCTGTGTTTGTGAATTGTGTGCGCACTAGCCGCACGTGCATCAACAAAGTAGTGCCAAGCGTGCGCCTGTGTCATAAGTAAAGGGCCGGCTGGCTTGACCGTTAAGGGTGCTGTAACCCCCGAAAGTACACTCCAGTCCAAACCAAAAAAAAAATTATTTTCTGTGTTTGTGAATTGTGTGCGCAGTAGCCGCACGTGCATCAACAAAGTAGTGCCAAGCGTGCGCCTGTGTCATAAGTAAAGGGCCGGCTGGCTTGACCATTAAAGGGTGCTGTAACCCACAAAGTACACTCCAGTCCAAACCAAAAAAAAAATTATTTTCTGTGTTTAGCCGCACGTATATATCAAATCGATATAACATAAATGGAGGACCAAACTTTCTCCGATAAAAATAAAATAGAGAAAGATCAAGAACCACTTCCTCCTAGTGCTGAAGCTGCTGCCACTAGTCATGACATAGACGATAACATGCCATCAACGTCGTCTGCCAAGGCCGATGCCCAATGTCATAGTAGAGGGCACATACAATCCCAAATGGCAAAGTTCAGGAAAATGACCTTGAAAAAGACATTTAAATCAGCTGAAGAGAAACGTAAACTTGCCAATATGCCATTTACGACACGGAGTGGCAAGGAACGGCTAAGGTCGATCCCTAGTATGTTCATGACTAGTGGTTCAGCTTCACATGATGATGGAAGCCCTCCTCCCACTAAAAAAATCAAAAGAGTTAAGCTGGCAAAAGCACAGCGAAGAACTGTGCTTTCTAAGAAGATATCACAAATCCCCAAGGAGAGTCCAAGTGTGGTGGTGGTTGCGATGCCTGACCTTCCCAGCACTGGACGGGAAGAGGAGGCTCTTTCCACCATTTGCACGCCCCCTGCAAGTGCTGAAAGGAGCACCCACAGTCCACTTGCTGATATGCAAATTGAAGATGTCACTGTTGAAGTACAACAGGATGAGGATACTGGTGTAGCTGGCGCTGAGGAGGAAGTTGGCGAGGAGGATTCTGATGGTGATGTGGTTTGTTTAAATCAGGCTCCGGGGGAGACAGTTGTTGTCCGTGGGATGAAAAAGCCCATCACGGTCATGCCTGGGCAGAAGACCAAACATTCCACCTCTTTGGTCTGGCAATATTTCTATCCAAATCCGGACAACAACTGTCTTGCCATATGTACCATATGTAAAGGTGAAATAAGTAGGGGTAGGGACGTCAACCACCTAGGAACATCCTCCCTTATACGGCACCTGCAGCGCGTTCATAAAAAGTTACTGTCAAGTTCAGAAACTTTGGCTAAGACCGTAAGCAGTCCAGGGACACCTAAATCCCGTTGTCCTGTTGTATCCAAGCGCCTGCAAACCACACCGTCAACTCCCTCCTCGTCAATTTCCTCCTTAGTCAGGATCGGAAGTAGTCCTGCAGGCCATGTCACTGGCATGACTGACTCTCCTATCCGGGATTCCTCTGGAGGATCCTGCATTGCTACGCCTACTGCTGCCGCTGCTGCTGTTGCTGCTGCTGGGAGTCGTTCATCATCCCAGAGAGGAAGTAGGAACACCACTACTTTTACTAAACAATTGACCCTCCAACAGTCCTTAGCGAGGAGGATGAAGTACGACAGCAGTCATCCTGAAGCAAAACGTATAACTGAGGCCTTGACTGCTATGTTGGTGTTAGACGTGCGTCCGGTATCCGCCATTAGTGCAGTGGGATTTAGACAATTGATGGAGGTAGTGTGTCCCCGGTTCCAAATCCCGTCTAGATTCCACTTCACTAGGCAGGCGATACCGAGACTGTACAGAAACGTCAGAAAAAGTGTCCTCAGTGTCCTGAAAAATGCCGTTGTACACAATGTCCACTTAACCACGGACATGTGGACAAGTGGAACAGGGCAGACTAAGGACTATATGACTGTGACAGCCCACTGGGTAGATGTATCACCTTACGCAGCAACAGCAGCAGCGTCACCAGTAGCAGCATCTCAGAAATGCCAGCTCGTTACAAGGCAGGCTACGCTGTGTATCACCGGTTTCAGTAAGAGGCACACCGCCGACAACCTCTTAGAGAAACTGAGGGAAATCATCGCCCAGTGGCTTACCCCACTTAGACTCTCCTGGGGATTTGTGATATCTGACAACGCCACCAATATTGTGCGGGCATTACATCTGGGCAAATTCCAGCACGTCCCATGTTTTGCTCACACAATAAACTTGGTGGTGCAGAATTTTCTGAAAAGCGACAGGGGCGTGCAGGAGACGCTTTGGGTGGCCCGAAAAATTTCTGGCCACTTTCGCCATTCAGCGACTGCGTGCCGAAGACTGGAGCGCCAGCAAACACTCTTGAACCTGCCCCGCCATCACCTGAAGCAAGAGGTTGTGACGCGGTGGAACTCAACCCTCTATATGCTTCAGAGGATGGAGGAGCAGCAAAAGGCCATACAAGCCTATACATCCACCTATGACATAGGCAAAGGAGGGGGTATGCACCTGACTCAAGCGCAGTGGAGAATGATTTCCGTGTTGTGCAAGGTTCTCCAGCCCTTCGAACTTGCCACACGTGAAGTCAGTTCAGACACTGCCAGCTTGAGTCAGGTCATTCCCCTCATCAGGCTTTTGCAGAAGCAGCTGGAGAAAGTGAAGGAGGAGCTAAGACGGAGCGATTCCGCTCGGCATGTGGGACTTGTGGATGAAGCCCTTCATTCGCTTTGCCAGGATTCCAGGGTGGTCAATCTGTTGAAATCAGACCACTACGTTTTGGCCACCGTGCTCGATCCTAGGTTTAAAGCCTATGTGGTGTCTCTCTTTCCGGCCGACACAAGCCTGCAGAGGTGCAAAGACCTGCTGGTGAACACACTGTCAGCTGAAGCGGAACGTGACACGTCAACGGCTCCTTCTTCATTTTCTCCTGCAACTGGGGCTGCCAGGAAAAAACTTAGGTATCCTAAGCAACCCACTGGCGGTGATGCAGGGCAGGCAGGACCAAGTTTGGACATCTGGTCCGGACTGAAGGACCTGGCAACAATTTCTGACATGTCTACTGTCACTGCATATGATACTGTCACCATTGACAGAATGGTGGAGGATTACATCGGTGACAGCATCCAAGTAGGCATGGCAGACAGTCCATACCTGTACTGGCAGGAAAAAGAGGCAATTTGGAGGCCCCTGTACAAACTGGCTCTATTTTACCTGAGTTGCCCCCCCTCCAGTGTGTACTCCGAAAGAGTGTTTAGTGCAGCCGGGAACCTTGTCAGCGAAAGGCGTAGGAGGTTGCTTCCACAGAATGTGGAGAAGATGATGTTCATCAAAATGAATTATCAGCTCTTCCAGGGAGACCAGCCTCCAGAAGGTACAGAGGGACCTGTGGTGGTGGATTCAAGTGGGGACGAGTTAATACTTTGTGAGGATGAGGATGTACACACTGAAGAGGGTGAGGAATCGGTGGATGAGGAGGATGAGGATGACATCTTGCCTCCATAGAGCCAGTTTGTGCAGGGACACATTAATTGCCAGCTTGTTTTGTGGGGGCCCAAACGAACCAATCATTTCAGCCACAGTTGTGTGGCAGACCCTGGCGCTGAAATGATTGGTTTGTTAAAGTGTGCATGTCCTGTTTATACAACATAAGGGTGGGTGGGAGGGCCCAAGGACAATTCCATCTTGCACCTCTTTTTTTTCTTTGCATTATGTACAGTTTGGGGCCTAGTTTTTCAAACTGCCATCCTGTCTGCCACTGCAGTTTCACGCCTAGATGGGTCACGTGTTTGTGCCGCCCACTCGTGTCGCTTAGCATAGTCATCCAGCTACCTCGGTGCAACGTTTTGGACATAAAAACACTATTGTGAGGTGTGAGGTGTTCAGAATAGACTGGAAATGAGTGGAAATTAAGGTTATTGAGGTTAATAATAGCATAGGAGCAGAAAAACCTACAAATTCTGTGATTTTAGCTGTTTTTATGCTTTTTTTAAAAAAAATACAGATCCAAAACACAAAACCCAGAACCCAAAACACGGAAGGGTGGTTTTGGCAAAACCAATCCAGATCCAAAACACGAAGAAAGATCCAGATCCAAAACCAAAACACAAAACACGAAAAGTGGCCGGTGCACACCCCTAATATATATATATATATACAGGTTGAGTCTCCCATATCCAAATATTCTGAAGTACGGAATATTCCGAAATACAGAATATTTTCAGCATGACTGAGATAATGAAACCTTTGATTTTTGATGGTTTAATGTACATAAACTTTGTCTAAGGCACAAATTATTAAAAAGATTGTATAAAATAACCTTCAGGCTGTGTGCATAAGGTGTATATGAAACATAAATGAATTTCATGTATGTACACAAACTTTTTTTGATGCACAAAATTATAAAAAATATTGTCTAAAATAACCTGCAGGCTGTGTGTATAAGGTGTATATAACACATAAATGCATTCTGTGTGTATATCTGGGTCCCATTTCCAAGACATTTCATTATAATATGCAATTATTCCAAAATACGGAATATTCCGATATCCAAAATACCCCTGGTCCCAAGCATTTTGGATATGGGAGACTCAACCTGTATATATATATGTATATATATATATATATACATACATACACACACACACAAACACTAGTGAATAAATTGACCCGCCATCTGCTGGTCACCTTAGCCAGTCTGCTTCTACTGTCCTCTCTCCCTCCAATCCCATTATACTTACCCTGGTCCTCTTCATCCCCATTGATGCGGCAAACAGCTGCACATCACACCTAATGTGCATTTCACGCGCAGTGGGAGCTGGGACACTGGCCGTGTACGTTAGGTGTCACAATTCATTCATATACGGTTTCAATTTTATAATACTAAATATAAATATAGTATAGAAGTTTATCTTCACATATAATATATATATATACATACACAAAATATAAACATATATAATATAAATACATAAACTAGAAACATAAAATTGTGCTTACCTGCCAACCTTTAGATGAGTTATGTGGTGCTGTACACGGCCTTGCTTCTGTGGTCTGCGCCGCTTCTGATGGCAGTCACCAGCCATGGAGAAGGGGGATGGAATATGCGTACCTGATGAGGTAGGAGAGGTAATGGATGGGGAAACAAGCAGAGGGACAAAGGTATAGATGGCAAAGATGGCAGAGGCACAGCAGGGGGAAGTATCACAGGTACATATAGGGGTGGACAGATGGAGTATGAGGCAAAGGTATAGATGCAAAAAGGAATAAGGCATAGAAGGGGGGGAGGGGCAGAGGCACACATGAAGGGGAGAGGGGCAGAGGCACACATTGGTGGGGTTTTAGAAGCACACATGGGGAGTGTAGGAGGAAAGATACAACTGATTGCCTCTAGCCCAGCCAGGGTGCAGGGGGAGGAGGAGCTATAGGGGACCTAGGGGGTGGCAACGTGTAGTGGAGTCAGGAGAGGAAAGTGAAAGTGAAACTCAGCTAGCCGGAGAGTGAGCCTGAAGTCCCTTGAAAGAGTGGGGGAGGGGAGCACACACCACCCATGCCCCATATAAAACCTGGCTAATGATGAAAACTGACAGAGGGGCCGTTGGTGCTGATGATTCCAGCCCAAACTGCTTCTGACTCACAGGCAGATACACGTGCCTGTGAGTGAGAAGCAGGCTGCAGCCACGATCATCAGCACCAGCGGGTCCCTCTGTCATATCTGTGCAATGCCCTGGTACTTTACTTTCTGTACCTTCCTTTATGCCCCTCAGCTCCATCAGCTGCTCTGACTGGCTGGCATCGAGTCTCAGCCCAGTCAGCTGACTGCCTTAGCCCCGCCCACCTCGCCTGTCAGCCCAGCCTCTCAGCCCCGCAGGCTGGCTGATAAGTCTCTCACTTTAGGCTGCCTATCAGAATGGAAATGTTTCTAAAAAAAAAAAAAACTGCTGGCCGTGTGGCGGCCCCACAAGTGCATCGGCCCACCGGGAATCTATCCGCTGACTTCAACGGCCAATCCGCCCCTGGCCACTTTCTTATTTCCACTTATCACATTCCTGATCGCAGTGGAGTGTTCACACACTGTGATGCATACGCAAGCGCAGTACGCAATAATCGACCAATTGCATAAGTAATCGCAGTTGCGATATTTGCTAAATCTGGGCTTGATTCAGACCCGCTCGCGAGCCGGCTCCGTCGTGCGCATGCGCGATGCCCAGATAGCAACGGGGGAAACCGTCTCTCCGGGTCTCGTACCAAAGGGGGCGTGCTGTCGATGTTGAGTGACAGCACGCCCCCTTTGGTGGGCGGGCTGAGGGAATGGCTGCCCAAACGGAGGCGTTCCCATGTGAACGCCTCCGTTTGGGGCGGCCCCACTGACATCACTCGGTGAGAGACGAAATCTCTCTGGGGTTTGTGGCAACGAGACCCTACCACAAGGGTCTCGTTGCAAGCCCGATGGTCGCGATGGTCTTGACCATCGCGACCGTCTTCCTGGCCGCTTGCTATAGCTGTGGGTGGTCACCCACAGCTATGCGAGCGGCCTGAGGGCCGCTCTAAAAAACCAGAAGGCCAACCCTGATTCAGAGCGAGTGCTCTGTCAGAGCGTCCGGCTCTGAATCAGGGCCTCGGGACCTCATTCAGAGTCGGTCGTAGCGGCCGCACGGTCGTACGCATCCGATGTTTTCCTTTCTGCGCCTGCGCACGGCTAGCTGTGCGCATGTGCGTACGAGCTCTACCGATGAAAAATACTGTCAGTCGTAGGGCTTCCGACACGGAAGTGGATTGCTAAAGTTGATTGATAGGAAAGTCCATTTGTGGGAGTATACGGGGGTGGTGGTCTGCAAATGGAGGCGTTCTTCAGCGTTTCCAGGCGTTTTAGGGGAGTGCATAAATTATCTGCTTCGTACGACCAAGAATTGCAGATGCATGACAACGTCACTCTACGAACAGGATGATCGTCCAGGCTAAGGTAGGCAAGAAGCGTCCGTAAGCTGCAACAATACAATCCTTAATCCGATGTTACTTGCAATGTTTCTAATTGGAACCACACAAACCAAGCAGCTAAGATTGGTGCATTGTAACTATTAACACTGCTAATTACCTTGTAACTGATTTACCTTGCGTGTGCATTAGTGAATTCGTAGCACAAATGTTTATGTGTGCTTTTTAAACTTATTTTTTTAAAACAGTTTCTAAAACATCTAGCATTGTGTTTTGCGTAGCAGCCTTTTCAGATACCATACTTTTTAAACCTTGTATACATTGATATATGTAAATATAGATATTTTTGCTAAAAAAATATTTATTTATTTTTTAATTCGCCTTTCAGCACAATTTAACTAACAATTGTTAGGGCAACATTTGCATATAATTAAAATAATTAAAAAAAACAATTCAGAATAAATACATTTTTTTTTTTTTAAAAAGAGCTTGAGACATTGGTGACAAGAAATATGGGGACTGGACAACAGGTGAGGGAGGAGATATCCAGGGCTACTTTCGTCGTTTTGGCCGGCTCGGAGGAAGAGGTAAGCTACGGACAGCCGACTGGCGTGTAACATGCGGACTGGCCTGGCCAGAGGTAGATGGGATTTCCTCTGGCCTAGGCATAGGGCTCTCCATACTTGCAGGGGTGGCTGTTGGGCTGCCAGAGGTGGTGGTCCTGGGAGGAAGGGAGTCTCGCTCCATCATGGCAGGTGGGTTTGCCTGCTCCTGGGTATTGGCCCAACGATCAAAGGCCCCAGCAATGGTCTCCAGGGCCACCGCCACCCTCTCCAGAGTGGTCTCCATCCTCAAAAGAACACATCTGTTCTCCTGAGTTTGGGAGACCAACCTGGTGAGGAGGCACTGCTCGGTCTGATGGTTGCCCTGGAGTAGACTCCACAGGGTCCCCAGATGGAGTACTTGGATCTGGATCCTCCCCTGCAGAGTCTCCATCTGTGCTGGACCCAGACCTGACCTCAGGAGCAGGCACTACCTCCTCTGAGTCTGGAAAAAAAAGAAAAAAAAACATTTGTATTTTTCTTTTAAAAAAACCGCATACACGTTTTAGCTTTATACTTTTTTGAGTCTTAAAAATATTTACATTCTTGCACATGTGGAGCGTTGAAGTCGGCCATGTCAGTGTCCATAGTGGACACGCTGACTATCTCCTCTTCCATCACACATCCCTGAGCCAACGTCCCCAACCTCGTCAAGGCCAGCTCCTCAGGGATGGGACCACCACCTGTCCCCGCAGCATGGTCCACCCTAGTCCGTAGCTTCTTCTTCAGTTGGTACTTGAAATCAGTCCAGCTGGCAATGTGATTTGGCATTTTTAAGGGTTAGTTTTTTAAAATAAGATCAAGCTTTTGACTTCAGTACACTCACAATATCATTTTCTTACCATTTTTTAATGACTTTCATGGTTCTGTGGGTTGTCCCCACAGCATTAACAGCCCTGGATATCTCCTCCCAAATCCTGTCTTTGGCTCCAGCCGCCATATTTCTTGGGCCATGGACAAGATTATCCATTGTCATGGTCACCAATGTCTCAAGCTCGATCCGTGAAAATGGAGGGTTTCTTGGCCTTGGCCTGCTTGGGCCCGCCTCCTCCTCCTCTACTGGTGGAATTGGATTCCCAGCACCTACAACATTTTTCAAATGAGATAAAATTAAAAAAGGATATTTTTGGAAATATGAACTGTTCTTGTGTTTTTTAAAAAATGTGATTCGCACTTACCTGCCTCAGTTGGCCTCTGCTCACCATGCTCCTCGCTTGACATTTTACAAACATGTGAGAGAGCATGAAGAATACTGCTTGTGCAGACTATTTTATAAATGTGAGCGCATCCCTGGATTGGTTACCCGTGCATCCCTATTTGCCTACGTATAATGCACACCTTGCCTGCATTCCGTAATCACTGCGTGGGTTGGGCTAGATGTGAGCACATCCACGGATTATTTACCCATGCATCCCTATTTGCCTACGTATAATGCACACCTTGCCTGCATTCCGTAATCACTGCGTGGGTTGGGCTAGATGTGAGCGCATCCATGGATTGGTTACCCGTGCATCCCTATTAGCCTAAGTACAATGCACACCTTGCCTGCATGAATCAATAATTGTGTTTTTTATCCTTATTTAAGGCAAAGCCAAATGTTCCCTTACTTGTGGGTTGTAGTTGGAGTGATTTGTGGTGCAGGAAGGGATTGCTAGTGGTTACATTGTTTGGAGTTGTTTGAGTGGTGCTTGTGTGTTGTTTGAGTGGTGCTTGTGTGTTGTTTGAGTGGTGCTTTTGTGTGTTATTTGAGTGGTGCTTGTGTGTGTTGTTTGAGTGGTTCCTTTATGCTATTTGAGTGGTGCTTTTGTGTGTTGTTTGAGTGGTGCTTGTGTGTGTTGTTTGAGTGGTGCTTGTGTGTGTTGATTGAGTGTTTTTTTTATTTTATTTTTTTGAGTGGTTGTTTTTTCTTTCTTATTTTTTGGGTGGTTTTTTTGTTTATTTTTTGGTTTGGGTGGTGGTTTGTTATTTTTAATTTTATTTTGGGTGGTGGTTTTTGTTTTCATTTTTTGGGGGTGGTTGTTTTTTCTTTCGTATTTCTTGGGTGTTTTGTTTTGTTTATTTTTTGGTTTGGGTTGTGGTTTGTTATTTTTAATTTTATTTTGGGTGGTGGTTTTTGTTTTCATTTTTTTGGGTGGTTGTTTTTTACTTCTTATTTTTTGGGTGGGTTTTTTTGTTTATTTTTTGGTTTGGGTGGTGGTTTGTTATTTTTAATTTTATTTTGGGTGGTGGTTTTTGTTTTCATTTTTTGGGGGTGGTTGTTTTTTCTTTCGTATTTTTTGGGTGGTTTTTTTGGTTTATTTTTTGGTTTGGGTGGTGGTTTGTTATTTTTAATTTTATTTTGGGTGGTGGTTTTTGATTTCATTTTTTTGGGGTGGTTGTTTTTTCTTTCTTTTTTTGGGTGTTTTTTTTGTTTGTTTTTTTGTTTGGGTGGTGGTTTGATATTTTTAATTTTATTTTAGGTGGTGTTTTTTTTTTTTTTGATTGGGTTGTAGGTTTTTTAGTTCTAATTTTGTTTTGGGCATACATTTCCCAAACCCGGTTACTTGGTGTGTTTGGGTGGCCGTGCTTTTGGAGGATCAAAAATCCAACATTATTTGAAGACTCCAGTAAGTGTGCCAGCCTACTGCAAGTTTTTTTTATTTTATTTTTGATATAGAAACCCAAAAAAAGTACATTATTCTAAAAAATGTATTCATGTTTTTTTTTAAAAATTTTAAGGTGTTTAACAGTCCATTTTGTACTTGAATCAGGTAAGTGTCTATTTATACAATCCTAATAGTTTGTTTATTTTAATTATGAAGTGTTTTTTGCAGTTTTTTTTAACATTTAATAATGCAGTTTTAAAATATTTTGAAAAAACAATAATAAAGTTTTAAAAATTTAATATTGGCCATTTTAAAAGTTAAGGTTTGTTTTAACAATAATAGTAGTAATAGTGGTTTTTAAACAATATAATATTATTTATTTCTTTTTCTTCCCCCCCCCAAAAAAAACATATACCAAATGCACCTGTAGGGATTCCTGAAGATGGCACTGCCCGACCCTGTAAGAATATGCACCATTATTACAAAGCTAAGTATTTTAGGGCAAATATTCAAAAATCATTCTCAAAAACTTTATTTTTTGTTTTTTAAAATTTACAGAGCGATGTGGGCCAGCTAATAGTGGCCATGTTGCCCCCCACCAACCTTCCTCAGCCTCCTCCTGGGTGTAGGCATAGGAGGCATGCAAGCGCCTCCAAATATTATCCTAGACACTCTTTCAATAATAAAGAATGATCCAGAAAGTCAGATTCACATTCCAACAGCAATCTCACCACTTACACAGTTGTTGGCGGTGTTACACTTTTGTGCCTCAGGGTCCTTCCAAACCACTGTGGGGCTGGTGGGCGGACTCTCCCAGCCCTCATTTTCACGGATCCTGAGGCGTGTGCTAGATGCATTCTTTAATCATCTAGCACATTTTATTAGTATGCCTTTGGATACAGAAGCCCTTGATGTGGTAAAGTAGAAGTTTTTTGAGATTGCAGGCTTTCTACATGTCATAGGGGTAGTGGATGGCACTCACATAGCACTTCAGCCCCCTGAATTCAGGGAACAAATATATAGGAACCATAAACATTTCCATTCGCTAAATGTAATGGTGCTATGTGATGCCTCCCTCCAGATCCTCTCCCTGAATGCCAAATTTCCAGGCTGCAGCCATGATGCGTACGTGATCCAGCATTCAGGGATTTGGCCAAAATTAAGCACACTGCAAACTGGTGATGCGTGGCTTCTTGGTAAGTATAAATCAAGGATGTAGCTATAGTAATAGTGTAAACATGTTTTCATGGTCAATTTATGTATCTTTTGGTGTTCCATATCCATCAGGTGACAGTGGATATCCTTGCACGCCCTGATTGCTGACTCCTTATTTGAATCCCACACCAGGGCCCCAAACTCTATATAATGCTGCATTTACTGCCAGCAGGCAGGTGGTGGAGCACTGTATCATCCTTTTAAAGGGCCGGTTCCGGTGTCTCCATCACTCTGGTGATGCCCTCATGTACTCGCCGGATATGGTTTCTCGCATTGTGGTCCTGTGTGGGATTTTACACAACATTGCAATAAGGAGTTGAGTACCCATGCAGCCAGAGGATGCCTTGCCAGAGGATGGCCCCCCGGAGGAAGGTGTTGTGATGCTGTCAGGGGGGGCAGATGCAAATCTGTTGTTTCTTGATTTTTTAGGTAATAATTTTCACATTTAGTTTGTTTT
This sequence comes from Taudactylus pleione, assembly GCA_031769625.1. Lineage (NCBI taxonomy): Eukaryota > Metazoa > Chordata > Amphibia > Anura > Myobatrachidae > Taudactylus > Taudactylus pleione. The sequence goes on from JAUIMM010000175.1 coordinate 8,220,414, forward strand.
TTACACTTAGAGCAAAAGTATTTAAAGGTGTACCTAATTTTTGGTTTTCTTTTTCTTGCACCAAAATCAAAACACTTTCCAAATCTGCAAAACAAATGGAACCCATTGGTAATATCCTGTACTGTTTTTGGACAACTAACAAATTTGGACCGGATATACCCCAACATGTTTAGTTAATTTGCCTTTTCTTTTATTATTTTGTATTTTTTCGTCAACATTTTCTGTTTGTTTTATACTATCGTTGTTTATGTCTGAGTAAGCCAGATACTTTATTTGGAAAAACCGTGTGGACATTTTTTATGTGTGATTCTGTGATGAAATGCTTTTTACGAGTAAAAGCATGTTGGCAACGTGTTTGTTTTTTCCAAAAAATGTTTGTTGTGTTTTTTTTAAGGAAAGCCATTTTGAGGTGAATAATGTAGGCCAAACCCAAACAAAAAATTTTAAACAACATTACTGCAAATGTTCCAAAAACATTTCTGAATTTGTTACACTATGGAAAGGCACCCAGCTTTGTTCACAAAGTGTTTGAAATGCTGAATTACACCATTTAATTTTGAAAATAAAAGAGGACAAATATTTTTGCAACAAAAACTTTACTGTAATATAATACATTTTTTAAAGTACAAAGATGAAAAAAGAAACTATAAATGCTCCAAACTCCCCAAAATACGCTGGAGGCAGCAGTAGGCCTCCAATAAATGGCCACTTGTTCTTCTCAGCTCCTCCCTAATTTGCACCATGATGTGGGTTAGATCTGTGGACAGAAACATGTATTTGTAGGTTAAAAGCTTCTTCAAAATGACCAACATTTGAACATTAAACATTAATCATGTCCCAAAAAGTGGGAAAACACAATGATGTTAGGTGTCTTTGATAGTTTCATCCACACAACATTATTAATATCTTGATACTTTTATGGTGTAAAAACAATTGGAAACCCTAACTATGTGGCATAAGCAGAAAACCCCTATGATGTTATTAAAAAAATGGGAGGTGTATTCTTAAGTCATAATGGCCATATCCTTAAAACACAATGCACGTATTCACTTCTAGAATGTTCTTGATAATCCAAAAATACAATGTGTTTGTTTGCTATGGCAAACATAACTTTTCCTAATGAAGTTACATCTTAGTACATTTTAAACACAGTGTACACAACATTAACAAGGGTAGTCTGGTTCCTACCACCTTCCCAAGTTCTGTGACATGTTTTATTTAAATATAAAATACTAATCCAAATGTAATCATTTTTTACACCAATAAAAAAGCATTTTGTAAACCCCAAAAGGCATACATTTTTGGGCTCCCCCCCAAAAAAAGGCCCAGGCACAAAACATAAGCACAAAATATTTAATAACAGCATTACTGAGCAATGATTTTGACACCCATACTGAATTTAAAAAAAAAAAAAAAACGCCCAAAAATGTTTAAAAAAACATGGATAACAACAACACCCAAAAAAAATATATATATTACAAAACACATACCATCAGAGCGTTGTAGCAAAACCCCCGATGTAGATGGTGCTGGAGATGGGGAGTAATTTGGAGGTGGGGGAATGGTGGGAGGGGAAATGGAGTGGCAAACATCAAAGGGAGGGGATATTTGGGATGTGGACTCGGGCACGGGAGTAGATATTTGGGATGAGTGGGCAGGGGAGGGAGGAATACTCGGGAGGATTGGAAGAGGGAGGGAGGGTTACAGGGGGAGTATGGTGGTGGGGAGGGAGGGCTGGGTTGAGCGGATGGGGAAGGTGAGGGTGAGGGCTGCAGGTTGGGACCTGCATTTCCTCCAAATCTGCGGGCCCTTCTCTGTCTCCGCTGTGTTTCTAAAATTTAAAGATATTAAAAAAAAAAAGTTTAGTTTTCAAATTCGGCTACACAATACAAGTATACTTTACACATTCAGGACAACAGGGACAACATACAGGAGGTTTTTTTTACATTGACTAAAAGAATTGGAAAAGGAACATACATTTTTAAAAGTCCACTAATTATAACATTTATACAAACACATACTTACGTCTGCGTAGTCGCGCCCGCAAATTCCGCAAAAGGACAGGCGACCAGCGACGCAGATCCGAGCACCACCTCTCTAGTTGCGTTATATTGCGCCTGTATCCCGCACTTCGAAGGGCTCGCCTCACCTCCGCATAGGCCGCCCGCTTTATGCGTTTGAAATAGGAGGCTGGGCAGTCGTAATCCACCTGTCCATGATCTGAACCAGGATCATCAATTCCCGACTGGTAAAGGCCGCGGCTCTCATGATGGCAATGGCCGATTTTACAGAAAATATGAAATAAACATGGGGTAAAATAAATATGATTTGCTAAAATATTTACACAGTTTCCTAAAAAAAAACACTATTGGCCAATCCTTTAAGCATGTGACCCGAAAAATAAGGTCAGATTTGATTGGATAAAACACGCAGTTTGCAATTGCAAACATAAGAGTGCAAATGATCCTAACGCAAAATGCACATGCATTTTTAAAGTTAACACAATTAGCAACAGTACATTTACAGATAATAAACATTACTTTGTCTTGGAAATTTAGAAAAAAAAAAGCGAATGGAGAAAACACCCACGAAAAAACAATAAAGTTTATTGACACATGAAAAAAAGAACAGCAAGAGTTAAACAATCTTAATTAGATAATTGACAACAAGCTAATAACAAGCTGATTGATAGTCCAGGTAAACATGACATGTGACCATAAATACAACACATACGGCCGCAAACATCAGAACATAGTTAGCATACAGCGACTGACAGCACCTGACTACGATTGTCTCGGTCGTTCGATCAGATCAGTCGGTAGCTAGAGGAGGTGCAGTGCTAATGAATGGGCGTCACTTTGTTTCCAATCGTCCTGCTGTACGATCGGATTTTGCGGTCGTAGCCCGTACGACCATGCGGCCGCTATGACCGACTCTGAATGAGGTCCTCAGTCCCTTAGTCCCTTGGTTTAATGATAGCTCAATTAGCATATATCACGCATCAGAACATATGTACTTGTAACTCAGACTCTTGCATGTATGGAAACTACTTAATACTGCAGTTATTTCACATTAGGGATGTCTCCTGTAATAATTTTAACACAATAAGCCTCCACAGATCCTGCTGCAGCTCCCAGCGCTGCCGCGATACCTCTCCGGATCTCTCACACACACTACTGGAACTTCTGCTGTGGTCCCCAGCACTCTGTCAGTGGGTATTCAATGGCCGTGGCACTCAGCACCACCTCTGCATCCTTTTTTGCTTAGTCCCAGCTCTCAGACCTGTGGCGCCTTACCCAGTTTTCCAACTCTACTTCTCGACGTATCTTTGTCTTCACTGCACATGTGCAAGCAACAAATCCTCTTTCTTAAGAGCTGTTAAGATAGCTTGTCCTTCTTTTGTACTCTGAGGCTCCACCTGGTGGTAGCCTCCAATATCACAGCATCTATTGACTTCAATTGAAGGCAGAGGTAAAACAACCAGGTGCGCCAAGAACCGCACCGGGCCCTGGTAAAAGATGGCGTGGCCTAATCATGGGAGGTGTGGCTACATCCGAATAGGCAAAAAACCCCAGTAAAGATAAAATTTTTGCAGGGCCATGAAGCGGCGCTGTGCACTGGGGAAGGGGGCACTGTGTGCCCCCCCAGCCCGGCGCATAGGCAGTGGGGGGCGCGATCAGTGTGATTGCTCCTCCCACAGGCATAGGAGACTGCTCGCAGCTGCTGTGATGTAAGAGGGGTGGAGGGCTGCACTGGACCCCTCCAACAAGCCCAGGCCCAGGTAATTAGTACCCGCTCCCCTCCTCTCGGTGCCCATGATCCCAAAAGCACTTTGCCTATGTCAGAATGTTCTATTACAGTCCAGTTACAACCCTTCAGTCACAAATGGAGGTGCCTAGCTCTCTATCACCTGTACTTGCATACACTTACTTCCTGAGCCTGAAATCTTTGCATGTTTCTCATTATTTGGACATTTTATTCACATGCATTCGTAAAGCAATTAAGCTGGGGAATCAATAGATCCATTCATTGAGCAGTTCCACATCCTCTGACTAAATACCAGGGCATAAAGAAACGCGTTAGGACGATGGAAGACTGCTTTTAGAATCCTCTACTCTCCATATTGCCATCTAACACAGAGATCCAGGAAGGAAGTTTGCAGTGTGACTGTGCACTCCATTGTGGTTTCCCCACCCCACTTCACTGTGATAACAACAAGCAGATACAAAACTCAGCTTATCACCACCCACCCGCTCTCCCATAGCACGTAGAGGAAACACGGGAGCTCTGGTTGCTCATGTCTGACGGTGTCCCCACCGTTTAGAGATATTGGTCTCATCAGATGAGGTGAACAGTACTATTGACACTCAGCAAGGACCTGGGAGTGAGCCACAATATCACCAGAATGGACCCTCAGATCCACTGCACATGCTGCATTGGTAAGCATCACTATATTACACTGCTCACTTTGGCAATATCTTAATGGAATCTATGTGAACATTTCCACTGCATATTAGCAAAGACATTGTTGCATATTCTCAGAAAAGTATATACTATATACAGTACCAGTCAAAAGTTTGGACACACCTTCTCATTCAATGGTTTTTGTTTATTTAAATTATTTTCAACATAGTAGATTAATACTGAAGACATCAAAACTATGAAAGAACACATATGGAATTATGTTGTAAACAAAAAAGTGAGTGTTAAACAAATCAAAATATGTTTTAGATTTTAGATTCCTCAAAGTAGCCCCCTTTTGTTTGGATGACAGCTTTGCACACTATTGGCATTCTCTTAATCAGCTTCATGAGGTAGTCTCCTGGAATGGTTTTGAATTAACAGGTGTGCCTTGTCAAGAGTTAATCTGTGTAATTACTTGCCTTTTTAATGTGAGTGAGACCATCAGTTGTGTTGTGCAGAGGTAGGGTTAGTACACACTGGACTCCACTATTTGACTACTGTTGTAATCCATATTATGGCACCAACTACTCAACTCAGTAAAGGGAAACGACAGTCCATCATTACTTTAAGACATGACGGTCAGTCGATACAGAAAATTTCAAGAACTTTGAATGTATCCTCAAGTGCAGTTGCAAAAACAATCAAATGCTATGATGAAACTGGCTCTCATGAGGACCGCCTCAGGAAAGGAAGACCAAGAGTTGCCTCTGCAGCAGTGGATAAGTTCATTAGAGTTACCAGCCTTAGAAACTGCTACTTAACAGCACCTCAGATTAGAGACCACATAAAGTCTTCACAGAGGGCCTGATTCAGAGCATGGGAATGCCTCCGTCTGGGCAGCCACGCCCACCAAAGGGGGCGTGCTGTCACTCACCATCGACAGCACGCCCCCTTTGGTGGGAGACCCCAAGCGACGGCTTCCCCATAGCTCGCCATGTCTCGCGCATGCGCACGATGGAGCAGCCTCCATCATGTGCATGCGCATTTGGGTACCATCGACCCGCTTGCGAGCGTCCTGCGCTCGCGAGCGGGTCTGAATGAGACCCAGAGTTCAAGTAGTAGACAAATCTAAACATCAACTGTTCTGTTATGAAATAATCTTTATTTCCTAACAATTATAACAAATGTGCATACTTGAATCTTATACCTTAAAGCTTATGGAACCTTGTATGTGAATATGTAATGTGTGAGTGTGTGGGGTTTGATGTAAAGATGCTAGTTAACTTGGGGCAGATGTGTGTGTGAAGCTAGTATTCAGCATTTTCATACAGGGTCTTATGCATTCGCTAATATGTGACTAGTTAACAGCACAATTGTGCGTATTAATGTGTGTATGAGAACACCTAGCAATGTGGAATGCTGAGCATTATAGTTCCATGACTTGCTCATGCCCCAGCAGCCCCCACCCTTTTCAGGCTCCAAAATACTGGTCTTTCTTCTCCCAGGGCCTGTGTGGATGCAAATTAGCACAGCTACAAGACCCAAACCTCAGATAACACTCTTGGCTTTGAAGGTATTTTATTGTAGGAAGCCAGATAATGTAAGGTGCTACAAAAGACCCTCTTGCTGTATTCGAGCAGGGCCACCTGGAGTGAGAGCAGACGTTATGTCCATGAAGCTTGTCTTCACAGGCTAGTTGTCACGTGGCCATTTGCTCTGTTTAGCTAATGCAATCCAATTTTGACATACTGTACAGCCATTTCAGAAATATATCCTTTAGGGGAATTATGATAATACACACACTTTATCCAGAGCACCCAAACTACGTAAAGTCATGAAATGGGCTTTTGATGAATCGCCGTAACTTATGGCGATGGTCACAGATGCAATCGCATGATGCTAATAGTAATATCGCCACATGTACTAAAGTGTGAGTTTATCTAAAATGGCGCTTAGGCGGCCATTCGCAAAATGGCGTCTTGCGATCTAATTTCCAAGATGGCGTCTTGCGGCCAGTCACAAGATGGCGTCACTGCGATCCAATTTTAAACTGATCTTGTCTCAGTCAATAATCCAGCTTTGACAGTCCACCCTTTGTTAGCGAACAACATGCTATCACAATCTGATTTTAAAATATAACTTAGGCTTACATTTGTATACTATTTAGTGTTATTATGGGATGGCACAAGGTGGTTTTTAATCCATCAATAATGTGTCTCTGAGTGGGGACATAAAACTACTATTATACGCACACCGTGGATCTTGGAAGATCATGTGAAAGGTGTGGGGATGCACCAGTCCTATAAAGGCAGTCTTGAAGGGGAAATTTGAGACTTTACATTATCTGAGGTGTTTTAAAATAACATTTCAATAATATATTCTAAGTATGTCTAAATATTATACATTAAATGATGGTATTTCCTAGTTCAGGGTTGTAATGCAGTTCTGTATTTACCTCAGTATTCATACTGATGACCATCATAATTTCGTTCTTTCGTTTTACTCTATTTTTACATTTTCCACACTTCAACACAATAGGAACACACCGGACACATATGCCAATTATTAAGATGACAATCAGTATAAGAATTAAGAATTTGCCGATGCTGGCGATCACTTCCTCGACCCATTCCCCTAGACCTGAGAACCATTTCACTGGGTTCAGCCATGAAACCCATCCTTGGTGACATAGGTGCAACATTTTACTCCAAATTGGGTGGCCAATGTTTCGCAATACCCTCCAGTAACAGCAGTTAAATAATTTAACACTAGCCTGTATTGCACCAGTTCTTTCTTGCACGCTTGAAATTCTCTCCCTGTATTCCTGAATGTGTCATCGTACATCTTGGTGATATTATCTATCAATTTAGCAAGTTCCTGAATATATCTAAAGTTTAATATACCCTGAGTGATCCTTGTGGGATCCAATGCGACTAAAACTTGAAAGCCAGTTGTCTCACTAATTAACTGAGTGGCTTTGTGCACGTCACCAGGTATCATATTTCATTTGCCTCTGTGTTCATATTGTGTGTGAAGATATGGTGACGGTGTGTTTTTATGTATACCAAGCATTTCAACATGTGTGAGGGTCATAACTTCTGGGACTACTCTTCCCAGGCAACACAAACCTTCAGAACTCGGGGAGAGCCACTTATACGCTTTTCTTCCACATATAAAATATACATTATCAGGGAGAACATAAGGAATGGTATGCATCATTATCATTAAGCACATTTCCCTTGCAAACAATCCTATTTCTGGGTCTTCCATCTGGTACATGCAAGTTTCTGGCTGTATTATTTTAGCACAATAACCATCTGGCATCTTACCAATAATTTCTTTGGTGGAACTCAATGCATACCGGTACCTAAAATGTCTCCCACTAGATTTAATTGAGCATAACAGATCATGGTTTATGGACTCATTATCAGCTCTTTGTGAGAAGGTCATCGTCTGATTATTCCCTGTCACTTCCCAACTCCCGGGTTTATTGGGGTTGGTTATGTTTAAACACAAAAGTGATCTATCTACTTGGAATTGATAGAGTTTGAAATGAGGAGGTTTGGAAGAGAGGAATTTTCCATCCAAGGTTTTCCCTTTCTGAAATTCTAAAATTTCCGTGATATTCAGCGGAAATGGCACCAACCCTACATTATACTGTCCCTGTGGCACATGTGAACACACCCAGCAATCAGTTTAATTTAACACTTTGCCTACCATGCTATGATAATCCTCTAAAGGATACCCACCCCAGTACGGGTTATATTTAGGCTGGCACCATGTGTACAATTCTCATCACCTAGGGACCCACAAAGCTCACACATACAGGAATCTTCAGACGATAAACCTCCACACCATCCCCGAGGATCCGGAATAACAGATCTCTTAACAATAACAGTACTAAGATTGGTCAGACACTCCCCTGATTGGCATTGCACTCCTTCTGACTCCACTCCATCAGCGCTGCCATCAGCTCCAATCTTCTCTATCGGTCCTCCATCACAGAAACTGGGTATCCCCAAACAGATCATCATGACAAAAACTCTGGAAGAAAGAACTAGGATGACCACAGCAGACCACTCCATTGGTGGGAGCACTGATCTACACATTTCTTTAGCTCAGGTATCTCACCATCACCTTTTGAATCCTTCTGGCACAAGCTCACAATTGACAGGTCCACATTATTGGCCTCGTCTCCACCTTGTATCTCCACCGGTTGGTTAACCTCCCTATAGTGAGTGGAATGGACCCACGTATCTTCCCCGGCCACCCTTTGAGGATGTGGTCCTTTTCAACAATCGTCAGATATGGACCTTTCCACCGATCAGTCAAACGACCTGAGCTAAAAAAAATTTGGATCATAACAAATTCCCCAGGTTTGACATCATGACAGTTTGAATTAGACATGTTAGTTAATAACGCTTTCAATTTCTGTTATTCTTATTCATCTTCATATCTCAAAGGGGGACAGATAAAAGAAATTACAGTATGGAACGATCTTGGTTTTATTACCCATCACCTTACACATGTTCTGGGAAACGTCAGCTGTAAAATGAGTCCCCCTATCACTTTGAATAATTCTAGGGATATAGTATCTGCATACAGGTTCCTGCAATTAAATCTTATTATTAATAGCTACTGCTCTAAATAATGCCTGGGCCCCTGGGTTGGATAGTATTCCGAGTATGTGACCTTAGCCTGGCATGGCTGCCGTTTATTCTTAGCAATCTTGTGTCCTGTGTGTGAGAGATAAAGCACAACAGTTAAATATCATTTAAACATGACCTATATATTATATATATATTATTATACAACAATAAATCATCCACATTTTACATTAGAACAGATCCATTGGCAGGTTGAAAAGTTTGTAAACAGTCATATAAGGCCTGGGAGAAGATAGTGGGGTTGCCTATGAACCCATGGGAAACCAGTGTTCATGTGTGATGGTCTTCACTTTGCAGTACTTACTTATGTGTCCTACATGGTGACAGTTAAAACATATTTTTTGAATGGGGTCGATGAAAGGATTGTTGTGGGAGTTGAGCAAGAGGGAAAGATGGTGGGTATGGGTAGGAATATGTAGGATAAGGGTATGGTGGGAGGTATGAAATTTGTGGGTAGCATGGGACCTGTGGTTGTGTATGATATGTGGGGTAAGGATGTGTTTGCTGTGGTGTGGGATTGGTGAGGACGTGTAACTGTTCAGGTGCAAGTGTGTGTATAGTGCAGGTGTGTCTACTGGCTGTGATGTTACAGTCATTCCTTCCAGAGCTTGGATACTGACAACCATTAGTTTTTCACTCTGGGTCTCTCTCTTCTTTGAGAAGTTTTTATCATGTTCTATGGCAGATTCTATGAGCGTATCTATTGTGACTCCCCTCCAGCCAGGCTGTGAGGTCTGAACCTGGATAAAATTTTCTTGGTTTACAAGGTCTGTTAAGGGAACGTCACCATCCAATACACAATCCATGACAAATTTTATCACGTTGGTATTGCATGGTAGACAGGTCCTTAACACCACACGCCAATCTTTATTAGTTGGGAGAACTACCCAAATTCCTCAAAAATCTCTGACATTTGGCTAGTTCCTTCTTGGGATCGGGGAAATCATTTATGATGGAATTTAGTTCTGCTCTTGTCCAAGGACATTGCATTAACACTTCCCTCATGGGCACTACACTGTTCGCATCTGCATTTCCATTCGGAACAGTTATTGTCCGAATGGGATGCAGACCGGTAGCACTGCTACCTTTGACCTTGTTACCTTGCTGGGGGTTTAATCTGTTGCTGCTTCATATGGTATTAACAACTTCCTCTACAGGTGCAGAGGGTGTTAGCACTTCTCTTACTGTTACTGACGGAGATGACGGCACCACTCGTGATTGTTGTGATGCAGCATCTATCATCTGTACAGCATGGGAAATGGCAGACATTACAATAGGCTCATCATCCACATCATGAACATTTTCTTTATAGTTGCTTAAGAGAGGGTACAAATTGCTTGTTACATTTTTATGGTTTTTTTTGATAACTGTACTTGCACCTCCATCCACATAAGGCGGGGGTGGTGCACGTGAACTACTGGCAATACATTCCACAATGCTACCTTGCTGCATGCGCGCGCCATTTTGCGGCTCGCCCGCATTGCAATTCAGCGTTGCGGATGTATTCTCTGGCAATGCGCTTGCAACGCTAGTTTGCGTTGCTTGCGCATTTTTAAGCCACGCATCCCCTTCATGCTGCCACAACTTTAAACATTCAAAATATTTGACCTTTTTCTCTCGGGAGCGCATCAGACTGATGTGATCAAGGACATTATCTAATACATCTTTATCAAAACTACCAATTCTGGGAAATGGTCTAACTCTCTTCATCGTCATTTTAAACCATACATCACAATACCTTATTGCATAAGTACCGTACTTAGTATGCATAATACGACGGGCCGATCCAAACGGCGCTTCCATTAGCAGCAGATCATTGTCTAACATCTCTATTGTTTGCATGGCTCCCATTCTGAGATAACTCCTATGTTTTTCAATAAAGATTTAAACTGGTGAAAGACAGTCAAGATACTTTCACTTACCTGTGGACGATTTAACGGCAGCACCCACACACCTGTGAAGATTTGAAGAAGGCTACTCCATCCACCCGGATAAGATTTAAGAAGGCAACTTCCACACCTATGGAAGTTTAAGTCGGCTACTTCCACGCACCTCTCTACAACAAAGACAACATGTACACCTGCTACTGTGTATAGAACGGTAAGCTGCTTACCGAGCAGTTAGCACTTAGCCCTTAAAGGTCATACGGTACCTCTAACTTTAGGGAACAAGTTATCCCTACCATCAAATACTCACTGTTACATACTTTTTTCCTGCGCAGGAAAATACACTTTAACCCAGATATTGACAACAATTGAAAAGAATGTAAACCTCAACGGCTTTGTTTAAACACGTTAAAGCACGACCGGAAGTACGTCTATGCTATTGTGCGACCAGTTGCATACACAATAATGCCACTACCACACAACTGTATGACAACCTTTAGCAACGTACACAAAAGTGCATCTTTACTGTGCACAAAACTGGGACTCAGCCGCGTGTTCACTACTGCGGCAGCCCTTTAAATGTTAGGTTCTATCAACAAAGGAAAACAAACTTTTTACTCTCTTCTCCATGGATTCTAGTCAGCATTCCTGGCTCACACAAAATCGGGTAGCAATCTCTCAGCACCGAGCGGTTGCAGGTAAACCCTGCATGTGGCCAATCCACCCTTTGGTGAGAAATCGATAACCGTAAGTGCCGTGTGAGCGGGTAAGTGACTTCACGATGAGCCCCCAACTAAGGATACTGCCTTTGAACCTCTATATACCCCTGCCTATTCCTTCTAATATCCTGCCTATAAACCTCTAAGGATGATGCTAATTTGGGTTCGCAGTCATACAGTAAATAAAGACTCCAGACCTAGAACCTGTGGTTCCAAAGCACAAAGTATTATTCCAGTAAAAGTACAGCAGTTACACGCTATGATCCTCATAAATTCTTAGCGCAAAGAGATTATACAGACCCAAGTACAATTATACATGCGCAGCGCTCTCTAGTCCAGATGTTAGGCATCAGCAAGAAACCCCTCGTCAATCAGCATTCAGCATGAAAACTAGGAACCCAGGGTCAGAGCACACATATTTATACCCCCCAGAAATAAACAACACAATAGAGAAGTTTGTTGCTAATACCATTGGTCCTAAAGGAGAGGGCATATGTTACAAGGCATTTAACAGGCTGGTTCAAATAGACACGATCCAGCCTCTAACAACTGGTGCTCTCTTGTTCCCGCCCCATGCAAATCCTAACAGTTGTTCATATAATGTACATTTTGTTGTTTTGAAGTCTCTGTGGTCCATAAGTTGAGAATGCATGTTGCGATCTCTCCATCCATATTACCGGAATACTGTAAAATGAGTAGGCATCAGTACAATGCCAAACATGGCTTACTTATCATGTATAAAACCTTAGTTACGAAATACACTTTATTTCCTAACAATTGTAATAAATGTGCATACTTGAATCTTATACCTTAAAGCTTATGGAACCTTGTATGTGGATATGTAATGTGTGAGTATGTGGGGTTTGATGTAAAGACGCTAGTTAACTTGAGGCAGATGCGTGTGCGTGAAGCTAATATTCAGCGTTTTCATACAGGGTCTTATGCATTCGCTAATATGCGACAAGTTAACAGCGCAATTGTGCGTATTAATGTGTGTATGAGAACACCTAGCAGTGTGGAATGCTGAGCATTATAGTTCCATGACTTGCTCATGCCCCAGCAGCCCCCTCCCTTTTCAGGCTCCAAAATACTGGTCTTTCTTCTCCCAGGGCCTGTGTGGATGCAAATTAGCACAGCTACAAGACCCAAACCTCAGATAACACTCTTGGCTTTGAAGGTATTTTATTGTAGGAAGCCAGATAATGTAAGGTACTACAAATGACCCTCTTGCTGTATTCGAGCAGGGCCACCTGGAGTGAGAGAAGACGTTATGTCCATGAAGCTTGTCTTCACAGGCTAGTTGTCACGTGGCCATTTGCTCTGTTTAGCTAATGCAATCCAATTTTGACATACTGTACAGCCATTTCTGAATTATATCCTTTAGGGGAATTATGATAATACACACACTTTATCCAGAGCACCCAAACTACGTAAAGTCATGAAATGGGCTTTTGATGAATCACCGTAACTTATGGCGATGGTCACAGATGCAATCGCATGATGCTAATAGTAATATCGCCACATGTACTAAAGTGTGAGTTTATCTAAAATGGCGCTTAGGTGGCCATTCGCAAAATGGCGTCTCGCGATCTCATTTCCAAGATGGCGTCTTGCGGACAGTCGCAAGATGGCATCGCTGCGATCCAATTTTAAACTGATCTTGTCTCAGTCAATAATCCAGCTTCGACACTGTCATCCAAGCAAAAGGGTGCTACTTTGAGGAATCTAAAATATAAAACATATTTTGATTTGATTAACACTTTTTTGTTTACAACATAATTCCATATGTGTTCTTTCATAATTTTGATGTCTTCAGTATTAATCTACTATGTTGAAAATAATTTAAATAAACAAAAACCATTGAATGAGAAGGTGTGTCCAAACTTTTCACTGGTACTGTATTATTCCATCTATTTGCAACAAATTGGAACCTTGTATCAACAGCTCCATGCTAGAGGATTAATTTTTGGACCATTCATATATGTTATTGGAACTTTTCAGTATTTTTTATTTTTTATTTTATTATTCTCTTCTCGTTTTACAATTGTGCTTGATATGATTATATATGAGTTTAAGCTCACATGTTTTAATGCTTGATATGATGCAGGGACCCATGCATTAATGTCAGTATTACACCATTTGTTTAATAAATTGTTTATACTTTTACCATATATATTATGTGAGTACTAATTGTGATTTATATAGTGCAGTTCCTTATATACCAGGGACATTCCTATAATGGGTGCAGGGTCCCTGGGCCTGCATCCATATTTTTAATCCTTGCTACTCCACCACCGGAGTCCCACATCGGTGCCGGTATCAGTGCTGTCAAAATCGCTTGGAAAATGTCTCTGTGTTTTGCGAATGCATACTAGGGAAAACAGCGGGAAAATGGTCATGGCATCATATTCTTTGTGAACGCTAGTGCCCAGAGTCTACTGGGGTGGTGCTGCGCTCAGTGTGCTGCTGGCCACTGGAGAGAGAGGAGGGCACCCTGGACAGAGACTGCACACTGGCACCCTCCACTCTTGAAAAACCCTGCACAATACACCCTCTGCCAACAGAGGTTTTCCCATCTCAGCATCAGTCTCTTCTGTCTTATGACTGTGCTGCAGTTGGTTGTGTACTGAGACTGTTTGCTGTTTCTGGAGCCCAAACTAATCAAGTGCTTCAGCCATAAAAGTGACACTAGCGTGCCTTGTTATACTGTGCATGCCCTGTTATACCTAAGAATGTGTAGGAAAATTCAAGGATTACTGCATCTTTCTGTGTGTAGTAAACAATCTCAGCCTCCCGGCAGCCACCGACCCCTCCTGCCCCCCCTGCAATTGTTTGAGAATCCCCCACAGCGGGGGGCTGATGAAACGATTCACGCCGAATCTCGTCATTTTAGCCCCACCCCCTGCTGCACAATGCCGAAAATCTTGGCATTGTGTAGTGGGGGCAGTGCCAAAATGATGCAATCGTGGGGCTACGCCCCCCGCTTCACCCACAAACACCGGTCACACCCCTTGATTTTGCCGATCCGGCTGCCCCCTGCTGGAAGGGGCAGCCAGAATGTCGGCATCTCTGCTTTTAGTCAATGTTGATGACAATAGTGACAATTGTGAGATGGTTTGCAGCAATTTTCATATGCAGTAAAGTGATCTGCAGTGAATATCATAGATATCAGCTGCGACCCATTAGCACTGTAGTCCCCATAGAATTCTATGTGGCTGCAATGTGCTGGTATGCATCAAGCTTAGGTATGTACTGCCTCTATAGATGCTGTTGCCTACAGAAGCCTATGGGCTCTTTTCTACATAAATCCCCTGCAGGGATTGCAAATGCGCAGACCAACATCCATGCATGCACAGTAGGACCCCGGGTCATAAACCTGGAGATCCTCACAACACAAAGTACAGCTCTTATTGGAGAAGAGCTGACCTTTGCATTGTTATCTACATTTATTTATGCATACAGTATGGGGTCGTAATCTTAATTCTAAACTAGGATCCTATCTGTGTGGAGTTTGTATCTTTCTGTGTTTATGTTGACTTCCTCTGTGTACATCAGTTTCCATATTCACTGTTCAACATCACGCCATGTGGTGGTGCGATGTAGATAAATAAAAATAAAGACCAGTACAAGAGCAGTCCTGGCCAAACCAAAAGGATGGGGAATATTCTGCACGGAATACTTACGGTCAAATATCACTGGTGAGACACGCAAAACATGTAAAATGCATAATGAGGTGAATGTTGAATAATCTGCACAACAATATTAAAACTTATCTCATCTCTAATAATTATTTTATTAATACTTATTAAAAGTTATTTATAGAGTGCACACATATTCCACAGCTCTCCCCAGTGGAGCTTAAAATCTATATTCCCTACCACATGGACACATATACATATTAGGGCTAATTATATTTATCAGAAGCTTTTTAACCGGGATGTAGTTATCAGACCGGCGGACGGCATGCTGCCGTTCTGAATCCTGACACTGAAAGTCCGACACAGGACTTAAGATACGCGTCAAAATACCGACACCTGTCTTAATCCCAACGCTGGAATCCAGAAGGATGGCAGCCCGAACGAGGTATGTCCCGCTCTTAGAATTAGCCCCGGGGGGTGGTTGTGTTAGGTTTAGGCAGTTTAGCGGGGTTAGGGTTAGGTATTTTGGGGGGAAGTTTGGGTTAGGCACCCCTAGGGGGGGTTGGATGCCACGGGGGGGTTAGGCACTAAGGGGGAGGGTTAGGTTTCGGAACGAAGGGGGAGACTTAGGTTTAGGCAGTAACAGGGAGGGTTAGGGTGTGTGGTGGGAAGGGTTAGGCTACAAGAAGAGAGGGTTAGGGGGAGAAGGGGGAAGGGTAAGTGTACAGGAGGCAGGGAAGCAGCCCAACAGCCGGCATTACATACCCAGTCCATTTAACCTACCCGTGTGTGTTTGAAGTGTAGGAGGAAACCAGATCACCCAGAAGAAACCTAAGCAAAACTACACAAAAATAGTGCCTTGGTCAATAATTGAATTAATGACCTCAGGGTTGTGAGACAGCTATGCCAACCATGCTTATGAGAAGGGGACGAGCTGTGACCAGTTGCAAGTAGGTGTAGCCAGTGCCATATGGGCATGTACACCTGTACATATTTACTCTATCAGTCCCAATGTCTCCCTAGAGAAATAAAAGATTCTCACAAATTGCAGTGTGCAAAAAGAATAACGCAGGGCTTGAATAAGACAGGAGTGTCTTAAACCAGGAGGCTGGGCTTTGGCCTGGGGTAGTGATCATGGGGTTGGGTGCCAACCTATTAAATCCTTAGTGGGAGGA
Organism: Taudactylus pleione; assembly: GCA_031769625.1. Lineage (NCBI taxonomy): Eukaryota > Metazoa > Chordata > Amphibia > Anura > Myobatrachidae > Taudactylus > Taudactylus pleione. The sequence goes on from JAUIMM010000175.1 coordinate 8,236,903, forward strand.
GTGGGACAGAGCTTATTTAAGGCCAGGCTTACAAGCTTACAAGCCTGTGGCCTCTTTCCTGTATCGTTTGGGTCAGGTACTGTGTGCACAAACATACTTTTATTCTTTTCCACTTTCACCTTGCTAAAGTCTTTATTTCCATTTTCCTCTAATTCTGTCTCTGTCCCTCTCTTCTCTATATCTCATCTATCTGCTCTTCTCTCCCTGTGTCCCTGCGCTTGAGCCTGCTCCCCTGTGCAGCTTCCCCGTGTCACTAGTGCTGAGACCAAGCTGCTCCATGGACCGCCCGCGCCGTTCCACTCACCCTCCTGCCCGTTTCTCTCCCGCTCCAGCAGCTTCTGGTCTGGACCCCTCCGCATTGGTGAGCCCTGCGTCTGCTCCCGCCGGACGGTGGGCATTGCGGGGCTCACTAAGCCGCGCCCGCAGTGCACGCATTACCTGGCGCCGGTGCCTCCTCATGTGTGGTCTCCCCCCGTGCTGCCGGATGTTCCCGGGCTGCTAGCGGAGGTAGAGCGGATGACACTGCCTCCTCTGTTAGCGGCCGCCATGTTGGGACTCGGCAGGGGGCAGGGCTTATGTTTGCTAACGCTGCAGCCCCACATGTAATGCCTGGGTCTGCTGCTATGCTTGATGGGCCCTCTATGTCTGCCACTGTCCCTGGCCTTCTGCCTGTTGCTGGCATGGTGGCTCCCTCCCCTCTGCTATCAGCTGGCCAGCATGCATTTGACCCCACTGCTATGATGGGGCTTTTTGTTAGTATGGCCACCACCTTGGCTCCAATGTTTGTGGCCTTGCTGCCTACTACTGCGCAAGCAGGGCCAAGCTCCCCAGTTGCGCCCCCGGCTGCTGCATCCACGTCGCAAGATGCGTCGCGGATAAATTACTCTTCAGATATCCGCATGCCTGACAGCATTTCAGGGATGGGTCCTCATGGTGGGATTCTGGCAGTTGGGGTCCCACAACCTTCCCTGGCCCCGGACGGCCTTTCTACATCTCTTGCAGGTACCATGGACCCCTCCTGGGATGCTGGTGATGAGGCGGCTTCTGGTTCTCATCAATCCGGTAGCCGTGCTGATCCCACAGCGGGGACGGTTGGTGAGTGTTCGTCTAGTTCCTATTCTATATTTAGCGACGTAATTATTCTACCTCTAACGACTCCAGTGACAATAGTCCCTCCCAGAAAGTTCACAAGGCGCGCAAGCGTGCAGCTAAGTTTGATAGGATTGAGGCTGACAGGCGGTTGCATAAGCCTCGCCATAAGCGCCACGCCATGCGTGATGATAAGGCACCCGCGGACAGTGCTGACGCCAGGGTGGTCCATTGCGCCTCCGACCATGCGTTAAAGACAGGATAAGGAAGGGTCGTTATGTGGATGTATTCTCCCTTACAGATAACATGCGCAAGGAGTTGCAAACCGCTAAGCGTAATGGCGTTATGGGTTTGGAAGCTTTCCAGACTTATTCTAATTGGCAGGCTGGGATATTCATCTTCTCGGCATGCTATTTGGAAACCCACCCTGCAGAACACCCCAATATCATTCGGTACTTTCACCTTATTCATAATATGCAGAGGTCCGGCCGAGGGGCTGCTTGGCGCGTTTACGACGAAGAATTTCGTCGTAAGCAGGACCGGCTGCACATTATTGATTTTGGGTGCAAGGATGTCGAGGTCTGGCTCGACGTCACACAGGGACCCAAATCTTCCCCGGCTGCAGTTGGCCAACGGAGAAAATTTGGCGCTAGCCGGTCGGGCCCATCCAACCATAGTAAGGGTAAGTGCTTCGCATTTAACTCGACGCAGTGTTCATTTGGTCAGCGGTGTCATTTTCGCCACCTCTAGCAAATGCGGCGATGCCCACCCAGCTTCTGGCTGCTCGAAACCTATTGCTTCCCCAGCTCCCAGAAAGCCTGCCTGCCCCGGGCCTGCTAGTTAAAGCTTTCTCCCCTGTTAACCTTGATGCCATGGCAAAATGGCTCGCTTGGTACCCTGACACAGTTGCGGCGCAGTTTTTAAGTGAAGGTTTTAAGTTTGGTTTTCTTTTGCTGGTAGCTTCAGTGCTGCCTGCGGGTTCTCCACGGAACCTTCGATCTGCAATAGAGCTGCCGCACATCATTAGGGACAAAGTCCTTAAGGAGGTGCGGCTTGGTCGCATCATTGGTCCTTTTCTCGTGCCACCTATAGCTGACTTTGTGCTGTCCCCCATAGGGGTGGTCCCTAAGAAGACGCCCGGTGCTTTTAGGCTCATTCAGCATCTATCTTTCCCATCTGGCCTATCAGTTAATGACGCCATTCCGCAGGAGCTTTGCTCAGTCTCTTATCAGTCTTTTGATGAGGCGCTTGAGGTAGTCAGGGCTCACGGACCTGGCGCATTGATGGGAAAGGTGGATGTGGAATCGGCTTTTCGCTTTTTGCCCCTGCACCAGGACTCGTTCAGGTACATGGGTTTTCATTTGGATGACGGATACTACATAGACAAGTGCTTGCCTATGGGGTGTTCCGTGTCCTGTGCCTATTTCGAGTGGTTCAGCACCTTTCTGCATTGGTGCGTCGAGGCTGGTACCGGTGGGCAGGGCGTGGCCCATTACCTGGATGACTTTCTGTGCTGATTCCCCCCATTGCCGTTTTTTGTTAGAGTCCATTCAGGCACTTTTTTCCTTTTTTGGAGTTCCTAATGCCAGCGATAAAACCTTGGGCCCGGTCTCCCAGCTGTCCTATCTGGGCATCGAAATTGATAACTTGGATGGCTGCTGCAGGCTTCTAGCTGAGAAAATTCTCAAATTAAAACATGCCATTCAGGGTTGCCTGGCTGTAGGTAAGGTGACATTGCGGCAAGCGCAGTCTCTCCTGGGTTTGCTCAATTTCTCATGCCAGGTGATCCCCTTGGGTAGGGTATTTTCTAGGAAACTACAGCGAGTCACCGCAGGTGTTCGCCGGGCACACCATTTTATTCGGCTCTCTGCCGAAATAAAAAGGCATCTAGCTATTTGGCTCTCGTTTTTAGCCGACTTTAATGATGTTCTCTTGTGGCTGCCTCCTCCTGTTCCCAGCCACCAGTTGCAGTTGTTCACTGACGCGGCCGGCTCATCAGGTTTTGGGTGTTACCTCCGAGGGTCATGGTGCGCTGCCCCCTGGCCTGCGGAGTGGTTTTCAAGGGGTTTAACTAAAGACCTAATCCTCCTGGAATTGTTTCCCATTATGGTGGCGCTGGAACTTTGGGCTCCTGAGTTGCGCGATAGGAGTATTGTTTTTAGATGTGACAACCTAGGCATTGTTCACACTGTTAATGGACAGCGCGCCTCTTCCTTGCCGGCTTTGCGCTTGCTCGCGCAGCTAGTGCTGCATTGTTTACAATGTAACATCTTGTTCAAGGCAATTCACATTTCAGGCTCGGACAATAACATTGCTGACGCGCTCTCCCGTTTTCAGTGGGATCAGTTTAGGTCGCTTGCTCCGGAGGCTTGTTTAGTTGGTGAGCCTTGCCCCCCTATATTTGGCAGGTCATCGAGCCATCATGGAGGGTCTAGCGGAGCAATCCCTTACCCCAACTACATTGCAGGCCTATCAGAAGGCTTGGTCCGAATGGGAAAGCTACCTACATCATCGCAGAAGCCAAGGTGAGAGCACGCATTGCTCAATGCTTTCTTTTGTTTGGAGCATGTATGGGCCTCATTCAGAGGCGGTCGGAGGATGCAAGTGGTCGCTCAGAAACTGGGCGGCCACTTGCATCCTGACCGCCCGCCTCTGTTGCAGTCGTTAGGCTGTGGGTTAACACCCACAGCTCTAACGACCGCTCCGGTGATGGTCGTTAAGGTCAGAGACCATCGCGACCATCGGGGCTTACGACGAGACCCTAGGGTAGGGTCTCCCTTGTCGTAAGCCCCGGAGAGCTTCTGGCTCTGTCTGAGCCGAAAGCTCTCCGCTGACATCACTAGTGATGTCAGTGGGGCCGCCCCCAAATGGCCACTCCCCCAGCCCGCCTTCCAAACGGGGCGAGCTGTCAATCAACATCGACAGCTCGCCCCCTTTGGATCGAGACCCGCTACGACCAGCGCTGTCGGTCGTAGCGGGTCTCACGCATGCGCATGACGGCACCAGCGCCGTTATGTGCATGCTCTGTGGGGGGCCAATGACCCAGTCCGAGCGCATTGGCGCTAACGACTGGGTCTGAATGACCCCCAATATCTCTGGTCGGTCCCGCGCTGTAGTTTCGCGCATGCTGGCTGGCATTTCTTTCTTTTCAAGACTGAAAGGGTGCACAGACCTTATGAAGAGTTTTGCAGTTATCAAGGCCCTTAATGGTTGGGCACATGCCTCACCTCGGCCAGTCGATAAGCGAAGACCGATTGATAATTCCCTATTGATTAAGTTGCTAGCTGCGGTTCCTCATGTGGTGATTTCTCCTTTTGAGGCTAATCTTTTTTGTTTAGCATTTTCGATGGCATTTCATGGTGCCTTCCGTATTTCAGAACTAGTTGCCCCTTCTAGATTAACGGTTTCGTCCATGTCCCGTTCCGATATCAGTATTGGGGAGGGGGCTTTGTTGTGCAAAATATGGTGATCTAAAACTGATCAAATGGGTCACGGCCGTTGGGTCTCCCTAAGGGCCTGCGTGGATGACCGTGTTTGCCCGGTACATCTGGCTAAGCTTTTCATGGCATTACGGCCTGTAGTTGGCGGCACATGGTTGCTTCATGCTGACGGTTCGCCTCTTACTAAATATCAGTTCCAATTCATTTCTAGACGCTGTTTGCTTCACATTGGCCTCTCCCCTGGGGATTTCGGTACCCATTCATTTAGAATTGGCGCAGCTACTTCGGCCGCCGCGGCTGGCTTGACGGTTCCGCAGATCGTGGCTCTGGGGCGTTGGAAATCGGCTTGCTATAAGCATTACGTTAGGCCGGTGGCCACTGACTAAATTGCTGTTGCGTTTTTTGTTGATGTTATGTCTGCCTATGTCTGATGTGTTCGTTCATTTTGATCTTCGTGTTCATTACGTTTGTCTTGTTTTGTCTCCCCTGTCCATCCTACTCGGGTAATACTTGCCACTTGTTGTTTTAAACAAGTGGGGGTCTTGACTGATTTTATTTTACCTGGCTAGATGGACTAATTCGGCCAAACATACAGTCCCTCAGCAGGTTTTTGGTTTACCTCTCGTCGAGTTGTTTTGTTTTTTCCTGTTTCCGTCCCTGTCTGTCTCTCTCCTGTTACTCTATTTTAATTTACTAATTTTTCTTTTACATTCCTTCCCTGCCCATTATAGGTCCGATATTTGATGTTAGGGATGTTTGGATCGTGGGCCACTCATTTGTGTTTTGGGCTGCTAGGGCCTCCCATGCCAGGGACCAACTGTTACGACCTGAGTCTGCAAGGATTCGCTGGTTAGGTTTTAGGGGTTTATGTTGGGAGTCTCTTAAGCCAAGATTGATAGCCGCAGTACGGCAATTTGGTGTCCCCAAAGTGCTGGTAATACATCTTGGTGGGAACGACATTGGTTCCAGGATTGCCCTTGATTTAAGGCTTGACATAGTGTCAGACCTCCTCCTCATTATGGGTGCTTGGCCTTTCTGTAAGGTAATTTGGTCCTGCATCATCCTTAGGCTGCAGTGGCATGGCGCTCGTTCTCCTAAAGCTTTGGACGAGGCTCGTAAGAAGATCAATGCTGCTGTAGGGAAATTTATGCTGTCTCAGGGAGGTCTTGTAATTCAACATCCTTTAATTAGGTTTCGTGATAAACATCTTTATAGGCCTGATGGGGTGCATTTGACGGAGGCTGGTTCGGTCTTGTTTGTGGGAAGTTTGTTTGATGGTATAGGTCAGGTGGTCTAGTGTGTATGGTGGCGGGCTGCGGTTCTCTGAAGTAGATCCTTGCTTTGGCGAGAAGTACGGCTTATCATCAGCCCGGGTGTAGTGTGTGTGCATTGGGTGTGCTTACTTTCTATTAAGTGTTGAGAAGTACTGTACCACCTCTACAGGGGCAGTACAGCCATCTAAGGATAGTATTGTGTTTGGTAGAAGGTCTATGATTAATACTCATGTGCAGGTTTTGACATCCATAGGGCGGATATACGCCCGCAATGCTGTGTTTTATTGAGTTAGCATTGTTGGGCTGCTCTGCATAAGTGCCATCCTTCCAGCCACCATACAATATTTAAAATATTTAAATAAATAAATTAGCTTTCTTAAATAAATAGCTGACCTGTTTTAAATCCATTACTGTCTCCGTGTCTTTATTATTAGATAAGTGTGAAGTGTTTACATTGTTATGGTTAATGATCACATACACTGGGAAAAACATCAGCCGTTACTAGGTTTAGAATAATGCAGGGCTTGAATAAGACAGGAGTGTTTTAAACCAGGAGGCTAGGCTTTGGCCTGGGGTAGTGATCATGGGGTTGGGTGCCAACCTATTAAATCCTTATGCTGGGCATACACGGCAAGATAAAATGTCTGTCAGACCGACAGACATTTTATCTGGCCAGCTGCCAGCCGCAGATGTCCGCGGCATACACTGTGAGAGAAATCTCACAGTGTATAGCCCGACATCTGCGCTCCGCCCCCGGGGGAGGAGACATTTCCCTGTTCCTTCCATAGGAAGGAACACAGGAAATGTCTGTCTGTCGGCCGCGCTGGGCATACACTGCCCGATGCGGCCGACAGTTACCGGGTAAATATCTCATCGGACGGGCATGCTGGACAATCCAGCATGCCAGACCGAGCAATATTTAACCCTCGGTCGCCCCCCCACGCTACAATTATCGCGGCAATCCGCCGATATCGGGCGGATCGTCCCGATAATTGCAGCGTGTATGGCCAGCATAAGTGGGAGGAGTGGGACAGAGCTTATTTAAGGCCAGGCTTACAAGCCTGTGGCCTCTTTCCTGTATAGTTTGCCCGCCCTCCCTTGCCCTAGGGTTGTTTGTTAGCTATAGTCTGTGTGGCGAGAAGTACGGCTTATCATCAGCCCGGGTGTAGTGTGTGTGCATTGGGTGTGCTTACTTTCTATTAAGTGTTGAGAAGTACTGTACCACCTCTACGGGGGCAGTACAGCCATCTAAGGATGGTATTGTGTTTGGTAGAAGGTCTATGATTAATACTCATGTGCAGGTTTTGACATCCATAGGGCGGATATACACCCGCAATGCTGTGTTTTTGTTGAGTTAGCAATGTTGGGCTGCTCTGTGTCAGTGCCGTCCTTCCAGCCACCATACAATATTTAAAATATTTAAATAAATAAATTAACTTTCTTAAATAAATAGCTGACCTGTTTTAAATCCATTACTGTCTCCGTGTCTTTATTATTAGATAAGTTTGAAGTGTCTATATTGTTATGGTTAATGATCACATACACTGGGCAAAACATCAGCCATTACTAGGTTTATGTATTTTAAATAAAATATTTGTGCATTTTTCCAAAGACACAGCTCTATTTAGCCCTATGAGTGAGAGGGGCTGTTTTTATTACATGTGGTAATTTTGTGTGCTAAAGCTGTTATACTAACTTGCTTGGCATGCACCTAGAATTTTGCTTTCCTAGGCACTAAGTATCCATATGCTGATAGCCTTAGGGGCCTGAATCTCACTGTGTCCCTTGAGCCTCTGGGATCTGAGGCACACATAAGCTGCTATGACGACTCTTGCACCCAAATAATAAATGGCATTTACTGGTGTGCAAAATAAACCAATGCTGCTATAAAGTCTGCTCAATATCTCCCCATCACCGTATATAGTGTGTGTGTTTCAAATAAAAATAGTCGCATTAAAACTAACATCTGGAGAGACCTTTGATTGATTTTATTCTCACCAGCAGTTACCACCCTGTTAGCTGAGATGTAAACTAATATGATGTATTTCTTCTCCTAACGCAATATACTTGTATAGTGTAATATACACTAAATAGACAACACTGTCATTTTAATTATTATACTGTACAGTATGTTTGCCTACCATAGCAGTAATTTAGGTTATGTTTCCCTGCTATAAATCTGGTTTTATTTTGATGAGGTTACTCTCTAAATTATGCCAACAGAAGTCCGTCCTTCACCATCGGCACTGTATTAATTTGTCTGGAATGGAAATATAATGTCCAGTGTCCAGGAATACACCATATGCTTCCTGTATTATATAAAATAAGCCATGAATGCTTAGTAATGTTAACATAAGTCAAGATTTTAATTTGCAGCCTTTAATGTAAATTGCACTGTGAAAAAGCCTCAGAAAGCTATTGATAACCATACAGAACCAGCCTCAGCAACAAGGGTTAAAATGACTGCATTTTACATGAGCTGTGTGTGTGATCATCAGCAGAATTGGCAAAGAACTTGATAAAGTAGATGGGGCTGGCCACATTTAAGGCATTCACTGCTTCCCTATTGCGCACAGGCTGCCAGTAGGCTACAGGAATATAGAAGGAGCCAATGATTCAGTCCGCGGTGATAAATTCCCTTCTCCTGCCCTGCCAGCCCTACGCACTAAGGACTTTATTGCAATGTAATGTACGTCAGGAGAGAGCAGGAGCGCGTGACAGAATCGGGTTAGGGGAAGCTGGGAAGTCTGCAGTATGAGAAGGAGAGATATATTAACATCTGTCTCAGGGAGACACAGCAGGAGAGAGGGATATGGAGAAAGATATATTGAAGGCAGTAGAAATGTGATGGAAGAGAGGAAGGGTGGAGGGATATACAGTATGCACAGCAAAGCGTAGATGTTTGGAGGAAGGATGGTGGGAAGAAATACTCTGAGGACACAGAATTAGTGCTTTAGTTGTTTAAGTGCCTTAGTCAAGATGATTTGCTATGTTTAATTGCCAGTGAGAATAAAGCAATTATAGGTCACTAGACACCAGTTCCTATTATATTTTAACTAATATGTAATGATAGCATATCATACTGGGGAAGGAGGGACTGGTGTCTTTGGTAAGGATCACGTAGCCAACACAACACTGTTCTGCAGCAGTTGGAACCAGAAAGAAATATATAGTCTGACATTAGTCTACTTCCCAAGGAGGCAGTGTAATAGCAAAATCATGTAAACAGCCAAAGAAATCTACAGGACAGCTTGGCCCTTGAACAAGCCAGGTACAATATAGGGTGTCATATTTCAAATCCCTATAAATACAGGCTGCTGCAACATGGTATTTTTCAAAGGTGCAAAGGTCTGATGACACAATTAGCGTGATGCAGTCCGGATGTCTACAGTCACAATGTCAAGGATCACTTTTGCTTTTCAGTTCACTATGTTGAGGTTGCAGATACATATTTATTTCCATAAAATACACATTTCCATACTCTGCGTGTCAACATAAATATGTACATATAGGTCAATATGCAGACTCCCTCACATCTTATACTTACAGTACACTTCCTTATTGTCACAGCACAGCCAAACCCAGGTGTCATTTACAGGGTCTGGCGACGCTGGGGTACGGTCTAGTGAGGGACAGCGGGGGGAGATCCTGGATGCCCACTGTCAGCTGCTCTCTCCTCTCTCCTCCTGCAGACAGGCAGCCACGGCTCCCATAGGGGTGCGTGCACCACTCTGTTTAAGATTTAAATAGACAGGCGCGGGAAATGGGGGAATCTGATTGGCGCTGTACTCATCTTGACCTATATAAGTAAGTTCCTAGGAGCACTTCAGTGCTAGAGTACAGGCTCTATTACCTTACTCTAGAATTCCTGTGCATATCCTGTTACTTGTTCCTGACCTTGGCTTTATTCGTGACTTTGATTTCGTCTGACCCCTGGTTCTGCGTTTGATATCTGGCTCTGACCTCGGCTTTCCTCTGTGACCATTATATGTCTGCTCCCTGGTACCATCTTGTCCGTTTGGTTCTGACCCGGCCTGTCGACTACGCTGAAAGTCTTCTCCGCTTCATCCAGAGTTCGCCAGCACCTGTATAGGGAAACCTATGCTAAGGGCCGTGACCTGTGTGACCTGTGTGACCTGTGTGACCTGTGTGTCGGATGCAGCCAAGTCCTTACCTTCTTGCGAGGGACCCTGGTGAAAACCGCCGGCACATAAGACTCCACGCCTCAGAAATAGGTCATGCCAATCCCCAAATAGGGGTTGCGTCCACTAGCCACCCAAGAGTTAGTGACACTTATGCATAGAGAGGCAGCATGGGGGAATGAAGAGGCAGGCTATTGATATGAAAACAAAAAGAGTTTTGCGCTAATGTTATATTAAGTATCACTATCTCTATTGCATATGGTAGAATGAACAATTAAGACACCAATCAATTTAGTTAGTAAATCAGTTTATAATATATATAAAAAATGTAACAATAGCAGCAATAACATTAAAACAAAACTTCATATAGCTTCATCTCCTATTGTTAGCAGCATATATAATAATAGCAAACCACTTGGATATAGTTCCTGTATATTGCGTGATCTAAGAAATCCTCCTCTAGACTATCCGTGCTGAATGGGTTTATGCACATGTATAATTGTCCGCATGTGGACCTCACCACATCATCTGTAAGGAGAAAACAAAGTCCGCTCCCTGGTCTCCAGACCTGTAGTAAAGAGCATCGCCTTGGAAAGCTGTGATGCTGCAGCCGCAGCCGGACTTCCGAAGTAACAGGCGATTCTATGGGCAAAGGTATTTTAAGTCAGCTTGTGACAGCCCCAAGTAGCAATAGAGACCTATATACCTCCAGTCCGCGGATCTCCAGTTAATAATGGACAGAGATTAAGATATTTTGATGGTAGCGGTCACTCCAAAATGGTTATCCAGTGGCAGCACCAAGTCCACTGACGCGTTTCGCTTCCTTATTGGAGGCTTTATCATAGAGCATGTTATTTGGAGCCTGATTAGCTGCTTTTATACCTGTCCACATAATTAATATGTTTTTGGTTATTATTATATTTTTATTTATTTTTTAATTTTAATTTATGAGAATGGATATCTACTTTTTCATATATACAGTATATAGTTCTATGTATTTATTTGTGATTTTAAGATGGAGATCAAGACGCTATATAACTGTATTTATGCATATGTTTGAACTATGGGCCTGATTCAGACCCGATTCGCAACCGGGTTGATGGTGGCCCAGAGTGCATGCGCACAACGGAGGGGGCTACCGGGGGTTAGTCTTGAGACAGCCTATGAATATCAATGAGCAGCAGTAGACAGGGTGTCTCACACTTCCAAAAAGCTGTCTCCACAGAAAAAACAGCTTTTCAGAAGTGATAATTAAGTAAAGGAGACATGATGAATGCTTCTGACATCTACATTGAACACGCTGTGAGTTCAAACGTAAATTATCACTTCACACATTTTTTACATGATGAATAGACCTCGCAATATAAATTCATATCTCCCACCTAAATGTATTTATTATTACCAGTACTTATATGGTGCACACATATTCCGCAGCAATTTACATAGTATATTTTGACCATTCACATCAGTCCATTTCCCAATGGAGCTTAAAATCTATTATGCTTACCATATGTACACACACATACACACTTGGGTAAATTTTTATCAGGAACTAAATCACATACGAGTATACCTCAGTACTGTGAACAGAAAAAAATGGTGTCTGCGCCAGTAGCTATACAGAAATTCCCAAGGCTGTATATAATCAGATAATAAAATGTATTTGTACATATAATGAACTGCAGCTCAACATTTAAAAGCATATAAATACATTACGCATTAAATTACATGATTAGTGAGTCTCAGGCCTCGTTTGCATATGGCAACAATGTAACCACGATGTGGCTATTATCTTAAAGAAATATGAATGGAAATGCAAACACAATGTGTCTAAATAGATCTCAATGATACTAAAGTGGTTACAAATGATATATAGATAAATCCCACCTCTATAGTCAAAAGAGAGGGAAAAAGATATTCATATACTATATATAAGCAAAAGAGAAATGACGACCTAAAATAGTGAATGGTCATCTGTTATATAGTCACCATATAGGGCCCTGTATGGAAGGTCCAGAAAAAATAGCTCCCCAATTGTGAAAACTCCTGTGAGGCTGTGGGCACCCACACAATTGTCGCTGTGTTGTAAGGCTGGCAAATATCCCAGTGGGTGCCACTGATGTATGTCCCGTACTGCACTGGCTAGTGTGGCTGACCAGTTCCCGATGTTATCCACATTGCAGCGTCTCCCTGCAGCTGCACAGTGCCAGCGGCACTCGATCACTGTGGGTGTCTAGCGTGTATGGCTAATGACCAATGCGGGTGCTGACAGGTGGACAGGTTCTGTTAGAGCCGAAAGCTCTCTGGGGCTTGCGGCCACGAGACCCTACCACAATGGTCTCGTCAAAAGCACGATGGTCCTGATGGTCTTGACCATCACGACCATCATCATGGCCGCTCGCATTAGCTGTGGGTGGTAACCCACAGCAATGCGAGTGGCCAGGAGGCCACTCCATAAAAAAAAGGCACCCTGATTCAGAGCGAGCGCTCTGTCAGAGCGTCCAGCTCTGAATCAGGGCCTCTGTGTGGGACTGGATGGATCTGCACACACAGGGTAGAAAAACAAAGTTTCCACACCTAGAGGCTGCCCCTTGCACAGAGCCCAGATAGGGCTGGAACAGTCAGAAGCCAGGGTTCAGTTGAGAATGCAACTGTGAGGACTTCAATGGAGGGAAGCTTTTATTGGCTGAGAGAGGCAGGGGCTCACCTCTCTCAGGTAAATGAACACTCAGATACAGTTCTATAAAGGCGGAAGCCACGTCAGAGCATTTCATTCAGGAGATATCAACCATCCTGGATGTTATAAGTTGCATGGGTTGCGATTTCGTTTTTTGTTTTCTGAAGACCTTGGATGCCTACTGTCAGAGTTCAGCCTAGGATCATCCTCTCTCACCTCCTTTGCCAGCTTCCCCTGACTTCCTTGCGGTCAGACGTCTGGTGCAGTGATGGATGTGGGGCTGAGTATTCTGCCTTAGGTGCTTTTTGCGAGCTTCCATGGTCGGCTGTGTGTGCTGGGGATCGGAGTTCCCATCATGGGCACTGCCATGACAGTTCCTCTCATCTGACAGTACTCCTAACCTATGGTAGCATGATTTCAGCCAGCTGATGCTGTGCTCCAGTAATCTGCTACCCCTGGGTATAAATCTGCCTACAGAACTCCAGGAAGTTGCTGTTCAACTTCTTCTTCTCTGTTCCAGTGATACCAGCATTGCTCTGTGCTAATCTTTCAGAGAGTTACTTCAGCCTGTTCACAGTTCTCCAGTTTCCAGTATTAGCTTCCAAGCTATTCTTAGTCTGAGAGAAGTTCTCTCCCAGTATCCAGACTGTTTTGTTTTCTGTCTGTGTGTCTTTGTATATGTGCTGCTAGTATTGCAGCTTCCTTGTGTCACTGAGGTGTCAGCTTACCTGCTGGTATTAATTAGCCCACAGTTGGACCTCCCAGCACATATCTGTGTCAATCTGCCCTGTGTCTTGTCAGTGCAATTCTGCACTTGCATTTAGCACTCTCCTAGTGTATGCCTGACTTCTCTTTGTGTCTCGTCTCTGCCAATCATTTCCAGCATTCCCATATATTCCCTGAGTCCACTCTGCTCTTGTCTGTGCAATCTCCAGTATATGTCTGTGTTCTTTGCTCAGTGTCTTGTCTCTGGTAATCAGCCCCAATCATTTCCAGCATTTCCATATATTCCCTGAGTCCACTCTGCTCTTGACTGTGCAATCTCCAGTATATGTCTGTGTTCTTTGCTCAGTGTCTTGTCTCTGGTAATCAGCTCCAATCACTTCTAGCATTCCCATATATTCCCTGAGTCCTCTCTGCTCTTGCCTTTGCAATCCCCAGTATATGTCTGTGTTTTTCCGCATACTTAACAGTTTCCAGTCCATGCCTGTGTTATAGCATTCAGTTCCATTTCCAGAGTTCATTCATTCCATTCACCTCCAGTCATATTGCATTCATTATAGTTTCCGGACTTCTGCCATTCCCAGGTACCTGTCCAGAGGGCCGCGACCTGCTCACTTGGTGCAGCTGAAAACCAAATCCCAATTGGAGGGGTCATTGGAGAAAACCATCAAGTGAGTTAGACTCCATGCCTCTGGGCAGGTCTAGCCAAACCTGGGTTTGCCCGCAACTAGGAGACCTAGTCTAGTCACTCCCCTAGTCACCCGAACCCACCGTCCTCCACAGAGAAATTCTTGCACTGGATCATGACACCTACTTTGGACAAGGGAACCATTCCTGGTAATGTAGGTGAGTATGTGTGTGTGTATGTATGTAATAAAACTGTACTTTCACGGTGTGTGTGTTGTGTGTTTATTTACACATTTCTTTACAGGTAAACTACAGGTACCAGTGGGCCCTTAATGCCCTGCATGCTGGTACTTGTGGTTCTCCAAGTACCAGCATGCGGGGGAGGCTTTCTGGGACCTCTAGTTCCACTGTAAAGACAATGTTGATATTTCTATTTTTTATATACTACATATACTATCAACCCGCCACCCTAGGGTGGCGGGGATAGCCCTGGGCTATCAGCCTAGGCCAGGGGTGACCCTGGAGAGGGGGACCCCTTTATTGGCGGGTCCCCAACTTCCCAGGGATCCCTGGCCTGACCAGTAGTCAGGACTGATGCTGTGGCTTGGGGGCCCAGTGAATAGGCTCCCCTGGCTGAGGCATCAGCCTCACGTTAGAAAGGGTCCAGTGATGGTTTTAATTATAGGGGACCCCTACACAATTTTTTTCCCCTATAATTAAAACCAGGACTGGTCTTGTAGCCTGGTGCTGGTACCTCATTCACGGTGGAACCCTACTCGTTTTATTCCTCGTAATTTTAGGTACCAGGACTGGCTGGCAAGTCCGGGCTGTTTAAGCTTTAGGGGGGGGACCCTATGTCATTTTTTTAAATGACATTTAACCCATTTTTTACAGGTCTTAACACACAAGCAGCCAGCACATATCTCACTGATATGTGCAGGCTACTAACTCAGGACAGATTTGCAGATAGAAAACACTGCAATCTCAGGTGAGTGATCTCATCTTCACTTGCAACTCAGGGGAGATATCTCGTTCTGCTTCACCATTGGCCATCTCACTTTCAGCTAAACTCACTTCTTAGTAAATTTGCGAGATGAAAACCTGGAAAATCGGCGATGCAAATCGAGAGTGAAAAAAACTAAACTCGGCCATTCTCGATTCATAGTAAATTTACCCCTAAGATACTTTGGATTTGCAGACTAGCTACCCAAGGTTAGTCAGGGGTGAAGAAGTGAGTAAGTGTCCTGAATGGGGGTTAGGCATTTGTTATTTTTCCATCCTATGCTGACAGTAAAGCACTTTTCTTTTATTTATAACCTGAAAAACTATGGCCCTCATTCAGAGGCGGTCGCAAGAAGCGAACGCTCTCTCTGAATGAGGGCGGACGCTATTCTCTTTTTTAGTGCGGCCTCCTGGTCGCTAGCCAAGCTGTGGGTTACCACCCACAGCTTAGTGACTGACCAGGGTGATGGTCACGATGGTCAAGACCATCGCGACCATCGGGGCTTGCGACGAGGCCCTAAGGCTGGGTCTCGGCTTCCGCAAGCCCCAGGGAGCTTCCTGCTCTGATGAAGCAGGAAGCTCCCCACTGACATCACTACTGATGTCAGTGCGGCCGCCCACAAAATGGCAAGCATTCTGTAAGGAATGCCTCCGTTTGTGTAGCCACCCCCCCGACCTGCCTACAAAACGGGCTGAGCTGTCGATCAACATCGACAGCCGGCCCTTTTGTAGTGAGCTCCGGAGCAAGAGAGTTTCTCTCTCGCTCCGGGGCTTGCGCACACGCAGTGCGGCCGCTGCGCGTGCACAGGACCAAAACATCAACCTGGTTGCGAGCAGGAATATTTATTATTTTTACACAAATATTGTGAAAATCGGTGTTTTCACACCCTTTTTACAATATTTTTAGGGATGAGCGGGTTCGGTTTTCGGAGAACCGAACCCACCTGAATTTTGCAGATCCGAGTCGGATCCAAGCAGGCTCGGAGTTTCCCGCCTGACTCGGTTCTCGAAACTGAGGCAAAACCATAGAGTCAGAAATCTCTCAGTTCACGAGCTTACGTCTCTATGATCAATGTAGTATATAGGGACCACACGGCGGACTCCATTTCACTCCGGTTGTGAAGACTGAAAAGGGAAGGTGGGTAGTGTAGGGCAGGGAGAGGGGTGCTGTGCTGTCTGCTGTGTCCTGTGTCCTGGCTTGTGCACTGCTGATCCATTCTGGGCTGGTGCTGCTGAGTGCTGATCCATGCTGGTCGGGTTTATAACTTTCTGCTGTGTACTGGGCTGGTGATACAGTGCTGATCCATTCCGAGCTGATACTCTGCTGTCTGCTGTGTCCATCTGGGCTGGTGCAGAGTACATATGGGGGGGTGCTGCGTCCATCTGGGCCCAAGTTCTGGACTCCCCAAAAAAATATATATATATTGGCAAAAAAAGTGTCTTTTAGTGTAATATTTTTCTGTATGTGTGTGTGTTAGGCTTAACAGCACAAGATCCAGCCAGCAACGTAAGTTGCAACCTAGTGCTGCCTGACTCCAGTAGTGATGAGTCGCTGCTCTAGGCCCAAGTTCTGGAGTATAAAAAAAATGTAAATAAATTGTCTTTTTTTTATCTTTAACTTTAGCTCTCTATGTGTGCGTGTATCCAGCCAGCAATGCAAGTTGCAACCTAGTGCTGCCCCACTTCAGTTGTGATCAATCGCTGCTCTGGGCCCAAGTTCTTGAGCATAAAAAAAATTAAAATCAATTGTCTTTTTTTCAATCTGTTACTGTCTGTGTGTGTGCGTGTATCCAGCCAGCAATGCAAGGTGCAACCTAGTGCTGCCCCACTCCAGTTGTGATAAATCACTGCTCTGGGCCCAAGTTCTGGAGCTGAAAAAAAATAAAAATCAATTGTCTTTTTTTTTAATCTTTTACTGTCTGTGTGTGTGTCCATGCATGCGTGTTAGGCTTAACAGCACAAGATCCAGCCAGCAACGCAAGTTGCAACCTAGTGCTGCCCGACTCCAGTCGTGATGAGCCGCTGCTCTAGGCCCAAGTTCTGGAGTATAAAAAAAATAAAAATAAATTGTCTTTTTTTTATCTTTAACTTTAGCTCTCTATGTGTGCATGTATCCAGCCAGCAATGCAAGTTGCAACCTAGTGCTGCCCCACTCCAGTCGTGATCAATCACTGCTCTGGGCCCATGTTCTTGAGCATAAAAAAAATTAAAATCAATTGTCTTTTTTTTAATCTTTTACTGTCTGTGTGTGTGCGTGTATCCAGCCAGCAATGCAAGTTGCAACCTAGTGCTGCCCCACTCCAGTCATGATCAATCACTGCTCTGGGCCCAAGTTCTGGAGCTGAAATTTTTTTTAAATCAATTGTCTTTTTTTTATCTTTTACTGTCTGTGTGTGTGCGTGTATCCAGCCAGCAACGCAAGTTGCAACCTAGTGCTGTCCCACTCTAGTCATGATCAATCAGTGCTCTGGGCCCAAGTTCTGGAGCTGAAAAATAATAATAATCAATTGTCTTTTTTTTTTATCTTTTACTGTCTGTGTGTGTGTGTGTGTGTGTTAGGCTTAACCGCACAAGATCCAGCCAGCAATGCAAGTTGCAACATAGTGCTTCCCAAGTTCAGTCGTGATCAATTGGTGCTCTGGGCCCAAGTTCTCTAGCTGAAAAAAAATAAATTGTCTTTTTTTGTCTAATATTTTTGTGTGTGTGCACGACTGCACCTGTGTGAATTTTGTAACTGCCCCTTGGCTACACTATTGGTGCTTGTGATACTGCTTAAAGATTGCAGAAAATATGGAGGGCTGTCACATGACAGGAGAGCAAGGCCAAGAACCACATGTTGTAGCTGCCACCAGCAGTACAAGGCCGTCAACTTCCTCGTCCTCCATTTGATAAATTGCATGGGCTTCAGTCACACCTTCGATATGGTAAAGCAAGTTTTACTGAAGTTAAGTAAAAAAAATTGAAAGGATATTTGCCTTCAGATAAACAAAAAATTGGCAATATGCCATTCACTACATAAAGTGGCAAGGAAAGGATAAGGCCTTGGCCTTTCTTTATGAAGACTGCTGATTCTGATAGCCCTTCTGCTTGTAGTAGTAGTGGTGGTGGTCCAATTAAAAATGTGAAAGTTGATAAGACAGCTCCGGAAAAACCAACTGTGTGCCTTGAAAAATCAAAATCACAAATCCCCGAGGAGAGTGCAAGTGTGTCTGCAGTTGCCATGAGTGAGCCAGACCTAAATACTAGTGTACTCGAGGATCCTCCAACTTCCAACATTTGTATGCCCTCTGTAAACGTGGGGAAGGGCAGTCAACATCTTGTACACATAGTCATTGAGGATGCTTCTGGTAGTTGAAGGTGCTAAGGATGATGAGGATGTTGATGATGAAGATGTTAGTGATGAGGATGTTGATGCCGAGGATGTCCTTTGTGTAAGTAAGGCAACAGTTGTTGCCCATGGATTGAAAAAGCCAAAGCCCATTGTTGTCATGCCGGGGCTAAAGACAAAAAAATCTACTTCTCACAGGTGGAATTTTTCCACCCCGATACGGACAACAGTTGTCAAGCCATATGTGACCGTTGCCATGCAAGAGTGAGTAGAGGGAGGGACCTAAACCACCTAGGAACCTCCTCCTTGTTACGTCACTTGGAGCGCATTCATCAAATATCAAAGTGTTTGGCACCAAGTTCCAAAACTCAAAATGTAACAAGTCCTGTATCACCTACCTGCTCGCTCTCTGTGAGATCCAACACCAACACCTGCATCATCAACATCCTCATTCGTCATCGGGAGTAGTCCTGCTGCATCCAATGTTGGTACTCAAAGCATGATTGACTCCTCTCCTATCCGTGATTCCTTAGAAGGATCCTTGTTGAATACGCCTGTTGCTGCTGCAGTTGCTGTGACTGGATCTTAATCCCAGAAGGGGACCAGGAGGAAGACTACTTGTAGCGTATCCTCCAAAAAACAATTAACTGTCAAGCAATCGTTTGCAAGGTCAAACAAGTTTGAGAGCAACCACCCAGTTGGACAGCGGATTACTGATGCCATAACAAATATGCTGGTATTAGATGTGCGTCCAGTATCTGGCATTACCGCAGTGGGTTTTCAACAGTTAATTAAGGTCCTGTGTCCTCGCTACCAGATCCCTTCTAGATTCCTCTTCACTAGAACAGCAATTCCAAGTCTGTACAAGGACATTAAAAAAAACCTTACTAATGTCCTCAGAAATGCCGTTGTACCCACTGTCCACTTGACCACTGATATGTGGACAAGTGGGACAGGGCAAACTAAGGATTACATGACTGTGACAGACCACTGGGTAGGTGTATTGCCTACAACTGCAACAGCAACATCTACCAAATGACAACTGATACAGAGGCAGGCTACTCTGTGCATCACCGGTTTCACTAAGAGGCATACCGCTGAGAACCTCTTAGAAAAACTCAGGGAAATCATTGCTAAATGGCTTACCCCACTTGGACCCTCCTTGAGATTTGTGATTTTGGACAATGCCACCAATATTGTGAGAGCATTACATGTGGGCCAATTCAAACATGTCCCATGTTTTGCTCACACAGTTAATTTGGTGGTGCAACATTTTTTAAAATCTGACACGCTCGTGCAGGAGATGCTCTTGGTGGCCTGCAAAATATCCAGACATTTTAGACATTCGGCGACCGCTTGTCAAAGATCGCATGACCAGCAGGTACTGTTAAATTTGCCCTGCCATCAGCTGAAGCAAGAGGTAGTAACTCAGTGGAATTCTACCCTCTATATGCTTCAGCGGATGGAGGAACAGCAAAAGGCCATCCAGGGCTATACAACGGACTATGACATAGGCCATGGAGGGGTAATGCACCTTACTCAAGCACATTGGAGAATACTTTCCATGTTGTGCAAGGTTCTCAAAACCTTTGAACTTGCCACATGTGAAATTAGTTCAGTCACTGCCAGCTTGAGTCAGGTCATTCCCCTCATCAGACTTTTGCAAAAACAGCTGGAGAAACTGAAGGAGGGGGTGAAATGGAGCGATTGCGCAAAGTATGTCGGACTGGTGGATCAAGCCCTTGATTCACTTAACCATGATCTACGAGTCGCCAATCTATTGAAATCTGAAACACATATTTTGGCGACCATTCTGGATCCTAGGTTTAAGTCTTACCTTGTGAGTTTTTTTCCAACGGATCAAAATCTAAAACTGTTCAAAGAGCTGTTGGTAAAAAAATTGGTAGCTGCAGCCGCATGTGAAATGCCATCATCTCCTCCTTCAGTTTCTGCAGCTGCCAGGGAAAAACTCCATTTTCTTCACAGCATGTTTGCTGGCCATGCAGATCATTCACCAAAAAATGACATCTGGTAGGGCCTGAGAGAACTGCCTACTAGTGACATGTCTTCTACTGTGACTATGTGTAATATGGTCTCCATTCACAGAATGGTGGAGGACTATTTCAGAGATAACATCCTAATAGGCATATCAGATAGTCCCTTTCAGTACTGGCAGGAAAAAGAGGCAATTTGGAGTCCCATACACAAACTGGCTTTGCATTACTTAAGTTGCCCACCCTCCAGTGTGTACTCCGAAAGAGTTTTCAGTGCAGCTGGCAACCTTGTCAGTGATCGGCGTAGGAGGTTACTTCCTCAAAATGTGGAAAAGATGATGTTCATTAAAATTAATTACAAATTCCACAAGGAAGACCTCTACCAACAATTACATGAAAAAATTACAGAGGTGCTTATGGTGGATTCCAGCGGGGACGAATTTATATTGTGTGAAGAAGAGGATGTACACACTGATGGGGATGACGAGGACGAGGATGACAACAACATCCTATGTTGTAATGTAAAGCCAGTTTGTGTATGGGATCATTTCCATGTCCAATGCACATTGGAAGCTTGTTTTAAGGGGGTCCAAACAAACCAATCATTTCAGCCACAATTGGCAGTCCTTGTCGCTGAAATGATTGGTTTGTTAAACTGTGAATGTTCTGTTTCGTATACAACATAAGGGTGGGTGGAAGGGCCCAAGGACTATTCCATCTTGCACCTTTTTCCTTTCCATTATTAATGTTATGGTTGTTTTAGGAACCAATGATTTGTTTTTAAATTAATTTATTATCAATTTTACAGCCAGGGGCTGCACCAATGAATTCATTTTTATTATTAATTATTCAGCCTGGGGCTGCACCAATGAATTGTTTTTAAATTAATTTATTATCAATTTTACAGCCAGGGCCTGCACCAATTAATTTCTCTTTATTAATTATTCAGCCAGGGGCTGCACCCAATGAACTGTTTTTTAATTAATTTATTATCAATTTTACAGCCAGGGTCTGCACCAACTAATTGATCAACTATCAATTCTTCAATCCTCAAGGGTATCCCAACCATCATCTGTGACAGTCCTCAACTCTATTAATAATTATATCAATCAGTTTTGAGCCAGCAAGCTGCTTGCAACCTTTTGGCCCTTTAACTAGATGAAAAAAGCAATATTGTGAGTTGTAAGATGGTCAAAATTGACTGGAAATGAGTGGAAATAAATGTTATTGAGGTTATTAATACTGTAGGAACAAAAAATGCCCATTTTATGTGCTTTTTGCTGTTTTTTTTATTTTTTAAGAAAAAATCCAGAAATCAAAACACGGAGGTGAGGTTTTGGCAAAACCAATTCATATCCAAAACTAGGGGAGATCCAGATCCAAAACCAAAACACGAGGGTCAGCGCACAGCTCTAATTATTTTAGTTTCACCTAAAACAGGGGTTTCCAACCACGGTCCTCAAGGCACACTAACAGTCCAGGTTTTAAGGATAACCATACTTGAGCACAGCTGACTTAATTAGTACCTCAGTTATTTTGACTTAACTATCCATGCTTAACCATGGATATCACTAAAACCAGGACTGTTAGTGTGCTTTGAGGACCGTGGTTGGGAATTACCAACCTAGATGTACTTTGAAGGAGAATTCGCAAAATTCTCCTCCAAGCACTAATTATCACATTTATTTTAGTAAGCAAATCATATTTCCCATAATTGTAATGGGAAATGCGATCTGCCTAAATTTACTAAATCTGAACTGTAAAAAAATAATGGGGGAAACCTTATAATAATAATGCCACCTGGAGATGGCATTATTAGGACTTTCCCCCAATTCACTGTCTCCTTCTCTGCTCTGACAGGCAGAGCAAAGCTGGGAACCGGCACCTGTGATCAGCCTTGTGTGTCTAAATAGACCACAAGCTGATCACAGTAAAAATGGGGTAACGGTGATCAGTGATCCCAGGAGCTAATATGTGACTCTGGTCAGCTGATTGCCGGGCTACTGCTGTGTGTCCCTGGCATCTGATGTGTGCTGTAAACTGGCATTACAGTTTACAGCACACTTCAGCTGATCGGGGTCACAGAACCAAAGCCCAGCAATCAGCTGCTTGGAGTCACAGAGGTAAGTGCAAGCAGAGGGCAGGGAGGTTGGAGGGTTGGGGAGTGGAAAGGTGTAAAGGTAGCTTTGAGCAGCACATGCGCAGTCACAGTCTCATGATATATTTTTTTAAATTCCATGAGATCCAGTGGTGGCTCCAGAGGTAGGGCTGCGGCAAGGTCCAAAATTCAAATAGGGGAGCCACACCAACTGCCAGTGATGTTTGGCAGCAGTTGGGTTGATAGTTGGTGTGGCTCCCCTATTTGAATTTTGGACCTAGGGACAGAGGTTTCTCGAGATGTTTGCAAGTATTACAATGCAAATTTGGGCGATATTATCACATCCCATCCACATCTGAGATGCGGATTTTGATAAATATGCACCCGAATGATCTATAATTATCACTTAGTTATGCATGTATCCATATTATACCAAGACTTTGTTTATATTCTCTTTCCGTGATCTCCATTCTTGGTTCCCACCAGCAGTGCCCCCTGTCAGCAGTAACCTTGCATACTTCATATTGAGGCAGCTGGGAGAAGATTAATAGCTCGATTTTAAGTGAGCGTAGCCCATAGATCACTTTGTGATGGAGCTGCTGAAAGCTGTATTTTTTCCTCTCCTGTCAGAAATAGAGGGCCCATTTGACTCAAAACAATGTCCTGCTAGTATTTATGTACTAAAGGACACATGAGCTCCTAGGTTTAACAAGTTATTTGCCAAAACAACCGTAGCACAGACTTTTGAATATAAATTTCCATATTCCTCCTATTTATCAGAGATCACCAAATACAGTATATCATATGTAATATTCAACTGCTCTAGCACATACCGTACATTACAGATGCAAGTGTACCTGTCATCTGCACCAAGAGAGGAGGGGCCCATATGCAGTCTCTGTGTGGGTCCCCCTCTCACCAATGCAGTCACCTATTAGACTTTGGAACTGTGACAGAGTCTACTGCTCATGCGCGGTCTCTGGGAACATGGCGCGGTCTATGTTCCCCAGTGATTTTTTTTACTGCGCATGTCCAGATCTTCTGGAAAATGGTGGCAACGCCATTTTTCCAGTGATATTTGCACTACTGATGTTAGAGTTCAAGTATAATTTATGGGTGTAGGGTGTGCATTGTTGGTCCCCCTGGACTCAGTGGCCCATGTGAATTGCACACCCTGTACCCATTATCCTGCAGATATGCACCTGATCTGCAAATAGTGAGGAAAGGATCAGCAATACCACTAGGTAAACCTAGACTGTTGCTTTGGGTGAAAAGTACCTGAACACTGGATAAGTGACTGTTGCTTAGAGTAAAGAGCACCTAAAACACTGTATAAGTGATTCAGTGCTTTATTTTCACAGTGATGCCTTCACACTGAGCATGAAGTGTCAGCACATGGAAATTCTTAATTAGAAAGCTGCTGACTCTTCCATGTTGGTGATGAGCTGGGGGTGTGATGTTGGGCTCACAATTAGACAGAGGGACTAAAGATGCTCTCACTTCTTACCTTGTGTGGAGGAGGGGGAGAAGGGTGGTTGATGAGATAGCCCAATGAGGTGGAAGACTTTGGCAGCCCTGAGAAGAGGCAGACATTTTGTGAAGTGCCTCAACATTTAATAGAGTGCAGCCTACTTATTCGCTAGAAACCAGTGACAATATGACAGAATATGTGAATTTGAAATTAGTTCTTAATATTCTTTAAAAAAAATAGCTTTAAGGTAAATAACAAAAATCAAACTTTGTTTACCATATTTCTTAAAAATTTGTGGATAGTAAGTTTCATACCTCTCAAGATCAAAGAGGTGGTAAGAAAAATATTTGATCAGCATACAAGGCAGTGATACACGAAGTTAGTCAGCAGTGCAGGTTCTTCTATGAGCATTGAATGTATAATGCGTGTTTACCCAATTTCATACCTGCTAATAGTAGAATCAGGACTCAGTGGGGCTGATACAGATAATAATAATAATAATAATAATAATAATAATAATAATAATAATAATAATAATATTATAATATAAATAATAATAATTGGAGTTCAGCCATACATATGATTCACTCACTGACTGTCATTTTGACCAATAATGCTACCTGTTTTTTTTAACATATATGGGTTAATGTATAAACAAGCTGCTTCTCACTGCAATAGCATATTCAGGTATTTTCATATTTTTTTCACATTATTTTAGTACACTTAAATGTATTAAAGGGCTTTTGAAACAGTTTTTGTAAAAAAAAAATATTTAAAGAAAAAAAACACTTACCTGAACCCAGGGACTGGTGATCGGTGATCCAGGGAGCTCCTCTGTGATTCTGGATCGGTGATCCTGCTCACCTGGCTCCTGCTCTGTGACCACCAGTCAACTGCTCTGTGCTGTAAACTAAAATGATGCAATCTCAGATTACAGCACAGGAGCAGGCAGCACATTCGTGGTCACACTCTCAGGTGAGAGTGGGGGTGAGAGATTCACAGGGATAGGTCTTTCGTGCAAGCTCTGGGCCTGATTCAGACCCGGTCACAAGTGCTGAGCGCTCGCAACCCGGTCAATGATGGCCCATAGCGCATGCGCACGATGGAGCCAGCTCCGTCGTGCACATACGCGAGACCCGGATAGCGACGGGCAAGCCGTCACTCCGGGTCTCGTACCAAAGGGGGCATGCTGTCGATGTTGAGTGATAGCACACCTCCTTTGGTGAGTGGGCCAGGGGAGTGGCTGCCCAAATGTAGGCGTTCCCATGTGAACGCCTCCGTTTGGAGGGAGAGATTTCGGCTCTGTTAGAGCCGAAATCTCTCTGGGGCTTGTGGCAACGAGACCCTACCACAAGGGTCTCGTTTATTCTTGTCCGTGTTTGTGTTTACCCGCAGAATACGTACGGCTTAAACATTCGCTTTTATTTGTCAAAATACATGTTAGCCCCAATTAAACAATTGTTCTGTTTGTTTTTCTACACGCATATTTCCCGGGGTTCATTTCTTTATTTAAATTTGCTTACGCATGTCACTGCATCAAGTCTATCATAACTCTCAAGAGATTTCTGGCCCTGTCGAACACATGACTCATACACTAACCAATAGAATTGGTCCTGTTAATTACCCAAATACATTAGCCAATCAAATTTTTTTTGGGCACTTTATTAAAAATGATTTTTAACAAATACACCATCATGAGAGCCTCCGCATTCACCAGACGCGAGCTGCTGGTGCTAACGGAGGTGATGGATAGGCGGATCACCAGCCAGCCTCCACCCATCACCAACCGCGAAAAGTGTTCCGCATATGCGGAGGTACGGGGCCGCCTGCGCTCCTTCGGCTCACGCCGCCAGATCGGGCAGCTGGAGCGCAGGTGGTCGGACCTGCAACGGCGGACGCCCAGCTTGCTGGCATGCTTTCGCATGCAGATCGCAGAAAGTAAGTTTTAGGGACTGTGGTTTTCATGTTTGTCTTTGTGGCCCTAACTGCGTGTGCATGTTTTCATGTATGTCATATTTATTCATTGTACTCATATCTGCATGGCCATGTTTTTCATGTATGTCATATTTATGCATTGTACTCATATCTGCATGGTCATGTATGTCATCTTTATGCATTGTACTCATATCTGCATGGCCATGTTTTTCATGTATGTCATATTTATGCATTGTACTCATATCTGCATGGCCATGTTTTCATGTATGTCATCTTTATGCATTGTACTCATATCTGCATGGCCATGTTTTCATGTATGTCATCTTTATGCATTGTACTCATATCTGCATGGCCATGTTTTCATGTATGTCATCTTTATGCATTGTACTCATATCTGCATGGCCATATTTTCATGTATGTCATCTTTATGCATTGTACTCATATCTGCATGGCCATGTTTTTTTATTTTTTGGGACAGAAAATAGTGTTTTTCTCGGATTTGGGTTGAAACTAACCACAATTTGTTTCACATCTTTTAGGGGCACAGCGAAGACTACGCCGTCATCATCATCCCAGACAGCGCTCACGCCCACTCTCCCCAACCCCCAGCCAACCCTCCACAACCCCAAATTCCCCTATTTCCCACTCCTCCCCAGCCTTCCAAAACCCTCTGGCGGAAATTTCGGGGCTCCTTCCCCTCCATCCCAATTCCCCCTCTCCTCCAACCACCCCTCTTCGAATTACCCCCTCCCCGGATTCTGAAATTACCCCACCCAGATCGTTGGGGAATGGAGGCACCTCCGAGGAGGACGAGGGAGGGCCTTCTGGGGCTGCCGTTTTTTCTAACGGTATGTTTGTGTTTTTGTTTATTTTTCGCCACAAACTGTTTGTATGTAATCATGTGTCGTTCCCTTTTTTTGAGTTTTTGGGTAGACTTTTGGTGATTTTGCAGATTGCCTTTACCTGTTACTGCTGATTTCACCATACACATATCACACCTGTCGGAATTTGTTTATTGGCCTTGTATTTTTGGGCTACACCATTTTTGGGGGATGGGTTTTAATGGTGTAATTATGCTTTGTTTCAAAATATTTGTAATGTTGGTTTGTTTGTTTTGGCTTGTTTTTTAATGTGGTTTCATTATTGTTGTATTAATCCCCACACTTTTCTCACCCACAGAGGAACAGAGGCGTAGGGCTGAATTAGCCGCCTGTGTGGCCCGTATGCGGGACAATATAATTGGTCTGCTGGTGGTCCTTGACCATATGTCGGTCCTCCTTAGGGACTAGTTTTTTTTTTTTTTTGGCTATATTTAAATAAATTAATATTTTCAAAGTAACGTTCTGTCTCATTCGTTATTTCAAAATCAGAGATTGTTTACCCTGACATAAGTAGACTCTTCCTGCAAGGATTTGCAATTTTTGTCACTAAGATTGTGTGTTGTATTTTTATGTAAAACAGGCACAAGAAACACCTAACAGTAACAATCTCATTTCCCTTTTTTGGTGTAGTCACAATTAGATATTACTACATTTTACAGGTTCCTAGTTGGGGTGCAAGCTGCTTAGGCCGATATTACGAAGCCAACTGATTGTACAGGATTCCTTTGGGTGTTGGTTTGGACCCTGAAAACATATTACATTTTCGCTCAACTTGCGTCATTACTGGATTACCCCTTAGGCAAATGTAACGTGTGTGAACCTGGTTACACTTGCTTGTAACGTTCAAAAAAAGGTACAAAATTTCACTCTCAAGACATTTATTCACAACATAACTCCAAAATCAAAGTGGTCACTCACAAACAAAACACACAGTGATAATCACAAATACAACACATACCAAAAAAACAAAAAAAAAACACAACAAATCAAGAACTGGTTGACGAAGGACCATGCCAACATGATTCCACAAATATGGTGTTGCAATATGGGTTCCATAATATATCCCCAAAATTTCCACAAACAGGTTTTTTAAGGGTAGCAGGAAGTAGTCATCGTTGGAGTGCCAAAGATGATGGGAAAAAACAGAAGATGGAGAAAATAAAAAAAATTAATTAGATGTTCTCAAACAAACCGTACCACATTGGGTATAAACACTGTTGTTTTGACAATAATTACCTAAAATATCTGGCCACCACATCATCGCGTATGGCCCCCCCACATACTGACCTCTGACCAACCTCAGGGGGCCATCCTCAGGTAAGGCATCCTCTGGCTGCATTGGGACACCACTCCTTATGGCGATGTTGTGAAATATCCCACACAGGACCACAATTTTCGAAACCATATCTGGCAAATACATGAGCTCGCCACCAGAGCAGTGGAGGCATCTGAATCAGCCTTTTAAAAGGCCGATACAGCGCTCCACCACTTGCCTGGTGGCTGTAAGTGTGGCATTAAACTCACTTTGTGGCCCTGGTGTGGGAGCCAAATAAGGAGTGAGCAGCCAGGGCGTGCAAGGGTAGCCACTGTCTCCTGTGAAAAAGAATAGACAACATCAGGATCACTCTGTATGAAGCTTAACATTGTTATGTACTAAAGGTCTCCACTTACCCAGAAGCCACGCATCACCAGCTTGTAGGTTGGTTAATTTGTGCCATATCCCTGATTGCCGGATCACGAAGGAGTCATGTGCACTTCCTGGTAATTTTGCATTCAGGGACAGGATCTGGAGGGAGGCATCACATACCACCATTACATTCAGGGAGTGATAGTGTTTCCGGTTTCTAAATATTGCCTCCAGCCGTGCTGGAGGCTGAAGTGGTATGTGAGTACCATCCACAACCCCTATGATGTGTGGGAAGCCAGCTATTTGGTAAAAATTGGCCTTGGCCACACTAAGGGCACCCATATCCAAAGGCATTTGAATAAAATGATGGAGGTGCTTGAAAAGTGCCTCCATCACTGCCCTCAGGATCCGGGAAAAAGAGGATTGTGAGATGCCCACCACTATTCCCACCGTTGTTTGAAACGATCCTGAGGCACAGAAATGTAACACCGCCATAAATTGCGTAAGTGGTGGTATTGCTGTAGGTCTGTCAATTTGCCGCTCAAGATCACTCTCTATTAATGAGAGAGTGTCTATGATGATTTTGGGAGGAAGATGGTAGCATCTTAAAACCTCATCATCGGGCATTCCAAAAAGGGTGACACATGTTCGAAATATCTGGGGCCTTGCACGCCTATGATGCCTATGCCTGGGACGAGATTGAGGTTGGTCGGCTTCCGGGAGCATGGCCAGAACAATCCGACCCAGATCAACCTGAAATGGCAAGATTTGAATGTAAGGCTTTTTAACCCCCGCAAAAAAAATAAATATAACTTAGGTTGATGATACCATCCATTGATGCTTACATGCTGGGGTATTGTCATGATACGTGCAAACTGGAAATAATCACAACATAAATAGACATCATTTTATGCTGGGCATTTCTGTTTCAAAATGTTGTGCAAGACAAAACATAAAAGGGGAGAAACACACATTTGGCCAAAGAGCAAAACGACATTGCGCACACTACGTCAAATTGTGACCAAATGTAAGCAACAAATGCTAAAGAGAAAACAGAAACAATTTTACGGGATGAATAAGTATTTCAAAATGCGCTAATTAGTTCGCAAATACAAGTGACAATAGAAACTAATAAAAATGCGCTAATTAGTTTGCAAATACAAGTCACAATAGAAACTAATAAAAATGCGCAAATTAGTTCGCAAATACAAGTCACAATAGAAACTAATAAAAATGCGCAAATTAGTTCGCAAATACAAGTCACAATAGAAACTAATAAAAATGCGCTAATTAGTTTGCAAATACAAGTCACAATAGAAACTAATAAAAATGCGCTAATTAGTTCGCAAATACAAGTCACAATAGAAACTAATAAAAATGCGCTAATTAGTTCGCAAATACAAGTCACAATAGAAACTAATAAAAATGCGCTAATTAGTTCGCAAATACAAGTTAAAAAATACGCAGCTACAAAAAAAAATCATTTTTAAAACATTTCGGATTTAGAAAAACAAAGGTTACAAGTGTAAGGCCACCCAAAGTTGCGTAAATACAAACATGAACATTTACAAAACAATTAAACAAATGAACTTACCAAGAGATAATATATAAGATTCCGGAACAAAAGGTCTTTGGGGCACAGCCAAAAAAAAACCTAAGAGAGATGAAATGACGCCAAAAAAAAGTTAGAAAATTCAGAAACAGAAGGAGACACAAATTGAACCAAAGTTAGACTTCCAAAAACTTACCAAAACAAGAAACGACAAAAAGAAATCCAACAGAAAAAATGCGAACGGAAATAAAAAAGCAAATATATCAAAAATAAACTACTTCCACCAACGCAAACTCCAAAACCCGCCAACAATCAACTCCAACCAACGTAACCTCCAACAATCAAAAAACGACACCTCGACTCGAGACGCCCCAAGCCATAAATAGTGTTTAGTTTCCTGCACAAATTAAGGAGGGATCATAGGAACGCACAATCAATGATGCGGCCGAAAAATAAGGACGCATGTATAAATACTTCACGAGCCAAACCAAACATTCTGGTGTATTTCTTGTTTGGAGCTCAGACATGGCTACAGACCAGGGAAACAATGGACAACAGTCTGGCGGTAAGTATTTCAGGCATTTTGACTCAATGATTAATTAGAAACATAATATTGTGCAAGTTGTGAAGTTGACAATTCTCCAAATTTACACAAATAGGTGAGGAGGATGACATGGAAGAGGCTGCCGGGCCCAGTATTCCGGGCAAAGCTGCCAAAAAGAAAAGGCAGCCACAATTCACAAGAAAGGAGATGGAGGTTTTGATTCAGAAGTGTGTGGACATCCTGCCACAGGCAGACAGAAATATGAGTGCAAGCCAGAAGTGGAGAATGTGGGAAGAGGTAGCCGTTGATGTCAATAGGGTGGGTGATTATGTCCGTCTAGCCCGGGATGTCAAACGGCGGTAAGTAAACACTTGCCCCCCCCTAAAACCAAAACCCATTTTAAACAAAAGGATAATGGTTCCAATTTCACCCACAGATGGGCCGACTTCAAATATTGCCTGAAGCAAAAACTGGCGGACAGGGCTAGGCATGCAAGGGGGACAGGTGGGGGTCCCACCCCTGTGTCATTGGAGTTGAATGATTTAGAAGAGCTGGCAAAGGGGTGTGTGCAGCCTGTGGAGGTGTTTGGCGTGTCCAACATGGATACGGACATGCCAGACTTTGCGGCTCCTCATGTTGTCCCATGTAAATATTGTGATGTCACCAACTCTGAAATGTTATTGTGCCAATATGTAGATTCTAATGTGACTCTTCTCTCATTTTTCCAACAGAGACACAGGCGGATGAGTCTACTCCAGAGGGGAGCCTTGGCCGCCGAATTTCTGCTGGCTCTGCAGGGGAGGAACCAGTACATCTGGCTGAGGACCCTGCAGAAGCCAGTCCAGGGCAATCCCCCTCGCAGGCAGTGTCCCTCCTCACAGAACTCAATTTTAAATCGGATTTCCATACGGAGATTCTGCAGAGGATGGACGCCAGTCTGGTACGGGTGGCTGAGGCCCCGGAGCAAAATACTGTGGCCAACGTGACCATTGGTCAGGCCCTGGCGGAAAATACCAGGGCCAACATCTGCATCGCCAATGCCCTGGAGCAGCTCGTTCGCCAGCACATGGTGGAGCCGACCTCCCTTCCTGCCGGAACATCTGGATCCTCCACCTCTGGCACATCAGCCAATCCTCCAAATGTGCCTAGCCCTGTGCCTAGTCCAGAGGCCACAACATCTGCCTCTGGACAGGCCAGCCCAATGACATCCCGGACCCGGTCTGGCGCCCTCCCTCCCCCAGCCAAACGGGCGAAAAAACGGTGACAGCATTGGCTACTTTTCCCACACTCCTTCTGTGCTTGCCTCATATTCCTTTCTGGCCAAAACTTCCCTCTCCTTTCTTGTGAATTGTTTTTAATTTTTTCATTTACGTTTACCAAAATTTTATTGCTTGCACAATTAATAAATATTGTGGAAAGAACACTGCCAAAAATGTTTGTGTAAAATATGTGCATTAATTTTTTTTTAGATACCAATAAATTTACATCAAATGTACGACTTTGTATTCTGACATTATTGTCAAAATGGGTTACATTTAATCCGGGCCCACAAGGCAACAACGTTCAAAAAAAACATTTTACATTGGAAAAAAAGGGCTCTTTAAGGAACGTTTAAAACATTACCTAAGGATGCAAATTCACCTTGCAAAAACAAAATGAGCCAAAAAACCTAAACTTGATGACATTATTGTTACAATGGTCCAAAAACCACAAATTGAGGCCAAAATAAACCCCCACAAATGTACGCTAATTGATTGTGTAATCCAGACATTAGCAGCTATGATTTCCACCTGCATTCGGTTTTGTGCTATCCAAAAAAACTGCTTTCCAAACACATACCAAGCCGGTTTTCAATCCAACACTAATTGATTTTCTGACAAGCCGTGATTAATCGATGCTACATTGTGGAGTGCCGGGACGGAGGAGAAGGCCATCGCCAATGTGGTCGAGTTATCCAGACCCTAAGCTGTGCGAGCATTTTGAAGGGAAAGAGGATCAGCCAGTGACGTATGAGTTGGTACGAACACATTTGACGTTCGCATTTGTTAATGTATGTACGCCCCAAAAACGCCTCGCCATGCCTGCGTTTTTCCATCTCCTCCCCCGTCAACACCCAAAAACGCCCTGTTCTGTCAATCACATTTGACATGTCACTTCCTGTACGCTATTTGACGAACAAGACAAAAAAAACTCGCAATCTGCCGTACGCACATGCGCAGTGTAACACCGACGCATGCGCGGTTAGTCAACATCGGAACGCAATGAGCGTACTGCTGTTAACGAACGGCTCTGAATCAGGGCCTTATTTCTTAAATATTTCTTTTCAGTAGGGACTTCAATGTAGCATGCAGTCATAACCACAGTCGCACACAGAATATAGCATGCTGCATATCATTTTACTCAGCAGAAGCTGCTTGTGCATCCTATTGCATTGCAAATAAGATGCATTTGAAGGGAAAAAGTCGCACGTAAAGACACTTGGCACTATGGAGTTGCCACGGCATGGTGTGACTAGAATGCCTGTTTAACGCTCAAGAATGTAAGATTTATGTGGACACATCTGTAATTAAGGTCCTATGTCCATGCTACCAAATTCCATCTCGATTCCATTTAACTAGAAAAGCAATTCCTCTCATGTACCAGGATGTTAAAAAAAATGAATCACTGGCCTACAAAATTCCATTGTACCCACCGTCCACTTAACCACAGATATGTGGACAAGTGGTATTGGCATAAACCAGGGGAGGGGGAGTCAGGGAAATAATATGAGCACAGGATAAAGAGATAAATTAGGATGTTATTGGTATAAGTTAGTCCACATATATTATCATTAAACCCTAGTCTGGGTATCATAGGTCTCAGGTGTGGAGGTGCACCCCTTGAGACTATATATTAATAGTAGGAGATCAAAAAGGAAAGAAAAACTCTCTTTTTAGGGGGCACTCTATTGCAATGTTGCGAATTGGTAAGTTTATTAATAAGTAACATTTATTGGGTATACATTTAAAAGATCATATCCGCAATGTAGCATATGTGAGGTATGGATTTCAGCACGAAAGATATACAAAAAATATCTATATATCAATAAGTAAACAACAAAAACATATATCAAACCACACAAACATATATCAATAAAAGTAATTTCACTGATCAAGAAAGCAGAGTGAAATATTCCAAGGTGATATCAGAGTGTGGAGTGATGATGTAATCATTAAATTGTATCTCTGAATACTGAATACACCTACCTATGGTATTGAAACCTAGGTGATATGATTATCACGGTAAATGACTAATCCATACATTATCATGATTGGATGACCAATCGGTACCAAGGTAATGTGACTATCCGGGTACATAGACTCTTTAATTTATTGCAGTACAGTGACCAATCAAATTTCAAAATAATATGGTTGTCAAAATACAATGATTCTTCAAAACGTTATTGCGGTGCAATGACCGATAAGTACATCAGCAGACACAGAAAATGAAACAGAGATAGAAAAATCAACAGTCTCTTCAATTAATGATAGAAGTATCAAATTAGTGTCTATAAGGGGCTCAGAAGTGAATAGTCTACTTATTCTCACCTCTCTCCTATCCCACTCTATAGGTACCTAATGCTATATTACATTAGGTACCTAATGCTATATTACAATAGGGCCATTCGGTGATCTGCATATGTGTAAAAAACTATACATACTTCATGCCCTTTGGGAAATCACTCTATATGTGTACAATTATGTCCTTCCCGAATGTGACTATTTGGTGATCTGCAAGTGTGCAAATAATTACACTTACCTTATGACCTCTGGGACATCACTGTAAATGTGCAAAAATGATTTTCCCAAAAAAGCATGCTCTGACCATATGACTATTGGGAGCAGTGGCGTAACTACCGCCCCCGCGGTGGCTTGGGGCGCAGAGGCTTGTGGGGCAAGGTGGCTGCAGATTCCATGCGGACTAGCCATCCGCATGAAATCTTCAGAAAACAGCCCTCCCAAAATGGCCGCCACCTAGGAGG
Organism: Taudactylus pleione; assembly: GCA_031769625.1. Lineage (NCBI taxonomy): Eukaryota > Metazoa > Chordata > Amphibia > Anura > Myobatrachidae > Taudactylus > Taudactylus pleione. The sequence continues at coordinate 8,271,328 of JAUIMM010000175.1, forward strand.
AGACATATGCTAGAGGTCCTACTGGACCTCTAGCATCTGTTAGTCACCCAAGCAGGGCGGTAGTGTGGATGGCATAGAAGTGCCGTCCACACTACCGTGTGGACGTAGTGTAGTGCGGACGGCACATAAGTGCCATCCGCACTACACTACTAGCAACAAACATACGGTACCGGCAGCTGTATGTTTGTTTTAGCAGCTGATGAGAGTCTGTCAGACACTCATCGGCTGCTGCGCTCACTGTGGGAGCCGGGCTTCCGGCTCCTGCATTGAGTGATGGTAGAGACATCATGACGTCTCTCCCATCATGCAGAGCGGGCTGGCCCGGGAGGATGCTGCACGGAGGAGCATGCCAGAGTGGGGATCAAGGTAAGCAGAGTTTTCTTTTCTTTGTGTGTGTGTGTTTGTGTCTGGCTGGGGGGGGGGTGCGCTGCTGGGGGGACTACCACTAGGGGCACTGCTGGGGGGGGGACTACTACTAAGGGCACTGGGGGGACAACTACTACTACTAAGGACACTGCTGTGGGGGAGGACTACTACTAAGGGCACTGCTGGGGGAGACTACTACTAAGGGAACTGGTGGGGGATGACTGCCACTAAGGGCACTGCTGGGGGGAGGACAGACTACTACCAAGGGCACTGGGGGGACTACTACTACTAAGGGCAGTGCTGGGGGGGAGGACTACTACTAAGGGCACTGCTGGGGGGACTACTACTGAGGGCACTCTGGGGGTACTACTAGGAGCACTGCACACTGGAGGGACCACTACTGGGGACACTGCATAAAGGGGGATTACTACTAGGGGTACTGCTGGGGGAACTACTACTGGGGGCACTGCTGGGTGGGGACTACTACTGGGGGCACTGCTGGGTGGGGACTACTACTGGGGGCACTGCTGGAGGGAAATACTACTGGGGCACTGCTGGGGGGGACTACAACTGGGGGCACTGCTGGACTACTGGGGGGACTACTACGCGGGGCATTGCTTGGGGGGACTACTACAGGGTGCAATCCAGGGGGGGCTCCTGAAGGCACTGCTGGGGGGGACTACTACTGGGGCACTGTTGGGGGGGACTGCTACTGGGGGCTCTGCTGGGAGGAATAACTACTGGAGGCATTGCTGGGGGGGCTACTACCGGGGAACATTGCTGGGGGGACTACTACTGGGTGCAATCCGGGGGGGCTACTGAGGGCAATGCTGGGAGGGGACTACTACTGGGGGCACTGCTGGGGGGAACTGCTACTGGGGACACTGCTGGGGGGATTACTACTGAGGGCATTGCTGGGGGGCTACTACTGGGGGCATTGTTGGGGGGGACTACTACTGGAGGCATTTCTGGGGGCACTACTACTGGAGGTATTGCTGGGGGGGGGACTACTGCTGGGGGCACTGCATAGGTGGGGATTACTGATGGGGGCAGTGCATAAGTTGGGGACTACTACTGGAGGCATTGCTGGGGGAGGACTACTACTGGAGGCTCTGCTGGGGGGGACTACTACTGGGGCACTGCTGGGGGGCTAGGACTGGGGGCACTATATAAGGGGAACTACTACTGGGGGCATTATGTAAGGGGCACTGCATAGGGGGACAACTACTGGGGGCACTGCATAGGGGGGGCACTACTGGGGGCACTGTACAAGGGGCACTACTGGGGGCACTGTATAAGACCCCTTACAATGAGCAGGTAATTTAAAAGTAATTAGAAGCCTTACTGTGGGGCATAAAATGGTGTCAGGGGGCAAATATGTAAGTGGCCATTTTGTAGTAGGCATTACAGTGTGTGGCATAATGTTTAATGGGCATTATGGTGTGTGAAATAATGTGTAAGGGGCATTATGGTGTGTGGCATAATGTGTAATGGGCATTACTACAAGGAGGAAAAATACTGTAAACTGTCTAGGGGGTGGGGGCACATTTTTAATTTTTGCACTGGGAGTGAAATAGCGTATAAATGGCAGTGTAATGATTATACCAAAATGCCATGGGGGGCGTCAGAAACATTTTTGGCAGGGGAGAGCAAAATTTATAGTTACGCCACTGATTGGGAGCCCCTTATAGACACTAATTTGATACTTCTATCATTAATTGAAGATACTGTTGATTTTTCTATCTCTGTTTAATTTTCTGTGTCTGCTGATGTACTGATTGGTCATTGCACCACGATAACATTTTGAATAATCATTGTATTTTGATAACCATATTATTTTGAATAAACATTGTATTTTGACAACCATATTAATTTGAAATTTGATTGGTCACTGTACTGCAATAAATTAAAGAGTCTATGGACCTTAGCACTCGCAACCGACTCGATGTTGGTCCACAGGGCATGCGCACGACGGAGACTGCTCCGTCATGCGCATGCGCGAGCCCCCGCTAACGACGGATCACCCGTCATTAGCGGGCTCGAAGCGGATGGAGCGAGCTGTCGATGTTGATTGACAGCTCACTCCGTTTGCTGGGCGGGCAGGGGGCGTGCCCGGCCAAACGGAGGTGTTCCTTTCGGAACGCTTGCCATTTTGTGGGCGTCCCTACTGACATCATCAGTGATGTCAGTGGGGAGCTTCCTGCTCAAACAGAGCAGGAAGCTCCCTGGGGCTTAAGGTTGACGAGACCCTACCCTAGGGTCTCATCGTAAGCCCCGATGGCCATCGTGACCATCTCCCTTAGCGGTCGTTAGAGCTGTGGGTGTTAACCCACAGCCTAATGGCCGACATGGAGGCGGCCGTTCAGAATGCAAGCGGCCGCCCTGTTTCTGAGCGACCGCTTGCATCCTACGACTGCCTCTGAATGAGGCCCTATGTACCAAGATAATCACATTACCTTGGTACCGATTGGTCATCCAATCATGATAATGTATGGATCTGTCATTTTACCGTGATAATCATATCACCTAGGTTTCAATACCATAGGTAGGTGTATTCATAGATACAATTTGATGATTACATCATCACTCCACTCTCTGATATCACCTTGGAATATTTCACTCAGCTTTCTTGATCAGTGAAATTACTTTTATTGATATATGTTTGTGTGGTTTGATATATGTTTGTATTGTTTACTTTTTAATGTATACATATTTTTTTTATATCTTTCGTGCTGGAATCCATACCGCACATATGCTACATTGCGGATATGATCTTTTTAATGTATATCCAATAAAAGTTACTTATTAATAAACTTACCAATTCTCAAAATTGCAATAGAGTGCCCCCTAAAAAGAGTTTTTCTTTCCTTTTTGATCTCCGACAAGTGGTATTGGGCAAGCAAAAGATTATATGACTGTGACAGCACACTAGGTGGGTGTATCACCTTCAGCTCATTCCCAGGCATACTACTCTCTGTATCACCGGCTTCACTAAGAGGCATACCTGTTTCAACCTCTTAGAAAAACTCAGGGATGTGTCATTACAAAATAGATTACTTTGCTTGGACTCTCAACAGGATTTGTGATATATGACAATGCCACAAATATTGTAAGAGCATTACAGCTGGGCGTATTCGAACACATCCCATGTTTTGCTCACACAATCAATTTGGTGATGCAGAATTTTTAAAGAAAAGACAGGTGCATGCTGGAGATGCTGTCTGTTGCCCAAACAATTTCCCAACACTTTCGCCACTCAGCAACTGCATGTGAAAGATTGCAGTTGCTGCAAGAAATGTTCAATTTGCTATGCCACCAACTGAAGCAAGAGCCACTAACAAGGTAGAATTACACCCATTATATACTTCAGCGAATATAGGACAAGCCACAAGCCATCCAAACCTACCAAACAAGCCATGACATAAGGAGAATGTACCCTAGTCCAGGACAGTGGAGAATCCATTCCGTATTGTGCAAGGTGCTGAAACCATTCATAGTAATCACCTGTGAAGAGAGTTTAGACTCTGCCAGCTTGAATTAGGTGATTACCATAATTAGACTTTTGAAAAGACAGCTTGAGAAACTGAAGGAGGAGATGAAACGATTCTGCTAAGTATGTTGGACTTGTAGATCAAGTCCTTTATATGCTTCACCAGGATCCAAGGGATGTCATCATCTTGAAATTAGATAACTACATTTTGGTGACCGTGCTTGATCCTAGGTTTAAATTATATATCATGTCTTTTTTTCCAACTGACACAGATCTTAAGAGATGCAAAGAGTTCCTGATGAGCAAGTTGTCTGCTCAAGTGGCAGATGACACGACAGTGTATCCTCCTTCAGTTTCTCCAGCAACTGCGCCTGCCAGGAAAAAACTGAGCTTTCAAGAGACCCACTAGGGATGCAGATGAGTCAACACAACATTTTGACATCTGGTCAGGTCTAAAAGAATTGCCTAAATTTAGTGACACCTCTACCATAACGAAATCTGATACTGTCACTATCCAAAGGATGGTAAGGATTATTTTAATTACAGTGTACAAATCGACATGCCAGACAGTCCCTTTGACTTCTGGGAGAAAGAAAGGCAATTTGGAGGGCCTGGCTTATCTTTACTTAACCTGCCTACCCTCCAGTATGTACTCAGAAAGAGATTTCAGCACAGCTGGGAACCTTGGCCCTCATTCAGAGCCGCTCGTAAGTGGCCGCTCATTCGTTCTGACCGATGTTCACACATCTGCGCATGCGTACGGATTGTAATACGCAAGCACGAACCAGTCAGTGCGGCCAAAAATCGTTTGTTCGCTAAATAGCGAATGCCTGCTAATTTGAGTGACAGGAGGAGGCGTATGTGGGTGGTAACAGGGGAAGGTGCTTGAAAACGGGGAGTGGAGATCAGATCGCAGGCGTGCTTAAAGGTCAAAACGGGCATTTTATGGGTGTGCATAATTAAAACTGGAGCATCATTGACCACGTCACTTGTTTTTTTTTTACTTAGAACTGCTCACAAAATAGCGGTTGAAAAAAACAACCACAAGAATAGTGAGCAGTTCATACACTGTATGATGTACTCGATTAATCCAATAATAGCGGACATGACGTATGGTGCTAGCGGCAAGGGGGCGTTTTTGTCAAAATTACAACCGCAAGTTTTGCTCGCTCGTTCAGACTTAGAGGCATGAACAGACCGCAAAGTGTGAACGGTTCATTTGAATAGCCACCCCTTTATATAAAACGAACGACCGCAAATAGCGAGCGGCTCTGAATCAGGCCCCTTGTCAGCAATCGACATAGGAGGCTACTTCCTCAAAATGTGGAGATGTTCATCAAAATGAACTATAAATTACCCAAGGAAGACCTTTAGCAGCAATTACATCATTGTACAGAGACTTCTGCAATGGTGGATTCCAGCAGGGATGAGTTAATATTGTGTGAAGACAATGTAAACACTAATGAGGGTGAGGATGAGGAAAAGGATGAGAATGACTACAACATCTTTCCATAGTGGAGATCACTGACAGCACTGTTAGCTTAGCTGCCTAAAGCTGATCATTATCAACAACACTGTTAGCTTAATCCCACTATTAACAATGCTGTTAGCTGCCCATTGTTTTGCTTGTTTTGTGGGGGCCCAAACTAATTACTTAAACCACAAAAGTGGTAGTCCCTGTTGCTGAAGTGATTGGTTTGTTAAACTGTGCATGTCCTTTTTAATATACAACATAAGGGTGGATGGAGGGCCCAAGGACAATTTTATCTTGCACCACTTTTCATTATTGGCTTTGCCAAGATTGTGTTTGATAGGTAGTGTACTGTATATTATTGTACTTTACTGGGGCATTCATGTTATTTTGTATTTTGCAATGCCATCCATCATCAGCTTTTCATCCAGGCATATAGGCCCTATTTCCTGCAGCTTCTCAGCAGATACAGATTAGTATCATTAAACCATATTATTAATTATTCAATTTGACTAGGCCTTTAATCCTAAGGAATCAACTTTATTGGGATTTTGGATGCTTTCAACTTCTCTGATTTGCTTTTTTATGGTTAATTCAATTATCAACCCTAATCAATCAATAAATCAATCAATTAATCAATCTATCAATCGATCAAACAACTTAATTGGGATTTTGGATGCTTCTTTTTTAACAATGCTTTCCATTTCTCAGATTTTTTTTATGGGTAATTAAATTATCAACCCTAATCAATTAATCAATCATTCAATTTATCAGACAACTTCATTTAGATTTTGGATGCTTGTTTTTTTAACAATGCTTTCCGCTTCTCTGATTTGCTTTTTTATGGTCAAATCAACACTAATCATGTGTGGAGTTTGTATGTTCTCCCTGTACTTGTGTGGGTATCCTCCAGGTACTCTGGCTTCCTCCCACATTTCAAAAATACAGTTTACTGGTAGGTTACTTAGCTCCCAACAAAAATGAACCCTAGTGTGTATGTGTGTGTGCATGTGATAGGGAACATAGAACATAAGCTCTACTGGGGCAAGGACTGATGTGATTGGCCACATATTCTCTATAAAGTGCTGTGGAATATGTTTATATAAATAACTGTTAATAATAATAATAATAATAATAATAATAATAATAATAATAATAAATCAATCAATCAATCAACTTCATTGGGATTTTGGATGATTGTTTTTTAACAATGATTTCCACTTCTTTGATCTCCTTTTTTATGGTTATTAAAATGCTCTCCCCTCCTCCCTCATAAATTTGCTTTGGAATAAAAATGAATAATTAACTTATCAATCAATCTTTTCTTCCTTTCCCTGTCTTACTGCACCTCCCTTGGGCCTGTGGTCTAGTTCTTGATTAATGAAAACATTATTGGTTTCTAATATGGGGTTGTATAGTTTATTAAACTGCCATCCTGTCTACCAGTGCAGTGTCACTCTATTTCTTAGATATGCCATGTTTCAAGTTGAACTGCCACAGCCACTGAAATCTTTAACATGCGTTTGCTGAATGCCAAATACTGTCCAGAATTTTTTTTACGGCCACAGACAGAATCTCCCACATGCCCCTTTTTAAAAAAAAATAAATAAAAATCTAAAGTTTATTTGTTGGCAAAATATGGGACTTGTTCACCCAGTTGTAATAATTAATTAATCAATCAACTTCATTGGGATTTTGGATGATTGTTTTATAACAATGCTTTGCACTTCTCTGATCTGCTTTGTTATGGTTATTAAAATTCTCTCCTCTCTCATAAATTTGCTTCGGACTCAAAACATTTTATAAAATTTACAAACTAATCAATCCTTACTTCCTTTACCTGCCTTCAACTACAGACACACTCCATGTCCCTCGGACCTCTGATCTAGTTTTTATTAATGAAAACATTCTTGGTTTCTATGGGGTGGTATAGTTTATCAGATTGCCATACTGTCTGCCACTGCAGCGTGACTCTAGATGTGCCATGTTGGAAGTTGACCTGCCATGTGTTTGTACTGCCCACTGCTGTCACTTAGCTTAGTTAGCCAGCTAGATCAGTGCAACCTTTTGGCCTAAACTGGATAAATAACAATATTGCATACTGTGAGGTAGTCAAAATTGACTGGAAATAAATGTTATTGAGGTTAATAATACAGTAGGAACAAAAGCAGGCCCAAATTAAGTGATTTTAGCTGTTTTTATACATTTTGGAAAAAAATACAGATTTAAAACTAAAACACGAGAGCGGTTTTGGCAAAACCAAAACCCGACGATGAATTAGAACCAAAACACGGGGGTCTGCGCACATCTCTAATTATTTCTACTTTTACCTTTTTTACATGAAAGCTTTTTAAAAAAAAATTATTAAAAAAGCAAAGGTTACTGATAAGAGTGTTTTATATTGCTATGCACCAATATTCAATATATTTAACCAAAAATGACATGTTTCTCATTATAGTGTGACTTTAAGAGACAAGTGTAATACAATTGCTATATTCAGTAGAGATTTTTCCCCTTAAGGCTATAAATGTTGAAGAGTTAAAGTTTTCCTCTGTTGTTATGACATTTCTGACACATGATAGCTAATGTTAGGACTAGAGTATTACATTGTACTCCCTGTAGGTTAAAGATGTATGCCTCTGAATTATGTAGAAATATAGATATTTATAACTCTGAATTACAATATCTCTAGTTCTAGTTATTTGGCCCCATGAGACCAGAAGGAAATACTCTAAGAAGCTGGCTGTTATACTGACATATATATATATATATATATTTATTTATATTAGAGATGAGCAGGTTCTGTTCCCTGAGAACTTGCAGATCCGAGGCGAGGTCCAAATCTGGCTCGGGTTTTCCTGCCTGACTCGGATCTCAAAGTGAGGCAAAATGTCCACATCACACTGTGTCGGATTCTCGCCGGTTTTGGATTGTATAAAAGACCCACCCCCACGGTGATCAGGCCCATTTGCTTGCTGAATCCTGGGCTGTCAGGGCTGTGCTTCATCCAAGAGGGGCTGCTGTGTCCACCCAAGAGGTGCTGTGGGTCTGCTGTGTCCATCCAGGGGTTGCTGTGTCCATCAAGGGCAGGGTCTTCTGTGTCAATCCAGGTTCTGCTGTGTCCATCCAGGAGCAGGGGCTGCTGTGTCGAACCAGGGATGCTCTGTCCATCCAAGGGTGTTCAGTGTATTAAAAAAAGCTAGTAAATAATATAATTCAATTACCCCAGTGTGCTATATTTATTATTATTTTTTTTTTACTGTGATGCTGCTTGTCAGACCGCAGTGTAATATTCATAAACGTATTGTTTGTGACACTATAAGTGGTAGCGCAGTGTATAACAAATATTGTCACACTATAAGTGGAAAAAGCAGTGTATTTGTAAAAAATATTGTCACACTGTTAGTGGAAACGCAGTGTATTCGTAAAAGCAGCATTCAGTTCCAGAGACATTGGATGATCTCATTCATCTTGCTGTTCACACTGATCGCCACCTTCGGGAATGAAGACTGGAAAAGGAACTTCCTACACCTGCTCCTCGGTCACCAGTTTGGGTAACTCTGCCGGATCCGGAGGAACCGATGCAATTGGGTGCCTACTGTCTCTCCACCGAAGAGAAATGAAGAAGACTCTGGAAAAGGGCATACAGCCATTGTTTGTCCAGTTAAACCGGGAAAAGGCAAGGTCTAGGTTGTTTTGGGAGAGTTACATCTAGTAATAAATATATAATGGAGGTCAGCACTACATCTAATAAATAGTAAACCAAAAAATACAGATGAATATGTTATAGCTCTATTTATTGGAATTCACATTAAAAGGGTCACAATGCCCCTGTAGTACAGTAGGAGGAAATGGGGTGGGTGGGTGAGAATAAGGGTACCTGTTAAGGTATATATGCCAATACTGGTGGTGGGTAAGTTTTGGCAAAGTCAATAACAGGCATCAACCACATACTACAGCCCATACACATTGAGCGCAGGTCCCCCATCCCCCCTCTGTTTGTATCAGAGTTACATCTAGACCTTGCATCTGTCTCTCCTGCTAACTCAGTCCGTGTCTCCACAATAATTAAAGGAAAAAATTGTCTAGTTCCTGTCCCAGCTTTCTAAGATAGTGGTTCATCAGGAATTTTTATGGACATCTCCTTTTTTGACACCTTGGGGCTGACGTCCGAGTCTTTAACACAACCTCTCTCAATGGTTGGGCTTTTCACAAACACCTCCCATCCGATTGTCCATAGGAGCCCTACATTCTGAGGAAAGTACATTCCTGTTGCTCCAGTGTCCGCTGGCACCATTTGTCCTAAGTCTTCCTTGGCTCAGGAGACACAACCCTGTCATTCATTGGCATACTGGAGAGATTCTTCAATGGGATGATACCTGTTTCTCTACCTGCATCATGCTTCCTGTCCGTCTGGCTGCTGCCATCCAGTCTGTATTGGCTTCTAAGATTCTGTCTCCTTACCGAGATTTGGCAGAAGTCTTTTCAAAGAAGGTGGATACCCTACCACCTCACAACTCCTATGACAGCTCTATTGATCTTCTTCCTGGAGCAAAGCTTCCCAAAGGCAGACAGCCCAGGTGCACACTAGTCTGTCATTAGGGAGGCTTGCTCTGGTTGGGCCCTGTTTCTGTTAAATTCCAGCCAGCCCTTCATGTCATGCCGGTGATAGCATTTCATGTTTTTCCAGTTTTTTGTTTGGTCTCTTGTTCACAGTCCAGTATTCAGCCAGCTCCATTGTTACTGCCGTTTGTGCCATCTAGGCGGCACGGTCCACATTTGCACTACCTGCCGTTTGTGTCATCTAGGGGGCATGGTCCATTCCTGCCTCTGCCATTTGTGTTATCCTGGAGGCACAGACCGCACTCAGAGTCCAGAGTGTGCAACCCAGCATCCTGTGTACGCAACCCTGTGTACAATCGCTTGTGTCATCTGGGCGGCAATAAGCGCACCTCAGTGTCCTGTGTACGCAGCCTTGTGTACTATCGCTTGTGTCATCTTGGCAGCATTAAGTGCACCTTAGCGTCCCATGTATGCAATTTTTTGTACTACCGCAGGTGTCATCCTGGCGACACCAGCACACCACATCATCTCCTAGCCAAGTCCTTCTGCACTCAAGGCAGCAACTCAGCCCAGAGGCTGCTACTGGCCCAAAGGCCGCATCTCAACTATTGGCCCACAGGCCTCATCCAGCCCAGAGGCTGCTACTGGCCCAAAGGCCACATCACAACTAATTGACCCACAGGCCTCATCCAGCCCATAGGCTGCTCCCGGGCCAAAGGCCACATCTCAACTAATTGGCCCACAGGCCTCATCCAGCCCAGAGGCTGCTACTGGCCCAAAGGCTGCATCACAACTAATTGCCCCACAGGCCTCATCCAGCCCATGGGCTGCTCCCGGCCCAAAGGCCACATCTCAACTAATTGGCCCACAGGCCTCATCCAGCCCAGAGGCTGCTACTGGCCCAAAGGCCACATCTCAACTAATTGGCCCACAGGTCTCATCCAGCCCAGAGGCTGCTACCGGCCCAAAGGCAGCCTCACAACTAATTGGCCCACAGGCCTCATCCAGCCCAGAGGCTGCTACTGGCCCAAGGGCCACATCTCAAATAATTGGCCCACAAGCCTCATCCAGCCCAGGGGCTACTACCAGCCCAAAGGCCGTATCACCACTTACTGGCCCACAGGCCCATCCAGCCCAGAGGCTGCTACCGGCCCAGAGTCCACACCACAAATTATTGGCTCTTAAGCCACATTCTGAGCTAGTTCCACCAGCTCTCAAGGCAACAACCCGGCCGTATCCAGCCAAAGTTTTCCAGCCCTCAAGGCTGTGCGGGTCAATTCCTCATTGATGGTACTGAGCCATAACAGTCTCTTCTCGAGAGCAAAGTGATGGAGGAATATATTCAGGATGCCTTGGAGAAAGGTTTCATTCAACCTTCCAAATCACTGGTCGGAGCGGGCTTTTTTTTGTGCAGAAGAATCACTGATCTTTCCGACCATGTATTGATTTTCGAGGACTGAATAACATCATGGTAAAGAATTCCTATCCTTTGCCTCTTATCTCCATCTTGTTTGAGAGATAGATCTCAGAGGAGCATATAACCTGGTTTGCATCAGGGAAGGTGATGAGTGGAAGACAGCTTTTAAGACCCATTATAACCACTACAATTATCTGGTGATGCTGTTTGGCCTGTCCAATGCCCGAGCCGTCTTTCAGGACTTAATCAATGATGTGTTGAGGGAATATCTCGGGGTATTTGCAGTGGTGTACCTCAGTGATATTCTGATTTACTCCATCTCCCTGGAGGAACACCCTAAGCACGTGAGACAGGTGCTACTTAAACTCCTGGAGAACAACTTGTATGTATAACCGTAGAAATGTGACTTTGAAATCGAAGAGGTATCATTCCTGGGATACATTATCTCCTGTCAAGGGTTTTCAATGGACCTGGGCAAAGTCAAGGACATCTTGGATTGGGCTTGACCAACCAATCTAAAAGCAGTACAATGCTTCCTTGGCTTCACCAATTATTATAGAAGATTTATTAACTCCTTTTCATCCATAGTGACACCTATTGTGGAGCTTACCAGGAAAGGAGCTGATGTGGCAAACTGGTCAGCCAAAGCTCTTCAAGCCTTCAACTCCTTAAAAGCCAACTTTACCTCAGCTCTGGTCCTCCGACATCCCAATCCAGACCTTCCATTTGTTGTTGAGGTAGATGCCTCTGGTTGATATAGGCACTGTTCTGTCACAGAAGGATCATGTCATGCCAAGATTTGGGCGGATAAGCATCAGCGACCATGCAGCTTTAAAGTGGGAGATTTGGTGTGGCTGTCCTCCAGGAATATCAACAACCGCCAGCAGTGGCAGAAGTTGGGTCCCAGGTTCAATGGGCTGTATAGGATTATCTCCCGAATCAATCCTGTGGCCTTCCGTCTGAAGCTGCCTGCTAACCTCAGAATCAACAACACTTTTCACTGCTCTTTACTCAAGCCGGTATCTTCATCCTTCAGGTATGGCTCTAGATGGCCAGCAAGACCTACACTCGTCCTTATCCAAGGATGCCAAGAGTTTGTGGTGGAAAAAATTATAGATTCCAGATTTTCACGAGGAGGCCTTCAGTTCCTGGTCCATTGGAACGGGATATGGAACAGAAGAGTGGTCCTTGGTTCCTACAAGATCGTTTAATGCTCCTGCCTTGGTAAAAAGATTTTTTTCAAGACTTTCTGGAAAAACTTGGAGCTAGGGGTTCCTTAACCCCTCGTCAAGGAGGGTACTGTCACAAGCTGCAGTCACGTCCTGGTAGATGCCATGCTGTCAGCTTGTTGGTCCTCCCATCTGGCTGACATCAGCTCTGCAGGTATGGGATTGGTGCATCTTCCTTCTTCTACCTTGTTGGTGTGCTGCTCAGGTGCCGGTGATAGCGTTTCACGTGTTTCCGGTTTTGGTGTCTCCTGCTATCCAGTTGAGTACCCAGTCCTCCTGTCTGCTATTGTTACCTGCCATTTTGTGTCATCTAGGCAGCACGGTCCGCATATCTACTACCTGCTGTTTGTGTCATCTACGCGGCATGGTCACCATACCCACCATACCCACAGTCTGCCGTTTGTGTCACCCAGGCAGCACTGACAGCACTCAGTGGCCAGAGTACGCAGTTCGGCATCCAGCTGCTTGTGTCAACCTGGCGGCACAGGCCACACACCAACATCCAGTTGCTTGTGACAACCCAGTGGCACAGGTGGCAATCCAGGTTCAAAAGTACGCAACTCAGCGTACCACCACCTGTGTCAACCTGGTGGCACAGGCCGCAATCCAGCATCCAAAGTATGCAATCCTGTGTACCACTGCCTGTGTCAAATTGGCAGCACAGGTCCTTCTTCAGACCAGCCAGCAAAGGCTGCTACACGGCCCAGTGGCCGCATCTTGCTCTACAGCCCAAGGCCACAGCCTGCCAAGGCTTCTACATGGCCCAGAGTCCGCATCATTTTACGGCCCACAGGCCACAGCTTACCAAGGCTGCTACATGGCCCAGAAGCCGCATCTTGTTCTACGGGCCACAGGCTACAGCCTGCCAAGGCTGCTACATGGGCCAGAGGCTGCATCTTGTTCTACAGCTCACAGGCCACAGCCTGCCAAGGCTGCTACATGGCCCAGAGACCGCATCTTGCTGTACGGCTCACAGGCCGAAGCCTGCCAAGATGACTACTGTCACACTGTAAGTGGAAAATGCAGTGTATTCGTAAAAAATATTGTCACACTGTTAATGGAAAGAAATGCAGTGTATTCGTAAAAAATATTGTCACACTGTAAGTGGAAAATGCAGTGTATTCGTAAAATATATTGTCACACTGTTAGTGGAAACGCAGTGTATTCGTAAAAATATTGACGTGTGTGCTATACCCCATTTCATTCATGTTTGTTATGGAGAATGATCAGATAAGACTTTAGGAACCACATACAGTACTAGTGGGGGAGCTGCTGCCAGTGCCACCAGTCATGATGATACTAGTCCATGTACATCATCTACTAAAGCTGATGCCAAAGGGTATACAGGGCTTAAGTCAAGGCATCTAAAATCAAGCACGCAATGTTTTAAAAAGTTAAAGAAAAAAAAATTAAAAGCTAAGTAAGCTGCAGAGAAAGAAAAAATTGGCAATATGCCATTCACTAACCGAAGTGGCAAGGAAAGGATAAGGCCTTGGCCTTTATTTAGGACTGTTGGTTCTGCATCTTATGATGATGAAAACCCTTCTACCTGTAGAAGTGTCCAAAAAATTAAAATTGCAAAGGCACGTGAACCAACAGTGTGCTCAGAAAAGTCATAGATCCGTTTTTGCCATGTGTGAGCCTGACCTTTCTAATATTGTACTTGAAGAGGATCCTCCTTCCACCATTTGTGTGCCCTCTGCAGAAATGGGGATGAGCAGCACAAGTCAACATGCTGACGTAGAAATCAAGGATGCTTCTGTGGAATTGCACCAGGAGGATAAGGAGGATCTTTCTGTAGTTGGCCCTAACAAGGATGATGAGGATGTTGATGATGATGATGATGTTGATGCCGAAGATGTTTGTGTAAAAACTGTAAATCAGGCAATAGTTGTTGCCCATGGTGGGAAAAAGCCCATTGTTGTCATGCCTGGGCAAAGGACCAAAAAATTCACTTCTCATGTGTTGAATTATTTCCACCCATATCTGGACAACAGTTGTCAAGCCACCTGTAACCGTTGCCAAGTAACTGTGAGTAGGTGTAAGGACCTTAACCATCTAGGAACTTCCTCCCTGTTACATCATTTGCAGCGCATTCATCAAATTGAAAAGGGTTTTCAAATTCAGAAATTTTGGCTAAAAAACACATAACAATCAGTCCAGTATCACCTAGCTGCTCACTTCTTTCTGGATCCAAGTGCCTACAATCTCCACCACCAACACCTGCATCATCATCAACATCCTCAATCATGATCGGAAGTAGTCCTGCTTCCAATTTCATAAGAACAACTGACTCCTCTCCTATCCATGGTTCCTCAGAAGAATCCTTGAGTGTTACTCCTGTTGCTGCTGCTGTGAGTGGATCTTCATCTCAGAAGGGGACCAGGCAGAAGACTACATTTAGTTTAACCAAACAATTGACTGTCAAACAATCATTTGCAATGGGGAACAAGTATGACATCAGACACTCAGTTGCACAGTGGATTACTGACGCCATAACAGCTATGCTGGTATTAGATGTGCATCCAGTATCCGCCATTAATGCAGTGGGTCTTAGATAGTTAATTGAGGTCCTGTGTCCCTGCTACCATGTCCTTTCTAGATTCCACTTCTCTAGAATAGCAATTCCCAGACTGTACAAGAACATTAAAAAAAACCTTATTAATGTCCTCTGAAATGCCATTGTGCCCACTGTCCACTTAACCACAGATATGTGGACAAGTGGGACAGGGCAAACAAAAGATTACATGACTGTGACAGCCCACTGGGTGGGTGTTTTTCCTCCAACAGTGCAAACAGCAGCAGCATCTAACAAATACCAGCTCATTCAGAGGCAGGCTACTCTGTGTATCACTGGTTTCACTAAGAGGTATACCGCTGAGAACATCTTAGAAAAACTCAGGGAAATCATTGCAAAATGGCTTACCCCACTTGGACTCTCCTCGGGATTTGGGATTTCTGACAATGCCACAAATATTGTGCGAGCATTACATGTGGGCGAATTCAAACACATCCCATGTTTTGCTCACACAATTAATTTAGTGGAGCAGCATTTAAAAAGAAATGACAGGGGCATGCAGGAGATGCTCTTGGTGGCCATAAAGATTTTGGGACATTTTCGACATTCAGCAACTGCATGACGAAAATTGCAGCACCAGCAAGTACTGTTGAATTTGCCCTGCCATCAGCTGAAGCAAGAGGTAGTAAGTAGGTGGAATTCTATATATATGCTTCAGCGGAAAGAGGAGCAGCAAAAGGCCATCCAAGGCTACACTACAGCCTATGACATAGGGAAAAAGCGAGAATTCATCTTAGTCAAGCGCAGTGGAGAATAATTTCCGTGTTGTGAAAGATTCTCAAACCCTTTGAACTTGCCACATGTGAAGTTAGTTCAGACACTGCCAGCTTGAGTCAGGTCATTCCCCTAATCAGATATTTGCAAAAGCAGCTGGAGAAACTGAAGGAGGAGCTGAAACAGAGTGATTCCACTAAGTATGTCGGACTTGTCGCCCTTCATTCACTTCGCCAGGATCCAAGGGTTGTCAATCTCTTGAAATCAGATCACTATATTTTGGCAACCATACTTAATCCAAGATTTAAGTCATACCTTGTGTCTTTCTTTCTGACGTACATAAATCTAAAAAGATGCAAAGAGCTGTTGGTGGCAAAATTGTCAGCTCAAGTGGCACATGACACGCAACATCTCTTCCTACAGTTTCTGCTGCTGCCAGGAAAAAACTACATTTCCTAAGAGAACCACTGCTGGTGGTGATGCAGATCAGTCAGCAAAACCTAATGACATCTGGTTGGGTCTGAAAGAACTGCCTACATTGAGTGAAATGTCTACCGTGACTTTGACTGATATGGTCACCATTCAGAGAATGGTGGATGATTATTTTAGGGATAGCATCCAAATAGGCATGTCAGACAGTCCGTTTCACTACTGGCAGGAAAAAGCGGCAATTTGGATTCCTTTACACAAACTGGCTTTGCTTTACTTAAGTTGCCCAGCCTCCAGTGGGTACTCTGAAAGAGTTTTCAGCGCAGTCAGGAACCTTGTCAATGATCGGCGTAGGAGTTTACTTCCCCAAAATGTGGAAAAGATGATGTTCATTAAAATTAATTACAAATTCAATGAGGAGGACCTTTACCAGCAATTAATTTAAAAAAAATACAGAAGCACCTGTAATGGTGGATTCCAGTGGGGACAAATTAATATTGTGTGAAGAAGAGGATGTACACACTGATGGGGATAACAATGATGATGATGACATCTGATCTTACCTATGTTGTAAAGCCAGATTGTGTATGGGATCATTGCCACCAATGTCCACTGCGCATAGGCCGCTTGTTTTGTGGGGGATCCAAACAAACCAATTATTTCAGCCACAAGTGGCAGTTCCTGTCGCTGAAGTGATTGGTTTGTTAAACTGTGAATGTCCTGTTTCATATATACAACATAAGGGTGGGTTGGAGGGCCCAAGGACAATTCCACCTTGCACCTCTATTCTTTGCATCATGTGCTGTTTGGGGCATTGCTGCCTGACATTTTAATTTTGTGGTTTATTAATGTCCAGAAATTGTAATGGCCACAGACAGCATCTCCTGCATGCCCCTTTCATTTTTTTTAAAAAAATTCTGAACCACTAAATTGATGGGGTTGGCAAATATGAGTAGCAGCACAGAGCATTTTCCTGCCAGGATGTGTGCAATAATGTGAAAATACGTTTAATACAAAATTTAGTTGTGTAAATTGGTCACATACAAATATATTTACATGGTACATACAGTGCGTAAAGCCGGCTGAGGTAACCTGAAGCATGCCATCTGTTGTTGACAAATAACTTCCAGTAGGCCCAGCAAACATCACAGATGCTGGGAGTTCTTATTCAGCCGGAGAACTACAGGCTGCTTTCCACTGGTCCCATTATCTTGATCCCATTGTCCCTAACAACCTCCCTTAGTACAAACTAGTAAACGTTTGTATACAGTATGTTCTAGCAGCACCTCCACAAGCAAGACCGCCTGATTTTTTTTATTAGATCATGATGTATAAAAAATTAACAAACCTCCTCCAGATCAAAGATGTCTTTTAGGAACTGAAGAACTTGATCCTAGCTTGATCTTCCCTCATAATTTTTTTTTAAGAATCAAAATATTAAATTAAATAACTTAAATCTAATCAATCCTTCCATCCTTTCCCTGTCTTCAGTCCATAAACATTCCAACTCCATCGGGCCTCTGACCTAGTTAAGGAAAACATTCTTGGTTTTTAAAATTCCCAGGGGTTGTATAGTTTATTAAACTGCCATCCTGTTTACCACTGCAATGCCACTCTGTGCCATGTTTGAATCTGAACTGCCACATGTTAGTGCCGCCCACTGCTGTCGCTTAGCTTAGTCACCCAGCTAGCTGGATGCAACCTTTTAGCCCTTAACTAGATGAAAAAAATCAATATTGTGAGCTGTGAGGTGGTCAAAATTGACTGGAAATGAGTGGAAATAAATGTTATTGAGGTTAATAATACTGTAGGTACAAAAACAGGCCAAAATTCTGTGATTTTAGCTCTTTTTATGATTTTTTTAGAAAACATAAAAATCCAAAACAAAAAACAAAACACGCAAGGGCGGTTTTGGCAAAACCAATCCAGATCCAAAACCAGAGGAGATACAGATCCAAAACAAACACCAAAATCAAAACACGGTGGTCGGTGCACATCTCTGATATATTGGATCTGGATTGGTTTTGCCAAAACCTCACCTCCATGTTTTGTTTTCGTGTTTTGTTTTGGATCTGGATTTTTTCTTAAAAAAGAAAAAAAACAGCAAAAATCATATTTAATGGGCCTTTTTTTGTTCTTACAGTATTAATAACCTCAATAACATTTATTTCCAGTCATTTCCAATCAATTTTGACCACCTCACAATATTATTTTTTTCATCTAGTTAAGGCCAAAAGGTTGCATCCAGCTAGCTGGTTGACTAAGCTAAGTGACACAGTGGGCGGCACTAACATATGGCAGTTCATCTTCCAATTTCCAACATGGATACAGTGTGTAATACAGTGTGGGTTGGATACACAAAATGTGCACTTACTGTGACAGTTGTGTCGGCACAGCGCGGTTGCTGATGGTGTCCTCAGTACATGGAATGGCAGTGTACTGGCGGTGTCAGTAGAGCGGGGGTGCCAGCGGTGTCTTCAGCGCAGGTTTGCTGTCTGTGTCGGCAGTAAAAGGGTTGCTGACGGTGTCCTCAGTACATGGAATGACAGTGCTGTGGTGCTGGCAGTGTCCTCAGTGAAGGGTACCGGAGATGTCGGCAGTGCCAGTGGTGTCTTTAGTGCAGGTTTGCTGGCTGTGTTGACAGTGCGGGGGTTGCTGACGGTGTCCTCAGTACATGAAATGGCAGTGCTGCGGTGCTGGCAGTGTCAGCAGAGCGGGGGAGCCAGCAGTGTCTTCAGTGCAGATTTGCTGGCTGTGTTGGCAGTGTGGGGGTTGCTGACGGTATCCTCAGTACATGGAATGGCAGTGTGGGAGTGCAGGCAGTATCCTCAGTGCAGGGTACCGGCGGTGTCGGCAGAGCAGGGGTGCCAGCGGTGTCCTCAGTGGAGGTTTGCTGACTGTGTCGGCAGTGCAGGAGTGTTCTCAATGCAGGGTGCCGTCAGTGTCGGCAGCATGGGGGAGCCAGTGGTGTCAGCAGTGGGGGTGCCAACAGCTTGTGTGCCGGTAGCAGGGGTTGCCAGCCGCAGGATCTATCGTCATCTTATTTTTTCCCTGCATTCAATGGGCTTAACGCTGATCGGCTGAGAGCTGTGACAGACGGCTCTGTCAGCCAATCAGCGCTTTGCCCATTGAAGGCAAAGGGATTTTTAAAAATGGCCGCTCGAGGCAAAACCTCGAGATCCGACAGAGGATCGCAAGGTTTTGCCTCGATTAGGGATCCGGGGCAGGAGGAGAGATCCGAGGGTGGTCCAGTTCTCAGGGAACTGGACACGCTCATCTCTACTATATATACAGTATATATATATATATATATATATATATATATATATACAGACATAATTTAAATTTAGGAATGGGAAATAATTATCAATTCAGCAATTCTCTATGTACTAGCAAAATAGATTTTAGCTATTGTGCTAAAATATGGTAATCTGCAGGCGGCGTCTTGTGTAAACAGATCCCTCCTCCTGGCATATGTGATTCGTAGCTGCATCCGAAGATGAAGCATCGGTCTTCTGAGTAAGCCAGGATAGCCGATATTTTCACGCAGCTAAAGCCAGTGAAGCTGCATGCTGTGACACAGATACTGGCTTTAGCATGCACAGAAAATGGGGACAACACACCCTGTTTTCTGGGACGCAGTCTGAAGCTGCCCCCTCTCTGCCCCCAAACGGCCCTGGGCACTGCAAGTGAGCTCACAGACAGAGATCTGGAAATGCACAACACAGATCCTCTGCATGCACAGATCTTCAAACATTGGAGTTGAACGCAAACCATCAGGCTTGCGTACAATTCTGAATCAGGCCCTGAGAGATGGCTGCTATTTGTACCACTGCTGCATATTTGGATGCTAAAATATTCTAATGCCGCAGGAGGCGTCTGAGGATAAAAGACAACCACTGCCAGCATTTCAGATCCAAGTACTGTCATCCAAAGAGTACTGCATCGGATTACCATCACAATCATCGGTGTCAGCATCAGCCATCTGTGTAAATCTAAGGCTACACAGAACGGCCGTCTCATCTCCATACCCAAGGTCAGTAAATCTGCATCAGAAGATGCAGACACTGACCTGGGAACTCCCACGACTCACCTAAATTTTGGAAATAGGTCCCCATCGCCACCTCCTCCCCATTCCCAAGCGGTTGCAGCATCATCAGGCGTCGCCCCCCCCCCTCACAGCAGCTCAACACACAGCTTGTGCTGGGCTGCTGTGTAAGACTGTTGCAGCAGCTGCAGCAGTCTCCTATGGCCGTGGGGGGGAGTGCTCACACTGATCTCGCCCCCCCCTGCTTAGCGCCGGGCTGGGGGGCTTACAGCGCCCTCCTCCCTGGCGCGCGGAGCTGCAAAAGTTATATTTTTCTTTTTTCTCCAATGGGGCGTAGCCCGCCTCCCGCGTTTAGGCCATGCCCCCTCCTTTACCCAGGCTCTCAACGGCCCTGTTAATCATGCTGTGGCTCAGGGGGGACTGCGAGCGACCTCGCAGTACAAAAACTGAAGTACAGATCCTGTGTATGCACAGATCAGAAACCATTGGAGTGGTACATAAGCGATTGGGTTTGCGTACATCTCTGAATCAGCCCCTCCATTTGCTGAGGTTGCAAGTTTACAGTCACCCTAAATGTAAACTTGCAATCTGGAGGAGCTGTTAAGATGATCTTACTATGATCACTATGGTGCAAAGAATGACTGGGCATGAGGCATATTAGTCATTTTCAAATGCTCTAATAAACTTGTTTTTAACTTGTTAATTCCAATAATAATTCTAAAGAAAACAAACAGAAATGAGGCCATAGAACTCTCAGGTTTAGCACAGGAGGACAAAACTGCCACTAATTAGGCCTCTAGCAAACCAAGATATAATATCCTTTCAAGTCCACTGTAAATAATAAGTGAGGAATTAGTCTGTGGGGAAACACATCAGCTATTATGGATGCTGTTATGAATTCCTACTTATCGTGACTGAGACATGGAATAAGCAGAAGAGGCAGCTGTCTTGGATGTAACACACATACAGCAAGAAACCCTGTGCTTCCTGAGAGTTTGGTGCTGCTTCAATAAGAAATGAATTATTATAAAATTGGTTCCTGATCTAAATTAGGTTATCACATACCTAACATGCATGGCACACGCCTTAGCTCCCACTTTGGGCGACGTGCACATTGCGTGATGTGCATGTGTGTTCCACGGAATCAGTATGAATGACTGCCGGACATCAGGCTGGTGGTTCAAATCCCGACGCCGGCAGCCCGATAGTTGAAAATCCAGACAGCGCAGGTAAGTATACTATCCCTACCCCTCTCCCCTCCCTAACCCTCCCTTATCGGTGCCTAACCCTAACCTCCCCCCCGTTAGAGCCTAAACCTACCCCCCCTCCCTGCGCCCTAAACCTAACACTCCTGGGGGGGTTCCTAACCCTAACCTCCCCATAGTGCCTAAACCTAACCCCCCTTCCCCTAGCCTAACCCTAACCTTCCCCGGGGGGGGGGGGAGTGCCTAACCCTAACCACCCCATCCCCGGCTAAGTGTATACTCACCCCCGGCAGAGGATGATCGGTCCGGCATCCTCTCGGCATTCCGGCATCGGGATTAACATAGGCGTTGGTATTTCGACACCTATGTTAAATCCCTTCCCGGGATTACAGTGTCGGTATTGCGGCCACCGGTCTCATAACTACATCCCGTGTGTCACACAGACAGGAGAGAAGTGGACCTGTAACGGGGGTAGTACAGTAAGTATAATGGGTCAGGAGGGACGCAAAAACAGGAGGTATTGGAGTGGGTGGGGAAGAGCGGAGGTGGGGACATAAATTGGGGAATTTAAGCATAATGTATGTATTATGCGCAGCGCCGGATTTTCCGCTAGGCTTCCTAGGTGCTCGTCTAGGGGCCTTTTGCCCGAAGAAATTACCGATCACAGTGCTCATGACATCATGCGGTCCCGCCTCCAGTCCCAGAGAGACGCGCATGGAGCTCTCTCGGAGGGACTGTGTTCGTGGCCGCCTGCGCATGGACAAAGGAGAGTGTGCTCTGCCTCCGTCACCGGGTCTACGGCCTGCCACCCTGTCCCTCCCGTCCATCATCCAACTATTGTAGCCCTGCCACGGGCCACCCCAGCAGCCACTCTGCTAGTAACGTCGGGTCACTGCACATGCATGGCTCCCCAGAGTGGGTGAGTGAGGCAGAGACTTTTCAGGGGGGAGACAGGCAGACACAGGCCTGCGGAGGTACCATGAAAGGCTCTGCAGCGTAGCAAGAGTGAGCTGAGAGTGCCGTAGCAGGTGCCGCGGTGGGCTGTATGAGGGGCTGTCAGGGTAGCATTGGACGGGACGGCACAGCAGGACTCCGGAGCAGTGTTGGTGTGGCTGGCTGAACCCTGGGTCCACTTAATTGCTGGGCTTCCCCCTCCCTAGTACAGCATTTGCTGCCACTCAGCCACTGTCTCCTGCACTGCTTCCTGCTTTCCTCCGAGTCCTCATCACTGCTCCAGATGAATCCCTCTACACTACACACACCCTTTACAGCCCTCATTCACACTCAGACAGCCTCCTCCTCAGCTCTGTACAGAAGCAACTCGTGAGTAATACCAGGATTCACAGTCATACAGTTATTGTTCCTCTACAGAGTGTACCCCACCAACCTGTGTCTCTCATCTCCTCGGTGTACCCCACCACCCCAGTATCCCTTGCCTCCTTGGTGTACCCACCTCCCTGGTGTCCCTCGCCTCCTCAGTGTCCCTCACCACTTCTGTGTCTCTCACCTCCTCTGTGTACCCCGCAACCTCTGTGTGCCTCGCCTCCTCGTTGTCCTTCACCTCCTCTGTGTACCCCGCCACCCTAGTATCCCTCACCACCTCTGTATCCCTCATCTCCCTGGGGTACCCTGCCTCCTCTGTGTCCCTCATCTCTTCGGTGTACCCCACCACCCTGATGTCCCTCACCTCCTCGGGGTACCCCGCCACCCTGGTGTCCCTCACCCTTTCAGTGTACCCCGCCACCCTGGTGTCCCTAATCACTTCTGTGTCTCTCACCACCTCTGTGTACCCCACCACCCCTGTGCCCCTCGCCTCTTTGGTGTCCATCACCTCCTCTGTGTACCCCACCTTCCCTGTGTCCCTTACCACCTCTGTGTCCCTCACATCCTCTGTGTCACTCACCTCCTCTGTGTCCCTCACCACCTCGGTGTACCCCACCACTGTGTGTACCTCATTACCTCTGTGTGCCTAATTATCTCCGAATGCCTCACCAGCCCTGTGTATCTCATTACATCTATGTATCCCATCACCCCAGTGTTACTCACCACCCCTATGCAGCCCACCACCTCCGTGTACCCCACATTTCCTTTTGGTGTCAATGTGTGTGTGTGTGTTTTTTTCTTCATGTAAAGCCTATATGTTTTAATTTTTTTCCCTGTGGGGACCTATGTATTTCTAAATTGTCCTATCAGTGTTAATGTGGGCATTTTTTTTCATAAAAAGTCTATGTGTGTTTTTTGTTTTTTTTCATGCAAAGCCTATGTGTGTTTTGTTTTTATTCATGCAAAGCATATTGGGGGAAATTAAATTTTTCTGGGTGGCATCTAAAGTAACAGGCACCTATCTGAGCAATTCAGTTGTTCGGGCACCCATTACCCATGAGAAAAGATGATGCAGAAGGTTACAAGGAGAGGGAAGGGAGTTAGAGGTGCAAAGGGTTACAGATAGAGGCTGACACCCCCCCATTTTTAGTGGCCACTCCCCTTGTGGTTTGAGGCCACACCCCTTGTGACATGTAGCCACACCCATTTTTTTGTGCCTCCATGCCCCCACTTCAAATTTCTCACTTAGACCACTGCTTTGAAACATATTAAAGGTTTTATTTCCATTTTAATGTTTTAAAGTCCGTAATGTTTAAAGCTTTAAAAAGCTGAATATAAGGAGGAAAAACAAAAAAAATGGTGTAAGGGGCATGAATCAGGAACTCACATATAGTGCTATGGATTGTTTGAGGGAGGGGGGCCCCAAACTAGTCCCCATGCCTAGGGCTCCATGAGGTCTAAATCCAGCTCTTATTATGTGTGTGGTGTGCATTGGTTGATATACAGGGGCTGAAGCAGAGGTGAATGCAAGCCCATTCGCAGAGTAATTTGTGTGTTTTCACACTGCACATGCTCCATAGCCAGGCGTTGCAGAAACTTATACAGCTCAGTTGCATCTCTGCTTAACGCTGAAGGTATACGTTTAATATGCCGGCGGACGGATCCTGGGCGTCGATATACCGACACCGGGGAGGTTAGGGTTAGGCACCACCAAGGGAGGGTTAGGGGGGCAGAGGTGGAGGGTTGGGGTACTTACTGCCCTGTCGGATCTTGGACGATTGGGCTTCCCACGTCAGAATTTGAGCCGGCGGCTATTCAGCCGCCAGGATATCATACTGATTCCCTGCTGAAGATGCATAGCTGGTTTACAACTATGCATTTGCACATACTTTAGGTTCAGAGAGGACATATTGGTGGAATTGCAGGCTATGCAGGGTTGTGAGAATGGGTACATATGCCTGTTTCCAGAAACATCTTTTGCATCGAGGATAGAACTGGTACAAGTGTGCACTGTTAATAATGATAGTTATGAAAACAAGCAAAGGGAATACTGGTGCTGTTTTTGTGGTGTCCTCAGGGGTACTAACCGTGCTAGCACCTTTTGTTTGGTGTAATATTTTATATTAATTTTTAAAGTTGTATGTGGACACATCTGCATGAGGTGTTTAGGAGTAATAATGGATATATACATGGTTAGATAAAATCCAGCCATTACTGTAGATCAGCAATGAAACTCAAAGTAAAATAAAAACAGATACAGAATAAGTACAGTATGTATTGATGACGTAGCTATTCTGGGGTGGTACTGGAAGGCACATGTGAATTAGTCCAGGTAAAGTATTAAAGTATGGAACAGAGTGGCCAGAGGCTGGTTCCTTACCTGTATTCTGTCTAATTATCTATCCGGATGTGGTATATTTTGTCAATGTTCACAGTGTTTATGAGACATAATAATCTTGCCATGTTTGTAATTTTGACATTAAACATGTTGACATGTCATGATGTCGACATTCATCATACCGACACTGATGTACAGGGTCAGACTGGGACATGAAGGACCCACCAGGGGAATGCAATCACAGAGGCCCACTAAGAAGCATGGCCAGTTGCTGAAAGTAATGTGGCCATACGACCAGAGAGGAGTGGCTAGCACCTAAAACACACACATTGGCCCCCACAGGAAAAAAATAAGACACATTGGCCCCAAAGAAAAAAACACAATAAAAAATAAAACACACTGGCACCCATAGAAAAAAATAAAAGAAATTAGTCTCCATATTAAAAAAAAATAAAACAAACTGGTCCCCACAGAAAAAAATAAGACACATTGGCCCCCAAAGTAAAAAACACAATAAAAATTAAAACACACTGGCACCTACAGAAAAAATAAAACACATTGTTCTCCACATTAAAAAAATTAAAACAAACTGGTCCCCACAGAAAAAATCACATTGACCCCGACAGTAAAAATAAAAAACACACTGGCCTTCACAGTAATAAAGTAAAACACATTGGCCCCCACAGTAGAAAAAAATAATACACATTGACCCCCACAGTAAAAAAATTTAAATAAAACACACAGGCCCTCAAGGTAAAGAAATAAATCACTCTGGTCCCCACAGTAAAACAATAAAGCACACTGATCTCCACAGTAAAAAAAATAAAAAATGACACCCACTGTAAAAAAAATAAAGCAGACTGGCCCCCACAGTAAAAATAAATAAAATAAAGCACACTGGCCCCCACAGTAAAAAAAAGAAACCACACTAACCCCGACAGTAAAGAAAACAAAACACATTGGCCTTCACAGTAAAACAAAATAAAATACACTGGCCCCACAACTAAAAACACACACAAACAAACAGATATTAATTATTGCCCCAGCCCCCCACAAAATACTTCCCTGGCCTGTTGGTAGTAGAGAAGATAGAAGAATTCACAGCCCTTCCCTGTATGTACTCACAGAAAGCAGGGACAGCCTCAGCCAGCCATCAAAGCAGGCACAGCCTCACAATGAGTCACTCCCATGAGGCTGTGATGCTTATCTCCATGGGTCAGAGGAGCATGTGATGTGCTCCTCCAATCAGAGCTCAACACATGTTTCTCTGACCCCTTTGCAAAGCCTCATGGGATTTGCCCAGTAGACCACTGCCCCAGTAGCACGACTGTTTTCTCAGTGCATGACCATTTTCCCCGTGATTTTTGCTGCTCTGCAACGCTGGCTTGGCTCTGCAGAACAGCAGTACGGACAGGTAAGTATAAGACTAATGAGTGCAGGGTGTGCTGTGTGGGCCCCCTGGACCCAGGGGCCATGTGCCCCGCACACCCTGCACCCATTATAGATATGCCCCTGAGCACCATATTGAATGTATGCCACAAAGAATTAGGCTGCTATGTGGCAAAGAGGGGTCCTGCCCAGTCCTAGTAGAAAGATGTACCTAATAGAATGGCCAATGATTGTATATATACAGCATATTATACATACAGTCAGGTGCATAAATATTGGGACATTGACAGAATTTTCATATTTTGGCCTCTATTCACCACCACAATGGCTTTGAAATGAAACAAACAAGATATGCTTTAACTGCAGACTTTCAGATTTAATTTGAGGGTAATCACATCCAAATCAGGTGAACGGTGTAGGAATTACAACGGTTTCTATATGTGCCTGCCACTTTTTAAGGGGCCAAAAGTAATGAGACAAACTAAACAATCCTAAATCTAACTTTCACTTTTTAATACTTTGTTGCAAATCCTTTGCAGGCAATTACAGCCTGAAGTCTGGAATGCATAGACATCACCAGACGCTGGGTTTCATCCCTGGTGATGCTCTGCCAGGCCTCTACTGCAAATGTCTTCAGTTCCTGCTTGTTCTTGGGGCATTTTCCCTTCAGTTTTGTCTTCATCAAGTGAAATACATGCTCAATCGGATTCAGGTCAGGGGATTGACTGGGCCATTGCATAACATTCCACTTTTTAGCCTTAAAAAACTCTTTGGTTGCTTTTGCAGTATGCTTCGGGTCATTGTCCATCTGCACTGTGTAGCGCCGTCCAATGAGTTCTGAAGCATTTGACTGAATATGAGCATATAATATTGCCCGAAACACTTCAGAATTCATTCTGCTACTTTTGTCACCAGTCACATCATCAATAAATACAAGGGAACCAGTTCCATTGGCAGCCATACATGCCCACGCCATGACACTACCACCACCATGCTTCACTGATGAGGTGGTATGTTTTGGATCATGAGCAGTTCCTTTCCTTCTCCATACTCTTCTCTTCCCATCACTCTGGTACAAGTTGATCTTTGTCTCATCTGTCCATAGGATGTTGTTCCAGAACTGTAATGGCTTTTTTAGATGTTGTTTGGCAAACTCTAATCTGGTCTTCCTGTTTTTGTGGCTCACCAATGGTTTACATCTTGTGGTGAATCCTCTATATTCACTCTTGTGAAGTCTTCTCTTGATTGTTGACTTTGACACATATACACCTACCTCCTGGAGAGTGTTCTTGATTTGGCCAACTGTTGTGAAGGGCATTTTCTTCACCAGGGAAATAATTCTTCTGTCATCCACCACAGTTGTTTTCCGTGGTCTTCCGGGTCTTTTGGCGTTGCTGAGCTCTCTGGTGCGTTCTTTCTTTTTAAGAATGTTCCAAACAGTTGATTTGGCCACACCTAATGTGTTTGCTATCTCTCTGATGGGTTTGTTTTGATTTTTCAGCCTAATGATAGCTTTCTTCACTGATAGTGACAGCTCTTTGGATCTCATATTTAGAGTCGACATCAACTGATTCCAAATGCAAATGTCACACCTAGAATCAACTCCAGACCTTTTACCTGCTTAATCGATAATGAAATAACGAGGGAATAGCCCACACCTGTCCATGAAATAGCTTTTGAGTTGATAGTCCCACTTTTGGCCCCTTAAAAAGTGGGAGGCACATATAGAAACCGTTGTAATTCCTACACCGTTCACCTGATTTAGATGTAATTACCCTCAAATTAAATCTGAAAGTCTGCAGTTAAAGCACATCTTGTTTGTTTCATTTCAAAGCCATTGTGGTGGTGAATAGAGGCCAAAATATGAAAATTCTGTCAATGTCCCAATATTTATGGACCTGACTGTACATGTATATGTAGGTACTATATGTTTAATTCAATTTCATAAAGATTTGAATTGTATATATATTATTTTTGATGCTATCTAGCTACTAAATTAGTTTGTCATTGAGCTCTGCCTGCAAATACAGTAAGTATATAATCAGTATATGAATTACAAATATTGAATAATCAATATGTAAGCTCTGTTTGTGTATACGTGAACTAAATATTTTATTGCCTTTTTTTTGTAAATACAGATCCAAAACTAAAACACGCAAAACCAAAACACAAAGATGAATCCAGATCCAAAACCAAAACACAGGGGATGGCGCACATCTCTCACATATATATATATATATATATATATATATACAGGGTGCCCAAGGGACTTAAATGATGGATAGATGGATATATAGATAGATAGATAGATAGATAGATAGATAGATAGACAGAAGCAAGTGACCAACAGGTGTCCGCCAACTGTCATCTATTGCTGCAGCCAGAGTAAAAATTACAAACCTTATAAACCATTGGTGTTAGCTGTCATGTTGCCCAAATGGATCAGATAACAGCCTCCTGTGTCTAATAGATGTTGCCGTATGTATACGTTCCAACAGTGGGAAGACTCCGCACCCACATGACCGGTCTCAGTGTCCAATCAGATGTATCCACTCCAGATACACCACTAACATGTGACCTTCTCTTCATCGGGTCTCATAGGGGTCTTCAGTTAGCTGAATGGTCTCCTAAGGTAACACTGGTGGGCATATTTAAAGGAATATAATACGCTGCTCTTATAAAATTAAGAAAACTTCTTATAATAGAAAACTCATATGTGGGTATGGTCACCGCTGTTAACAATACATCCCCAATACATCACCATACACAGTTAGGGCCTCATTTACTAACGAGTTTTATCACCAAAACGAGTGATAAATGTCACTGTGTATGATAATGGTGCTCCTGCCAATCAGCTTCCAACTGTTAACTGTTAGAAAAAATTTTCAGTGGCCAAGCCCCTTGTAGCATGTGGCCATGCCCACTTTTTCAGCACATATACTTAGGTGGGGTACTCCATTTTTATTGTGTCCTGGGCTCCAAAAACTCTACCACCGGCACCCAGACCCAGCAGTACAGGAAGACTCCCAATCCTGCCTGCCATGACCACTGGCAGCCAGC
Organism: Taudactylus pleione; assembly: GCA_031769625.1. NCBI lineage: Eukaryota > Metazoa > Chordata > Amphibia > Anura > Myobatrachidae > Taudactylus > Taudactylus pleione. The sequence continues at coordinate 8,300,948 of JAUIMM010000175.1, forward strand.
CTCATTTACTAACGAGTTTTATCACCAAAACGAGTGATAAATGTCACTGTGTATGATAATGGTGCTCCTGCCAATCAGCTTCCAACTGTTAACTGTTAGAAAAAAATTTCAGTGGCCAAGCCCCTTGTAGCATGTGGCCATGCCCACTTTTTCAGCACATATACTTAGGTGGGGTGCTCCATTTTTATTGTGTCCTGGGCTCCAAAAACTTTACCACCGGCACCCAGACCCAGCAATACAGGAAGACTCCCAATCCTGCCTGCCATGACCACTGGCAGCCTGCAGGGACAGAGAGTGCCCACATGGGAGGAGAAGAGCTCTGAAATCCAGGGCTACAAACCGCAGGCCATGTCGCTGTGTTCTGGGACCCTGTTGGAAGCCTAGTTGAGATCAAGTGCCCCACACAGAAATAGCAATGGAGGGGCCAGGCTGAGATACTAGGCCCTCTTAGGTCCTCCACCGTGAACCACTCCAGCATTTATGCCCAACGATAGCCATGTGACTAGATGCCGCCGGCGCCACCATATTGGCAAGCCCACTACAGATTACATTGGAGATGCCAACCCACCAGGTGTCACTAACCACCAACAAACAGACCATCAAAGTACACTTAAGCCTGACCCCCGCTGACCAGATTGATGAAGCATGTCTACCATAACTCACAGTTGCACCATTCTCCCCAGGCATGAAGGCCTCAGCAAAACTAGTGGGGACCAGAGTCAATCATGAGAAAGAAAGAAAACGGGAGAGAAAACTAAATAAGGATAGAATGGTAAAAAGGAAAAGGAATGAAAGAAAAGAAAAAAGGGGGCAAACATTGTTAACACAAACAGGACCAGAGACCACTTGCCAGCTATTGGAGCTCCAATCAAAAGAGGCAGATCCCTGCCAAGCAAGCTCATAAAAAAGAAGTCCCCATCCCTAATGACCCCTACTAAAGACTATTGAAAATAGCAAACAAAACTAACCCCTAAGAGCCGTTAAAATAATAGTGCAGAATGTAAACAATCTTAACCCCTAGCATCCTTGCATTAATAGTACAATTAGCCCTTATCCTAGGTGTCTTAGATCTGTCATTGGCATTAAGTGGCTTATTCATGATGTTAATTATCGGGGTCTGAACGGACTCTGATCATTAACATTCTAACTCGCTGCAGATGCCGGAGCAATTCATCATTGCTCCAACACGGAGACAGCTGATGCGAAAATCAGCTGTCCCCACGAGCAGCTTCAATGCTCCTTTTGGAGCAGTGAATTTTTTCATGGCTCCTTTCGCTAGTGCACATGAGATTTATGTCAAGACTAAAACATAAAATTACTATTTTGGTTACTGTTTTTGAGAGGTTGGAGGTAAGCATTACTGTTTGCACATCGGCCCACGGCTTTCATAAAATGTCTCTGCGCCACGTGCAATAATTTCTGACTGCTCATGTATTACACAAAACATTGCAATAAATGTCCAATTACTTGCTGTGTGCAGCATCAAGGCCAACATTGTAAGAATAGTTGTGCTTTCTATTGATGTACTGTACAGTTCCAAATGACCCCTAAAGTTTCTTATAGTATTTTGTCCTTTCCTTCCTTGTCCTTCCCTTGAGAAGATCTGCAATGATAAAAATTTAGTTTTATAAGCTTTCTGCATGCTGAAGCATTAATATATTTTGTATAGTTCTGTATTATTGCCTCTCTAGTGTGTTATGCTTCTGACACAGTGTTGCTACTGTATGTTAAGCAATCCAATTATGATTATGGGGAACATTTCAATCTCATTCATTAGAATCAAGTAGTGATGTCTAGTGCTGTGATCATGCTCCCCTGCATACTAAAGAGCATTGGTGTCTCTTCAAAGAATCTTAGTGGTTACGTGGAATATTATACAGATACCTTACTGAGCTAACAGGGTGTTTTCACTGAATCAAGTTAATGTGCGATTTATAAATTCAAGGTTAATTGGATCATTTTAGTATTCTGGTACAACCACACCTTGTCATTTTGTTAGGTTAGTCTAGCAGGTTGTCTCAATTTATAGTGTGACCCCACATCTCGCAAGTCTCATCCTAATCTGGGCTTCACCTGGACATTTGTATGTATATATATATATATATATATATATATATGTATGTATGTATATATGTATGTATGTATGCTTCAAGTATTGTGGGTCCTATAAGATTAGTGGCACATTTTAGTATTTCAGATTTTTACAATGATGGAAATTGAAAACATTAATAATATTTTTCTGCCTGCCATTAAATACATTGATGCTTGGTTATGATAGAGATTGGGTATGGGATACCGACTGTCAGGATGCCGGCTGTCAGAGTTCATTAACCTTCTCCCTACCCTAACCCTAACCATCCCTCCCCGGTGCCTAACCCTAACCTCTCCCCCCTAGTGCCTAAACCAAACCACCCCTCCCCGCACCCTAAACCTAACCACCCCCCCTTAGTGCCTAAACCTAACTTTCCCCCTAGTGCCTAACTCTAACCCTAAACCTAACCCTCCCCTAAACCCCAATACTTACCTTCAGGACACTGTTGGGATCCCGGCACCAGTATTTAGACCATCGCCATCCCACACGCCGGGATGCTGACTACATCCCCAGAAATTTAATCTGTTATCTGCAATAACAATCTGCAAATTGCTGGGCAGCCCCCAAGCACTGCTGACAGGTAGAATAGATGCCGGGCGCACCGCACATTTCCCCACCCGTGGGACACTACGACCCGCGGGTGAAGACAGCAGGCTGTCTTAGCGGGGAGCTGCGCGGTGAGGGCAGGGCACTTTTTTTCCCTCCAGAAGGAGGGCAGGGTGCTCCAGAAGGAGGGCAGGGAGCAGCGGCCCGCTAAAACAGCCTAGCGGGAACGCTACTGCTGCTAGTGTCTGAGGGTCTATTGTTCTTTGTCCAGATCCTGGAATATTAGGGCCCTGTTTGGAAAAAGAATCAGTATTATTCTCCTCCTGGAAATCATAGCAGCAAGAAAACACACTAAGGGCAAAATTTACTAAGCAGCGAGTTCTAAACCCCAGGGGTTTAGTGGCGGTTTGGCGGCGGTTTCTAAATGACAACCCTGTTCTATTCTATTCTAAAATTTGTTTTGATGGAGGTTTGCAGTGGTTTTGGCCTTAGTAAACCTGCGGATAGCAAAACTGCCACCAAATCGCTACCAAACCACCAGGGTTTAGAACCCTCAGTTTAGTAAATTTTGCCCTCGGCCTCAGATCCCAAGCCTGTCGTGACATCTAATCATAAGCAACTTCTTTTTTTTCCCTCCAAATTATTTGTCCCACATTTAATATCTCACATTAAATTAATAAACCAAATTACGTTTATACTGTTCCTCAATAGTTAACCCCCACATTACATCAACAGCCTCCATATTTAGTTAGTAGCACCTCATTACAAAAGTAGGCCACAGCAGCTGTCACATTGCAAAAATAATGTTCCATTGAAAGAATTGCATAATGTTTGGCATCAATTACATTACATGTCCTCACAATCACATTACAGTTCTAACCCAATGATATTACATGAATATCTCCCCATATCACATTACAGTTATTGCACCACTAACTCCTACAGTACATTAATATCTGCCCATATCACATTACAGTTATTGCACCACTAACTCCTACAGTACATTAAAAGTCACACTATATAACTTTAAACACCTACACTTTACATTAATAACCACCTTCAAAATCTCATGTATAACCTAATATCACATGTACCTGATGAGCTGCTCTGCTGTAGAATGTAGATTTCTCTGTCTGCCTCCTGCATAGTCACCATACATGTGTGCTGAAGGGTGGGTGTGGAACCCTGAATCACTGCCGATATAACACAGAGTCAATCAGCGCCTCAGGACTTTGATACTCTAAAGCTGGGTACACACTAAACGATGTGTGTACCCAGTGATGTCGCCGACGTTCCTAGCGCTGACGGGCTGACATATCGGGCGATCCATACACACTCGCGATCTGGTGCCCGACCGGCCAATATGTCGGCTCACCCCCATAGCGCTGCATGAGATCGTCAGCCACATCACCTACTCTTACATGCTGCACATAAGATCTGACGACCCCACGGGAGCGCGCACTACACGATGTACTGCATACAGACTACACATTTTTGTCGTTCCAATGTGTCGAAATTGGCCAAATCGTTAAAGATATCGTGTAGTGTGTAGGGGCCACTGTGAGCTTTACATGCGGACACTCCACCTGCTCATACAGCGGTCAAGATCACGGCACCTCCGCTGTTCACTATTCCCGGGAATTCCTGAGCAGTGAGCTGTTATTAATGTGCTCTGCTCACAAGCTATTACTCAGGGCAGCATCCGGCAGGATATCTGACTTTTGCCTACTGTCAGAAAAACAGCAATTACAGCAGACTGCGGAATGGGTATGTAATCCGGGCAGTCAGGATGCCTGCTGTCAATATACTATCGATACTGGATTTAAACCTCTATACAATCCTGCCTATACCTTCTAAACCTCTATACGATCCTGCCTATACCTTCTAAATCCTGCCTATACCTTCTAGAATTGTCGCTATTTAGCGTAATGAGTCGCACAGTAAATAAATGCTATCTGACTTTGAATGTGTTTCCAAAGCACATAAAGTTATTATTCAACATGAAACAGATGGTTACACGCGCTCTGGGACCAGATACCGCAATCAGCAAGAAACCTCCATCAACAGCATCAGCAAGAAGACTCTCGATTGGGGTCAGAGAGCGCACATATATACTCTTACAGGGATAGGCAATACAATAGGCAAGTTTGGCATGATTCCATTGGTTCTCCGTCACAATGCTTCTGTTACAGGACAGTTAACATGTCAATTCAAATAGACACAGGTCAGCCTCCAACAGCCTTTTGTCTCCGTTTTCCCCCTGCATGCAAATCTAAGCTGCTTACATTACAGAGTACATTTTAATGTTTTAAAGTTTTAACTCTCTATAGTCCATAGTTCGCAGATGCATCTTCCGATCTTCTCACTGATGGTACCGGAGATCTGTTGAGACAGAGTAGATCAGTACAACACCAAACACAGTCTGTTTATCATGTACTAAACCTTAGTTGCAGAAAACAGTTATTTCTTTACATGCTGGCATTGTGAGTGAATTGAATAATAATAATACTTTTGCGCTACAGAACCATTGCTTTAAGTGTATGTATGCAACGGAAAACAACGCTAAATAGCGTTGTGTGTCTGGGAGTCTGAGTGATACTTAGCGAGCAGCGATAAGCTGGAAAGATATCTTTGAGTGTGTGGGACTAAGTCAGTATTGGCTGTGTGGGGATTGTATAAAGTGTTCTACTGCATTTCAGATGCACAGCACAGTTTATATTACACTCTCTGCACTATGAGATTTGTGTTAACCTCGCGGCTAGGTGTTTTACTGAGAGTGCAGGGAGAACAGCGCTAACTAGCGCTGTTTAAGTGTTGCAGTGTATTGGAATGTTATCCTTAGGTGTTTTGACTACTGGCAGTATGATTTTGAGAAGGATTAATAAAAGTGCTCTCATGCTAATCATTAGCTGTGTTGTGTTGTGCACTGTTTAACATCGCGTGTATGTGTTAATGTGAATGCAGGGAAAACACCACTAATTTGCAACTATTTTGCGCTGTTCATATTTAAGTCCATGGTGTTTTTAATGTGTTGGAAAGTCATTTTTATGTCTGTTAAACACTGTCGGTATGTGTTTGGGGAAGATTGTTAAAAAGCTGGCCGTGCTATTTATTAGCAATTTAGCATTGTGTTTTGTGTACTATGTGATTTTGACAAAATGGCGCTGTGTGATCTATTTCTAAGATGGAGTTTTGTCGCCATTCGCAAGATGGCGTCATGCAGATTCCGATTGTAAACAGATTCTGTCTAAGCCAATCATCCGGCTTCGACAATACCGACAGCGGCATCCCGATGCTCCGGATCCCGACAAGGGTCGGGTAAGTATACTTACCCTCCCCCCTTCTCCCCCTAACCCTAACACTCTGTTTCTACATGCTAACACTAACCCTCTCCCCACCACATCCTAACCCTCCACGTTAGTGCCTAATCCTAAACCTCCCCCCTTGGTTCCTAAATCTAATCCCCCCCCTTTACTGCCTAAACCTAGCCGGGTAGTGGCATTCCAGCACTGGGATTTCTTCAGCCAGGATGCCGTGCGTCAGTATTTTAACTACATCCCCAGACGGCTAGTCCTCACTATTTTCATCATAAATTGTTATCAAGATCCGTTACCACAGGCAACTACCAATCTCAAACACCTGCTGGTTTGTGAGTATGCCTAGCCGGCATAGGCGCTCTCAGTAAAAGTACTGCATATTACATTATCTTTTAGGGGTTTTGTTTGGAGCGCCTACAGCCTTATTCCATTTTTATATTGCAGCCCTTTGTCATAAACCTATCAAGGATCTTCTCAGAACCATTGAGTTAGTTACACTTAGGACATTTATTTTGAGTTGCCACATGCGGCTATCTTGATAGTGTGTAGCAGGTTGTTTCTTCTATTTTAGCATTTGTTTTATGCATGCACATGTTTTACTGACTGCAGGTTTTATTTATTTTAATTGACTGTTTATTGAGAATTATATTGTCTTATTCAATTTTCAAGTGACTATTTGCGCACCCTGAACCATTTTCTTTCGCATACTGTATTAGTTATCTGGGGTTAACCTCCCCGCCTCAGGTACAGCAGCACTTTAGTTACTCATTAGATAATTTGTATATTTAAGGAGCGCCTATTTTTTTTTGTTTGTTTCTACCCACAATAAGCCCATGTTACTACAATTGGACTTATGCAGAGTTGGCCCATAAGTCAGTGGACCAGAGCGGTGCCTCTTTGGCTTATGATATCTGTGTGCACGGCATACCTTGTACTCAGTAATAGGCCACTAATCCAGAGATCATCGCAAATATTCAGCATTTCATAAATTATGATGTTCTCCCAGGTCTGTGCACTACACTGAAATAATAAATGCTTATTCCATAAAATACTCCATTCTTTGCATATCTATGCGTGACCCTGTAAACATTGGTACAATGCCGCAGCTGTTGATTCATGGCTTTATGTCCTGTGCTGCTGTTTCATAAATCAACCTTTGTTCCCACCACATCTGTCTTATTTACTTTTAGAAAAAGTTTTAAGACTGAAGAAAATATTTATAATGATTAGTAATATAAATATTTACAGTTGCACAATAGCGATGGGAAAGCAGATTGAATTTATGACCATTGTGTAAGAAATTAAATTGAGCATTTGGCTAAGTAATAGTAGCATAATGTGTTTATATCATCTTTGGAAAAGATAAAGGGTCTGAGATAGAAAATAGGAACTGCGTATCCAACAAATCCAACACTTATATAAATAAATATACAGTTTATTTGCATGTTATGCCACTGAGAATAGTAAATCTATATACACTGGGAAGCAGGAAACACTGGATAATACTTATATATATACAACTGGGAGAGGTTCTCCATCATGTCCTATGACAGCAAGGTGGACAACTACACCAGCCCCGCTGAGTTCCTCCCTGACATGTCCCAACCACACGCCTTTGGACAAATGTGTTTCTTTTTTTTTTGCTCTTATTGCCAATAAAAATTGTTTGCATAAAAAATGTATTTACTGAATCTTGATACTAGCATCTTCTTAATACCAGAGGCAGAAAATAAACTAAGCATATAGGGGTCTATTCACTATGCCTTGTACAGAGATCAAGTGGATGGAGATAAAGTACCAACCTATCAGCTGTCATTTTTCAAACACAGGGGTCTATTTACTAAGCCTTGGGTGGAGATAAAGTGAATAGAGATAAAGTCCCAGCCAGTCAGCTCCTAACTGCCATGTCACAGGCTGTGCTTGAAAATTACAGTTAGGAGCTGATTGGTTGGGACTTTATCTTCGTTCACTTTATCTCCATCCAAGGCTTAATAAATAGACCCCACAGCCTGTGAAGTGACAGTTAGGAGCTGATTTGTTGGTACTTTATCTCTCTCCACTTTATCTCTCTCCAAGGCTTAGTGAATAGACCCCACAAGTTACGTTAAGATGGTATGAAGGTAATGAAAATATCTAAGGTCTGCCGCTTATAATATTTTGGATAAACCTATGTTTAATTGAGGTTTGTATGTCTGCCAGAGATACAAGAAAGGGACGTTAGAGGCAGTCAGGCACGACAGATCTAGAATATTGTACAAATGGTAAGTCTTGATTAATCTAAAACATGAAAATAGTCAAATGGATTTTTCACAGTATAACCTATCCTATTATCTCATGAGATAAAATGAATAATGAATGTTAGCGTGGCTTTATATTAAAAAGAATCTTGTCGGACAGGCAACATAAGGCAATTAAATGGTTGTCTTTCTTCCCTCAACTGAGCAATTTGTCTGGGCTGAATCAGTGGAAAAGGAAAGCTCTGCAACATTGAGTAGCTCAGAGTATTAGCAGCAAATGCCGTGTTTAGTGGGACAATCATATTCTCCGAAACACTAAAGAGAAGGAACTTCATCAAAATGGAAAGGGTTTGTGCAGAACTATGGGCTAATTCCAAGGTGGATGTTAATGCTGGCACAACTGCATATTTTTGCATATTGCGACTGCGTCTTTTTGCTAATGTTGTAGCTGATTGAATTCCTACAGAGACGCTCACTGGCTACAAAGCTAATCTGCTGCTTTGCGTAAAAAGACGCACCATCATCAGCATATTTTTAGAAAATTACATTTAAAAAAAATGTAATCACAATACTTCAATTATAATATCCCTGAATATCTTTAATTTTCCTGTGATGTGCCCATAGCACACCTTTTTCTGAGTACGTATTACGTTTTGGAAATGGCACACATGTCAGTAGTGTTGAATGAAGTTGCTGTGAAATGTTGTGTGAAAAGTCAGGTGTGAATCCACTAATCGCCCCCCTTCCAAATTGGAACATATCTCAGGACAATACTTTCAACATATCAACCTCAGAGCCCCTTCATGCCCCTTTATATGCCTCATTGTTCCCTCATGCTCCTTTGTATGCCAGCCCAGAGCCTCCATATGCCCTTTATGTGCCAGCCCCCTCATTCTGTTAAATCCTGGAATAAAGAAATACCTGCCAGCGCACCAGACATGGCTGCCTTAGATCTACCCCTTTGATAGTGACCCCATACAAACGCTAACAAGCAATTCTCCTGTGACTTACCCTCATCCCCATACCTAGCCCGATATGACTCCCAATCCTGCCATGCAGATGTATAGGCCCGAAAAGTAGATGGTGCCAATGTTTTATGTGCTAGCCCAGCTATGACTGTTCGATAATCTTCCAGACATAAGAAGGATATTTTAGGCCGATGGGGGCAGCCCTAGGCACCAAAGCACTAAATTTCTTAAAGTTTAAATGCGACAAGGCATCCGCTATCTTGTTTTCAACCTTTGGCACGTGCTCTGACGAAAAACTGATATTGAATTGCAAACACCTCAGAACTAAATACCTCAAAAGCCGCAAAGCCTGAGGGGAAATCGAATGCTGATTGTTAACAGTGTGAACCACTTCCAAATTGTCACACCTGTATACGATATTCTGAATTGACAACCTGGTGGGCCAAAGTTCCACAGACACAATTATTGGAAATAGCTCCAGTAACAGCAAGCTGGTTATGAAACCCCACACAAACCAGGACGGAGGCCAATGAGTAGAGCACCATTCCCCTTGAAAAAATTCCCCAAAACCTGAAGACACAGCTGCATCGGTAAATAATTGCAAAATGGAGTTAAAGACCACACTTGAAGGACATAAAAGCTCCCTATTTAAATTTACCAAAAAGGAAAACTACACTCGGACATCAACCTTGATCTCTCTCTCTCTCTCTCCCTTTCTCTCTCTCGCTCTCTCTCTCTCTCTTGAGAGAGAGAGAGAGAGAGAGAGAGAGAGGTGGACATTATGATGAGGCCCAGCAACACCAGCAGTTGCTTACTTTATTGGGATGATCTGGCATGCAAAAGAGCCTAAAAGGGACTGGCCTATCAAGCTTAAAAAAACAATTCCTGACAGATGTTACTACCACCTGGGCCTATGAAGAGAAAAATTGTCTAAATAATGGGTGACTCCCACATGGCCTTTGCCCGCCACAATGCATCAGTGAAACATGCTGAATTTCTCAAAATAGGCACAAGAGATAGAACAGCTTATGGACAAACATTTATCAATGCAAAATGTTTTGTCCACCTTAAAACCCATATACCACATGGAATCAGGGTGCAATGGCAAAAGACGAAAAGCTGATTTGATGTCCAATTTTGCCATTAATGCCCCAGGAACAAAACTTTGAATTAAACTAAATGCTCTTCAGGAATCGCATCATTGACAGAACCCCCTCGTGGATGAGACAAATGCTGGATTAAATGGAATTTACCTGGAGCTTTCTAGGGCACCACCCCCAGGGGGGAAATGCACAAGCCAGGCAGGGGCTCCACATCAAAAGGACCACTCATATGTCCCAATTTAATCTCCATCCCCACCCTCTGCCTCTCCACCTGTGGCAACTCTCTCATCGACTTGAGATTCCTGCAAGCGACCATTTGGAAAGACCCGTTGATGGGCAAATGAAAACCTGAACTAAAACCCTCTAACAAAAACAAGATGTCACCCCACTTAAGATAACTTGCCAGCCATCTTGCAAGCTCCATTACAACAACAGGCGTTAGCACCCTTTTAGTGGTCCCAGGTTTATCCCCTCACACTGACTGGGCACCACCTCTCCTGATCTTGCCCTGCCCTACAAATGCGACATGAGTGTCATACACAATTATTGAAGGCAAAACACTTACCCTTTGCCGCATAACCAGGGCTGCCCTTCACAGGGCTTCCTAAATTGACTTTCCAGGGGGTTTTACTATGCTATGTAACCTCCAACCACACCTCAACATCCTTAAAACCTAAAGGCATGACTGAATTGCCATCCTGGTTACGACAAAATGTTTTGACATAATCCCTCCAAATATAACCCTGGGAATTCATGAAAATGTCATGAACCAGATAAATGTATTTAAGCATGTCCATATGCTCCCCAGACCTGGTTTCCAAGTAAAAGGCAGAAAAAAACAAAATGCCCTGTATCCAATGATTGTAACTACAGAAGGCATTCTCCCCCACACCAACAGTCTTTTTTGCCTTTTCAAAACCCTGCCCCATATCCTCAGTAAGATGAGAATAAACCCTTTTTTATATTTGTTCTAATCCTTTTCATCAATCTCCTATTACAGCCGTATTGTGTCGACCTTCTGCCTGCCTGTCGACCTTCTGTACCTGTCGACCTATTGCCTGTCGACCTTCAGTACCTGTCGATCAGCGCCGGCAGCTCTGTGTTTGCTTTAGCAGCTGAAGAGAGTCAGACTCTCATTGGCTGCTGCGCCCGCTGCCGGAGCCGGGCTGGAGCTCACTCATGAGCTCCATTTTCTGACTCCTGCAGTGGGTGATGGGAGAGACATCATGACATCTCTCCCATCATGCAGAGGATGATGGGAGAGGCCAGCCCGGGGGGACAGAGGAGCAGATGCTGGAGCAGGGATTAAGATAAGTGGAGATTTTATTTTTACGTGTGTGTCTGTCTGGCCCTGGGATCACTGCTGAGGGTACTGCTGGGGGGGGGGGTGGACAACTACTGGGGGCATTGCTGGGGGGGACTACTACTGGGGGCACTGCTGGGCCGGTACTGCCACTGGGGGCACTGCTGGGAGGACTACCACTCAGGGCACTGCTGGCGGGACTACTGCTGTGGGCACTGTATAAGGGGCACTACTGGGGGCACTGTATAAGGGGCACTACTGGGGGCACTGCATAAGGACTTGTGTAGCTATCCGAGGGTGGGGGGGGCGCAATGTTGAAGAAATGCCTAGGGTGCCAAGAGTACTTGCACCGGCCCTACCTGTAACCAAGCATTGGGTGATGCATAAGAAGCCTGCCAAGGGCAATATAGGCTTGGTGGCTTCTGCAAGTAAGAAAAAGTTGGCTGCCTATATGGAAATTTAGTAACTGCTGGGGAATGTGGGGTGTAGGAGGGATAAGATACTGCCATCAAGGAAAAAATGGGATTCCTGGGAAAAGCATGCAGGGTGCCTAATGACCATTAGGTTTACGCGGCATGAGGAGAGGAAACCACTGAAGGTAAATGGGAACTTACAGAGGTAGACATTGGGTATTGAAAAAATGACTGCTTGGCTGTACTGCTAGGAGTCATAGCAGGGAAAGAAGGCACATTAATGGAACAGTAGAAAGAGCATAACCAGCTACAGCCCTGTGAAAATTGAATGTGAGCTGATATGGAAAACTATAAGCTGCTGACAGTGTACTTTGTGTGTTAATTACTTGAAAATAGCCTGCAGATGGTTCCCCAGGGACATGTAAAATGGTGCCCGACATGGTATCCGGTCATTAGGTCTACATTGTCTAGATAGACAATGTTTGGGTAGACAATGGAAGATAGACAGGCAATAGATAGACAGGGACTGAAGGTAGACAGGGTCTGAAGGTCGACACACAAAAGGTCAATTAGTAACAAGGTCAACAGGTACTGAAGGTCGACAGACAGTAGGTCGACAGGGACTTAAGGTCGACAGGGTCTGAAGGTTGACACGCTAAAGGTCGACTGGTATCAAGGTTGGCAGGTGTAAAGGTCAACAGGAAGTAGGTTGACAGAGACTGGAGGTTAACAGGGTCTGAAGGTCGACACACTAAATGTCAACTGGTAACAAGGTCGATAGGTATGCAGATCAACATGCAATATGTCGACAGGGACTGCAGGTTGACACACTAAATGTCGACTGGTAACAAGGTCAACAGGTATGACGGTCGACCAGCAGTAGGTCAACAGGGACTCAACAAAGTCTGAAGGTCGATACACTAAAGATCGACTGGTAACAAGGTCGACATGTATGAAGGTCGAAAGGCAGTAGGCTGACAGGGACTGAAGGTTGACTGGTAACAAGGTCGACATGTACTGAAAGTCAACATGGTCCTTAGGTCAACACTCATATGGTCAACATGCAAATGGTCGACACATGGTTTGTTTTGTTTTTTTAGCCCTAATCTTCACCCTAATTCTAACCCTCCTCTCGGTGCCTAACCCTAACCCTCCTTCCTGGTGACTAGCCCTAACCGTCGGGGTAAGTGCCTAACCCTAAACATCAGAGTAAGTGCTTAACCCTAACAATCGGAGTAAGTGCCTAACCCTAACCATCGGAGTAAGTGCCTAACCCTAACCATTGGGGTAAGTTCTTAATCCTAACCATTGGAGTAAATGCCTTACCCTAACCATCTGAGTAAGTGCCTAACCCTAAGTGCCTATCTCTAACCCTGACACTAACCCTAACCCTAAAATAAAAGTGTTGACCATTTGACTATATGAGTGTTGACCTACTGCCTGTTGACCTTCATAGCTGTCAACCTTGTTACTAGTTGACCCGTCGGAATAAGTTCCTGACCCTGACACTAACCCTAAAAAAAGTGTTGATCATTTGACTATATGAGTGTCAACCTACTGCCTGTTGACCTTCATACCTGTTGACCTTGTTACTAGTCAATCTTTAGTGTGTCAACCTGAGCCCCTGTCGACCTTCAGTCCTAGTCAACCTACTGCCTGTCAACCTTTATACCTGTCGTCCTTGTTACCAGTTGACCTTTAGTGTGTCGACATTCAGACCCTGTCGACCTTCAGTACCTGTTGACCTACTGCCTTTAGACCTTCAGTCCCTGTCGACCTACTGCCTGTCGACCTTCAGTTCCTGTTGACCTACTGCCGGTTGACCTTCAGTCCCAATCAACCTACTGCCTGTCGACCTTCAGTACCTGTCGACCTATTGCCTGTCAACCTTCGGTACCTGTCGACCTATTGCATGTCGACCTTCAGTACCTGTCGACTTTGTTACCAGTGGACCTTTAGTGTGTCGACCTTCAGACCCTGTTGACCTTCAGTCCCTGTCTATCTATTGCCTGTCTATCTTCCATAGTCTACCCAAACATTGTCTATCTAGACAATGTAGACCTAATGATCCACACCCACCTGACACTGCAGGAGCTGTAGAGCTCACTCCTGCAGCATTCAAAATGGCGCTCCCAATAGCAGCAGCTGGCATGGGCCCTGGTACGTCCGCAGAGAAGCCATGGGTCCCTGCACCTGCAGCTGTTTCATTTTTGTGCTTTGGCACAGCCGGTGATTCCTAGTCCCCGGGACGCACATCACTAACAGCACCTTCTATGGCCCCGCTTGGGATGGGGCATGATGTAGGGAAAGAAAAAGGAAAAGGGAAGAATATATTTAAGAATGAGATAGAGTTGAAAGAGTAAAGGTTAGAATAAGATATAAAGGGAGAATAATAAGCACAACAGAAGGGGGAAAAAATCAAAGGATTGAAAGAAAGATTTTAAAAAGAGAGTGACAAACACACAGATGAAAATCCTGAGGTAACCACATTGAAATACAGTTGACTTTCAACTGAAAAAGAGGCTCGCAAAAAATTAAGGACTTTTATATAACTTCATGCATATGCAGCCCTCAGCTAGCCTAAACATATTTTTGATTATGAACATAATCAATGTTGTTCTGTATATCAAAAATATTAATAATCAACAGACCTCTCTGTGATCATAATAGGATATATATCATACATCATAAGATCCTGTCTCCTTTACAGTATATAGGTATATCGCAATATATTAAAAATAATATAATACACATAAAGAAAAACTGTATGTAATAAACCCAAGTGAAATGCCATCTAATGGAATAACCATAAAGGTATAGACATGTGAGCATATATGTCAGTGATACAAAATGTCTTTGTAAACAATATTTGAAGTTTTTCCTTCAGGGATTAACACAAAAAGATGCTTGGGTCTACTAACTCATGAGCAAGCCACATAAAGCTGCAAATTGGTGCACCATCTACTGGACTGACATGTATACTGCAACTCCAACACTCAAGGTAAGCTCCTTGATTAGTTCTTATTATATAGTTATAGTCAGATTTTCCTGTGAAATAGATCTTGATATATATATATATATATATATATATATAGAGAGAGAGAGCTACTGTATGTATTTCTATATGTATATATATATGTGTATATATATATATACACATATATATATATATAACTGTTTGCATTTGGGGCATGCAATATATGTATATATTGTATATATATTTATATACATATAGTAATTTTGGACTTGAGGAGCCTGCAAATTCCAATAAAAAATAAAATTCTCCATAGTTCATAAACAGTCCCTAAAAGTATATATGTGCCAAAAAAGTTATATGAGTGTCAAGTATCTGGTTTTTCCTTTATTGGTCCTCTCCCTGATGTCACATTGAGATAATACATACCTCAGTTTCTTTCTAGGGGTATATTTATTAAAGATCTATTTTGGATTATGTTCAATTTGCCATTTGATTTCCATTTGATTTTCATGCGAATTTGACATTGGAGATTTACTAAACCAAATTCGAATGTCAAATCAATTTTGAGTGAAAACCCAATTTCACTCAAAATCGAATATAGTCAAAACAGATGTTTTCCCATAGTCAAATATAGGATCCTTTTATTTACTAACATTCGATTTGCAAATCGAACGCAAATCGAATTCAAAATCAAACTACAAATCCCAAAATGATTCGAATAATGAGAGACAGTCGATTTGAGCTTCTAAACACCATTCTATTGGCTGGAAATTGATTGTGATGCCTTTAAAAGTTCCCAAAAGCATGTGGGGCAGTCTGGCTGTAGGAATAACGGCTGCTCAAGACTATGCTATGCTGTGCACCTACCTACGGTATGCAAATCACCACCTGACTAAGAGAACCCAGGAGCATCAATAAGAGCAAAATCATCAAATTTATGCGGTACCCCACAACTTATGCAGGCCTAGGTTCTTTTACTGTCACATAAACCTCAATGCTTTGTCTACTGGTGAGGTCATACAGATGATCCACTTCTCATGTTCCAAGATCATGATGCTGTATGACCTCATCAAGACACTGCACAGTCACATGCCATATCAGGACTGCACAAGGTGCTGTGTGCTTTGCATTTTTTTGTTACTGGCTCCTTTCAGTCAGTTTACGGTAGATTGCTAGGTATTTCCCAGCCTACCTTTAGCAGGCATCTGACCCAAGTCATGCGGGCACTGATCCCCCTCAGCAACACCTACATCTGCTTTTCCAGCCAGGAGACACACTGGCATGATCTTAAGGTAGTCTATAGTCCCTCAGGCATGCCTAATGTTCTGGAAGCTATAGATTGCATACACATTGGGCTGAGACCACTCAGAAATACTGCACATGTCTATACCAACAGACCTCATACATACTCCATGAATGTGCAAAACTAAAAATCATGAGTGTTGTGACTGGCTCTCCTGGTGATGCCTACATACTTAGCAATTCATTCCTCTCTGCAATAATTGAGGCGAACCAAATGCCAGAGGAATGGTTGTTGGGTAAGTTTCCTGTATGTGTTAATTAAGCAGCTATTACTACATGTTACTATATTATTCTAATTTTGTTTTTGTTTTTTCCTTCAACAGGTGATTTAGGCTATGGCTGTTACTTCTGGCTTCTGACTTCATTGTCAGATCCGCAAATGCATGCTGAGCATAAATACAATGAGGCACATATAGCCACCCAATCCATGATAGAATGCAACAAGGTTCAGGTGTATTGATAAATCGGGAGGCATATTATTATATCATCCAGCAAAAGTGTCCAATTTTGTTCTCTGCTGCTGTCTATTGCATAATCTTGCATTAAATCAACCACTACCCACAGATTATGCAATAGACAGTGAGCAGGCAGAGATTTGTTACCAACAACTGACTATGTGAGTACAGAAAGTGGAAGGCAGATTAGGGCTACACTTATTGCCAACTATTTCAGCTGTAAGTATTTGCTTTTGTAATTTAAATACCACACATTTAGATTCTTCAGATAGGTGTTCATGTATAAATAAGAGAGAAGTATGTGTAATTGTTTTATTAACATAAATTTGTAACCCACATGGCCTGCAAAATAAACTTAACCTGTTTTTAGAATAAATGTTTAAATAGACAAATGTTTAAATAGACAAATCTTTACACAAATAAACAATGCAAGAAAACAATATCTCACCAACCGATAAACAGAAATAAAAACTTAACTTATTTTTTCCTCTCAGGATAAGGTGCGGGCGGTGGCTGATCTGCCGGTCTGCTGCTTAACCCACCACATGTTTGGAGGCCAGGTTTTGGTGGCGTCAGCCTGTTTTGCTTGTAGTTGGTGTACTGCTAGCCAAAGTTGATCCTGTTTGTATAAGTAACCTTGCCAAGATTTGTGAGCCTATTGTTGTTATAGCTTCAGTGAGCTGATTAATAGCATTTGTTTGCAATGACTTGTTTCTATTGTTATTTTGGTTTTGGATTTCTACAGCTGTACTCAGCCGTACTATGTTGCTACTAATTTGAGCTAAGACTGAAGTAGTCTCCTAGCTAACTTGTCTATTAGTTTGTGAGTTTTCCTTCCTTTGTGGGTGTTAAAACTTTACCTGGATTTCTTCAAAGAATTGGATGAGTTGGAGTATATCCTCATCCTTTTTTCTTGCATTTAACTTAGTATATTCACAATGACTATTGTTTGTGAGATTTTAATATGAATGCAAAAATAATAACTGTCTTTTTTCACAAATATAGGTTTGATATTCCTTACGAGAATCTGGTTCAGGAGCTGGAGATGTGCATAAATGTGTTGGTGTCAGCTCCACATCACTTGCCACATGTGTTGTTGGGACCTCAGTAGTGGTGTGCTGGGACTATGCAGATGATGGTCCTATTTTATGTTGTGGATGATAAATTGTCAGAATTTTTTTATTAATAATAACTAAAAATGTGCTAACAGCCCCTCTTTCCTCACTCCCTTGAACTATATCCCTTGTCTACTGGCCCACATGGTACATGGTACTCTGATTATTCAGAAACTCTTTTTATTTTTTTCCTGCAATTATCTTTTTCTTTTTTGGATCATGATGTCCTACATGTTTTGATAGTCTGTTGTGTACTAAACAGAAAGTGTTTAAGCGCTTGTGATGAGCTGAGCAGACAAACAAACAAATAAATAAAACATATATATTTATAGTCTTTTAAGACTGAGTGTGAGAATTAAGGCTTGCTGGTATCTTGCCAGCGCTTCTGTGAATGATAGTCCATGTGCCCGTTCCTCTCCTAACTGTCCCTTACTATACCTGAGAGTGTCCGGTGGTAGCGGCGATCTTCTCCCTTGCATGGGGTGCCTTCTCCTTCCGGATCACAACTCTGCTTGCGATGCTGTGAATGTAGTGACGGCAGCTGGGTATCGAGCGGGCTTGAGCAGATAGGGACTGCTCCACATGACTTCAGGCTCTCCTGCTCCAAAGCGTTTCAGACCTCACTGGGTCCTTTGTCAAGGATTAGGATGGGGCTGCTTGTAGCCTCTATTTGTACTGTTCTTTATTTAATAATTACTTAAAACAGGAAGTCTGAAAAACTGAACTTCCTCCTTTTTTGGTGGCAACCATATGGTGCCATAAAATGAAATAAAAATTCATTTAAAAATATATATTTTTCATTTGTGTATTTTGCCGGTTCACCGCTCATTCTATGATTAATATATATGTGTGAAAGTGTAACATCTACCTATATTAGTTAAATTAAAAATATATACATATGCGAATTATGAGAAAAGTGAGATATTTGTCTATATATAATATAATTAATGGATATAATTTATTTTAGAGTTATAAAAAAGCTTTCAATTCAATATCTATATTGAGACCATATGGATCTACAGTTTTAGGGCATAGATCTATTTTGTTTTTGTTTTTTTAATAGAGTTATTATATTTTCACCTCTCCAGTTTGGGGTCACTTTTTGGATGCCCAAAAAATTCAAACCTTTTGGGTTCCTATTGTGATGTTCATGGAAATGTGCTGATACACTGTGGGTCATTAATCCTTTCTTGATATTATTAATGTGTTCATAAATTCACTTTTGTACTTTCCTTTTTGTTTGTCCCACATATTGTGTGCCGCATGGACATTCCAAAAAGTATACGGCACCCTCTGTTTTGCAGGAAATTGCATTCATGATTTTGTGTTGTTTTTTGGTTATTTTTTAAGTGAATTCAAGAATTGGTTTTGTACCTGTTGTTTGGTTTTTGCAGCCTATACATGTTGTACAGTAGTGGAAACCATTCTTTTCTTTATTTCTTTTATCGTTTGTGTTAGTGGGTAAGAAACTTCTAGTCAGTTGTTGTTTTAGATTGTTTGCTTTGGTGTATATTATTCTTGGTTTCTAAGGAAGTATATTTTTGCATCTACATCTAGAAGAAGAATCTTCCAATGCTTATGCAGAATCCTTTCAAAGGTTGTATGGTTACTGTTATATTGTGTAATGAACGATAGTGATCCATAATCTTCTTGATTCTTTGGTTTCTACTTTATTAGGTCTTTCCTATTAAGTTTGGAAGCTTTATCCATTTCGGATTCCAGTTGTTCCTCTTTGTATCCTTTTTGAACAAAATTCTTCTTAATTTATAAACTCTGTTGTCTGAAGGTGTTATCTTCTGTGCAGTTTCTTTTGAGATGACAAATTTGTCCACCAGGAATATTCCTGATCCAATTCTTATGATGATTGCTTTGAGCTGGTAGGATGTCGTTGCCATTCACTTCTTTCACATAATTCCTTGTTTGCAATTGATTATCTTTTGCAAGGATTTCCAGATCTAAAAAGGTGACGAGTTCTTTACTGTAGGTCGATGTGAATTCCAAGTTTAAGGCATTTGTGTTCATCATTGTAAGGAAATCCGACAGTTCTTCTTTCGTGCCCTCCCATATGAAGAAAAGATCAGCTATATATCTCCGCCATATTTTGATCATATTTATAAATGGGTTGTTCTGCCATATATAGTTGTCTTTACACCAAGCTACAAAAAGATTTGCATTGCTTGGTGCAATTGATGTATCCATTGTGGTACATTTTACTTGCAGGAAGTAGGTGTCCTCATACCTAAAATAGTTTTTTGTTAGAATGAAGTCTATGTTGTCCATAATAAAATATATTTGCCTGTCTGGAATTTGTGTTAATGTTGATAGATAGTGTCGGGTTGCATTGCAGCCATCTTGATGGTTGATCACTGTGTATAGTGACTTAATGTTGCTCGTACATAGTATGTAATTGTTTTTCCATTCTACAGTGTCTAATACCTGGAGGATATGCATAGTGTCTTTGAGAAAGCTTTTTTGTTGTGATACTAGTGGTTGCAAGTAGTAATCCACATATTTGGATAAATTGGCCGTCAATGATCCAATGCCCGACACTATAGGTCTTCCTGGTGGTTATTCTAGGCATTTATGGATCTCCGGTAGGTAGTAAATGGTAGGGATCCTTGGGTATTCTATATTGATGAAATCCTATTCCTTTCTAGTTAAAATCTCCAATTGAAAGGCTTTATCCAATTGTAGTGGTAGGATTTCTTTGAATTCCTTTGTAGGGTCTTTTTGGAGTTGGATGTAGGTTTTCGTGTCAGAGAGGAGGTTGAAAATATACTTTGCTTTTGTCTCAAAATAATAAAACAAGCCATTCCTTCAAATACGTGACTTCACAATTATCTTCAGAGGATTGTACCTATATACGACATAACTGGGTTTTTTCTTCTCTGTGGTATAGTACACATTATTTTCACGTTCATTTAATGGTGCAGTTAAATTTTTTACCCCCCAAAGGCTAGTTTTTAAATGAAAAAAAAAAAATTACCAGGACGTTCATCATCAAATGGTCTGGATTGTGCTGAGGAAGGCCTTCTTCTAAGCTGAGCTGTAAACAAATACTAGGTTTAGATTAATTACAGGTGCACAAATGACAAACATAGTGTGTGTACTTGCAGTGAGTACTAAATTCAACATGTTTTTTTTTAATCATTTTTTTTGTTACATATGTTAATATTGGTTTAAGCAGGGTGTTTGCAGATTACTCAGGACATACACTCCAGACACCACTTCCTGAGGAATGAATGCAGTGGCGGGCTGGGCCGGGGGGCAGGGTGCCATGTGCCCCCCGGGCCACAGCATCATGCGGGCCGCAGGCCGGTGCAGTCTGTGTCACTGTGACACAGACTGCACCACGTGTGTAGTGCTGACCGGACGGAGTTCGGTCAGCGCTACACTGACAAACACACAGCCGCCGGCTCCGGCAGCTGTGTGTTTGTTGTAAGCAGCAGCCAATGAGAGTCTGTCAGACTCTCATTAGCTGCTGCTGCTGCGCCCACTGCGGGAGCCGCTCCATCTTCCGGCTCCCGCAGTGGGCAATGGGAGAGACGTCATGATGTCATATGACGTCTCTCCCATAATGCAGAGCGGCCCGGCCCGGGAGGACAGACAGAGGAGCAGATGGCGGCGTCGGGAGCGCAGATTCAGGTAAGTGTTTTTTTTATTTTGTTTTTTATATTATGTGTGTCTACTGGGGGGGGGGTCTGGCACTACTGGGGGCACTACAAAAGGGGGGTCTACTACTACTGGGGGCATTACAAGGGGGGTGGGGGACTACAACTACTGGGGGCACTACAAGGGGGGGACTACTACTACTGGGGGCACTACAAGTGGGGACTACTACTGGGGGCACTACAAGGGGGAGGGGACTACTACTGGGGACTACTACTACTGGGGGCACTATAAGGGGACTACTATTACTGGGGGCACTACAAGGGGGGTGGGGGACTACTACTACTGGGGACACTACAAGGGGGGGACTACTACTACTGGGGGCACTACAAGGGGGAGGGGACTACTACTACTGGGGACTACTACTACTGGGGGCACTATAAGGGGACTACTACTACTACTGGGGACACTACAAGGGGGGTGGGGGACTACTACTACTGGGGGCACTACAACGGGGAGGGGACTACTACTACTGGGGACTACTACTACTTGGGCACTATAAGGGGACTACTACTACTACTACTACTACTGGGGGCACTACAAGGGGGTGGAGGACTACTACTACTGGGGACACTACAAGGGGGGGACTACTACTACTGGGGACACTACAAGGGGGGGACTACTACTGGGGGCACTACAGGTGGGGACTACTACTACTGGGGGCACTACAAGGGGGGGACTACTACTAATGGGGCACTACAAAGGGGGGGACTACTACTACTGGGGGCACTGCAAAGGGGGGGACTACTACTACTGGGGGCACTACAAACGGGGGACTACTACAACTGGGGGCACTACAAGGGGGGGACTACTACTGGGGGCACTACTGGAGGCCTGCATAAGGGTGTTCTCTCCTGTGGCACACGGGGGCACTGCATATGGGCACTACGACAGGGGGCTGCCCTAATCTTTATTTTTACCTTACATTAATCCCATATGGACCCGCCTCCTCCCTGGAACACTTGAGGGGGGGGGTGCCGTAGCACGCATATTCTTCGGACACCCTGGCTACACGCTACTCCTCTGCCTGGGCCGCCTGCATGCATTTGCCCCCCAGGCTAAAAGTTGCCAGCCAGCCCCTGAATGAATGCTTTTACCTGCTCCTCATATTTGTTGAAGTGGATGTGCACAGGTGACCCACCTCCAGTTGCACTTGCTGCTCACCTTTCCTGGGCCACCTTTGGTTTGAAAAGTTTTCCCAACAATGCTTGATGAACTGGGTTTTACTGCGTTTACTGCATCTATAGCCTCCTGCCACATTATAATTTTGTGCCAACTTGATGTTTGCTGTAGCCTCCTCCCAAATAATTCCTGATAATATGTTAAGAGGGCATTCATCAAAGCACAATTTTCAGCATAACTAAATCTGACATTACAGCCAGATTTAGTTTTCCCTGGCTGAGGCTCCTCACCACAGTCAGATTGTTGGCCTGCATTCTCCTTCTGATTAGATGCAGCAAGTGCAGGAGCACTCTCCTCCACCCCCCTCTGCTGCCGTTCCCTACTCCTATCAGCTACCATACTCACAAATGCTGAACAATTTGGATACAGCACTCTCTGCACTATGCACACACCTGACAACCCAATTTGACTTTCACTTTTCTAGAGTGTGCCAGGGCCGGCTCTAGGGGTGTTCAACCAGTGCAGTTGCACAGGGGCACCACCCATAGAGGGCGCACCCCTCCCCAACATCCCGATTTCAGTGGGACAATACTGCCATGCGGGCACACCTACAAATAAGGTCACATAGGGGTGTAGCCTATGGTAATTAGACCACTCCCCCATTTTTGGTCACGCATGGCTTCGCACTCTATTAATAGCCGGCACAGGGTGCTCCGACACCTGGAACCGGCCCTGGAGTGTGCACAGGTGTTTCCAAATTTTTCCCCTGTTAATTAGTGTGCATGTGATACATTTGCCCCAATAGGAAGTAATGAGGAAGTTGAGTTCCATTTTGCATTCAATTTTTAATGGGGATTTGAGGTTCGATTTTGGAAGGGATTTCATAAACTGAACACAAAATCCCTTCTTAAAATCGACCAAAATCGAATTCAGTTTGAAAATTGAATGCAGAATAGAATATTAGTAAATGAGGCATTTGTTAACGGATTTTGCAATTCGATTTAAATTCGATTTCAGTCAATTTTATCGATTCATAAAATTGAATACCAAATTGAACTTTAGTAAATTTACCCCTAGGTGACTAAGCTAAACAATATTGAAAACGCAAACCAAATCCTTACTGTAGTTTTTGCGTAATGCCGGAATGAACAGACAGACAGGCAAACAAAAATACCCCACAAAAATGTTCTCCTAGTTTATACACAGTCCTAAGGAGTAAATTTCTCTTAAAAAAAAAATCTATGTACAGACACAACCATTACAACTTTATTATAAGCATAGATATAAAATGAAATGAGATTAATTGAGATATATACTGTAGTCTCACTTTTTCATCATTTACATTATATAGAATTACTATAAAGTAATCTTGTTTACCATCATATTTATGAAAGTATTGTGAAACAACTCTCTACCAATGTGTATTCAATGATGGTATTAAGGGTATTAAATAAAATAAATTATTTTTAAAATGTTCTGAGTATCATGCCATTAGGTGTTCATATTTCCCTGTTGAGATCTAAACCAGAAGGATTCTGTAATGTATATATAATAAGGTCTTGATTTAAGCCTTACAGAAATACTGAGAAGTTGTTTTTTTTAAGACTTTTTGTGCTTGCTAATATACTGTAGTTCTTATCATAGGGGCATTTGAGATTGTAGATGATGTCTGGAGTACTATAGTTGATATGATCCTTAATGTGCCACACTCTGTTGTATTTGTCACAGTATGATTTCTTGTGCATTATATACCGTATGAGCATGCTTTGCATGTTCCACATCTTGAAGAGCCCTTGCTGAAGTATAAAGGTGTATTGATACTTTAGAGATGACTTCACTCTAGAGCAGGGGTTGGCAATAAGTCTCCCTCCTGCTATACATCCTAGCATGCCTTGCAACAGTTTAAGCATGGCCAAATACCAAAACTCTGGCAGGGCATGCAGGGATGTGTAGTTCTACAACAGCTGGAGGGCCACTAATTGCCCACTCCTACTCTAGAGTGTCCTTCAAGTTGCTTGATCTTATCCAAGAAATGGAGATCTACCAGGACTGCTGCTAGATCTGCATCTGTACATACAATATCCAAATGTTTTTGTAAGATCTTTTGAATTTCTCACCATTCACGAAATATATGGCATATGTGAAACATGTAATTTAATAATCAACTATGGACCTCATAGATCTGGTTTAATTATAAGAGTAGATGATGATGATGATGATGACACCATAATCTTTGCAATGAACCTACAGTATTAATATTGTTGACTACAACCTACAGGATACATGCAACATGCAGAATGTTTCAAGTTATATTGCCTGCATTTAAAACACTTTAAATAGCATTACATTCATGTCAGAATCCAGGCAATGGTGTTCTGTTGTCTACATAGTCTCTTGTGGACATGTAGACAAATCATACAATATGTATCCCCTTCACAAGTGATACTTTCACTTCATTGATTCCAAGGAAACTATTTTACTGAATTAAGTAGTGCTTCGGTGACACCACAAGTTCCCACTGACTGGATATTTTATTTATTTATTATTTATTTATTAACAGTTTCTTATATAGCACAGCATATTCCGTTGCGCTTTACAATTGGAAACATTAATAGAACAAAACTGGGTAATAACAGACAGATATATAGGTAGGAAGGCCCTGCTCGCAAGTTTACAATCTATAGGGAAATAGGCATTGATACACAAGAATAGGTGCTATATATTGCATTTTGGTCCAGCCAGAATGCACAGTTGCATGACCCATTTACACCAGAATGTCAGCCAAATGTCATGAGGATGTGAGAGAAGACGATGTGTGAGTTTGTGTGTGGACTGTGAAAGGGGATGTAATTACATATGGAGGCTATGAAGGTTATGTGGGTGGTTCTGGGATCTGATAAGCTTACCTGAAGAGGTGAGTTTTCAGGGATCGCTTGAAGGATTGGAGACTAGAGGAAAGTCGTATTGTGCGTGGTAAGGCATTCCATAGAGTGGGTGCAGCCCGAAGAAAGTCCTGTAACCGTGAATGGGAGCAAGTAATGTGTGGGGATGAGAGACGCAGATCTTGTGCTGAGCGGAGAGGTCGGGTAGGGAGATATTTAGAAATGAGTGAAGAGATGTATGTTGGTGTGGTTTGGTTAATAGCCTTATGTGTAAGTAAGAGTATTTTGTATTGAATACGGTAGAAAACCGGCAACCAATGGAGGGACTGACAGAGCGGGGCAGCAGACGATGAACGTTTGGTAAGGAAGATAAGCCTTGCAGCTGCATTCATAATTGATTGTAATGGAGATAGCCTGTTTTTGGGAAGACCAGTAAGGAGGCTATTGCAGTAGTCAATACGGGAAATAATAAATGCATGGATTAGAGTTTTTGCAGTGTCTTGTGTGAGATATGGTCAAATTTTGGATATGTTTTTTAGATGTATGTAACATGATTTTGAGACAGATTGAATGTGGGAAACAAAGGACAGTTCAGAGTCAAGGATGAAACCAAGGTAGTGAGCTTGTGGGGCAAGGTGGATTGTCGAGTTGTCAACAGTGATAGAGAGATCAGTTTGGTAACTGTTATTGGCTGGTGGAAATATAATTAATTCGGTTTTAGAAACATTAAGTTTCAGGTGGCGAGATGATATCCAAGATGAAATTGCAGAAAGACATTCAGTGACATGGACCAGAACAGGTGGTGATAAATCTGGGGAAGATAGGTAGATTTGAGTATCATCTGCATACAGATGGTACTGAAATCCAAAAGAGCTGATTAGTTTGCCAAGAGAGGAGGTATAGATTGAGAATAACAGAGGCCCTAAGACAGAGCCTTGCGGTACTCCAACTGATAGAGTTAGTGAAGAGGAGGCAGAATCAGAAAAACGAACAGTAAAAGAGCGATCAGATAGGTAGGAAGAGAACCAAGAAAGAGCTGTGTCCTTAAGACCTAGGGATTGTAGTGTTTGTATGAGAAGAGAGTGGTCAACAGTGTCAAAAGCAGCAGAGAGATCTAGAAGAATTAGGAGTGAGTAATGGCCTTTTGCCTTGGCAGTGACCAGAGCATTTATTACCTTAGTCAGTGCTGTCTCTGTGGAGTGTTGGGAATGGAAGCTGGACTGAAGTGTGTCCAATAAGTTAAGCAAGTTAAGAAAGTGTGTGAGGCAGGTGTAGAAAAGTCTCACAAGTAGCTTGGAGGGGAATGGGAGCTGGGAGATACGACGGTAATTTGAGAGAGTGTTGCGGTCAGAGTTTTGTTTTTTCAGAATAGGAGTAATCACTGCATGCTTGAACAGTGATGGAAAGTTGCCAGTAGAGAGAGAGAGATTACAGATTTTAGTTAGGGTTGGGATAAGCACAGGAGACAGAGCTTTACTGATTTGTGAGGGTAAAGGATCTAGAGTAGAGATAATACAGTAGGAGGAAGAGAAGAGGGAAGATACTTCATCTTCGTTTGTGAGATCAAATGAAGAGAATGTGCCAGAGGATTCAGGTAGGGAATTGAGCAAGTCACTAGCTGAAGAAGAGCATACCATTTCATTTTGGATCTCATCAATATTGTCCCTAAAATAGGAAGCAAAATCTTGCGCACAGATAGTAGCAGGTGGTTTGGGTGAAGGAGGGGTAAGAAGCAGTTTAAATGTATTAAAAAGTTGCTTGGGGTTAGAGGCTTGAGCAGAGATAAGAGATTGGAAATATGTTTGTTTGGCAGTGTCCAGAGCAGCACGATAAGAGTTATAGATAGTCTTATATGTGAGGAAGTCAGTTGGAGTATGAGACTTTCGCCACTGACGTTCAACCTTACGTGAGAGTTTTTGTAGATGCCTTGTTAGGTTAGAATGCCACGTTTGACGTCTAACTCTACGTGGTGTGTGATGGGTAGCTGGAACTACTTCATCGAGAACTATTTCTAGAATCTGGTTTAGGTGTGATGCCGCAGTCTCAGGAGAAGTGAATGTAGAAATAGGTGAGAGATGTTGTTGTAGAGAGGTAGATAGTTGTTGAAAGTTAATAGCATCAATATTTCTGTGGGGTTTAGGTTTAGGTTTGGTTAATTTCAAAGACGTTGATGTAATGGAGGAGAGTGTGCAGGTGATAAGGTTATATATCCTGAATTACCAACAGAGTTGTTGTTTCTGGGTGTATTTCAACTATAAAATAACACTGAATGATATGCAAAAAGATTTGTTAATGTTATTGTTTACTGATAACAATTATGAGTAACAATGTTCTGCCAATGAAGGGGAGGTGTTGAATTGGACAATGATCTCTCCAAAAGAGGAAGAAGAGAGATTTTACACATCAACATGTTGCCAGGACAGAGATTTATGCACTAAATTCCAGGGAGAACCATATTGTTGTTGCTGCTCTGCTGGGTGAGGAGGGTGATTATACAATATGGAAGTGACAACTGTGCAATGATGTGTGCTGACCCCCGTGTTTTAGTTTTGGATCTGTTTTCATCTTTTTGTTTTTGTTTTGGATTTGATTTTGGTTTTGGATCTGGATTTTTTTTTTAAATTGCTAAAAAGTTTTTAAAAACAGCTAAAATCATGTAATTTTACTAATTTATGCAATCCAAAACCCGAAATTCTGATTTAAAATCCAAATTCTGAACCGCAAAAAAGGTCAGAACCGTGACTCGGATTTATGCGGATCTCCTCAGGAAATCAGAACCACCACTCGGATTTATCTGGATCTCTCAAGGAGATCAAAACTGCTACTCAGATTTATCCGGATTCAAGAATTTCGGATGGATTCAGATTTCTGGAGAACCGAACCGCACATCTCTAGTGCAATGTAATGTTTTTGATAATGTTTTTTTCCTGTACAACAGACAGATCATATTTACTAGTCTTTACTAATGCGCAATCTTCACTAATTACTTTTAAACATACAGTATATATAATAAGCAGCTATAGCCATACTAAGGCCTATTCTCAATGCTCGTGAGATCAGCATCTAATATTCATGACTCAAACTCCTACACAAAATCTAATCATACAGTATTGATTCACATGGTCATAATGTAATGGATGCTGTTGAGCTCTCTGAATTACTAAACACTGTCCCTCTGTTGGAACACGGCAGCCCGTGCATATAGCTGTTCTACCTGCATGCACACATCATCCTGTGATAATCACAGTTATCCCCATTCTGTTCACAGCTTACCCCCTGAATGAGGCAGGTAAAAGCTGCGACACGCTGTGTAATTGTACGCTGCTGCCTATACGCTGTCACTCATGGCGATGGGATCTCAACACATTCATCAAACTAAATTAAAACATCCACAGATTTCAGTTTCCAGATGATTAACTCTTTGTTTTGTTTTGTTTCATGGATAATGTATCTGTCAAGCACTGCATGGGATCAAGCAACAAACAGAAACAGCTTCTAATTCAGAATGTAATGTCTTAGCAAGCTATAGATTATACAGTGTTACTGTGCTCAATTGAAAGAATATAAAGAAGACCCTGGAACAAGAAAGGGAATGTGAAAGAGATAGATAACAGCATGAGGTACGCGGGTGAAGGTTTCATCAGCATTATTGAGTAGGGATTGGTTGGGGTAACTGGGACTGGGTTTATGTTCATGGATGGACTATATGAAGTTGGAAGAGGAGAAGTGATCTCAGGCAGTAGTGTGCAACATTGTAGTAGGGACATTAGAATGCAATCTGTGTTGTACTAAAGGGTCACTAGGTAGCTCTCTAGATTTTAACAGATGTCATCAGAAACTGATCACAATAGATGGAATTGGTATGAAATACCATCGGCCGCATGGCCGGCGGTTCGATTCCCGTCAGCGGCAGCCCGACAGAAGCAGAGTGCGACGCAGCGGAAGCCTGACAGCGCTGGAAATCCCGATCGTGGATAGGTAAGTATCCACTAACCTAACCTAACCCCCCTAACCCTAACCCTCCTTAGGGGTGCCTAACCCTAACTTCCCCCCCAAGTGCCTAACCCTAATCCCCCCTCTAAGTGCCTAACCCTAACCACCCCCTTTCCCGCTGCCTAAACCTAAGTCCCCCGGGGGGGTGCCTAACCCTAAGTCCCCCCCAGGGGTGCCTAACCCTAACCCTCCCTCCCCCTAGCCTAACACTAACCCTCCCGGGGGGGTGCCTAACCCTAAATTCCCCCCAGGAGCCCTAAACCTAACCCTCCCCCCCCGCGGCTGTCCGCTCCCGGGGCCGGCATCACTACGATCGTGATGCCGGGCGCCGGTCTACCGGCATCGGGTAAATGCGGGTGTCTACATCTAGATGCCCGGCATTTCACCCTTGCCGGGATAAGACAGTTGGGAAGCCGGCTGCCGGTATTTAGGCAGTCGGCTTCCCGATTGCCTCCCCAACAGATTTATTAATGTCATTTTTTAGCAGGATTTTGGTTATCACTAGGGGTGAGCGGGTTCGGTTTTACTCAGATTTACTCGGTTCTTATCGCCACTTTACCACAAATTCGGATTTATTATTTTGGCTATCCAAAACACATGATAGGCGATAGCCAATAAAATGCAGTTTAAAGATCCGAGTAGATCCGAGTAAAACCGAACCCGCTCACCCCTAGTTATCACCCAATCCTATTGGGAGATATTTGGCATGTCATGCTGCTCTCCATGTGGGGGAGCAACATGCAACTAACAGTGGTGCCGGTAACCTTGCCTGTGTATTTGTAGTGCTTAAAAAGGTATAATAGCACTTCCTAAAGCAATAGCTGCACACATTGCATAACTGCCACTCCCAGTACATTGGAGTGACGGCACGCACATTGTCCAGTCTCCTGCAAATTTAGTCCACTGACAACATAGGTCTACAGCATAGTGCTGCACTCTTGCGTATTATTTTATATATTAGAGTGATTTTAGCAGGTGGCCTGAAGATGTAATTCTAATCATTGTCTCTATCTTAAATATGTCATTAATTTTATACCATTATTATTATTACATTTAATTTATAAAGCCCCACAAGTGGTCCGCAGCTCCGTACCTATGGCAAAACAAGGACGGTACAGGATACAAAGAACATTAAATTCTAATACAGTAACTGAAACAAACAGAGCATAAGTAACAGTTAGCACAACAATTCTCAGTACACAATACAGCTAGGAAGCAAGGTGAGCAAGAGAGTGATCGACGAAGGCTGGAACCTGTCTCCAATAGTGATGGCATGACTAGTAGGAGTAGACCCACTGGAAGAGACAAATGGCTATGTGCAGTGGCAGCTCCAGAGGTGGGGCTGCAGCACAGACCAAAATTCAAATGGGGAGCCATACCAACTGCCAGTGAGTCCTGGCCGTGGATGTTTGAAAGGGCAGTTGGTGTGGTACCCCTATTTGAATTTTGAACTGCTCTGCAGCCCCACCTCTGAAGCCTCCACTTTCTATGAGTGAGAGGAATTCCGGGCTAAATGGCCAATGAGTGGATGAAGGCTGTCATTGAAGTGCTAGAGAAGATGACTGTGAGAACAGGACAGAGGAGGAACCTACTCCTATGAGTACAATCTAGGGGATAGGGGAGACAGACAGATGATATGAGGCATGAGCATGTGGATTCAGCAGGATGGTGGGGTGAGCAACCTGGTGATAAGGTTATGTGGTGGAAGGGTACACTTTGATGAACAGGTGGGTTTTTAGTGCACGTTTGAAACTGTGCATGGTCCGGGAAAGCCTGATAGAGCGAGGGAGCTCATTCCATTGAAGAGGGGCCTCATGGGCAAAGTATTGGATTGAGCGTGAGATGCAGTAAACAGGGTAGAGGAGAAGTGCCGGTCATTGGCCGACAAGAGAAGGCAGGAGGAACTATGCAAGGAGATGAGGTTGGAGATGTAGGGAGCAGTGGAGTTAGTGAGGGCTTTGTATGTGAGGGTGAGGAGTTTGAAGATGATTCTGTAGGGGAATTGGAGCCAGTGCAGGTTTTGCGGAGGAGAATGTGGGATGTGGAATGGCGGGAGAGGAAGATAAGTCTAGCTGCAGCATTGAGAACAGATTGGATGGGAGCGAGATGAGAACATGGGAGGCCAGTGAGGAGAAGGTTGCAGTAGTCTAGTCGAGAAATGATTAGTGAGAGAATAATCAATTTGGTAGCATTCTGGGAGAGGAACAGCCCTATGCAAGCAATGTTGCATAGTTGGAATCGACAGGGTTAAGTTAAGGGCTAAAAGGTTGCATCCAGCTAGCTGGCTGACTTAGCTAAGCGACAGCAGTGGGCGGCACTAACATGTGGCAGTTCAGCTTCAAACATGGCACAGAATGGCATTGCAGTGGTAAACAGGATGGCAGTTTAATAAACTATACAACCCCTAGGAATTTTAAAAACCAAGAATGTTTTCCTCAACTAGGTCAGAGGCCTGATGGATTTGGAATGTTTATGGACTGAAGACAGGGAAAGGATGGAATGATTGATTAGTTTTTAAGTTATTTAATTTAATATTTTGATTCTTAAAAAAAAATTATGAGGGAAGATCAAGCTAGGATCAAGTTCTTCAGTTTCTAAAAGACATCTTTGATCTGGAGGAGGTTTGTTAATTTTTTATACATCATGATCTATTAAAAAAAATCAGGCGGTCTTGCTTGTGGAGGTGCTGCAAGATCATACTGTAAACAAACGTTTACTAGTTGAGCCAGAGATTGAATGTAGAGTGCATTTAGCTGATGACAAATAAATTAATTAAAAATATTTGAAAATGTTGTACACTGGTAACCATTGAATATTGTCTCTCCCACACATGTTCAGATGAACAGAGCATGAGGAAGACAAAATGGCTTGCTGGGTCGAGAAGCCACCACACCCCTGCAATTTTGCCATTGTATCCAGGACTACATGGAGATCCATTAAATTTCAAGATAACATATATGGTCTTATTTTAAAGTAATATAAAAACATTTACAACTGTTATGTTTTGTGAAGGGATTAACAACCCTGTTGCTGTATGATCAACTCAATAATTCCCTCCTCATATCATACCCAAACTATCATGACCATTATTATTTGTGTTGTATACTATATAGAAGGTGAATATTTTCATTAATCATATTGACCCTACCAAAAAGGCAGAAACCCTCATATTAATAAAAAAAACAATAATTGTTGTTGATCCCTAACTGTATCTGCCTGAGAGACAGCCTTTCATCATCCTGTGTTTTCCTCTAAATTACCAATATTTTAAATTTCCTGAGAACAAACTTTCATCTTTGAACAGTTCAATGGGATACGTCATTGGCTGAAACCTTAATTAGGTCACACACACATTAGCAAATGTGAATGTTTTTAATGCTTGTACAATGCATGTAAACATGTCTGACTTGGAACTTTTTGCTTCCAATATCAGCATGCCCACTTTATTATACTTGTATTTGGGTGTACTGTGTTAGCATTGCATTGTATTGCAGGTTTTCTCAACATTTCATGATCATTCAAAGGGAGATGTACGATATCAAGCCTTGGAAAGAGATACAGTAGAGAAGTTGCCCAGATCAACCAAACAGCTTTTACTGTCAATATTAAGATATTTCTTTAGTAGGCCCCAATGCTTCTTCCAAGGTTTTTTCTACAGTCTTCTGTTGATTAGTGAACTCAGTTATAAAGACCCACTCATATTTTTCTAGATTGTCATTTGTGTTTTCCATTGTACTTGTCATGACTAGGGTTTCTCGGCATGGCAGTCAGCAGGTGATACCTGTGAGGACGCTATGGTGAGGGGCATCTGGCGGTGGTGCTGGTGTCTGGCGTGGAGCATTGGCTGTGTGTGGTCCTGTGCGGGCATGTTGTCATTCTGGGCTGGTTCGGCCTGGCGGTGTTTCCGTTCCGCTCCAGCATGGGCACTGCCATCTTGCTTCTGGCCATGTGACCTAGTCGCATTATCCTGGTGTGTCACGTGCTCTCTCTCTGGCCTGTCACGGCAGAGCACTGGGTATTTAAGGGAGTTCAGAGCTCCCTTTCATTGTCAGTGTAACGTGTTTCTCAGCTGAAGCTGAGAGAGAGTTCCTGTGCTCATACACCAGTCGTTGGAATTCCTGTCTAGCCTGCTTCACCTTGCCTACTCCAACTCCGCTGGATTCCCCTGCCTCCTCCAATTGCCTCTCCCTTGCCTGAGTACCTGAGTCTCCTGTACTCTGCACCTTGCCTCCACTTGCATTCCACTGGATCTTGTTTTCTTCAGCCTGCACTTCACTTCAGCCTCACAAACCTGGAATACTGGACTGTCTCTTGTCTGTAACTACCTGGACTTTTTCCCATTGCCTCACTACAGTTCCAAGTGCATCTTATTATTACCTGGAATTTATGTTGCCATTTCCATGTCTACTAAACCACTCATTAAAAGTTCCACATTCTCTTTTAAACCTGCTTCAGTGTCTGCTCCTAATACCACCCCGGGTCAACAACAAAACCAGAACCTCACAGTTTGCACTGGCATCATGGACTCCACGGGACAGGAGTCTGGAGCGGATTTATTCCAGTGCATTGCAGGCCGTTTGGAAAACCGGGAAGCTATGCAGTACCAAATGGCTCAGTTCCTGCAAGAAATGACTAAACAACAGGATAATTTGCAAACCTCTTTATCCACCCCTAGTGTAACACCCGCTTCTGTGTCTGAAAATACAGGTTACAGGGCATCCCCCGGTTACACCTTCCTATGCCAAGTAAATTTGACAGCAATCCCAAGCTTTGTCAGGGGTTCCTGAATCAGTTTGATATTCACTTCACCTTACAGCCTGATAATTTCCCCACTGCAAGAACTAAAGTGGCCTACAACGTGTCGCTGTTGTCCGGCTCAGCCTTGGATTGGGCTTCCCCGCTCTGAGAGCGTTCAGATTTTCTACTGGACAACAATACCAACTTTGTAACATCATTCAGGAGGATTTTTGATGAGCCTGGGCATACTGTATCAGCCTCATCTAGGTTTATGACACTGAAACAAGAAACCTGTCCTGTCAGCCAGTATGCCCTACAGTTTCAGATTTTAGCATCAGAGCTCAAGTGGAATATGGAAGCCCTCACCTCAGCCTTTTGGCACGGGCTTTCTGATTGACTGAAGGATGACCTGGTCACCCATGAGCTTCCTACTAATCTGGACAATATGATTTCTCTCTGTAACAAGATCGATTTACACTTCAGAGAATGTCAGGCTGAGCAGTATAGAACTGACCGGCAAAGGTCAGTTACTCCTCCCTCTACTACCCGTCCACCTCCTCCTTCTACAGATGAAGAGCCAATGCAGGTTAATCATACCCATCTCTCCAAAGAGGAATGTCAGAGAAGAAAATTAGACTCGGATCACCTGGTGGCCTCCTGTTCCCGTAAGTCAGGAAACGCCCATTCCTAACTGACCCTGGGGACATCAAGTTAGGAGTAATAAACCCATCCCCAAATCGAAAGATTTTGTGCTGACCTTAGCCATAGATTTCAAGTCAAAACCTGTCTTTGTTGCTGCTTTACTAGATTCAGGAGCAGCCGGAAACTTCATGACTGCCAGCTTTGTTGACAAACTACAGATTCCTTGCTTTCTCCTCAACCACTCAATTTCACTGACCACTGTAGATGGATGGTCTCTGGCCAACGGAGTTGTCACCAAAGAAACTCAGCCAGTACTAGTCCATGTTGGAGCACTTCATTCTGAGTTTCTAAAATTCTTAGTGATACCTGAGGCCTCCCAAGAAATCATTTTAGGGCTACCCTGGTTACACCAGCACAATCCCAGGATAGATTGGTGTTCGATGCAAGTCCTTTCATGGTGGGTTGACTGTCAGAAATCCTGTCTTCCCAAGATATGACCGGTAAGGAAAACAGTCTCATTAGTACCTCCAGCAATTCCCGAGGAGTACCAAGTGTTTACTGACGTCTTTTCTGAACAACAGGCAAATATCTTACCTCCTCACAGAGAATGGGATTGTCCAATCGATTTGTTGCCTGACAAGATGCCTCCTCGTGGTCGCACTTATCCTCTATCCCTGCCAGAGACCAAAGCCATGTCTGAATACATCCAGGAGAATTTGGAGAAAGGGTTCATTCATCCTTCCACCTCTCCTGCCGGAGCTGGGTTCTTTTTTGTCGCCAAGAAGGATCATGGGTTAAGACCATGCATAGACTACCGGGGCCTTAACGAAATAACGGTCAAGTACCGATACTCGCTTCCATTAATCACAGAGATATTCGATAGAGTCAAAGGATCCGTCATATTCTCTAAGTTAGATCTACGAGGGGCTTATAATCTAATTCGTATCTGCGCAGGTTATGAATGGAAGACCGCTTTTAATACCAGAGATAGACATTTTGAATACCTTGTGATGCACTTTGGATTGTGCAATGACCCTGTCTTTCAAAGCGTTGTTAATGAAATTTTCTGGGATTTATTATATGTTTCAGTAGTTATCTATTTGGATGATATATTGATTTTCTTGTCTTCCCTAGAAGAACATTATAAACATGTGAAGGAAGTGCTGTCCTGACTGGGAAAATCACCTCTACTGGAGAACTGGAGAAATGTGTCTTTAGTATAACCAGCGTGCCATTCCTTGGCGATGTCATCCCTGGCTCCAGTCTAGAAATAGAGCCCAAAAAGGTTCAGGCAATTCTGGATTGATCTCGACCTCTAACTTTGAAAGCCATCCAGAGACTGCTCAGATTTGCCAACTACTACCAATGCTTTATCAAGGAATTTTCATCTTTGATGGCCCCCATCACAGCTCTGACCCGTAAAGGCGCTAATCCTGCTCTATGGTCACCTGAGGCAGAGACAGCCTTCCAGCTTTTGAAACAAGCTTTTATTACAGCCCCCGTTCTAAGACAAAAGACCTGGATAGACCCTTTTTATTGGAGGTTGATGCATCATCAGAGACAGTGGGAGCCATCCTATCCCAGCATTATGAAGACAACCGAGTTCACCCATGTGGCTTCCTTTCCAAGAAATTTTTCCTGCTGAGAAGAACTATGCTATACGAGAAGAGGAGCTCTTGGCGGTTAAGTTGGCACTAAAGGAGTGGAGATACCTGCTGGAAGGGGCAAAATTTCCGTTCACTGTCTTCACTGACCATAGGAACCTCCTCTTCCTCAAGAATATCCAGTGTGTGAGTCCTTGTCTGGCCCAATGGGCAATATTTTTTGCCCATTTCCAGTTCACTCTGACCTTCCATTTAGGAGCCCTTAATCAGAAAGCAGATGCTCTGTCTAGATCGTTTTCCTGCAATAACAATTCTGAGATTCTACACAGTACCCCCATGTTGGAGTCAAGGGTGTTTGCCACAATACAAATGCAGCCTCCTACTGGGAAAACCTTTGTGGCCCCGGAGTTAAGGAAGCAGCTCCTCACCTGGGCTCACTCCTCAGGCTTTGAAGGTTACTCTGGTACTCAGAAGACTCTGCAACTTTTAAAGAGAGCCTACTGGTGGCCATCAATGAAAGCTGATGTGTTGGAGTTTATCTCTTTGTGTACCCTATGTGCTCAGCATAAACCTTCTCGTCAAGCCTCAGCCAGAGAGTTGTTGCCCCTGCCTATTCCATAAAGTCCGTGGACGCATCTCTCCATGGACTTTGTAACAGATTTCTCGAGTTCTCAGGGTTACACCACCATCTGGGTCGTGGTAGACCGATTTTCGAAAATGGTCCATTATGTGCCTCTAAAGAAACTACCTACTGCTTCGGATATGGCTCATCTGTTCATACATCACATATTCCAACTTCATGGACTTCCTGCTGAAATAGTCTCAGATCGTGGTGCTCAATTTGTGGCAAAATTCTGGAGAGCTCTGTGTTCTGTTCTGCAAGAGAAGCTAAACTTCTCCACAGCCTATCATCCACAGAGCAATGGATCTGCGGAGAGAGTTAACCAGGACCTTGAGACTTTCCTAAGAATCTCTATGTCATCATCTCAAGACAATTGGTCTGATTTGCTACCCTGGGCTGAATTTGTGCATAATGCCTCCTATCATTCTTTCACAAAACAAACTCCAATCCAGGTTGTTTACGGTCTCCACCCTCATATACCTAAGTTCCAAAGCCTGCCTGCCTTTCATGTGCCAGCCGTGGATGATACTGTTAGGAGATTTGCGTCTATATGGGCTCAGGTGCGTGCTGACTTGGAGAAGGTGTCTTCTGGCCACAAATTCCAGGCAGACAAGAAGCGTAGGAAGGTGCCTTGCATGCAAGTTGGAGATCAGGTTTGGTTGTCAACCCTGAACCTACACCTCAGAGTACCATCAATGAAGTTTGGGCCTGATTCAGAGCCGGATGCTCTGACAAGAGCGTTCGCTCTGAATCAGGGCCCTCCTACCTAAAATTGGAGCAGCCTCCTGGCCGCTCGCATAGCTGTGGGTGACCACCCACAGCTTATGCGAGCGGCCAAAAAGATGGCGCGATGGTCAAGACCATCGCGACCATCGGGCTTGCGATGAGACTCTGCACTAGGGTCTTGCTGCCGCAAGCCATGTGGTGCTTTTGGCTCTATCAGAGCCAAAAGCACTCCCACTGACATCACTAGTGATGTCAGTGGGCCGGCCCCAGATGGTAGGTGTTCCCATGGGAACACCTCTGTCTGGGCAGCAACGTCCCCAGGATGCCCACCAAAGGGGGCGTGCTGTCACTCACCATCGACAGTACGCCCCCTTTGGTGCGAGACCCATAGCGACAGCTTGGCCGTCGCTATGTGGGTCTCGCACATGTGCATGACGGCGCTCCCTCCGTTGTGCACATGCGCACTAGGGCACCATCGACCCGCTTGCGAGAACTCAGCACTCATGAGCGGGTATGAATCAGGCCCTTTGATCCAACTTTTCATCGGACCCTTCTCCATCACTGAAGTAATCAACCCTGTGGCATATCGCCTTCAGCTGCCCTCATACTTAAAAGTCCCAAACTACTTCCACATTTCTCTACTCAAACCTCTAGTCCTAAATAGATTCCTCAAGATTCTCCCTGTTCCTCCCCATATCCAGAGAAAGTGGTGTGGAATTCGAGGTCTCCCAGGTCCTGGATTCTCGTGTCCGCAGGGGTCGACTACAGTACCTCCTGGATTGGAGGGGTTACAGCCCAGAAGAACGCTGTTGGACTGATGCCCAGGATATCCATTCTCCTACACTCATCAGGAAATTCCATGCCGCCCATCCTGAAAAGCCTGGTGAGTGTCCTGAGGCCACCCATAAAGGGGGGTACTGTCATGACCAGGGTTTCTCAGCATGGCGGTCAGCGGGTGATACCTGTGAGCATGCTATGGTGAGGGGCGTCTGGTGGTGGTGCTGGTGTCTGGTGGGGAGCATTGGCTGTGCGTGGTCCTGTGCGGGCATGTTGTCATTCTGGGCTGGTTAGGCCTGGCGGCGTTTCCGTTCTGCTCCAGCATGGGCGCTGCCATCTTGCCTCTGGCCATGTGACCTAGTTGCCCTATCCTGGTGTGTCACATGCTCTCTCTCTGGCCTGTCACAGCAGTGCACTGGGTATTTAAGGGAGTTAAAAGCTCCCTTTCATTGCCAGTGCAATGTGTTTCTCAGCGGAAGCTGAGAGAAAGTTCCTGTGCTCATTCACCAGTCGTTGGAATTCCTGTCTAGCCTGCTTCACCTTGCCTACTCCAACTCCACTGGATTCCCCTGCCTCCTTCAATTACCTCTGCCCTGCCTGAGTACCTGAGTCTCCTGTACACAGCACCTTGCCTCCACTTGCATTCCACTGTATCTTGTTTTCTTCAGCCTGCACGTCACTTCAGCCTCACAAACCTGGAATACTGGACTGTCTCCTGTCTGTAACTACCTGGACTTTTTCCCATTGCCTCACTATAGTTCCAAGTGCACCTTATTATTACCTAGACTTTATGTTCCCATTTCCATGTCTACTAAACCACTCATTAAAAGTTCCACATTCTCTTTTAAACCTGCTTCAGTGTCTGCTCCTAATACCACCCCGGGTCCACAACAAAACCAGAACCTCACAGTACTGTATTTTAGATTTTCATAATTTCATGTGGAGTGAATAGATGTGGAGTTGACCTTCTTACACTTCTCAATTGAATGTATGCGGTTATATCATTGTGGGGCACTTTGAGTATTATGCCACAACAGAAACGCTCAACTACCAAATGAATCATGTGATCGGATTAATACTTATACCATAACAGTAATGATGCCGATGATGAGACATCTGGGCTGGTCTTCCGGATTCTTACAAAACCTTACATCATAAGTATTTGGAATCTTTGAACCTTATTTTAGGGACTGGGTGATAGAAAATAGTCCACAAACACATTCATTCACATTGTAAGGGAGAATGTTAAAAGGACATCTCACGGCAAAAACAGTGACACACACATGTCACTTCTGGTCAGTGCCTGTGATGTTAATTTACATATTATTTTAAGTTACACTCTTATATGTTGCATTATATACAAATATACACTTTGTTTACCACAATTAACATATGTCATTAACATATGTAATTCTAATTTATTGTTTGTTGTATATTGTAACTTATTTTATTATGATGACTTTTGATTGGCGGCCAGACATATAAATATCAATTCCCTCACACTACCTATATGTCTTGCCAAAGGTTCCTATTAAACCAAAATGCTTTGACAGAGGAAGTGTGAGTGTTGTCCAAATATTACACTGGAGGTATGTTATGTTATGTTATTCTCAGTTTTTTAGTCCAGACTCTATTTGTTTAAGTGCATGAGCAATACATGCTTCATCTATCTCCGTGGATAAGGCTTTATATATTTAATATTGATTTTGCGATTTTATATATTTTATTCCTATTCATGAGTTGTTTATTGGATCAAACACACTTTTAACCTATATATTTTTTGGACTATTCCTTTTTACATTATCCATTTGGTAACTGGAAATTTTGGGTGAGAGAACTAAGGCCCTGATTCAGAGCCGGACGTTCTGACCAGAGCGCTCGCTCTGAATCAGGGCCCATCTCCATTAATATGGAGCGTCCTCCTGGACACTCGTATAGCTGTGGGTCACCACCCACAACATATACGAGCGTGCAGGATGATGGTCACGATGGTCTTGACCATCGCGACCATCGAAACTGCGAGCAAAAGCCTGCGGTTGGGTTTTTCAACCGCAAGGCCAGGAGTGATTTTGGCTCTATCACTATCACTAGTGATGTCAGTGGGGCCTGCTTCAGACGGTAGGCGTTCCCTTAGTAACGCCTCCGACTGGCAGGCATGCCCCCGGCACACCCACCAAAGGGGGCGTGCTGTCAGTCACCATCGACAGCACGCCCCCTTTGATGAGACACTCCGAGCGAAGGAAAGTCCTTCGCTCGTCAGGTCTCGCGCATACGCACGACGGAGCTCCCTCCGTCGTGCTCATGCGCAGTGGGGACCATCGACCCACTTGCGAGCGGACAGCCGCTCGCGAGTGGGTCTGAATGAGGGCCTAAGTCCCCTAAGTCCAAAGAGACCTGTACAGAAGTATTAAAGTTCTAATGTCCATGAGTGTGGTATGCCCATTGTTTTATGATGCTTACTTGGATGTAAAGAAACCTTTATATAGATGTTGTGAGTGGGATACGGACAACTACCCTCAATTTTCACTCTTTCAAAGGGTGTAAAAATATATGTAAGACACAAATAAACCTTTATGTGGGGTAAGCCCTTCTGTTACTATTTTATATTGATGCAATTATACATCAGGAAAAGTATGGCGTTATTTGCTTCAACCACTTAGAACTTGCACATGATGAAATTGAGTTGTCATCCTCTATGAACATACTACACATTTTTTGCATTTGTTCCATCTGTTTCATATGCACAAGAGGAGATTTAAGAAATAGAAAAAGTAAAAAACCAAGAGGAATGAATGGACATTCAAAGAATTCTAACCTTATGTGAAGGAATGTATTGTATAACATTTTTATATTTTGTGTTATTTATACTGGTTATCTACTAATCTTTTTAGCGCATTTCACTGTCATTCCCTTTTTTTGGTATTTAAAATGTTATTTCAAATGTGGTGACATTTGTTTGGGTTTGATACGGAAAAGAGCTGCTGTGGGCCACTTTTGAGAGTCCATCATAATCTTGTTTTCCCCAATATATTATATGCAGTCATAGCCATCTAGTCAAATTACTGATTTTACATTTCCATTTGTACTACTGCAGATAAGAATTGATTTTTAAAGGATTAAACAATGTAATTGAAAGTACTTGTTTTTATACATTGTATATGTAAAATGTATGATACTGTACCCCACCATTAATGGACTATTGGTGGGGCACCCTCAACTTAATAATATTATATTGTGTACAAATAGGGTAATATAACTATAAAATGTGTTACCAGCACTCTCTCTAATTTCATTAGGCACATGTGTAAACTAATACATCTTACATATGCCTGGTGCAAATATTACTGTAAAGTTTAATATATCTTGAGAGATGTCCAACTCAACATATACTGTATGTACATTATGCTTAGTGCACAAATGCTTTCAACTCCAAATAAGACCTTTCTTTCGTAATAAAATAACCTGAGTTAAACTTAGTTTTACAAATAATATTACAAGTTATAGCATACCTTTTAACAAGGAGTTGTATCAGGAAAATTAGATTAGATGAGTGTTATGTGAAATTAAATATAAATTAATTTCATAATTTATGTAAAAGAAAATAATTCAGTATATATGGAATTTATATTTTAACACGATTTGGTTGATGCAGTGCTCTCCATTTTTAGCCTGCAGATGTCATTGTAATTGCTGTCTCTAGAAACTATTTAACTGGAAGCCAAATAAATAAAAGTATTTTACAATTTTAATGGTAACATTTGAATCATGCAAACAGTAATAGCAGTATCCTTGTTTTAGCCTTTAGGCCATACACCCACTTGTGTTAAAATTATGCATTAACATGAGTTTTTGGCTTATATGAAAGCAAAAATCATTCATCATTCTACCAAATGAGACCT
Organism: Taudactylus pleione; assembly: GCA_031769625.1. Lineage (NCBI taxonomy): Eukaryota > Metazoa > Chordata > Amphibia > Anura > Myobatrachidae > Taudactylus > Taudactylus pleione. The sequence continues at coordinate 8,343,449 of JAUIMM010000175.1, forward strand.
ATTTGCATTTTTACGTGCGTTTGGCTTGTGCTGTGCTGCAGTTCATTATTTTGATTGATTCTTGTTGTGTATGATGTGTACCAAATGCAGTTCAGAATTCACATTTACTGTGCACATACAAATAAATAACAAATTTACATTCAACGCATCCATAAAAGTAAAGATATTCATGTGTTTTTCGTCGCTTTTTAACATGCTTTACAAATGCATTTCAGTGAAAATAGTCTTAAATTGAAAGGATCTCTTTTTACAAACAAAGCTAAAGCATCGTGTGTCTCCCAAGTGCCTTTTTTCATGAGTGCCCCCACATATACAGTACAAGTCTGTGCCATGGTACCTTCTGGATTACAGATAGCACTGTACAGTATGCTGAATATACAGTACTTTATTCGTTTATTTCCAATTCATTCATATAGCCTGCAACTAGCATATTGTACCAGACAGTGGCCATCACATTACACCAGCATGTGGTCAATAAATTAAACCAACCTCTATAAAGACCACTTTATACCAGTTTGTAACCAACTGATACCAGCCAACATAGGTTCACACATGTTTGAATTCAGGATGTGTAGATTTGTTCTTTCCAGATAACAGCATGTCTATTTTATTATACGCTGGTCAACAATAGTGCCTTTCATCACCATCATTATAAGGTACCAAAAAAATTACCTAGCATTACAAAGCCAGTGTAACAAATCAAATAGTTGGTATAAAGATGCAGACTTGAGGCAGAGGGTAGACTGGGTATTGGTCTTCACATCTTACAATCTAAATGAAAGGGTAATGCTATAAGCTTGTCTAGGTGGACAAGATTCTATCTGGTAATGCCTAGATATTGTAGGATATGCAATAAAACTGAGGTGGGTTTTGAGAGTGCCCTTGAAAGATTGAAGGTTGAAAGACATCCTGGTCTTGTGAAGTTAAATGTTCTTTAAAGGGGATCAAGACAGCCTTGGAAGTGGGAGTGAAAGGCAGTATGGAAGAGGTGAGATGCAGGTCAAAACCAGATTAAAAATGGTGTGGGGGAGAGTATCTCATTATAATATCAGAGATACATGGCAGGGTATAGGTGGGGGCTTTAAAACTAAATGTGTAGAAATTGCTAAGTTGTAGCAGAGAGGAACATTAGGGTTGCCACAATATCTAGGGTGGATTGAATCTGTAATAGATGGGTCAGGGGTAAGCCAAATAGGAGGTGGTTGCAGTTTATAAAAGTAAACACCATAGAATGAACAGGGTATTGGTAACATTTAGAGAAAAGGGCTTATTCTGACAATGTTTTTAAGGAGCAAATGACAAGACAGAATAAGGGGCTGGGTGTGTGGTATGAAGGTAATGGCAAAGTCAAGGATGACTTAAAGGCAGTAGCTAAGGGTGACTGGGGAGAATGTGATGTTGCCAATGGTGAAGGAGACTAGAGGAGGGGGTAACATTGGTAGCAGGGAAAGAGATAAGGTCAGATTTGGACATGTGTTGCTTTAAATGAGCATGAGAAATTGGAGATGACAGAGAGGCAGCTGGACACACTGGATAAAAGAAAAGAGGTGTTAGGGGGAGGAGATTTGGGTATCATCTGCATAAAAGAAGTAGTGTGTCATAATCTCATAGGGAATATATAAACATAATTTATGGATTTGTGAAACAGTGGTTGTACCAATCAAACTGCAGCAGCTGCTGTTTATTTATGTTGTTGTTCAGAAATACTGTACTTAACCATAATGAAAGAGCCTGCTCTCTAATCACTTCCTGACTACAGCCAATCCCCTGCAACCTGGGGGTATTTAAGGCTGGAAAACTGCAGCAGCATTGCCTGATTATTATGCTTTGCACACTAGTCCAGCTCTTCCTGATTTATTGTTTCTGCTGTTGATGTTTTGGACCATGACCCATTGCTTTGTCTTGCTCCCACTCCAGCTCTGTTTTCCCAGATTTGTTCCTGACCTTTCCTCTGGATTATCCCTTGGCTACTAGTAACAGAGTCATGATTGCCTACCAGTGTAGCAAGCAATTAGATTGATGCTTGCTCCTTTTTTAGCCCTCAGCTAAACTGGGATTCAACATTTGAAGTCACTCCACTGTAGGCTTTGAACTCTAGTAAATATGACATAGTGGAGGATGAAGGTATGTTTTAGGGCCAAAAACAGAACCTTGAGGAATCCTGGCAGAAATAATAATAGTGTGGAGGGGAGGAAGTTACAAAATTGGAGGTAGTGAAGTAACAAAATGTAAGAGGTGAACCATGAAGTTCAAGTGAAGTTACAGTGATCGTTGGAATGTAGAAGCCAGAAGACCTGCCGAGGGTTGAAGAGGGAAAGAGAGGCGAGAAAATTAGTTAGGTGGTTGTACACAAGCCTCTTTGTAGTCTGGAACCAAAGGTAAAGAGATAAACATGGCAGTAGTTATGGAAATAGTTAGAATTCAGAGATGGTTCCTTGTGGATAAGAGAGATTTCAGCATGTTTGAAGATGGAAAAGTTCTAGTGGAGATAGAAAAGCTAAAGTGATTATCTAGATGTGGGTCAGCATTTTAGTTATGGAACAGAGGTCAATTGGAGAAGATGAGGGTGTATGTGGGGTGTTGGATTTGCATTTGAATTAGGTGGCTGTGGAGTGTTGGATTTGCCTTTGAATTAGGTTGGAAAGTCAAGAGCAGTGAGAGGAAAAGGGGTGGATTGTAGTGATGAGCAGAGAACATGGAAAATTAATTATAGGAGTTGTCAAATATCAAGGGCTTCAATTAGGTTTGTTTGTCTTCTCAGTTGTCACTCAGAAGTACGTGGATTTTCTATTTGAAGTGCCAATGCTGGGGTTTGGGTTATGCAACACAATGTGAGTTGGCTTGGCAAGGGCTGTTGTGAAGGAAAAGGGTTAGGGGTAGAGGAGTGGTACAAATTAGACTATAAATAAAATTAGGTGTCACTCTGTGCACATGAATTTGGGTTCAGGAGGCAAGTTGAGACAGAAGGAGAAGAAGTTGTTTGGGAGAGTCTGAAAGATTAGTTCGAGGTTGTCTGAGAATCTGAAAGATTAGATAGAGCTGGATAATAGACAGGAGAACACAAGATCCAGGGAGTATCGACTACAATGGGTGAGCGATTAAGTCCATAGGGAGAAAATTAAGGCTGAGGTAAGTGAGATGAGTTTAGATGCAACAGTGTCAGTTGGGTTGTAGATGGGGATGTTGAGTTCCCTAATTATGAGGGTGGATAAGTCAGTGGTGCCGAAGTCAGATAATTGGATATGATCATTTGCAATTATTATCTGATGATCTAGTCATCTGTTGTCTGATAAAGAGTAAATCGGATGCTACTTTGCGTTGGCGCAATCCAATGTGCACAACTGCGAACCCACCACACACATACACTGATTCACATAACACACACCCATAGAGTTATATATACTTACACATAGATGCTCATATGTGTATCTACATGTGTACACATAGAGGCCCACATTCGTCCTCACATACATACATATGAACACTTCCTACACCAAAGCACAGACCCACATATGCGAACGCATATGTATATAATGGTTCCTATTTACAATAAGTTAATAAAGAGAGTTATTAAAGGTCTTTTTAACAAGTAATTATGATGAAATGTGTACATAAATAAGATCTATGGTTTAGAACATAGTAGACATGTCATGTTTGGTATTATATTAAATCCCTGTTCATTTACAGATCTCCGGTTCTATTGGCAAGGAGATCGCATCATGCGTCCGCAAGTTATGAACTATAGAGAGTTTTTTTTAGCATGTTAACATTTTGTATGTAGTGTCTGTAGCCAGTTTAACCAGTTCTTCGGTGGGAAACTACACAACGCAACTGTTGGAGAACTAGGACATACCCCTGATGACACCATATGAACTAACCAATGACCAGAATGACCAGGAGCAAGGACCAATGGCATCATGCCAGGTTGTCTCTATTGTTTTATCTGTGACCTGTAAGGTATTTAGGCTACTGCTCTGGACACCATAAGGGAGTCATTATCCCTTCTTAAATGACCACAGGCTTCAGAATTGATGACTGAGAACTGGAGCCAGAGCTAGCGTATTTATCGGCTGTACCTTGTATTTTTCTTACTTTTTGCGCTAATTGTTTAGATCACAGCGTGTTATACTTTTTCTTACATAATATAACTTTTTGTGCTTTGGAACCACAATTGGATTGGAAAGCAATTATTTCACTTTAGCGACTTGCAGCACTAAATAGCGATTAAGGGGTATCCATAGTGGATAGGAAGTAAGAAAACCAGGCTGCAATGTTGTCAAGAATTTGGGAGATTGGCTTGCAGAGAGATAGATAACTAAAAGTTAATCTGTCAGATGGTATATAGTATAATTGGAAGGAGAAGAAGGAGAGTAAAAGTTCAGTGGGTATGATTTTGAAACTGCTGCTAGGGCAAAGTAGGTAGCCTATTAATTTCTGACATCTTGATGGTCAATAGGTTGTCGGGTATGGGTGAGAACCACATTGGAGACAGTTGTAGGTGAGGCCATGTCAGAGGTAGAGATACAAGTTTCTGGCACGTTAAACAGGCTAAAAAATTAATTGAAGAATAAATCCTAAATTGTTTCATTATTTGTACCTAAGACACTAGCACAAGAACTTTCTGTGTTCAACTGTAGTGTCCTTATTTGTTTTATATTTTTGTAAGTGCAACTTTTGATAAATATAGTTTGGTTTTTAAGTGTATGATGCAAGATTTAGTTTTCTCTTCAGTTACAGGAGAATCGATTCATTCAAACTTTTTTTCATGGTTGGGTGGAGCGGTTAGTGCAGATTGCATGGGGCCTACTGTTGAATAAGATATGTAAGACAGAGGGCCAAGGATGGTGATATATGAGAATTATATATAATTATTAACAGATATTTATATAGCGCCAGCATATGCCATTGCACTTTACAATTGGGAATAAATGCTAATAAATCAAGACTGGGTAGTAAAAGACAGACATAGAGGTAAGAGCCCTGCCCACAAGCTTATAATCAATAGGTAAATAGGTATACCCAAGAATAGGGACTACCTATTGCATATTGGTACGGTCAGATTGTAGATGTTTTTGTAGGCTGTATGATCCAGTCACACAGGAATGTTGAACAAGGGTTTGGAGGATGCAAAAATGATGAAGGAGAAAATATTTAAAGTTGTGTGGGGATGTAATTAGGTAAAATAGCTTATGGAGGTTATGTGGGTGGTTCTGGAATTTCATAAGCTTGTCTGAAGAAGTCTGAAGAAGTGAATTTTTGGGGAACACTTGAAGGTTTGGAGACTAGAGTCTTATTGTGCGTGGGAGGGCAGAGTGGATACAGCCAGAAAGAAGTCCTATAACTGTGAATGGGAGCAGGTAATGCGTGTGGATGAGAAATGCAGATTTTCTGCAGAGCAGAGAGATCAAGGTTAGGAGATATTTTGAGATAAATGTTGGTGTAGTCTGGTTAATAGCCTTATGTAAAACAAAAGAAGAATAACCGCACTAGTTCACAACCCTCCCGCAAAGGTTGTAAGTGCATTGAAACAGTGCGTTACCAGTAACTACATAGGGAGATATTACTAGATCTCAAAAAGATGTTACCACACTGATACATTCATTCAATATCACCAAGGGAGCTTGCTATTAGAACAGATTTGGATTTTGCAACTTTGTTTAAATCCAGGCTACAGTGTTTTAAAACAATTGGCAATTCTCAAGTATCGTAACCAGTTATTACTCAACAAATATTTGTTGATTAGAAATAGAGTTTTCAAACCTATTGACACATGATATTCAGTGAGTACATCTTCTAATGGCGGCCATACACGGTGCGATAGGCACCGTGCAATGCAACGAAAGATCTGGCATCAGACATTTTGGGCGGTCCCCACACATGGTGCAATCGGGTGGCCGACTGCCTGATATGCCGGCTCCCCCCTTCTCCTCCCGCATAGTGCTGCATGGGATCGTACATCGTATCGCCTGGTCAACTGAACCTGCAGTAAGTTCAGGGGGTGTGATGTACGACCCCACTGGTGCGCGCTCGGTCTGACATCAGACCCATACATGGTGCGGTATACTGTAGCAGCCACATCGTACCAATCAGTCGGATCGGCAGCTTTATCGCACCATATATGGGGGACCTTATACTCCCTGTATTTGTCAGTTGAATAGTCCCTGACACATAATTTATATTTGATTTTATTATTTCACCATGATTGTGCTTTTAATAGCTATATTAAAAGTTATATTTTAATAAAATTCTAGACCAGTGCTCCTCAACACTTTCCTTTTTGTGCCATTTCTAATAGCTTTATGTGTAACTAAAAGTATTCTATATTAAATTAGGTAGAATACAGGTAACCAGTAGAGGGTCTGACAGATCAAAGCAGCAGACAATGAATGTTTAGCAAGGAATATCAACCTTGCAGCTGCATTCATAAATGATTGTAGTGGTGAGAGTCTGTTTTGGGGAAGACCAATAAGGAGAATTTTGCAATAATCAGTGCAGGAGATAATGAGTTTATGAACCAGAGTTTTTGCAGTGTCTTGTGCAAGATATGGTCATTTTCTGGTTATGTTTTTTAGATGTATGTAAAATCATTTGGAGACAGATTGAATCTATGGAACAAGGGACAGATCAGAGTCAAGGATGACACCTAAACAGTAGGGGTGAGCGGGTTCGGATTTCTGAAATCCGAACCCCCCCGAGCCCCCCCGAACCGAGGCCGATCCGAGTCAAGCTCGACTTTTCCCGCCTGACTTGGATCTGAAATCGAGGCAAAATGTCATCATCCCGCCATCCGGGTCTCGCGGGTTTTGGATTCTATATAAGGTACCCACATCGGTGCCATTTTCTCACTCGGTTGTGGACAGTGAAAAGGGAGGGTGGGAGTTAGGGCTGGCTGGGCTGTGTAGTGTAGTGTTGTGCTGTGCTGCTGTTGTCCATAGGGGCTGTGTCCTCTCCTCCAAAGTCCATAGGGGCAGGCTGTGTTGTGCTGTGCTGCTGTTGTCCATACAGGCTGTGTCCACTCTTCCAAAGTCCATAGGGGCTGGCTGTGTTGTGCTGTGCTGCTGTTGTCCATAGGGGCTGTGTCCACTCCTCCAAAGACCATAGGGGCTGGCTGTGTTGTGCTGTGCTGCTGTTGTCCATAGTGGTTGTGTCCGGTTCTCCAAAGTCCATAGGGGCTGGCTGGACTGTGTTGTGCAGTCAGTTGTCCATAGGGGCTATGTCCACTCCAAAGTCCTGTGCAGTGTCCCAGTCCTAAAGGGGTGCTGTAGTGTTGTCCAGGGGGTGCTCTGTCCATCAGGGGTGCTCCCCCCAAGTGCAAATAAAATAAATATTTTTTCTGTGTTTGTGAATTGTGTGCACAGTAGCCGCACGTGCATCAACAAAGTAGTGCCAAGCGTGCGCCTGTGCCATAAGTAAAGGGCCAGCTGGCTTGACCATAAAAGGGTGCTGTAACCCCCAAAGTGCACTCCAAACAAAATTAAAAATTTATTTTTTGTGTTTGTGAATTGTGTGTGCAGTAGCCGCACGTTCATCAACAAAATAGCGCCAAGTGTGCGCCTGTGTCATAGGTAAAGGGCCAGCTGGCTTGACCGTTAAAGGGTGCTGTAACCCCCAAAGTGCCCTCCAAAAAAAATAAAAAAACATATTTTTTTGTGTTTGTGAATTGTGTGCGCAGTAGCAGCACGTGCATCAACAAAGTAGTGCCAAGCGTGCGCCTGTGTCATAAGTAAAGGGCTGGCTGGCTTGACTGTTAAAGGGTGCTGTAACCCCCAAAGTGCACTCCAAACAAAATGAAAACATTTTTTCTGTGTTTGTGAATTGTGTGCACTGTGGCTGCACGTGCATCAACAAAGGAGCAGCGCCAAGCGTGCGCCTGTGTCCAATAAGTAGAGGGCTGGCTGGCTCATTTCTTAAAGGGTGGTATAACCCACAAAGTGCACTAGTGTCCAACAAAAATATTTAAATTATTTTCTGTGTTTGTGTGCGCCTTAGCCGCACGTATATATCAATATAACATAAATGGAGGACCAAACTTTCTCCTATAAAATAGGGAAAGATCAAGAACCACTTCCTCCTAGTGCTGTTGCTGCTGCTGGGAGTTGTTCATAATCCCAGAGAGGAAGTAGGAACACCACTACTTTTACTTAACAATTGACCATCCAACAGTCCCTAGTGAGGAGGATGAAGTACGACAGCAGACATCCTGAAGCAAAACGTATAACTGAGGCCTTGACTGCTATGTTGGTGATGGTATCCGCCATTAGTGCAGTGGGATTTAGACAATTGATGGAGGTAGTGTGTCGCCGGTTCCAAATCCCATCTAGATTCCACCTGCATCCTCAAAGCAGCAGCGACAAGCGTGCATCTGTCTGTTAAAGGGTGGTGTAACCCTCAAAGTGCGCTCCACAAACAATAAAAAAATTCTTCTGTTTTTTCTGCCTTTGTGAATTGTGTGGGCTGTAGCCGCACCTGCATCCTCAAAGCAGCAGCGACAAGCGTGCGTCTGTCTGTTAAAGGATTACATCAGTGACAGCATCCAAGTAGGCATGTCAGACAGTCCGTACATGTACTGGCAGGAAAAAGAGGCAATTTGGAGGCCCCTGTACAAACTGGCTCTATTTTACCTGAGTTGCCCCCCCTCCAGTGTGTACTCCAAAAGAGTGTTTACTGCAGCCGGGAACCTTGTCAGCGAAAGGCGTAGGAGGTTGCTTCCACAAAATGTGGAGAAGATGATGTTCATAAAAATGAATTATCAACTCTTCCAGGGAGACCAGCCTCCAGAACGTACAGAGGGACCTGTGGTGGTGGATTCCAGGGGGGACGAATTAATACTCTGTGAGGATGAGGATGTACACAACACTGAAGAGGGTGAGGAATCGGTGAATGAGGAGGATGAGGACGACATCTTGCCTCCGTAGAGCCAGTTTGTGCAGGGACAGATTAATTGCCAGCTTGTTTTGTGGGGGCCCAAATGAACCAATAATTTCAGCCACAGTCGTGTGGCAGACCCTGTCGTTGAAATGATTGGTTTGTTAAAGTGTGCATGTCCTGTTTATACAACATAAGGGTGGGTGGGAGGGCCCAAGGACAATTCCATCTTGCACTTCTTTTTTTTCTTTGCATTATGTACAGTTTGCGGCCTAGTTTTCAATCTGCCATCCTGTCTGCCACTGCAGTGTCACTCCTAGATGGGCCACGTGTTTGTGCCGCCCACTCGTGTCGCTTAGCATAGTCATCCGTCTACCTCGGTGCAACCTTTTGGACATATAAACACTATTGTGAGGTGTGAGGTGTTCAGAATAGACTGGAAATGAGTGGAAATTAAGGTTTTTGAGGTTAATAATAGCATAGGAGCAGAAAAATCAACACATTCTGTGATTTTAGCTGTTTTTATGCTTTTTTAAAAAAAATACAGATCCAAAACACAAAACCAAGAACCCAAAACACCGAAGGGTGGTTTTGGCAAAACCAATCCAGATCCAAAACACGAAGAAAGATCCAGATCCAAAACCAAAACACAAAAATTGGCCGGTGCACACCCCTACTAAACAGTGAACTTGTGAAGTAGGGTTGTTTGTTAAGTTAACAATTGTGATAGAGATATCAGGTTTGTAACTACAATTGGCCCTGTGGAAATATTATTACTTCAGTTTGGGAATATTAAGTTTTAGGTGCACAAATAACACCCAAAATTAAATGGCAGAAAGACATTCAGTAATGTAGACCAAGATAGATAGTGCCAAATCTGGGGAGGATATGTAAATTTGAATCATCCGCATACAGATGATTCTCAACTCCAAAAAAACTGATAAGTTTGCCCAGAGATGTGGTATAAATTGAGAAAAGCAGAGGACCTACGTCTGAGCCTTGTGGTACTCTACTGACAGAGCTAGCAAAGAGGAAGTGGATTCAGAGAAACAAACACTGAAAGAGCAATTTGATTAATAGGATGATAACCAGGATAGGGTTGTGTCCTAAAGACCTATGGATTGTAGTGTTTGTATAAGAAGAAAGTGGTCTGAAGTGTCAGTTTGCTTAGAATTGCCAACTGACATTACCACATTCATCCTAAGCAACTGCCAATGGCTTCTGGTCTACAGCCCATTCTTCTTGGAGCTGCTAGGCAGTGTATTGACCCTGTCCTGGATTACCCTGTTCTTCCCAGGTGCTTTAAGTGCTAATTAGAGGGGGCTGTGCATCTGGTTCATGGATCATTGTCTCCTGTAAGGTCAATTAGCCACTATGCAAAAACTCCATTGCCAGAAATAGTACCTATTACTCTAGTTGGTGTAACTACATTCATGTGTTTTCTTTCTGCTGCTGACCAGGACTGTTACTAAACATTGTTGCTCTCTCACTGAATTTGACCTTGGCTTATTTTCTTTATTTCCTTTGCATGCCACCCGCCCGTATCTCATACTGAACATGCTCATTTGCCACTAGCCCTGATTGTGGATTTCATACTGATATTTTCCAGGTTGCTGCCAACTGACCAACCAACCACATTTTCACTTAACCTGGCCACACATCTAAAGATTATCTGTCCAACCAGCTCACTAGTTGATTGGTTGGAATGAAAATCTGCTAAGGTATGAAAGCAAATGACAATCAGCAATTTGCTCCAAAATGCCAGAAAATGGACAAAAACTGTTGTTGAACAAATTGTTTCAAACATTTAATTTTCATCTGTTTTCTTGCATTTAGGAGCAAATTGCTGATCATCATTTACTCCCATACGTTATCAGATTTTCATTCCAACCAATCAACTAGTTGGCTGGTTGGACAGATAATCTTTAGATGTGTGGCCAGCTTCAGTCTTATTTGATTCATGTCATGCCTTGCATTATTACTTGGAAACAAACATCCATTAGTACTCATAATAATCCTCTATTAACTGTCCTTTGAATGTGTAGTCACAAAGAGCATCAAAAATAAAGTTAAAAACATTGTCAATAAGCTGGTTATGGAGCATGTCTAGTAATCAGTTCAAGAGAGTGTCAGTGATGTCTAAAGTGAGTTCAGGGGATGGAAGTTAACAGGAACTCCCAGAAGACTGTTGAATTTGCCCTCTTGGACCTGTTTTACCAAATAGAATATTCCTTCCTTTAAAACTCTTAAAATCTTAAAACAAATGGATGAAACACACTAAGAAGAATTTTCTTTTGATATTTCCATTTTATCTGTCTTGTTATTTATGTTTCCCTGGTCCCTTCTTGTTTAACTCTTACATAACTCATAAACATTATTAGTGTGCACTTTTATAACAGTTTATAATATGCCAGTAAGGGTTGCCCATATATTTAAATTTCACTTAGTGTGCCCATATGAGTTTATGCCTGCCAGCGGTACCCATATTTGTTGAATCAATTTACCTTACTTTCAATTTAAGTGTTTCTGAAAATGACATACAATAATGTGTTCATATAGATTGTTCGAAATGTGTGTATGTAGATTGTCCTTAATGTGTTCATATACAGGTTGTCCTACATGTGTGTATGTAGGTGGTCTTATATGTGTGTATATAGGTTGTCCTAAATGTGTGTATGTAGGTTGTCCTAAATGTGTGTTATTTAGGTTGCACTAAATGTGTGTATGTAGGTTATCCTTAATGTGTGCATATACAGTAGGTTGTCCTAAATGCGTGTATGTTGGTTACCCTAAATGTGTTTATGTAGGTTACCCTAAATGTGTTTATGTAGGTTACCCTAAATGTGTGTATGTAGGTTGTCCTAAATGTATGTATGTAGGTTGTCCTAAATGTATGTATGTAGGTTGTCCTAAAAGTATGTATGTAGGTTGTCCTAAATGTGTGCATGTAGGTTGTCCTAAATGTATGTATGTAGGTTGTCCTAAATGTATGTATGTAGGTTGTCTTAAATGTGTGTATGTAGGTTATCTTAAATGCATGTATGTAGGGTGTCCTAAATGTATGTATGTAAGTTGTCCTAGATGTGTGTATGTAGGTTGTTCTAGATTTGTGTATGTAGGTTGTCCTAGATGTGTGTATGTAGGTTGTCCTAGATGTGTGTATGTAGGTTGTCCTAGATGTGTGTATGTAGGTTGTCCTAGATTTGTGTATGTAGGTTGTCCTAGATGTGTGTATGTAGAGTTTCCTAAAGGTCATATTGGATTTGCATTCTCTTTAGGACAATCATGATCATTCATTTTATTTGTCCTAAAATTCTATTTGGTTTAGCTTAATGTATATTTTATATTAATTATGAGAGAGAGGGGACTTCATAACCGATGGCAAGGCAGAAAAATGTGATCCTTTTATGGGGAGAGAAAATACTCTGCACCCCCCATAAAATATGGCCATCTCCACCTCTGTCAAATCGTTCCATCTCACAAAATGTAAATACAATTGAATCCCTGCATATGGTCTCACTGTGATCTGTTTATCCATACAATTTTTTATAAATTAGAGAAAAGTATTTAGTACGCAGGGAACTACCTGTATAGCCAGGGCTGCTAATAAATGGATCTGGTCCCCATTCTAGGGGACATGAGCAAGCATGGGGGACATGGCCAGTCCCCATTATGGGCTCTCTGCAGAACCCTTGCTGCGTATCCTCTGCGGGGTGCATGGCTCCATCTGTTTGGCTAATTAATACTCCCTGGAAGTACTTGGTAACATTTTCTCTCTCTGCATTCCATTATGTGGTACTATTTTGAATAACCTCATTTGCAGTGTTGTAACAGAAGGCAAACACAGCCACCAAATACAAAATTGGTCACTGGTCAGCCTCCAAACAATTGGATTTGACATCTGATAAAAGTTCATAGAACATTGCAACCTCTCTGTTGGAAGTAAACTTCGTATTCCCTGTCTATTTAATTTTAAATGATAGAAAATCCTGGAAAATTGCCTAGACAAGCATTGTATAGTATCAATTTACAGGAAAATCAATTCATATTTTAACTGATCAAACTGTGCAAAAAATCTCTTACAAAATCATATGATATTTTGTGAGGGTGATGTATGTTAGTTCGACATTTATCATGTCGACAAGCACCAGACAGAATCGGTATGAAATACCGCCGGCCGTGGTTCGATTCTCGGCATTGGTGGGCCGACAGAAGCAGAGTTCCCGGCAGCGGAAGCCCAACAGCACTGGAAATCCAGATTGTCCCTAAGGTAAGTATAAACTAACCTAACCTAACCCCCTAACCCTCCTTAGGGGTATCTAAAACCCTAACCTCCTCCCCAAAGTGCCTAACTCTAATCCCCCCTCTAAGTGCCTAACCCTAACCCCCCATTCCCCGCTGCCTAAACCTAAGTCCCCCCCGGGGGTGCCTAACCCTAACCCTCCCTCCCCCTAGCCTAACCCTAACCCTCCCGGGGGGGGTGCCTAGCCCTAAGTCCCCCCCAGGTGATCTAAACCTAACCCTCCCCCCCACGGCTGTCCACTTGCGGTACCCGGCATCCCTTCGATCGGGATGCCGGGCGCCTGTCTCCCAGCATCGGGAAAATGTCAGGCGTCTACATCTAGACACCCGGCATTTCACCCTCACTGGGATATGACAGACAGGAAGCCGGCTGTCGGTATTAAGGTAGCCGGTTTCCCGTTTGCATCCCCACCAGACTGACACAAAAACTTCAACATTTGTTATTATTATTATTATCCTTTATTTCTATGGTGGCACAAGGGTTCTGTAGCGCCTTACAAAGTGCATAAACAATTGAGCAGGACAAGAGAACAGTCAGTTTCAATACAAGACAATGCAGGACAAGTACATGGTATATAAACAATGGTGCAACAGTGTTTATAACCCTCAATTAAGTAGTATGGTGGTAGAAGTCAAGGGTTAGGTTCCATAAGTAATAGTAAGGGAAGGAAAAGCAAATGGGGAAGAGGGCCCTGCTCATGAGAGCTTACATTCTATAGGGGAGGGATAGACATACACATGTTGCAATGCTCATCTATCCTCGTTATGGCGTATAGTGTGATATCGTAGTCGCAATGTGCCTGGTCGCAGGGTGACTTGTTCTGTCATGGGGTGTTGCGGGTTGGGGCAAGGTGGCGCATTGAGGTTTTATTGAGTTGCCGGCAGGTGTTTTACTAGTGTTCGGCCACGTGATGTCGCTTTTGAAAATCACAACTACGCATGCGTGAGTTCTACAAAGAAATATTGTACGTACTCTACTGTATGATTTGCACTGCAAACCTAATGTTATTACACATACAGGCACTGAGCATCATTTTCTGCAGTGCGCACAATGCCGGAAACCACGATCGCCTTATAAGGTCCTCAGTGCCCACATTAAAAATATGAACTTACAAAAAAATATAAAAGAGAAAAGAAATATGCCCGTGCTCGGTTTTACCCTTATCATACATGGTACTAGCAGCATGGCAATATTAATGCCATAAATGTATACAAAACAGAAAAACTTTTGCTATAGGCGCTAACAATAATATACTGCAAATTTATGTGTGTGCAGCAAATAAAACAAAGGGGATTTTGTCATGATTTGAATAAAGCATTTAAGCCTGCAGCCCAGCATCAAGGGACCCCATTTTCTGCAGGTCCCTAACACTAGCATATTGTTAGGATCTGCAGTTAGCAGATCCTATTGCTTAAGCTGCATACACACACAACAATTTTTTTAATGATTATCGTTAAACGATATCGTTTAACGATAATTGATGGCAAAAATCGTTCACTTTCTGAGTGAAACGATGAATGATTATCGTTCATGCGCGTTCACGTTTGTAGTTTGTCGTTTCTAGTTTGTCGTTCAGTCAGACTTGTCAACTCAACGATTTTCATTAAGGGAATATGCAAAAATCGTTTGTAGTTCATAAAAATCGTTCATGACATTTAGTAAATGAACAACTTTAGTAAACGATTTTAGTAAATTTTTCCAAGGGAAAAAATCGTTTACTCAAATCGTTCATTAAAAAAATCGTTGTGTGTGTATGCAGCTTTTGACTTCCAGCCTTTGTTGCTACTGAAGAACTGCACTAATTGCTGAACCTGTGCAGTGTCAGGTGCACTAATTGATTATCCTCTCTGGACACAGCCCAGGTGCACAGTAATCTGTCATTAAGGGAAAGTTGCTTGGATTGGATTCTGTCTCTGTTAAATTACACCCAGCCCAGCAATCCATGCCGGTGATAGAAGTTTGTTCGTAATTCCAGTTCCTGTCTCCTGCATGTCAGTCGAGTACCTGTGTCAGTCTTGCTGTGTTTCTTGTGAGCCATTTATTCCATCCAGGCGGCTCCACCTGCATCTCGTCCATACATGCTGCTTGTACCATCTGGGCAGCATGGAGCGCTTCCTACCCCAGAAGCATCTGTCATCATCCGGTGAATTGTGTCAGCTCAGCAACACCAGTCGCAGTTTAGCCTTCCAGGTGCGCAATCCAGCACACCGTCACCAGTGTCATCCCGGCGGCACTGGTAGCTACTCTGCGTTCCAGGTGCGCAACCTAGCACCCCGACGCCAGTGTCATCCCGGTGGCACTGGTAGCAGCTCTGCATTCCAGGTGCACAACTTAGCACACCGTCGCCAGTGTCATCCCGGCAGCGCTGGTAGCAGCTCTGCATTCTAGGTGCGCAATCCAGCACACCATCGCCAGTGTTATCTTGGCGGCGCTGGTAGCAACTCTGTGTTCCAGGTGCGCTATTAAGCACACCGTTGACTATAAAGGCCACAACCAGCCCTCAAGGCTGCTCCTACTGCCCACAGGCGGCATCTCATATTCTATACTTAACCCCAACTAGTCAACTGGCAGCAGTCCTCTTACAACTCTTACCTGATTAACCGTCCAACCCATAACATTATCACCGGCCAAAAGAAAGTAGGTTAATCATGGAGCCCAGTCAGAATCTGGTGCAAATCCTGGCCGCTCAGATTCAGGTGTTAACTCAAAAAGTCCAGGAACTCTCCCTTAAAGTTGAGAAGCCACGGTCCACTCCCCTTCTTGCCACAGTTTGTGAACCCAAACTTCACTTTCCTGATCGCTTTTCTGGAAGCCGTAAAGACTTTGGCAATTTCAAGGATGCTTGTAAGCTGTACTTTAGACTCAGGCCTCACTCCTCCGGTTCCGAAGTCCAGTGAGTCTGGGTTATTATTTCCCTTCTGCAGGGGGACCCAGAGACTTGTGCATTTGGGCTACCTCCCACTTCTTCTGCACTTCAGACAGTGGATGCCTTCTTTGCTGACTTGGGACTGCTTTATGACGATCCTGACAAAACAGCTATGGCAGAAGCTTACCTCCGCTCTCTGAAACAGGTAAACCAGGCAGCTGAGGATTACTGTACAGAGTTCCGGAAGTGGGCCATGGACTCTGGATAGAATGATCCTGCCCTGCGTAGTCAGTTTCGGTGGGGGCTGTCTGACCAGATCAAGGATGTCCTTGTCCAACATCCCACCACAAGCACCCTGGATGACCTTATGAGTTTGTCTATCCGGATAGACCGACGTCTCCGGGAGCACAGGCTGGAAAGGAACCTGCCATCGCAAGCTCCTCGTTCCTCTCTTCGGATTCCGGCCACCGAACAGGATGAGCCAATGCAACTGGGAGCCTACCGTCTTCCAGCAGAAGAAAAATGGAGAAGACGCTCGCTGGGTCTATGTATGTATTGCGGAGGCAAGGGACATTTGGCCCAACACTGTCCTGTAAAGTCAGGAAATGACAAGGTCTAGATGTTTGTGGAGAGATACATCTGGGCCTTGCATCCATCTCTCCAAAAAATTCAGTCCTTTTTCCTGCATTGCTACAAACCTATCACGGCCAGATTCCTGTCTCTGCATTTATTGACAGTGGAGCTGCAGAGAACTTACATTTGGCCCAACACTGTCCTGTAAAGTCAGGAAATGACAAGGTCTAGATGTTTGTGGAGAGATACATCTGGGCCTTGCATCCATCTCTCCAAAAAATTCAGTCCTTTTTCCTGCATTGCTAAAAACCTCTCACGGCCAGATTCCTGTCTCTGCATTTATTGACAGTGGAGCTGCAGAGAACTTTATGGTCCAGTCATTTTTTGAGAAATTGGGTCTACTTCCCGAACCTCTAGATACTCCAGTTGCTGTCATTGGTCTGGATGGGAAGAGTCTGTCTTCAGTCCCTGTTACTTCCTGGACACCACCTATTCTGTTGACAGTATGTGCCTTGCATCAAGAAGAGCTATCATTTCTTCTCCTCCAGTGTCCCATGGCTCCCATTGTGTTAGGCTTAGCCTGGCTGAAGAAGCACAACCCGGTTATTCAGTGGCAGATGGGGGAGATTTTCCAGTGGGGTCCTTCTTCTTTTGTCCATTGCCTGTCCCATCCGGTTTGTCTTGCCACTGTCATCTCCATGGACTCCCCTAAGATTCCTGCTCCATACTGCAATCTCGTGGAAGTTTTTTAGTTTTTTCTAAAAAAAAAAAGCTGACGTCTTGCCACCTCATCGCCCCTTCGACTGTGCAATCGATCTGCTTCCGGATGTCAGACTTCCTAAGGGTAGGCTGTATGCACTATCAATCCCTGAGGATAAGGCAATGCAGGAGTACATTCAAGATGCTCTTGAAAAAGGGTTCATTCGACCACCTAAATCCCCAGTGGGTGCAGGGTTCTTCTTCATTTAGAAGAAGGACGGATCCCTCCTGGAGAATAGTCTTTACGCCAAATTGTAGAAGTGTGAATTTGAGGAGGAACAGATCTCCTTCTTGGGTTATATTATTTCCTCATCAGGGTTCTCTATGGACCCAAGTAAGGTTAAGGCTGGAAACAACTCACATCTCTCAAGGCCATTCAGCGGTTCCTAGGATTCTCGAATTATTACCGCTGCTTCATCAAATCATTCTCGACTATTGTATCTCCGATTGTGGAACTTACCAAGAAGGGGGCAGATGACTGTAATTGGCCTCCCAAAGCCATATTGGCTTTCAAACAACCCAAGTCAGCCTTTTTGGGTGCACCCATCCTTTGTCATCCTGATCCCGACCTCCCTTTTGTGGTGGAGGTAGATGCCTCAGAAGTCGGAGTTGGGGCCATTCTCTCTCAGAGGGATCTGAGAGACAACAAACTACATCCTTGTGCCTTCCTCTCTAGGAAATTTCAAGCAGCTGAGAGAAATTACGACGTGGGCAATCGTGAGCTCTTGGCTATTAAGTGGGCATTTGAAGAGTGGCGACTCTGGTTAGAAGGGGCTAACCATGTAGTGTCCATCTTGATGGATCATAAAAATCTGGCATACATTGAGTCCGCCAAGAGATTGAATGCCAGGCATGCACGATGGGCCTTGTTTTTCACGTGGTCTAATTTCAACATCTCTTTTCAGTCTGGGTCTAAGAACGTTAAGGCGGATGCTCTGTCCCGAAGCTTCCCCACTGACCTGTGTTCTTCAGATAAAAAGGAGACCATCATCCCTTCTACTCGGATCCATTTGGCCATAACAAGGACCTTGGCAGACTCTCTGAGACAGCATCAGGCTGAAGCTCCTCCGGAAATGCCTAGAGGGTTAATGTTCATTCCTGTAAGGTCCCGCAAGACAGTCCTTAAGGATTTCCATTTGTCCAAAGCTGGGGGTCATCCAGGTGTTGCCAAGACTCTAGATCTTATGTCTCGTTCCGTTTGTCTCCAGATATCCGTGAGTTTGTGCCTGCTTGCGATGTCTGTGCCAGGAATAAGACTCTCCGTACTGCGCCTATAGGTCTATTGTGTCCATTGATCATGCCCCTTAAACAATGGACACACATCGCGATGGACTTTGTGGTGGATCTTCCATCTTCTGCTCACTGTACAGTTATCTGGACTATTGTCGACAGATTATCTAAAATGGTACATTTCGTCCCTCTCGGCAAATTACCCTCAGCCAAGGAATTGTCAAGTCTTTTTGTGCAACATGTCTTCAGAACACATGGACTGCCTTTGGATATCGTTTCTGACCATGGTACCCAGTTTGTTGCTAGGTTCTGGAGGTGCTTCTGTGCTGATCTGGATATCAAGGTCAGTCTCTCATCAGGATATCCTCCACAGTCCAATGGGCAGACAGAGAAGGCCAATCAGTCTTTGGAGCAGTATCTCCGGTGTTTTATTGCTAAATGCCAGAACAATTGGGTGTCCCTCTTGCCATTTGCGGAATTTGTCTACAACAATTCTTGCTATTCCACATCTTCTGTGTCCCCGTTCTTTTGTAATTTTGTAATTCATCCCAGAAGCAATTCTTTTGAGTCTTCATCAAATTCAAGTCCTTCATCTTCATCTGTTTCCAGATTTCGATCCGTCTGGAAGAAAGTGCATCAGTCCCTTCGGCAGGCAGTTGGTTGCTCCAAGGTCTGGGCAGATAGACATCGTAGGCCTTGCAAGCTGAAGGTGGGGGATTTGGTTTGGCTGTCCACCAGGAATATCAATCTGCACCAAAGGTCACAAAAATTGGGTCCCAAGTTCATCGGGCCTTTCAGAATTATTGCACAAATTAATCCTGTGGCATTCCGTTTGGAGCTACCCCGGTCTCTCAAGATCAATAGTACCTTCCACTGTTCTCTCCTCAAGCCAGTGTACTTCTTCACCAGATACTTTCTCAGATGCTCAATCAGACCACCACCAGTTCTTGTACAGGGACAATGAGAGTTTGTGGTAGAAAAACTATTGGAATCAAGAATTTCCAGCGGCTGTCTTCAATTTCTGGTACACTGGAAGGAGTATGGTCCTGAGGGGCTCTCTTGGATTCCGGAAGACTCTTTGCCTGCTCTTATCCTGAGGTGGAAATTTTTTGTGGACTTTCCAGACAAACCTGGGTGTAGGGTTTCCTTAACCCCTCGTCAATGGGGGGTACTGTACCAGCAGCATGGCAATATTAATGCCATAAATGTATACAAAACAGAAAAACTTTTGCTATAGGTGCTAACAATAATATACTGAAAATTTATGTGTGTCCAGCAAATAAAACAAAGGGGATTTTGTCATGATTTGATCAAAGCATTTAAGCCTGCAGCCCAGCATCAAGGGACCCCATTTTTCTACAGGTCCCTAACACTAGCATATTATTAGGATCTGCAGTTAGCAGATCCTATTGCTTGGACTTCCAGCCTTTGTTGCTACTGAAGAACTGCACTAATTGCTGAACCTGTGCAGTGTCAGGTGCACTAATTGATTATCCTCTCTGGACACAGCCCAGGCGTACAGTAATCTGTCATTAAGGGAAAGTTGCTTGGATCGGATACTGTCTCTGTTAAATTCCACCCAGCCCAGCAATCCATGCCGGTGATAGAAGTTTGTTCATACTTCCAGTTCCTGTCTCCTGCATGTCAGTCGAGTACCTGTGTCAGTCTTGCTGTGTTTCTTGTGAGCCATTTATTCCATTCAGGTGGCTCCACCTGCATCTCCTCCATACGTGCTGCTTATACCATCTGGGCAGCACAGAGCGCTACCTACACCAGAAGCATCTGTCATCATCCAGTGATTTGTGTCAGCTCAGCAGCACCAGTCACAGCCTTCCAGGTGCGCAATCCAGCACACCATTGCCAGTGTCATCCCGGCGGCACAGGTAGCTACTCTGCATTCCAGGTGCGCAACCTAGCACCCCGTCGCCAGTGTCATCCCGGTGGCGCTGGTAGCAGCTCTGCACTGCAGGTGAACAACTTAGCACACCATCACCAGTGTCATCCCGGCAGTGCTGGTAGCAGCTCTGCGTTCCAGGTGCGCAATCCAGCACACCGTCGCCATTGTCATCCTGGTGGTGCTGGTAGCAGCTCTACGTTCCAGGTGTGCAACCTAGCACCCCGTCGCCAGTGTCATCCCGGCGGCGCTGGTAACAGCTCTGCACTGCAGGTGAACAACTTAGCACACCATCACCAGTGTCATCCCGGCAGTGCTGGTAGCAGCTCTGCATTCCAGGTGCGCAATCCAGCACACCGTCGCCAGTGTCATCCTGGTGGTGCTGGTAGCAGCTCTACATTACAGGTGTGCAACCTGGTACCCCGACGCCAGTGTCTTCCCGGTGGCGCTGGTAGCAGCTCTGCATTCCATGTGCACAACTTAGCACACCATCGCCAGTGTCATCCCGGCGGCACTGGTAGCAGCTCTGCATTCTAGGTGCGCAATCCAGCACACCGTCGCCAGTGTTATCTCGGCGGCACTGGTAGCAGCTCTGCGTTCCAGGTGCGCTATTAAGCACACCGTCGCCAGTGCCATCCCGGCGGCACTGGTAGCAGCCACCAAGCCTGCTCCAACAGCCCCAAGGCTGCTTCACATCACCAGTCCCTTGGCCACGACTATAAAGGCCACAACCAGCCCTCAAGGCTGCTTCTCAATCACCAGTCCCTTGGCCACGACTATAAAGGCCACAACCAGCCCTCAAGGCTGCTCCTACTGCCCACAGGTGGCATCTCATATTCTATACTTAGCCTCAACTAGTCAACTGGCAGCAGTCCTCTTACAACTCTTACCTGATTAACCGTCCAACCCATAACACATATATGCCTAGCACATCATTACATTGCAGTTAAATGTACTCACCTCCTAGATACAGAGGGACACATCTATACAGGGGCTGGCTGTTAGCCACACCCAACTAGGCTTTTCTAACCTTAATTGAAAGCTGCCATGATAGCACAAGGCAAAATTTTGAAACAAAACAGAAAATAAATATGCCTGCGCTAAGTTTTACCCATATCATACATGGTACCAGCAGCATGGCAATATTAATGCCATTAATGTATACAAAAAAATATGCCTGCACTAAGCTGTCTGTGCTTAGAAGATGCATGCAGTTAAAATTAAAAACAATGCCGGGACCCCTGATCACTTGACGTGGGCTCTGAAAGGGAAGGGGAGCCAGTGGAGGGCTTGTAGTAGAGGGGAGGCAGTTGTAGAGCATTTGGAAAGGAAGATGAGCCGAGCAGCAGCATTGAGGACAGACTTGAGAGGTGAGAGATGAGAGTTTAAGAGGCCTGATAGAAGGAGGTTACAGTAGTCAAATCTGGAGATGACCAGTATGACGGTTTTAGTGGCATCCTGTGTGAGAAAGGGTCTAATTTTGGAAACATGTCTAAAATGGAAACTACAGGATTGTGAGAGGTTCTGTATATGTGGTTTGAAGGAGAGGGAGGAGTCCAAGATAACTCCAAGACAGCACACTATGGGGCTAGAAGAGATACTGTAGTTGTGCCATCAATTGATAAAGAAATATCGGGAAGTGAGGTTATTTGGGGAGTGGGAAAATAATCAGCTCAGTCTTAGACATATTAAGTATAGTCTTAGAAAAAGAGGGGGAGAGGTCAAGGGAGGAGAGGTAGATCTGAGTATCATCAGCAAAGAGATGATAATGGAGAGGGCAATGTCATGTAGACCAAGGGAGTGAAGGATTTGCAGCAGGAGAGGATGGTCCACAGTGTCAAAAGCACCAGAGAGATCAAGGATAATGAGCAGAGAGTAGTGGGCCTTGTATTTGGCAGCAAGGAGATCATTGCTGACTTTTGTGAGGGCAGTTTCAGTGGAGTGGAGAGAATGGATCCAGACTGAAAAGGGTCAAGCAGAGAGTTTGAGGAAAGAGAGGTGGTAAGGTGGTTGTAGACGATGCTCTCAAGGAGCTTGGAAGCAAAAGTGAGGAGAGATAGGATGGTAGTTGGAGAGAGTGCTGGATCAAGGGTAGGTGTTTTAAGAATCGTGGATACAAGAGCATGTTTGAATGCAGAAGGGACACTACCAGATGATATGGAGAGATTGAGGAGGTGGGCAAGATGGGAACAGGCACAAGGAGAGGTAGCTGAGGAGACGTGAAGGAATAAGGTCAAGGGGGGGAGGTGGAAGGGGTGGAGGACCGGATGAGGGCCATGACTTCCTCTCCAGATACAGGGGAGAAGGATGTCATAGTTGTTAAAATGGATGGGGAGGAGTGATCTGGGAAAGGAGAAGGTGGAGAGCTGGGGGACTGAAGGGATATGTTGTCCTGACATACAGTATAGAATCAATTTTAGTTGTACAGTAGGTACAGTAGCAAAATCATGGGCAGACAGTGAGGAGGGGTGATGAGGATGAGGTGGGCAGAGGAGGGAGTTGAAGGTGGCTAAGAGATGCAAGGGATTTGAAAACTTGGGGGAGATGAGGTTCTTGAAATATGACTGTTTAGAGAGAGAAAGGGCAGCACTGTAGGTTGAGAGCATACATATTAAATAGAGAAAATCTGCCTTAGAGTGTGATCTTCTCCACTGTAGCTCGGTGGTTCAAGAAAACTTTTGCAGGTACAGTATATAGTGTATTTGGAATGCCAGGGTTGAGGTGTGGATCTGCGAGGGTGAGTAGTGAGTAAGGGAGGGCTAAGGGGATGGTAAATTATAGATACTGTACAGTACTCACAGGTGTACTGCTTGGAAGAGGCATATAGCATGACCTTCAAATGTAGAAAATGTAAGGGATGGTTCAGAGAGTAAGAGTTGGTTGGAGTAACCTGGGGATAGAAGAAACCCCACACCACCACCATGATTACCCCAAGGCCTAGGGGTGTGAGAGGAGGTGAGGCACCCAGAGGAGAGAGCTGCAAGGGAAGTGGTGTCAGAGGGCGAAATCCTGGGTTCAGTAATGGCTAAGAGATGCAAGTTGTTGGAGATGAAAATGTCATGGGTGGGAACCAGTTTATTACAGACTGATCTGGCATTCCAGAGGGCACAGGATAGAGGGACAGTGTTTGTGGGAAAGAAGTGAATGAGATTATCAGGGTTGCTGTAACGAGAAGGTGAGATTAGTTTTGGTGACCGAGAAAAATGTACTGTAGTGGAGAGACTGTGTAGGCACCAGTACTGGGAAGGGAACCTGTAGGTGGCAGAAGGCAGGGAGGGAGTTAAATGAGATGTGGATGGAGTTGGGTGGGGTGGGGTGACATGGAGAGAAGGTTTGGAGGAGGGATTAGTGGTGGGGTAGTAGTACCCAGTTGGGGTAGAAAAGTATGAAAGTGGAGTAATGGAAGAGGAGAGAGAGGAAGGCAGGCCAAGGAGGGGCGATAAGGGAAGTAGAGAGTGGACGAGACAAGGGGGAAATTATAAAGTTAGATGAAGGGGGCAGAGCAGAGGATTAGGTAGACACTGTGTGGAGGGGGAAGTGGGAGAAAACATCTTCATGGTGTGGATGAGGGGAATAGGGGGAGGAAAACTAGATGTACTATAGGAATAAAGTACACTACTGTATGAATGTGAGAGAAAGTGCAGGAGATTTGCAGCAAAGCAAGTAAAAGTACAGTGGAGGAAACGATGTCTGCACAATAACAAATGTTTATTATTGAGCGGAGGAAAAGAGCAGATATAAAGGTGAATAAATCGAATATTAAAGTAAACTTTATTAGAAGATACAGTAGATGACATGAGGCTAGGCAAATAACTAAGGTACAGTACTGTGGAAAGACAATATTTCTAAGAGATAAACTGAAATTGGCATAGATACAGTACAGTAAGCGACCTCAGTGGGAATCAAACCCTTGGGAAAATGCATGGTAATCATCGGCAATACCACTAGGCTACATAAGCCACAGAGGGAATTGCATGTGCAGTTACATGGTGATGTCAGTGAATGGCAAGGTTTTTTTTTTTTACTGCGACCGTCTTCAAAGCACAGACAACTGATAAGGCAGACACTGAGTGGAGGTGTTTGTGAAACCAGAGAGCTACTGTAGCACAAATAGCCAGCAGCCTCCCCACCCCCTTGTGAGATTTGCGTTTTGACAGACTGGCTGGTTTAGCAGCTTAAATAATATACACAAGGTGGCTTTTTGTAATGTATGTAAATTAATGTTGGGGGAAGGGACAACTGAAGGCACACAAGCAAGGTACATGCTAACGATACTGCCTTTGAACCTCTATACACGCCTGCCTATACCTTCTGATATCCTGCCTATAAACCTCTAAGGATGACGCTATTTTGCTTACGCAGTTATACAGTAAATAAAGACTCCAGACCTAGAACCTGTAGTTCCAAAGCACAAAGTATTATTCAAGTAAAAGTACAGTCAGTTACACGCTAGTTATAAGTACAATTTGGCGCAAAGGAATTATACAGACCCAAGTACAGTTATACATATGCAGCGCTCTGGACCAGATGTATGCATCAGCAAGAAACCCCTCGTCAATCAGCATTCAGCATGAAGACAAAGAACCCAGGGTCAGAACACACATATGTATACCCCCTAGAAATAAACAACACAATAGAGAAATTTGATGCTAATGCCATTGGTCCTAAAGGAGAGGGCATATGTTACAAGGCATTTAACAGGTTGGTTCAAATAGACACAGTCCAGCCTCTAACAACTGGTGGTCTCTGGTTTCCCGCCTCATGCAAATCCTAACAGTTGGTCATATAATGTACATTTTGTTGCTTGAAGTCTCTGCGGTCCATAAGTTGAGAATGCATGTTGCGATCTCTCCATCGATATTACCGGAATACTGTCGAGAGAGTACGCATCAGTACAATACCAAACATGGCTTACTTATCACGTATAAAACCTTAGTTACGAAATAATCTTTATTTCCTAGCAATTATAATAAATGTGCATACTTGAATCTTATACCTTAAAGCTTATGGAACCTTGTATGTGAATATGTAATGTGTGAATATGTGGGGTTTGAAGTAAAGATGCTAGATAACTTGGGGCAGATGCGTGTGCATGAAGCTAATATTCTGCGTTTTCATACAGGATCTTATGCATTCGCTAATATGCGACTAGTTAACAGCGCAATTGTGCGTATTAATGTGTGTATGAGAAATGGTGTAAGATGCAATCGCATGATGCTAATAGTAATATCGCCACATGTACTAAAGTGTGAGTTTATCTAAAATGGCGCTTGGGCGGCCATTCGCAAATTGGCGTCTTGCGATCTCATTTCCAAGATGGCGTCTTGCGGCCAGTCGCAAGATGGCATCGCTGCGATTCAATTTTATACTGATCTTGTCTAAGCCAATAATCCAGCTTCGACAGTCCACCCTTTGATAGAGAATAACATGCTATCACAATCAGATTTTAAAATATAATTTAAGCTTACATTTATATACTATTTAGTGTTATTATGGGAAGGCACAAGATGGTTCTTAATCCATCAATAATGTGTCTCTGAGTGGGGACATAAAACTACTATTATACGCACACCGCGGATCTTGGAAGATCATGTGAAAGGTGTGGGGATACACCAGTCCTATAAAGGCAGTCTTGAAAGGGAATTTGAGACTTTACATTATCTGAGGTGTTTTTAAAAATAACATTTCAATAATACATTCTATGCAGTTCTAAATATAATACATTAAATGATGGTATTTCCTAGTTCAGGGTTGTAATGCAGTTCTGTATTTACCTAGGTATTCATTCTGGCCATCATGATTTCGTTCTTTTGTTTTACTCTATTTTTACATTTTCCAAACTTCAACACAATAGGAACACACCGGACACATATGCCAATTATTATGATGACAATCAGTATAAGGATTAAGAATTTGCTTATGCTGGTGATCACTTCCTGGACCCATTCCCCTAGACCTGAGAACCATTTCACTGGGTTCAGCCATGAAACACATCCTTCTATCTTCTCCCCTGCTTCAGCCACTGAAGCATTAAGGTTCTTACGAAATTCCCATTTTAGCTGCAGAATTTCATCCATCTTTCGGTCTATCACCTCTTTGGGGTCACTTGTATCATTGGTGACATAGGTGCAACATTTTACTCCAAATTGAGTGGCCAATGTTATGCAATACCCTCCAGTAACAGCAGTTAAATAATTTAGCACTAGCCTGTGTTGCACCAGTTCTTTCTTGTACGCTTGCAATTCTCTCCCTGTATACCTGAATGTGTCATCGTACATCTCGGTGATATTATCTATTAATTTAGCAAGTTCCTGAATATATCTAAAATTTAATGTACCCCGAGCGATCATGGTGGGATCCAATGCAACTAAAACTTGAAAGCCAGTTGTCTCACTAATTGGCTTTATGCACGTCACCAGGTATCATATTTTGTTTGCCTCTGTGTTCATATTGCGTGTGAAGATATGGTGATGGTGTGTTTTTATGTATACCAAGCATTTCAACATGTGTGAGGGTCATAACTTCTGGGACTACTCTTCCCAGGTAACACAAACCTTCGGAACTCGGGGAGAGCCACTTATACGCGTATTTAGTTACGAAATAATCTTTATTTCCTAGCAATTATAATAAATGTGCATACTTGAATCTGATACCTTAAAGCTTATGGAACCTTGTATGTGAATATGTAATGTGTGAGTATGTGGGGTTTGAAGTAAAGACGCTAGTTAACTTTGGGCAGATGCGTGTGCATGAAGCTAGTATTCGGCGTTTTCATACTGGATCTTATGCATTCGCTAATATGCGACTAGTTAACAGCGCAATTGTGCGTATTAATGTGTGTATGAGAAATGGTGTAAGATGCAATCGCATGATGCTAATAGTAATATTGCCACATGTACTAAAGTGTGAGTTTATCTAAAATGGCGCTTGGGCGGCCGTTCGCAAATTGGCATCTTGCGATCTCATTTCCAAGATGGCGTCTTGTGGCCAGTCGCAAGATGGCGTCGCTGCGATTCAATTTTATACTTATCTTGTCTCAGCCAATAATCCAGCTTCGACAGTCCTCCCTTTGATAGAGAATAACATGCTATCACAATCAGATTTTAAAATATAATTTAAGCTTACATTTATATACTATTTAGTGTTATTATGGGAAGGCACAAGATGGTTCTTAATCCATCAATAATGTGTCTCTGAGTGGGGACATAAAACTACTATTATACACACACCGCGGATCTTGGAAGATCATGTGAAAGGTGTGGGGATACACCAGTCCTATAAAGGCAGTCTTGAAAGGGAATTTGAGACTTTACATTATCTGAGGTGATTTTAAAAATAAAATTTCAATAATACATTCTATGCAGTTCTAAATATAATACATTAAATGATGGTATTTCCTAGTTCAGGGTTGTAATGCAGTTCTGTATTTACCTCGGTATTCATACTGGCCATCATGATTTCGTTCTTTTGTTTTACTCTATTTTTACATTTTCCAAACTTCAACACAATAGGAACACACCGGACACATATGCCAATTATTATGATGACAATCAGTATAAGGATTAAGAATTTGCCTATGCTGGCGATCACTTCCTGGACCCATTCCCCTAGACCTGAGAACCATTTCACTAGGTTCAGCCATGAAACCCATCCTTCTATCTTCTCCCCTGCTTCAGCCACTGAAGCATTATGGTTCTTACGAAATTCCGATTTTAGCTGCAGAATTTCATCCATCTTTCTGTCTATCACCTCTTTGGGGTCGCTGGTATCATTGGTGACATAGGTGCAACATTTTACTCCAAATTAAGTGGCCAATGTTATGCAATACCCTCCAGTAACAGCAGTTAAATAATTTAACACTAGCCTGTGTTTCACCAGTTCTTTCTAGTACGCTTGCAATTCTCTCCCTGTATACCTGAATGTGTCATCGTACAGCTCAGTGATATTATCTATTAATTTAGCAAGTTCCTGAATATATCTAAAATTTAATGTACCCCAAGCGATCATGGTGGGATCCAATGTGACTAAAACTTGAAAGCCAGTTGTCTCACTAATTGGCTTTATGCACGTCACCAGGTATCATATTTTGTTTGCCTCTGTGTTCATATTGCATGTGAAGATATGGTGATGGTGTGTTTTTATGTATACCAAGCATTTCAACATGTGTGAGGGTCATAACTTTTGGGACTACACTTCCCAGGTAACACAAACCTTCGGAACTCGGGGAGAGCCACTTATACGCTTTTCTTCCACATATAAAATATACATTATCAGGGAGAACATAAGGAATGGTATGCATCTTTATCATTAAGCACATTTCCCTTGCAAACAATCCTATTTCTGGGTCTTCCATCTGGTACATGCAAGTCTCTGGCTGTATTATTTTAGCACAATAACCATCTGGCACCTTACCAATAATTTCTTTGGTGGAACTCAATGTATACCGGTACCTAAAATGTCTCCCACTAGAAATAATTGAGCGTAAAAGATCATGGTTTATGGACTCATTATCAGCTCTTTGTGAGAAGGTCATCATCTGATTATTCCCTGTCACTTCCCAACTCCCGAGTTTATTAGGGCTGGTTATCTTTAAACACAAAAGTGATCTATCTACTTGGAATTGATACAGTTTGAAATGAGGCGGGTTTGGATGAGAGGAATTTTCCATCCAATGTCTTCCCTTTCTGTAATTCTAAAATTTCCATCATATTCAGCGGAAATGGCACCAACCCTACATTATGCTGTCCCTGTGGCACATGTGAACACACCCAGCAATCAGTTTGATTTAACACTTTGACTACCATGCTATGATAATCCTCTAAAGGATACCCACCCAGGTATGGGTTATATTTAGGTTGGCACCGTTGGATACAGTTCTCTTCAGCTAGGGACCCACAAAGCTCACAAATACAGGAATCTTCAGATGACAAACTTTCACACCATCCCCGAGTATCTGGAATAACAGCTCTCTTAACAATAACAGTACTAAGATTGGTCAGACACTCCCCTGATTGGCATAGCACTCCTCCTGACTCCACTCCATCAGCGCTGCCATCAGCTCCCATCTCCTCTATCAGTCCTCCATCACAGAAACTGGGTATCCCCAAACAGATCATCACAACAGAAACTCTGGAAGAAAGAACTAGGATGACCACAGCAGACCACTCCATTGCTGGAAGCACTGATCTACACATTTCTTTAGCTCAGGTATCTCACCGTCACCTTTTTAATCCTTCTGGCACAAGCTCGCAATTGACAGGTCCACGTTACCGGCCTCGTCTCCGCCTCGTATCTCCATCGGTTGGTTAACCTCCCTATAGTGAGTGGAATGGACCCACGTATCTTCCCCGGCCACCCTTTGAGGATGTGGTACTTTGTCAACAATTGTCAGATACAGACCTTTCCACCGATCAGTCAAATGACCTGAGCTAAAAAAATTCAGGTCATAACAAATTCCCCAGGTTTGACATCATGACAGTTTGCATTAGACATGTTAGTTAATAACACTTTCAATTTCTATTATTTTTATTCATCTTCGTATCTCAAAGGGGGGACAGAATTGGTTTTATTACCCATCGCCTTACACATGTTCTGGGAAACGTCACCTGTAAAATGAGTCCCCCTATCACTTTGAATATTTCTAGGGATATAGGACCTTATTCAGAGTCGGTCGCGAGCGCTGAGCGCTCGCAACCGACTCAATGTTGGTCCACAGGGCATGCGCACGACGGAGACTGCTCCATCATGCGCATGCGCGAGCCCCCGTTAATGACGGATCACCTGTCGTTAGCGAGCTCGAAGCAGATGGAGAGAGCTGTCGATGTTGATTGACATCTTGCTCCGTTTGCTGGGCGGGCAGGGGGCGTGCCGGCCCAAATGGAGGTGTACCTTTCGGAACGCTTGCCATTTTGTGGGCGTCCCCACTGACATCATCAGTGATGTCAGTTGGGAGCTTCCTGCTCAAAGAGAGCAGGAAGCTCCCTGGGGCTTAAGGTTGATGAGCCCCTACCCTAGGGTCTCGTCGTAAGCCCCGATGGTCGCGATGGTCTTGACCATCGCGACCATCTCCCTTAGCGGTCGTTAGAGCTGTGGGTTTTAACCCACAGCCTAATGACCGACATGGAGGTGGCCGTTCAGGATGCAAGCGGCCGCCCTGTTTCTGAGCGACTGCTTGCATCCTAAGACCGCCTCTGAATGAGGCCCATAGTATCTGCATACAGGTTCCTGCAATTAAATCTTTTTATTAAAAGCTACTGCTCTAAATAAGGCCTGGGCCCCTGGGTTGGATAGTATTCCGAGTATTTGACCTTAGCCTGGCATGGGTGTCGTTTATCCTTAGCAACCTTGTGTCCTGTGTGTGAGAGATAAAGCACAACAGTTTAATATTATTTAAACATGACCTAAATACAACATTAAATCATCCACATTTTACATTAGAACAGATCCATTGGCAAGTTGAAAAGAATGAAAACAGTCATATAAGGCCTGGGGGAAGATACTGGGGTTGCCTTTGAACCCATGGGAAACCCGTGTTCATGTGTGGTGTTCTTCACTTTGCAGTACTTACTTATGTGTCCCACTTGGTGACAGTTAAAACATCTTTTTGAACGGGGTGGATGAAAGGATTGTTGTGGGAGTTGAGCAAGAGGGAAAGATGGTGAGTATGGGTAGGAATATGGAGGACAAGGGTATGGTGGGAGGTATGAAGTTTGTGGGAAGCATGGGACCTGTGGTTGTGTATGATATGTGGGGTAAGGATGTGTTTGCTGTGGTGTGGGATTGGTGAGGATGTGTAACTGTTCAGGTGCAAGTGTGTGTATAGATGCAGGTGTGTCTACTGGCTGTGATGTTACAGTCATTCCTTCCAGAGCTTGGATACTGGCAGCCATTAGTTTTTCGCTCTGGGTCTCTCTCTTCTTTGAGATATTTTTATCATGTTCTATGGCAGATTCTATGAGGGTATCTATTGTGACTCCCCTCCAACCAGGCTGTGAGGTCTGAACCCGGTCTTTAAGTCTTCTTTAAGGCCATCCATGAGTATGGTGACAATAATTCCCCTGTGGTGAGTGCTATCTTTAATATCTTCTATCCCAGTGTACTGGGTGATAGCCTGCAGAGCCCGGTCGCAATAATCTTCTGCAGATTCACTCTCCTTTTGCTTTATGGTGAAAATTTTGTTCCAGTTAACTACTACTGGAAAATATAGACCCAATTGAGTTATGATGCAGGAAATATTATCTTGGTTTACTTGGTCTGTTAAGGGAACGTCACCATCCAATACACAATCCGTGATAAATTTTGTCATGTCAGTATTGTGTGGTAGACAGGCCCTTAACACCACACGCCAATCTTTATTAGTTGGCTCATGAGAACAACCCAAATTCCTCAAAAATCTTTGACATTTGGCTAGTTCCTTTTTGGGATCGGGGAAATCTTTTATAATGGAATTTAGTTCTGCTCTTGTCCAAGGACAATGCATTACCACTTCCCTCATGGGCACTACACTGTTCACATCTGCATTTCCATTCGGAACAGTTATAGTCCGAATGGGATGCAGACCGGCAGGGCTGCTACCTTTGACCTTGCTACCTGGCTGGGGGCTTAGTCTGCTGCTGCTACGTATGATATTAACAACTTCCTCTATGGGTGCAGAGGGGGCTAGCACTTCCCTTACTGTTACTGATGGAGATGACGGCACCACTCATGATTGTTGTGGTGCAGCATCTATCATCTGTACAGCATGGGAAATGGCAGACATTACAATAGGCTCATCATCCACATAATGAACATTTTCTTTATGGTTGCTTAAGAGAGGGTACAAATTGCTTGTTACATTTTTATGGGTATTTTTGATAACTGTACTTGCACCTCCATCCACATAAGGTGGAGGTGGTGTGTGTGAACTGCTGGCAATACCTTCTACAATGCTACCTTGTCGCACATACGTGCCATTTTGCGGCTCACTTGTATTGCAATTAGCGTTGCGGATGCATTCTCTGGCAATGCGCTCACAACACTAGTTTGCATTGCTTGAGCATTTTTAAGCCACGCATCCCCTTCATGCTGCCACAACTTTAAATATTCATAATATTTTACCTTTTTACCTCGAGAGTGCATCAGACTGATGTGGTCTCGGACATTATTCAATACATCTTTATCAAAACAACCAGTTCTAGGAAACGGTTTAACACTCTTCCTCATCATATTAAACCATAAATCACAATACCTGGTTGCATTGGCACCGTACCTAATATGCATAATATGCCGTGCCGACCCAAGTGGCACTTCCAACAGCAGCAAATCATTTAACATCTCTACCGTTTGCTTGGCCCTCATCCTGGGAGAACCCTAAGTTTTTCAATAAAGATCTAAATTGGTGAAAGACAGTCTAGATACTTTCACTTACCTACGGACAAAATTTCCAGATGCCCCCACTCACCTACGGAAGAAATTTCTAGATGCCCCCGCTCACCTTACGGAAGAAATTTCTAGATGCCCCCGCTCACCTACAGAAGAAATTTCTAGATGTCCCTGCTCACCTATGGCAGAAATTTCTAGATGCCCCCGCTCACCTACGGAAGAAATTTCTAGATGCCCCCGCTCACCTATTATCTCTCAGCTCACAATCACAAGTTTCCTAGTGTGGCTCAACTACAATGCTCAAATAACCCAACCTAATTATTGAACACTGCAATCACACTGAGAGCCGGTCCCTACAACAAAGACAACATGTACACCTGCTGATGTGTATAGAATGGTAAGCTACTTACCGAGCTACTAGGCCAACTCCTGCGCCTAGTACTTAAGGGTCATACAATACCCTTAACCTTTAGGTCCCGTGTTACACCCTAAACAAATACTCACAATCACACACTCTTTTCCTGCGCAGAAAACTACATGTTAACCCAATTATTGGCAACAATTGATAATGTAAACTCAATGGCTTTGTTGAAACATGTGGCAGCACAACCAGAAGTACATATACGCTATTGTGCGACCAGTTGCATACACAATAATGCGACTACCACACAACCGTATGACAACCTTTAGCTGCGTACACAAAAGTGCATCTTTACTGTGCGCAAAACTCAGCCGCGTGTTCAATACTGCTGCACCCCTTTAAATGTTAGGTTCTATCAACAAAGGAAAACAAACTTTTTCCTCTCTTGTCCCTGGATTCTAGTCAGTGTCCCTGGCTCACACAAAAACGGGTAGCAATCTCTCAGCACCGAGTGGTTGCAGGTAAACCCTGCATGTGGCCACTCCACCCTTTGGTGAGATATTGATAAC
Source organism: Taudactylus pleione (assembly GCA_031769625.1). Classification (NCBI taxonomy): domain Eukaryota; kingdom Metazoa; phylum Chordata; class Amphibia; order Anura; family Myobatrachidae; genus Taudactylus; species Taudactylus pleione. Next base: position 8,377,229 of record JAUIMM010000175.1, read on the forward strand.
CGTATGTGCCGTGTGAGTGGGTAAGTGACTTCACTACAAGCCCCCAACTAACGATACTGCCTTTGAACCTCTATACACCCCTGCCTATACCTTCTGATATCCTGCCTATAAACCTCTAAGGATGACGCTATTTTGCGTACGCAGTTATACAGTAATTAAAGACTCCAGACCTAGAACCTGTAGTTCCAAAGCACAAAGTATTATTCAAGTAAAAGTACAGTCAGTTACACGCTAGTTATAAGTACAATTTGGTGCAAAGGAATTATACAGACCCAAGTACAGTTATACATACGCAGCGCTCTGGACCAGATGTAGGCATCAACAAGAAACCACTCGTCAATCAGCATTCAGCATGAAGACAAAGAACCCAGGGTCAGAACACACATATTTATACCCCCCAGAAATAAACAACACAATAGAGAAGTTTGTTGCTAATACCATTGGTCCTAAATGAAAGGGCATATGTTACAAGGCATTTAACAGGTTGGTTCAAATAGACACAGTCCAGCCTCTAACAACTGGTGGTCTTTGGTTTCCTGCCTCATGCAAATCCTAACAGTTGGTCATATAATGTACATTTTGTTGCTTGAAGTCTCTGCGGTCCATAAGTTGAGAATGCATGTTGCGATCTCTCCATCGATATTACCGGAATACTGTTGAGAGAGTATGCATCAGGACAATACCAAACATGGCTTACTTATCACGTATAAAACCTTAGTTACGAAATAATCTTTATTTCCTAGCAATTATAATAAATGTGCATACTTGAATCTTATACCTTAAAGCTTATGGAATCTTGTATGTGAATATGTAATGTGTGAGTATGTGGGGTTTGAAGTAAAGACGCTAGTTAACTTGGGGCAGATGCATGTGCATGAAGCTAATATTCAGTGTTTTCATACAGGATCTTATGCATTCGCAAATATGCGACTAGTTAACAGCGCAATTGTGCATATTATGGTGTAAGATGCAATCGCATGATGCTAATAGTAATATCGCCACATGTACTAAAGTGTGAGTTTATCTATAATGGCGCTTGGGCGGCCATTCGCAAAATGGCGTCTTGCGATCTCATTTCCAAGATGGCGTCTTGTGGCCAATTGCAAGATGGCATCGCTGCGATTCAATTTTAAACTGATCTTGTCTCAGCCAATAATCCAGCTTCGATAATGCATTTGTCAGAATACAGTATTTTATTTTTAATACAAATATAGGTTGGCCACCAAGCACTGGAATCTGTTTTTACAATCAAAGAATAAGAAAAAGTTTTTGTTGGTGAGTATATGTTATGATTTAAGTATGAAACTGTAAAACCTCATACTAAGCTCTCACCTAAACAGTCAGAGGAAGAGGTGTGCGCCTTATTGGTGACCGTAGGAGATCCTGTGAAGGTCCACATTTGGAAGGCAAGTGGTAAACCTGGGTGCTTTTGCCACCACAACTCATTCATATGTGTGCCTTTCTCGGAAGGCTCCAAACATCATGAAGTAACCCTGCAGGATCTCCTACGGTCACCAATAAGGCGCACACATCCTCCTCTGACTGTGTCTCCTCTCATAGTGGTTAAAAATTTGATAAAAATGTATTGCACAATACAAACAGACAGCAGGGTTACTTCATGCTGTTTGGAGCCTTGCAAGAAAGGCACACATAAATTAATGTTGGGGGAAGGGACAACTGAAGGCACACAAGCAAGGTACATGCATTTGTCAGAATACAGTATTTTATTTTTAATACAAATATAGGTTGGCCACCAAGCACTGGAATCTGTTTTTATACTCATAGAATAAGAAAAAGTTTTTGTTGGTGAGTATATGTTATGATTTAAGTAGGGAACTGTAAAACCTCAAACTAAGCTCTCACCTAAACAGTCGAAGGAGGAGGTGTGCGCCTTTTTGGTGACCGTAGGAGATCCTGTGAAGGTCCACATTTGGAAGGGAAGTGGTAAACCCGGGTGCTTTTGCCACCACAACTCATTCATATATGTGCCTTTCTCGGAAGGCTCCAAACAGCTTGAAGTAACCCTGCTGTCTGTTTGTATTGTGCAATACATTTTTATCAAACTTGTAACCACTATGAGAGGCTTCTTCTCTATGTTTGCACCATTTGGAGGTTGATATCCATACCTGGTAGTAGTACCTTCTCAATCCAAGTGTACACGAAAAAAATTTCTTCAGTGAAGATTTTAGGATTTCTGGTTGATGGTATAGAGAAGAATAAAGATACCTTTTAAGGAGCTTAGTTTGGGGTTTTATATTTTCATACTTAAATAATAACATATACTCACCAACAAAAACTTTTTCTTATTCTTTGAGTATAAAAACAGACTCCAGCACTTGGAGGCCAACCTATATTTGTATTGGATAACATATGGTGTGGTGAACCTGGTTTGGGGCTTTTGCGACGGAAGTGAGCGCAGGTTACATGGTCTATCTTTGTATCATTATAGTATATTTTTTTCTGTCTTCAGAGTATCATTGCATGTGTCTTCAAAGCACAGACAGCTGAATGCAAATATTTATTTTTGGAAAAGTGTACACACAAGCGACCTCAGCAGGAATCGAACCCTTGGGAAAAAGCATGTTAATCATCAGAGATACAACTAGGCTATGTAAGCCACAGAGGCAAGTGAACATCACCTGCAGTTACACAATGATGTCAATGAATGGCAAGGTTTGTTTATTTTTTTAACTATGTGCATCTTCAAAGCACAGACAGCAAATATTTTTTGGGGAAGTTGAAATTTTTAATGCGGGTGCTGAGAACTTTATAAAATGATCAGGGTTCCCGGCATTGCGTGAGCGCACTGCAGAAAATGATGCTCAGTGCCTGTACAGTACAGAACTGTATGTGTAATCATGATAATCATCGGCGATACCATAATTTCCATTATTAGAGCAATCACCGCCCAGCGGTGAAACTATGTAATTGCATGCTTTGGATTCTCTTGCACCTTTGTGTGCCTTAGTGCGCCTTAGTACGCCTTATCATGCTAACCTGTACTATTTTTATGGCGTGACTAGGCTGCCTGTATGGTGTGATTGCAGCAATGATGAGCGTGGTTACATCTGTCCAGGAGTGACACAGATGAGGTAGATAGTGAGCATGGGACAGAGTGTTAAGATGAAAGATGGAAGGATTTTATGAAGAAGTGGATCTTGAGAGCCCGTTTGACCTTTTGCTGAGAGGTGGGGAGCCTGAGAGGGAGAGGTGGAAAATTCCAGAGGCAGGGAGCAGCACATGCAAAATCTTGGAGTTGGTTGTGGGAAGAAGTAATCAGTTAGCAGGGGAGGTGGCATTCATTAGCAGAGCAAAGAGGGCAGATGGGAGTGTGAAGGGAGATAAGGTCAGAGATGTAAGGACAGGAATGGTTGAGGACTTTGTATGTGAGTGTGAGAAGCTTGATTTGGGTTCTGAAAGGGAAGGGGAGCCAGTGCAGGGCTTCTAGGAGAGGGGAGACAGATGTAGTATGTTTGGAGAGGAAGATGAGCCAGACAGCAGCATTGAAATATAGTTGAAATGTTGACATGTAGCATGTTGGCATTCATCATGTCTACAAAGTTGACATGTTGACATAATAGGATGTTGACCTAATGTCCCTGGTGGCCCAGTGGTCACTTACCAGGTGCTAGCGGATGAAGAGGCTGTAGAATCTTCTTTTGGGTCCCAGTGGTCACATGTGCAGCGCTCTGGTGCAGAGGATCTGGTAAGTATTATCCCCCTATCCCTAAACCTAAACACTACCCCTAACCCTTACCCACCCCATAGTGCCTAACCCTGACCCCCTTCTTCCCCCTGCACCCTCACCCTAACCTCCCTGGCACTCTAACCATCGGCATTCTGAGAATGTTGACATTTCACATGGTGACTTTTCAGATGTTGACATTGTGAACATGTTGACATTCTGAGAATGTTGGATGCCAACATGGTGCCTGTCGACATGTTGATCCATATCAACATTCTAATGTCGATAATGTGGTGTAAACATTATGACCATGTGAAAGTATTCCATTATGCGATATGTAAACTGGGATGTAGTTATGAGACCAGCGACCACGATGCCGCTGGTCTAAATCCTGACGGGGGAAGCCCAACAAAGGACTTTAGATAGGCATCGAAATACTGATGCCTATCTTAATCCCGATGCCGAAATCCAGAAGGACGGCAGTCCGGATGAGGTAAGTCCAGGAGGCCCTTAGCATTAGCCAGGGGAGGGGGGGGAGGGTTAGGTTTAGGTAGCATTAGATTTTTGGGGGGTTAGGGTTAATCACCACTGAGGGGGCTTAGTGTTAGGCACTAAGGGGGTAGGGTTAGGTTTAGGCATGAAGGGGGGAGACTTAGCTTTGGGGCACTAACAGGGAAGGTTAGGTTGTGGGGTGGGGAGGGTTAGAGTTAGGCTACAAGAAAGGAGGGTTAGGGGGGGAGGGTAAGTATACTTACCCGACCCCTGTCAGATTGCCAACCAACGGGATGACGCTGTCTGTATTTTGACAGTAGGCATCCCAACAGCCTGCATTACATACCGATTCCATGTGAACTTTATCTATGCTTCAAAAATTACATAAGGGAAGAAAAGTCACAAATGGGTATGGAAACTAAAGTGCAGTATTGTTTTCTTTGCAGTACAAAGACAATGGCAACAAATAGAGTACAGTTGAAAAGCACTGCAATGAATCAAACAAGTTTGCTATCATGGCCGACTGTGACACTAGCGACATTGTATCGATTATATTCTTGGTGAACAGGTCATTAGGCTACATACAGCAAATAAATGAGGCTAGAAATACGTAGTAATGACCTGCAACCACCTCAAAGCCACTTTTACAAATGTCTACATGTTCAAGAAGTTTATGGAGTTGTGGTTAACAAGACAGCAGAGATAATGATGGATAGATACTATAATAGCAGTCAGGAACAGAACAATGCTATTGATGATGTTGAAACCTAGACGAAAAATGATGGTTTGGGTGGTGATGAACATACAGCTTTGGCACAGAGTATACATTCATATAAAAAAAAAATACTTATACAAAACATATATTACAGTATTTCATCACAAGATTGCTGGTTTCTTGTTACAAAGAGAAAAGACAGTAAGCACTTTTTACCTCTGGAGAAGGGAGAACTTGCAGTGCTGGTAAAAAAAATAAACAAACTTTTTTTATACAATATAAAAACCAACAAATTGTAATATGAATAAAGATAACCTTTGGTACCAAACATAGTAGTAAAATGAATAAAGTGACTGAATACTTGTACTGGTAAAGTATATGTGCAGTAGCTTTAGTCAGCCAAGGCTATTCAGTAAGCAGTGTAACAAAAAGATGAGCACTATAATTCTTGTAATATATAATGTGGCAAGAAAACCATACAAAACTTATAAGAGTTAAAATGTTACACTTGATTTCAACAAAAATTACTTTGCATTGAAATAATGTTTAGCACTGTTACAAGTGATTATAAGGATATTGGGTTGTTTGACCATGCATAATCAATATATGTATTTTATATCATATCACCAGATACCACATCAAACTGATGTTCCCTTTCGCTAGAATCCTAATGTCTTTAGTTATTACATTATGGTACTGTATCTAATCTGTGTATGCTTTAGTAGTTAATCATGCAATGCAAACCTTGAGTGTTATGGAAGGACAACTATAAGTATCTGACATTTGTATAAAGTATAAGGTAATTATAATATAATTTTAAGTTAAGATACCTTTTTTGAAGTTTATTGAAGCCTAATTATAGTAAATGCACTTATTGCATTTGCACAGAAATAAACACCTCAGGAGGTCCTCAATTATCTGATGATATAAGACCTGTTGTGAATGCAGTTTAAGGAATGGCATAGTGACAGAATGAAAGCTGGGCTATGAGATGAGTTCCTTAGAAGTCTAGAGACTCTGAGACAACCATAAAGAACTTGTCTGCAGAACTGACAATCGAGGAGAAATGACATTTAGGATATGTAACTTTAAATGATAATAACAGCTTATTTCTGGGCTGAAAGGTTGACACAACAATGGTCGACAAAAAATGTCAACACTTTTTTTTTATTTTAACCCTAATCCCCACCCTAACCCTAGTCCTCACCCTAGTGCATAACCCTCTCCCTAGTGCCTAACCCTAACCATCCCCTTCCATAGCCTGGCGCTTACCCTCCGCCGAATACCTAACCCAAATCCTCATCCTTACCCTAACGCTAAAAATCATGAAAAAATATGTTGACTTTTTTTAAGTCAACCAATTGTGTGTTAACCTTTTGACCCTGTCAACCTTAGTCCATGTTGATCTTTAACTGTCGACCATTTGACCCTGTTGACCTTTTCACCCTGTTGACCAGTGTAAAGTAGGCGTTCTGGGTGGCAAGCATCAAGAAGCACGGAGCGGCTGCATTTGTTGTGAGTGTCGTGGAAATGTATATAATCAACTTTGTGATTCTAGGTCATGCATATTGCATAGGGATGCCTGCTCCTGAGTGGTCTCCTGCACCTAGCATGGGGCTGGTGTGAGGTCTAGAGCAGTGGGATACTCTTGCGCTTTCAGGCGCAAAGATTTGTAACTTAGGTCGACCGATTGCCGCATTAGCATATGAAAGTGAGTACAATGCTGCGGCCATAGGGAGACGCATTCTTGTTTCTAATAATTTAGTAGTTCCCTCATTCCTTCATCCAGTAATTTGACAGTGCCCCATTCCTAGGTCTATTATAATGGTGCCCCCATTTCTATATTAAATAATTAAACAGTGCTCTCATTTATTTGTCAAATAAAATAATAATGCCACATTTATTTATCTAATAAAATAATGATACCAAACCCCCTCAAAAAATCAGACATTATTAGCATGGGATATGATGCTCAGTGCCTGTACAGTACAGAACTGTATGTGTAATCATGATAATCATCGGCGATACCATAATTTCCATTATTAGAGCAATCACCGCCCAGCGGTGAAACTATGTAATTGCATGCTTTGGATTCTCTTGCACCTTTGTGTGCCTTAGTACGCCTTATCATGCTAACCTGTACTATTTTTATGGCGTGACTAGGCTGCCTGTATGGTGTGATTGCAGCAATGATGAGCGTGGTTACATCTGTCCAGGAGTGACACAGATGAGGTAGATAGTGAGCATGGGACAGAGTGTTAAGATGAAAGATGGAAGGATTTTATGAAGAAGTGGATCTTGAGAGCCCGTTTGACCTTTTGCTGAGAGGTGGGGAGCCTGAGAGGGAGAGGTGGAAAATTCCAGAGGCAGGGAGCAGCACATGCAAAATCTTGGAGTTGGTTGTGGGAAGAAGTAATCAGTTAGCAGGGGAGGTGGCATTCATTAGCAGAGCAAAGAGGGCAGATGGGAGTGTGAAGGGAGATAAGGTCAGAGATGTAAGGACAGGAATGGTTGAGGACTTTGTATGTGAGTGTGAGAAGCTTGATTTGGGTTCTGAAAGGGAAGGGGAGCCAGTGCAGGGCTTCTAGGAGAGGGGAGACAGATGTAGTATGTTTGGAGAGGAAGATGAGCCAGACAGCAGCATTGAAATATAGTTGAAATGTTGACATGTAGCATGTTGGCATTCATCATGTCTACAAAGTTGACATGTTGACATAATAGGATGTTGACCTAATGTCCCTGGTGGCCCAGTGGTCACTTACCAGGTGCTAGCGGATGAAGAGGCTGTAGAATCTTCTTTTGGGTCCCAGTGGTCACATGTGCAGCGCTCTGGTGCAGAGGATCTGGTAAGTATTATCCCCCTATCCCTAAACCTAAACACTACCCCTAACCCTTACCCACCCCATAGTGCCTAACCCTGACCCCCTTCTTCCCCCTGCACCCTCACCCTAACCTCCCTGGCACTCTAACCATCGGCATTCTGAGAATGTTGACATTTCACATGGTGACTTTTCAGATGTTGACATTGTGAACATGTTGACATTCTGAGAATGTTGGATGCCAACATGGTGCCTGTCGACATGTTGATCCATATCAACATTCTAATGTCGATAATGTGGTGTAAACATTATGACCATGTGAAAGTATTCCATTATGCGATATGTAAACTGGGATGTAGTTATGAGACCAGCGACCACGATGCCGCTGGTCTAAATCCTGATGGGGGAAGCCCAACAAAGGACTTTAGATAGGCATCGAAATACTGATGCCTATCTTAATCCCGATGTCGAAATCCAGAAGGACGGCAGTCCGGATGAGGTAAGTCCAGGAGGCCCTTAGCATTAGCCAGGGGAGGGGGGGGGAGGGTTAGGTTTAGGTAGCATTAGATTTTTGGGGGGTTAGGGTTAATCACCACTGAGGGGGCTTAGTGTTAGGCACTAAGGGGGTAGGGTTAGGTTTAGGCATGAAGGGGGGAGACTTAGCTTTAGGCACTAACAGGGAAGGTTAGGTTGTGGGGTGGGGAGGGTTAGAGTTAGGCTACAAGAAAGGAGGGTTAGGGGGGGAGGGTAAGTATACTTACCCGACCCCTGTCAGATTGCCAACCAACGGGATGACGCTGTCTGTATTTTGACAGTAGGCATCCCAACAGCCTGCATTACATACCGATTCCATGTGAACTTTATCTATGCTTCAAAAATTACATAAGGGAAGAAAAGTCACAAATGGGTATGGAAACTAAAGTGCAGTATTGTTTTCTTTGCAGTACAAAGACAATGGCAACAAATAGAGTACAGTTGAAAAGCACTGCAATGAATCAAACAAGTTTGCTATCATGGCCGACTGTGACACTAGCGACATTGTATCGATTATATTCTTGGTGAACAGGTCATTAGGCTACATACAGCAAATAAATGAGGCTAGAAATACGTAGTAATGACCTGCAACCACCTCAAAGCCACTTTTACAAATGTCTACATGTTCAAGAAGTTTATGGAGTTGTGGTTAACAAGACAGCAGAGATAATGATGGATAGATACTATAATAGCAGTCAGGAACAGAACAATGCTATTGATGATGTTGAAACCTAGACGAAAAATGATGGTTTGGGTGGTGATGAACATACAGCTTTGGCACAGAGTATACTTTCATATAAAAAAAAAAATACTTATACAAAACATATATTACAGTATTTCATCACAAGATTGCTGGTTTCTTGTTACAAAGAGAAAAGACAGTAAGCACTTTTTACCTCTGGAGAAGGGAGAACTTGCAGTGCTGGTAAAAAAAATAAACAAAACTTTTTTTATACAATATAAAAACCAACAAATTGTAATATGAATAAGGATAACCTTTGGTACCAAACATAGTAGTAAAATGAATAAAGTGACTGAATACTTGTACTGGTAAAGTATATGTGCAGTAGCTTTAGTCAGCCAAGGCTATTCAGTAAACAGTGTAACAAAAAGATGAGCACTATAATTCTTGTAATATATAATGTGGCAAGAAAACCATACAAAACTTATAAGAGTTAAAATGTTACACTTGATTTCAACAAAAATTACTTTGCATTGAAATAATGTTTAGCACTGTTACAAGTGATTATAAGGATATTGGGTTGTTTGACCATGCATAATCAATATATGTATTTTATATCATATCACCAGATACCACATCAAACTGATGTTCCCTTTCGCTAGAATCCTAATGTCTTTAGTTATTACATTATGGTACTGTATCTAATCTGTGTATGCTTTAGTAGTTAATCATGCAATGCAAACCTTGAGTGTTATGGAAGGACAACTATAAGTATCTGACATTTGTATAAAGTATAAGGTAATTATAATATAATTTTAAGTTAAGATACCTTTTTTGAAGTTTATTGAAGCCTAATTATAGTAAATGCACTTATTGCATTTGCACAGAAATAAACACCTCAGGAGGTCCTCAATTATCTGATGATATAAGACCTGTTGTGAATGCAGTTTAAGGAATGGCATAGTGACAGAATGAAAGCTGGGCTATGAGATGAGTTCCTTAGAAGTCTAGAGACTCTGAGACAACCATAAAGAACTTGTCTGCAGAACTGACAATCGAGGAGAAATGACATTTAGGATATGTAACTTTAAATGATAATAACAGCTTATTTCTGGGCTGAAAGGTCGACACAACAATGGTCGACAAAAAATGTCAACACTTTTTTTTTATTTTAACCCTAATCCCCACCCCAACCCTAGTCCTCACCCTAGTGCATAACCCTCTCCCTAGTGCCTAACCCTAACCATCCCCTTCCATAGCCTGGCGCTTACCCTCCGCCGAATACCTAACCCAAAACCTCATCCTTACCCTAACGCTAAAAATCATGAAAAATATGTTGACTTTTTTTAAGTCAACCAATTGTGTGTTAACCTTTTGACCCTGTCAACCTTAGTCCATGTTGATCTTTAACTGTCGACCATTTGACCCTGTTGACCTTTTCACCCTGTTGACCAGTGTAAAGTAGGCGTTCTGGGTGGCAAGCATCAAGAAGCACGGAGCAGCTGCATTTGTTGTGAGTGTCGTGGAAATGTATATAATCAACTTTGTGATTCTAGGTCATGCATATTGCATAGGGATGCCTGCTCCTGAGTGGTCTCCTGCACCTAGCATGGGGCTGGTGTGAGGTCTAGAGCAGTGGGATACTCTTGCGCTTTCAGGCGCAAAGATTTGTAACTTAGGTCGACCGATTGCTGCATTAGCATATGAAAGTGAGTACAATGCTGCGGCCATAGGGAGACGCATTCTTGTTTCTAATAATTTAGTAGTTCCCTCATTCCTTCATCCAGTAATTTGACAGTGCCCCATTCCTAGGTCTATTATAATGGTGCCCCCATTTCTATATTAAATAATTAAACAGTGCTCTCATTTATTTGTCAAATAAAATAATAATGCCACATTTATTTATCTAATAAAATAATTATACCAAACCCCCTCAAAAAATCAGACATTATTAGCATGGGATATGTTTAAGAAGCCGGCGGCCGCAATCCCGACCGCCGGCTTCCCGAATCCTCTATCCCGCCTAGAGTTAAATGACAGGCATCTTAAAGCTAGATGCCTGTCATTTTCCCGACGCCAGGAGATAGGCACCCGGCATCCCGATTGAGGAGATGCCGGGCGCCGCGAGCGGACAGCCGTGGGGGGGGAGGGTTAGGTTTAGGGCACCCGGGGGGGAATTAGGGTTAGGCACCCCCCCCGGGAGGGTTAGGCTTTGGGGAGGGAGGGTTGGGGTTAGGCACCCCCCGGGGGACTTAGGTTTAGGCAGCGGGGAAGGGGGGGTTAGGGTTATGCACTTAGAGGGAGGATTAGGGTTAGGCACTTGGGGGGGAGGTTAGGGTTAGGCACCCCTAAGGAGGGTTAGGGTTAGGGGGGTTGGTTAGGTTAGTTTATACTTACCTTAGGGACGGTCTGGATTTCCAGCGCTGTCGGGCTTCCGCTGCCGAGCTCTGCTCTTTTGTCGGGCTGCCGCAGCTGGGAATCGATCCTGCCGGCCATGCGGCAGCCGGGATCCCATACCGAATGCATTAGCACTCCTCCAAGGCCGAACCTGCACACACTTGAACCATTATTAATTCTGCTTCACCCAAAAACCCTGCTGTAATCCCAGTTATTTTCCTTTTCCCCATAGTGAATAATGGGCAGAGTGTGCTATATTGAACTGACCAACCTGCACTTGCCAGGAAATATTATGTTTCATTGTTATAGTTATAGTAATGTCTTAAGTCACCGACCTTTGTTTGAGTTCCACAATAAATATCTTTAAGGTCATTTACCTGTATTCATTTTACTTACAGAAAGCAGCTTTTATTAAGGACCGGCCAATAGATGTTTCTGGCAAACGTGGAATAACAAGCACAAAAAAGTCTGATTATTATTTTTTTTTAAGCTGTTATACTGTAAAAGATTGTGATACACTGATAACCTGCAATATAATTCAGGTACATATTCCCCATGGTCTCTTCACAGATGTAAGGGATGCATATTAATTTGACATGTTCATCATAAATTAGGATTATGCAAATTACTCTCAAATCTACAGGGAAAATTTATTTAGCACAATTTTTTGTGTGTGAGACTACTAAGTTTAAAGTTGCAATATTTTATAATAGAAAGCTGTAAACACATTATACATTTGCATTCAGAAAGGTCGTATGTACGCAAATGCTTCTTACTCAGATTTGGATGTAAGCGAACATACGCCTGTTGGGTGGTGTATATTATGCGATTATTATAGGGCAGGTCAAGTACATACTGATGAAGATGACTTTTAGCAAGTCACGTACACATGCTATTCATGCAGCAGATACAGGCGCATTTTGCAGATTGCTGACTTGATAATTTCTGCCCATTTATACATTTCTTGCTAGTACATTATCAGCATTTCCAATCGTTTTTTTAAAAGGCTTGTACACAGGCAATATGGGTATAGCTAGCTTAGAACGCAGGGTGGTGTGGTGGGTGCCTAAAGGTTCTGTATAGAGAGGGAAATGAGTGTAATTAATGAACAAGACAAGAATGACTTATGATGTATTTCATACTGTAAAATCGCTGCTTCAGTACAAAAATGTAGGCAGAAACATGTCATCCAAATCTCAAGGAGGGTGACTGGGGTAATGGCAATAAACAAGTGCTCAAACTGGAGATAAGCAAAATGTTCAATACTTTCCCTAATGGGACTTCTACACATTACACAGAATTTTGCCAGAAATTGATCCATGTGGAGTTCTCTCACTCACTTAGGACCTCATTCAGAGCCGCTCGCAAAAAGTGATCGCTCGCTCTGAATGAGGGTGGCCGCTTTTTTTTTTTTAAGCCGGCTCCTGGCCATTCGCTAAGCCACCAACAGCTTTTGCGAGTGGCCAGGTGATGGTCACGATGGTCGTGACCATCAGGCTTGCGACGAGACCCTTGTTATAGGGTCTCGTCTGCCGCAAGCCCCAGTGGGCTTCCGGCTCTAATAGAGCCGGAAGCTCACTACTGACATCACTGGTGATGTCAGTTGGGCCGCCCACAAACGGCAGGCATATCTTCAACATCGACAGCCGCCCCGTTTGTAGCGAGCCCCTGAGCGAGTAAATTTCTCACTCGCTACAGGGCTTGCGCACGCGCTTTGCGCATGCCGCGCGTTCACAATGCACAACCATTGACCCGCTTGCAGCACATAGCGCTTGCGAGCGGGTCTCAATCAGGCCCATATTCCGCTATCATAGTTGTTCCTCCAGGACTTTACTTATTACACCACAACCACATCACAATGAATTCACACTATCATGGTCCCAGCTCTTTTTAAAAAAAACTATTCAATTTAAAATTTACAAATAAAGTGCCAACGCAAGTTGGCACTGCAGTCGGCACTACACTGCCTAACTAGGGCACATGCCCTGCTCGACCCCCTTAGTTACGCCACTGCATAATATGCTTGCACAGAGCCCCCCTAACCTTCCGCTTCACCACTGAATGCAAAGTTTTTAAAAGCTTATTATAAATATGCCCTCTCTGAAGTTAGCTACATGACTCAGTGTCAAGGGGAGATGCACCTGAGATGCAAATCACTGTATACATTTATCTCTGCATCAGTCCCAAATTGTGGGTTGGTGAAGTAAACCTAGAATTTGTACAGCCAGAACTTTTCACTACTATGAAGCAGCCTTTCCACCACAAGACTTGATTCAGGAAAAATATGACTGCAACATTGTTATCTCTTACAGATTTTAAAAGGCTGCTTTGTTCACTCCACCTGTATTTCGGCTGTAACATTTATTTGTGCCTTCTAAACATCAGGAAGCTGTCAGGCAAGACAGAGTTATGTGTCTAAGTGTGTGGGTGGCAAACTCACAGTGGTGTCACAAAGGTGCCTTGCTAAGTAATTTCACACGTTCTGTTCTTTGTTACAAGCTGTGTATATTTGGCTGCAAACAGAGACGTTAAATTAAAGCAGTTTTCCGAAAATGGCACTTTTCCCAGGGGTGATGCAGCCTATATATTAAAGCATCGGTAATGTGTATGGCATACCTGCTGAATTATGCTACTGTGTGACAGAATTAAATACTGTTTAGTGGATAGAATTTATTTTCATTATTTTAGTAAATTGCATCCTATAGTTAGAAATGAAGGGCCTGATTTAAAGGTGGACGCTGCTGCGTCTGCTCTTGCATCTTGTTCCAGAGTCACAGCTTCGATAATAAAGTAAGCAAATGCTAGTATCAGAGTTCTCCTTCAGCAGTAGCCTTCATCTGAATGATCCAGCCCTGAAACGTCCACTTTTAGTGTCTCTGCACACTGTAATACTACCAGTGATTCTTGACACGCCACCATTGGCGCACCATCGCATGCACCATTGATACTGGCACCAACCCTATGGCAAGTGCAGTTTGTCCATCAGAGCATGGCCTATGTGGCCGCAACACTCCCATAACACGCCCATGAGACAGAATGTTTTTGTGTTCATGTGATGGTGACCACTGAGTCACCACACAAGGACTTTCCCGTCCCATATCTTATACTGTCTGTCCTGATTTCATCTTTGTACATAAACTCTGTATAATAAATGCATCATAGGGGTTTTCAAGACTTTTTGCACATGCGCAGTGGCAAATAATCACTTAACTACGTGAACCATGTAATTGCATACAAATTGTGTGCACCTATGAATCATGCCCGAAATGTTAAATTGTGAATGCATATGCACATGCATACCCATGAGCCACACAGTAGCTCAAATAAAGCCAATTGCTGAAGAACCATTGGTTGTGAGCACTTTCATAGACTTCTACATATGACTGTTGGTTGCAGTCTCTACTGCTTATTTGTTGCCTTTTGCTTCCATGCAGTGGCGTAACTAGGGCAGGGCGAGCGGGGCACGTGCCCTGGGCGCCGTGGGACCGGCGGCGCGCCACCGGCCATGGTACCTGCCTGCCCTAGTTAGCCAGTGTAGCACCGACCGCAGTGTGTGCGGTCAGCACTACACATTTTCACAGGACCGGCGCTAGGCTTCCCAGCACCGGTCCTGTGCTGCCCAGATGAGCCCCTTCCCTCCCCCTGAGCACTTGCCCAATAGCGTCAGGAGGAGGGTGGCAGGTGGACGGGCTCAGGCTGTGCTGACACACACATCGCCACCAGCGCTGGCGGCAATGTGTGTGTTAACAAGCAGCCAATGACAGTCTGACGACTCTCCTTGGCTGCTGCTGCTACTGCATACACATCACCGCCGAGTGGCAGCTATGTGTGTGTGAATCAGCAGCCAATCAGGTCAGACAGACTCTCATTGGCTGCTGCTGCTGCTGCACACACATCACCGCCAGCACTGGCGGCGATGTGTGTGTTAAACAGCAGCCAATGAGAGTCAGATAGACTCTCATTGACTGCTGCAGCCGTAGCGTCCACTACAAGAGCTGGCTCCCTTCCGGCTCCTGCAGTGGGTAATGGGAGAGACATCATGATATCATGACGTCTCTCCCATAATGCAGAGCGCGCCAGCATGGGAGGATTGACGTGTGGATGACAGCGGGAGCCCGAGCGTGGATTCAGGTAAGTATTGTACTTTTATTTATTAATTAATGTCAGTGTGTATTTATCGGGGGGGACGGGGACACTGCTTAGGGGGGGAGACTATTACTAAGGAGGGGACTACTATTGGGGGCACTGCTTCAGGGGGGGACCACTACTGGGGGGGACACTGTTACTAAGGAGTGGACTACTACTGGGGGCACTGCTTCTGGGGGGATACTACTGGGGGCACTGCATTGGGAGGGGGACCACTACTGGGGACTACTACAGGGGGCACTGCATCAAAGGGGACTCTTACTGGGTCCACTATATAAAGGGCACAGTATAGGGGGGACTACTACTGGGGCCTACTACTGGGGGGGCACTACTTGGGACTACTACTGGGGGGGCCACTACTGGGGGGTACTACTACTGGGGGCACTGCATCAAGGAGGACTCCTACTGGGGCACTATATACAGGCCTGCTGAGGGCCACGCTGTGTGCTGGGCTGCTGTGAGGGAGGGGGAGTGGCACCGGACCCAGGCCCGTCAGGAAGCCCGGGCCCCGGTAATCTGTACCCGCTCCCCCCCTCTCGGCGCCCCTGACTATATAAGGGGCTTACTACTGGGGGCACTACACAGGGGGGACCACTACAGGGGGCACTGAAAAGGGAGAACCACTACAGGGGGCACTGTATAGGGGGGATAACTACTGGGGGTCTGCATAAGGGGGATCACTCCTGGGGGCACTGTATAAAGGGCACTGCATATGGAGGATCACTACTGGGGGGCTGCATATGGGAGATCACTACTGGGGGCACTGTATAAGGGGAACTAATGGCGGGCTGCATAAGGGGGACTACTACAGGGGGAACTGTGTAAGGGGTATTACTGGGGGCCTGCATAAGAGGGACCACTACTGGGGGCATTGTATACTGGGGGTTCTATATAAGGGGTACTACTGGGGGCCTGCATAAGGGGGACCACTACTAGGGGCACTGCATAGGGGGGACTGTATAAGGTGTACTGCATTAAGGTGCAAACAGAAAGAAATGTTCCCAGTGACAAGAAAGGGGTGTGTGTCATGTTGACATGCCCCATTTTTCAGCAGCCACGCCCCTTGTGACCACTCCCATATTTTGCCACTTGCGGCTGCAGCGCGCACACGTGGGGGGCTCCATTTACAAATTTGCCCTGGGCTCCAAATACCCTAGTTACTCCACTGCTTCCATGTCTAATTTTGCCTATTTGTTTGTACTCTGGTGTTAAGTCTCTGTTATGTTGTTGTTCATATAGGGCCTGATTCAGAGCCGTTCGCTATTTGCGGTCGTTCGTACAAAAACAAGGGGCGGCTGTTCAAATGATCCGTTCGCAAATTGCAGTCTGTTCACACCTCTAAGTCTGAACGAGCGAGCAAAACATACGCTCGTTTATTTGTTAAAAATGCCCCCTGGCCGCTCGCACCATACGTCATGTCCACTATTTATTAGATTAATCGAGTACATTGACCAGCGTATGAACTGCTCGCTATTCTTGTGGTTGGTTTTTGCTACCACAATCTTGCGAGCAGTTCTGGCTATAAAATAACCCAGTGACGTGGTCAATGACGCTGCTGTATTAATTATGCACACCCATAAAACGCCCGTTTTGACCTTTAAGCACGCCTGCGTTCGGATCTCCACTCCCCATTTTCAAGCACATTCCCCTGTTACCACCCACATACGCCTCATTCTGTCACTCAAAATAGCAGGCATTCGCTATATTGCGAGCACATGAATTTCGGCCGCACTGACTGGTTCGCGCATGCGTATAACGATCCGTACGCATGCGCAGATGTGCGAACATCGCTCGGAATGAGCGTACTGCCGCTAGTGAGTGGCTCTGAATGAGGGCCATAGTTAGCTATTTGTAGGTGGAGGTCCGATTGCAGATTATGAGGGTAGGGATGACCATTGATGGGTTATCAATGATCAATGGTTTTTAACCATTGTGGGAAACCACTAATGGTTTAACCATCGATGGTTTAGGTTTGCGCATGCTGAAATGAAATAGGAAATATGAACGTGCATATACGGTACTGAAAAGCAATGAATTTTTCCATCGGACCTCCCAAAACGATCATAAAACTATTTGCCTTGGGAAGAAAACCATTGATGTTTACTCGCCATCAATGGTCGATGACCATCCCTAGAAAACAGTATAGGGTGAGGCTTTCAAAGGGAAGGGTTAAGGTTAGTTTCTAAGGATAAGTACTGTAGTTAGGTTTAATCTATTGGGGTAGATGTTAGAGTTAAGGCACACATCCACTAGGCGATATTAATGAGCGATTGCTAATCGTGCACAAATCGTGCACTATAATGTAGAAAACGACCAGCGATGCAATCATCGCCCAAATATGCCGGTCAATCTGCCGATAATTACAGATTGACCATGTTAGGTGATGAGGGAGGGTGCCTACACTGAATGACTAATCGTTCAGTGTAGGCACTGCAGGGGATGGGGAACGACGGTACGATTAAAATGTTGTAATCGTACTGTCGTTACCTCATTGCCTAGTGGATGTGCGCCTTTAGGCTGCTCAAGGGAATGGTAAGCACTTGAAATTAGGAAAGGGAGGTATCTTACAGTACTTTATATCTAACTGTGAGCTCTTGCAAGTGTTAATCCAGCTATTGTGCATTATTAAAAAAGCTTCCCATCATTTCTAATAAACAACTCTCAGCAGAATGTGTAAATGCAACTGCAATTGTGTTTATTAAAATTATAATTAGCCTCATACAATATTTATAAGACTTCAACATATTAAATTGTGATGTACAATAGAAGAATATACCCATATAATACAAAATGTATAATGAGGTAAGGTACAGTATATATTAAATCCTTGCTCATAAAAGCTTACAATCTAAAGGAAAGAAGTGAATTATAAGGTAAATCAGAGATTATAGGTGATAATTAACTGAATTAGAAATTAACTGAAATTAAGATATTGGAAAATGTATAGGAATAGCAGACTAATATGTCAGCAGGGTTACAACTATTATCACAGAACAAGAGCTGGAAGGAAGATTATAGCCAACAGGTTATACAAAATAGAGGGATAAAATGAAGAGGAAAGTAAAGGCCACATTGTTAGTCAAACCAAAAATATAGAGGGAATATACAGTAATTTGAATAGAACATAGTCTAGGCGCTAATGGGTTTATTTCAAAGTCCAAAGAAAGCAGCATATATTCTACAATATTTCAAGCTAATTATTGATGTCAGTTGAATAAGAAATGAATTTGTAAGGAAGGGCCCTTAGTATATTCATACCTAATTATGTATTCAAGGTGATTTTAATTTAAATTGAAGTTATATATGGAGATGATACCACCCTGCAAACTATCTGTGACCACCTTGAAAATCACTACTGATTCCACCCCTTAGGCGAGATGTATTAATGATCACATTTATAATGCAATCATGAACAGACATAATCGCCTACTTAACTGAAGAGCTTCCACTGGTGTGCAGTGTTTTTCTTGCAGGGTCAGCTCAGTGATACCCAGATGTCCCAATGATATCTTTGCATTTGGGTTTATGACCCGGGTGAAGTAATGCACATGAGCAGCCATTGGGAAGGGGTCTTTTCCGATCTCTCTCTGTGCCACTTTGCGAAAGGAAACCCATAGGCTTCTATAGGCAACGTTATCTATAGATGAATGTTATGCTTTCTGGAGCTTGATGCATGCCGGAACATTGCAGCCCCATATAATTCTATGGGGACTGCAGTGCCAGCTGGCCACAGCAGATATCTCCAATATCAGCTGCAAGTTACTTTAATGCATATGGGGAACCATATGAATTGCAGTTTTCTGAGATCTTACTACATTTTTATTATTATTACATCCCACCCCTGGTGTGTGGTATATTATGTAGATATTCAGAACATGTCGACAGCATAATGTGGATATGGTCTAAATGCTGACATTCAGAATATTGATTTGGAACACGTTTTCAACCTAGATCAGACTCAGGACAGACCACTTTTACACCGCAGCACCGACAGGGGCTATGCCTGGGTCGGTGCTGTTCACACCAGAGCCGGGTATGCAGTGAACTGGCCCTTCCGGCTTTGCAGTGGACACTTGGAGATGATGTCATCTCCAAAAGACACTGAAGCCGGCCACACCGGAGCCGGGTCTGCAGTGACCCAGCTCTTTCGGTGTTGCAGTGGACGCTTGGAGATGATGTAATCTCCAAATGCCACTGAAGCTGGTCACACCGGAGCCGGGTCTGCATTGACCCAGCTTTTCCGGCGTTTCACTGACATAATTTCCAAGCACCACTGAAGCCGGCCAATCAGGCAGCATGTGGCACGATCTGGGTCATTGTGACCAGGATAGCGCTCTGGGAGTTGCTGGGCTGCCCCAGGTCACTCACAACCCAGGCATTGGGCTCCATCTAGCCCATGTCGGCCTGTGTGCCAGGGTCCATCTCGCTGCCAAGTGCTGTGACTAACATGGTGGCTCAGGCATGCAGCTAGAGGCAGTGGTAAGGTGGTCAGTGTACCGGCTACTACATTTTTAATGGTATGGTGTACCATCCCTTGCCATCTTATGTGCACTACTGGCTATTATGCATTTATTGCTGTCACTTTCATCACCTATGTGTTTACTATGGTGTCCTGGTGTCTGCCCCCCCCCCCCTCCCCACTCCTCACTAATTTGCGCTATTGCTAAAGGAGAGATCGGTTAAGGAAAATTAACTTGACAAATGGATGGGACTTTTGCCTCCCCTCTTTGTTGAATTGGAATTGCTTTTTTGACAAACCTAAATGGGATCCTGTTTTGATTGTCCCTTGTGGTTCATAGCACGCAACTTCAGCTTTATACTAATGCCAACAGCTTGATAAGTCTTGAGAATTAGCCCTGAGGTCTGTGGAGTAGGTCGATGAAGGTTTAACTAAAGACTTGCTTTTGCTCTTGCAGCAAATTTGGTGTGGTCCAGGCTATCAATCAACAGACATTTACTGGTTTTCCTGGTCCTCACTGTGTCACTTGTTACATTGGGAGATATGTACTAAGCCTTGAAAAGTGATAAAGTGGAGAGTTATAAAGTGGAAAGTGATAAAGTACCAACCAATCCGCTTTTAACTGCCATTTTTCAAACACAGCCTGTAAAGTGACAGTAAGGAGCTAATTGGTTGGTACTTTATCACTCTCCACTTTATCACTTTTCAAGGTTAGTACATCTCCCCCATTGTCCTTAAGGCCACACATGTACTACAGTGGAAAGCTTAATTGCAAATGTACTTAGGGGCTTATTTACTAAGACTTGGAGATAAAGTGAACAGAGATAAAATACCAACCAACCAGCTCCTAACTTTCATTTTTCAAACACAGCTTGTGACATGGCAGTTAGGAGCTGACTGGCTGATACTTTAACTCTGTTCACTTTATATCCATCCAAGACTTAGTAAATAGACCCCAGAATGCTTTAATTTACCATTTAAACCAGAGAGGACATGGCTAAAATCACCATAATGGGGGTCAGTCATGTCAGCCGTTGGTGCAGAATAACATTGATGTTATATGAAATGGTGGTAGGAAACTTAATTATAGGTGACTTTGAGCCGAATGTTTCCTCCCAATTAAAACCCCTTTGTCTTCAATGTTTTAGAAAATTGCATTGTTTAGCCTGCAATGGCTGTTGCTTCTCCCTTTAATTCATTCCCCAACGCATGAAATACTGTAGTTGTTTTGTAGTGCAAATGCAACACATGCGATAGGTGTATTGACGTGTATTGACATATTGATTTCCCTTAGTCAGCTAAGGTCTTGGACGTACTTTCTCTGCCACCATACTAGTAATTTTGTTATCAATCAAGATGACCATTTTACCTCCATTTGCTGTTGTCTATCTCATTTTGGAGCCAAGTCATTTAAGTTTATATCATTTATAGTTCGGAAACCTAAAGTTGTCATGAGCCATGGAGTGGTTTATGCTAGGGGTGTGCACCGGCCACTTTTCGTGTTTTGTGTTTTGGTTTTGGATCTGGATCTTTCTTCGTGTTTTGGATCTGGATTGGTTTTGCCAAAACCACCCTTCCGTGTTTTGGGTTCTGGGTTTTGTGTTTTGGATGTGTAATTTTTGGAAAAAAAGCATAAAAACAGCTAAAATCACAGAATTTGTAGGTTTTTCTGCTCCTATGCTATTATTAACCTCAATAACCTTAATTTCCACTCATTTCCAGTCTATTCTGAACACCTCACACCTCACAATAGTGTTTTTATGTCCAAAAGGTTGCACCGAGGTAGCTGGATGACTATGCTAAGTGACACGAGTGGGTGGCACAAACACGTGGCCCATCTAGGAGTGACACTGCAGTGGCAGACAGGATGGCAGTTTGAAAAACTTGGCCCCAAACTGTACATAATGCAAAGAAAAAAAAGAGGTGCAAGATGGAATTGTCCTTGGGCCCTCCCACCCACCCTTATGTTGTATAAACAGGACATGCACACTTTAACAAACCAATCATTTCAGCGCCAGGGTCTGCCACACAACTGTGGCTGAAATGATTGGTTCGTTTGGGCCCCCACAAAACAAGCTGGCAATTAATCTGTCCCTGCACAAACTGGCTCTACGGAGGCAAGATGTCATCCTCATCCTCCTCATCCACCGATTCCTCACCCTCTTCAGTGTGTACATCCTCATCCTCACAGAGTATTAATTCGTCCCTGCTGGAACCACAGGTCCCTCTGTACGTTCTGGAGGCTGGTCTCCCTGGAAGAGTTGATAATTCATTTTATGAACATCATCTTCTCCACATTTTGTGGAAGCAACCTCCTACGCCTTTCGCTGACAAGGTTCCCGGCTGCACTAAACACTCTTTTGGAGTACACACTGGAGGGGGGGCAACTCAGGTAAAATAGAGCCAGTTTGTACAGGGACCTCCAAATTGCTTCTTTTTCCTGCCAGTACAGGTACGGACTGTCTGACATGCCTACTTGGATGCTGTCACCGATGTAATCCTTTAACAGACAGACGCACGCTTGTCGCTGCTGCTTTGAGGATGCAAGTGCGGCTACAGCCCACACAATTCACAAAGACAGAAAAAAGAAGAAGAATATTTTTATTGTTTGTGAAGCACACTTTGAGGGTGTCACCACCCTTTAACAGACAGACGCACGCTTGTCGCTGCTGCTTTAAGGATGCAGGTGCGGCTACAGCCCACACATTTCACAAAGACCGAAAAAAAAAGAACAATATTTTAATTGTTTGTGTAGCACACTTTGAGGGTGTCACCACCCTTTAACAGACAGACGCACGCTTGTCGCTGCTGCTTTAAGGATGCAGGTGCAGCTACAGCCCACACAATTCACAAAGACAGAAAAAAGAAGAATATTTTTATTGTTTGTGTAGCACACTTTGAGGGTGTCACCACCCTTTAACAGACAGATGCACGCTTGTCGCTGCTGCTTTGAGGATGCAAGTGCGGCTACATCGCACACAAGTCACAAACACATTAAAAAAATAGTTTTTTATTTTTTGGAGCACTTTGAGAGTTACACCACCCTTTAACAGACAGACGCACGCTTGTCGCTGCTGCTTTAAGGATGCAGGTGCGGCTACAGCCCACACATTTCACAAAGACCGAAAAAAAAGAACAATATTTTAATTGTTTGTGTAGCACACTTTGAGGGTGTCACCACCCTTTAACAGACAGACGCACGCTTGTCGCTGCTGCTTTAAGGATGCAGGTGCGGCTACTGCCCACACAATTCACAAAGACAGAAAAAAGAAGAAGAATATTTTTATTGTTTGTGTAGCACACTTTGAGGGTGTCACCACCCTTTAACAGACAGATGCACGCTTGTCGCTGCTGCTTTGAGGATGCAAGTGCGGCTACATCGCACACAAGTCACAAACACATTAAAAAATATATATATTTTTTGGAGCACTTTGAGAGTTACAACACCCTTTAACAGACAGACGCACGCTTGTCGCTGCTGCTTTGAGGATGCAAGTGCGGCTACAGCCCACACAATTCACAAAGACAGAAAAAAAAAGAACAATATTTAATTGTTTGTGTAGCACACTTTGAGGGTGTCACCACCCTTTAACAGACAGACGCACGCTTGTCGCTGCTGCTTTAAGGATGCAGGTGCGGCTACAGCCCACACATTTCACAAAGACAGAAAAAAAAGAACAATATTTTAATTGTGTGTGTAGCACACTTTGAGGGTGTCACCACCCTTTAACAGACAGACGCTCGCTTGTCGCTGCTGCTTTGAGGATGCTGGTGGAATCTAGACGGGATTTGGAACCGAGGACACACTACCTCCATCAATTGTCTAAATCCCACTGCACTAATGGCGGATACCGGATGCACGTCTAACACCAACATAGCAGTCAAGGCCTCAGTTATACGTTTTGCTTCAGGATGACTGCTGTCGTACTTCATCCTCATCGCTAGGGACTGTTGGAGGGTCAATTGTTTAGTAAAAGTAGTGATGTTCCTACTTCCTCTCTGGGATGATGAACAACTCCCAGCAGCAGCAACAGCACTAGGAGGAAGTGGTTCTTGATCTTTCCCTATTTTATTTTTATCGGAGAAAGTTTGGTCCTCCATTTATGTTATATTGATATATACGTGCGGCTAAAGCGCACACAAACACAGAAAATATTTTTTTATTTTTGCTGGAGAGTAGTGCACTTTGTGGGTTACACCACTCTTTAAGAAATGAGCCAGCCGGCTCTTTACTTATGGGACACAGGCGCACGCTTGGCGCTGCTCCTTTGTTGATGCACGTGCAGCCAAAGTGCACACAAGTCACAAACACAGAAAATATATATTTTTTTGTTTTGGAGTGTACTTTGGGGGTTACAGAACCCTTTAACGGTCAAGCCAGCCGGCCCTTTACTTATGACACAGGCGCACGCTTGGCACTACTTTGTTGATGCACGTGCAGCTACTGCGCACACAATTCACAAACACAGAAAATATTTTTTTTTTGGTTTGGACTGGAGTGTACTTTCGGGGGTTACAGCACCTTTAACGGTCAAGCCAGCCGGCCCTTTACTTATGACACAGGCGCACGCTTGGCACTACTTTGTTGATGCACATGTGGCTACTGCGCACACAATTCACAAACACAGAAAATAATTTTTTTTTGGTTTGGACTGGAGTGTACTTTCAGGGGTTACAGCACCCTTTAACGGTCAAGCCAGCCGGCCCTTTACTTATGACACAGGCGCACGCTTGGCACTACTTTGTTGATGCACGTGCGGCTACTGCGCACACAGTTCACAAACACAGAAAATAATTTTTTTTTGGGTTTGGACTGGAGTGTACTTTGGGGTTTACAGCACCCTTTAACGTTCAAGCCAGCCGGCCCTTTACTTATGACACAGGCGCACGCTTGGCACTACTTTGTTAATGCACGTGCGGCTACTGCGCACACACTTTACAAACACAGAAAATAAAAAATTTTTTGGTTTGGACTGGAGTGTACTTTCGGGGGTTACAGCACCCTTAACGGTCAAGCCAGCCGGCCCTTTACTTATGACACAGGCGCACGCTTGGCACTACTTTGTTGATGCACGTGCGGCTACTGCGCACACAATTCACAAACACAGAAAATAATTTTTTTTTTGGTTCGGACTGGAGTGTACTTTCGGGGGTTACAGCACCCTTAACGGTCAAGCCAGCCGGCCCTTTACTTATGACACAGGCGCACGCTTGGCACTACTTTGTTGATGCACGTGCGGCTACTGCGCACACAATTCACAAACACAGAAAATAATTTTTTTTTTGGTTTGGACTGGAGTGTACTTTCGGGGGTTACAGCACCCTTAACGGTCAAGCCAGCCG